>OX403630.1:4994341-6194341 GCA_948107755.1 Campoletis raptor | reverse complement strand
ATATCGTTAATATAGTAGATTGTATTTAATAATTGATCGAAAAAGATTAAATAAGTTCTTTGCCAAGCATCGTGTCCCTTCGACACACAGCAGTGATTTACGTTCGATCATAAAAAAAAGAGAAAAAGAAAATAACTAAATGAAAATTAATATATTCGGGTGCTGTTCACATTTCCTCACCCGAGAGCCCATAATAACAAAAAAAAAATGAAGAAATACTTCGAATTTATCGTATATTAAAAATTCATACAAAATTTTATTCCATCTCCATCAAGGTACACATAGAAATATATATGTATATTTATCAATACTTTATCCGATCCGGTGAGAAAGCTCTGCGTTCAGTTTCGAATCTCAGCACCGAGGTGAGTTCTGGTTAAGCTGGTTTTACTGTATTAAATTAAGAGGGAAAGAAAAAACAAGACCGTCACTCGAGGTGTAATTCAGAGCGTGAATACTGAAGTCTCGTTAATCTCGACTTGGCCTATTATTGGGTACGTAACGTTCAAATGTTGTTTTTATTTTGGCTCGTGCGAAGAAAATTTCAAAAAGAATAGTTTGTATTTGTCAAATAAATATTTTTATCTCAATTTGATGAAAAACAAAAGAAAACAATTATATTTATATGAGAATGCTAAATTTCATTGTGTCAACAGATTTCATCCGGAGACTGCATACATTTTTAATAAACAATGTACCTGGGCGTTATAAACTTATACTTGTGCTATGCAAAAGTTTAACAAAAATAGGGCCATGGAGAACCTAACGTTTAAGTGGCTACTATTAGTAACATCTTTTAAAATCAGTATCTACATATTTGTTTGCTATATAAAATCTTTTCTTAACCCACTGATAATCACAGATTTCTCTATATTTATAGATATATGTATTTCATTTATAACAAAATAACGACGCTTTGCTGTGTGTCGCGGTGAGTGTACAGCGGTGGATTTACCAGCCTGTCCATTGTGCCTGTTTGTTTTTAACAAATTTTTTCCAACCGTGCCAAGGCATTTCAGAATCTTCTTCGTTCGTTGATAATTTTTTATCTTTCGCAGTGTCGATTCTGGCTATCTTACCGTTTCCCATTCTTGTTATTCTTTTGCCTCGCTTCGCGGTACCATAAATATTACGGTTTTTAGTAGAAAACATTGTCTCCTCGTTCTCAATGTCTTGATAACGTAATTCGTGGTCCATATAACCAACCGAAGTGGTTTCTTCGCTGGTATACTTGTTGAATAGTTCATCAACTTCGCGAACCGTCGTCGCCGGTGTTTCGAACAAATTTTCGGTGCTCGTGCTCGGACAATCTTCATTGTACTTATTCAACTGAGATTTTTCATCGTCGAATATACCGTCTGGTCGAATTGGTTTGAAACCTATGGATCTCAGACGAGCGATTCTAAAATCTCCATTCGACGTATTTACAGGAACAAATGCTGACAATCCTTGGCCAAGCGTCAACGGACGTGTCTCAGTCTGAGATCTCATTTCGCACTCTCTTTGCGACTTTGAAATTCCGCTGCTTCCTTGAATATTTTCCACGTTCGTTTCGTTCGCCGATTCTTCACTCTCCTCATCGTCATCTTCGTCCTGGAATATTTCAGATTTGACATCGTCCACGTCGATCCATTCAATCTTTATGGGATTCATGGGATTCTCTATCATCTCACGATCGATACACGTCGTCATATCCCTGCAGGACGTTGAACACTGCGTCGCAGCATCCATCATTTTAACTTTTGCTGTTTCAACGTTTTTATCCCGCAAATTTCTGCACATTGTTTTGATGAATCCGTTGGATTCTGTCGCATCTCGACTTAAACTGCTGGTACGTGATAGTTTTCTCTTTTCTCCTCTCGTTGATCGATCCTCGTTAGACATTTCTCCTCGTGTTTTTACCTCTTTTACCAATAATTCGTCGGGGAAATTGTTTTGGACTCTACGCCCTCCGGAACAATTTTCAGTCTCGTGCAACATCACTCTTTTGCCTGCACCGCCGAAACGAGACTCTGCTATTTGGGTTTTAATTCTTGAAACTTTGGTTTTTCTCATCGACAATTCGACTCTTCTCAATTCTTTTTTATTTCCGCGCGTGACGTCTGCCACTTTTTTGGCACAACAACTCGGTACAGCTTCACCATTGCCGCGTATGTTTTTAGTGAAAATATGTGTTTTACATCGCAATCTACGGTTACGAGGTCCACGAATCAGTGGTCCGATGTTAGCGTCGATTACCAAATTCGCGAGTTCACCCCGACGTTTTTTAATACGTTTTTGTGATTTTTTCAATATCGTTGACTTTGAAAATAATTGTTGTGATTTGACGTCTGAACGATTGGATTTTATCAAACGCTTCGAATTGTTCGCTCTGAGATTCTTTGAGTTTGAACTTTTTTCCGTCCCTACAAGCCTCTTTGATACTCTCGTTCGACGCAGTGTCATTTTTTTCATTAGACGATCTTTGTTCTCTCTTAAGACTCTTTTGCTCGGAAGAATTTTTGATACTTTCATATCTTTGTTACGTTCTACGCTCGTAGATTTTTGCTTCATATTTTCGTAATTCCGAGAGTCGACGATCGCTAATTTTTCTTCTTTCCCCTGCAATTTATCTTTCTCACTTCTTTCCGATCTCACACTCGTTTCCTGAGTCCAACGATTTTTTCGAGACATTAGAGATTCGTAGGCTCTAAGTATCGTCGATTCTCCAGTTGCCAATCCTATCACACTGCCGATCAATAATTTTGCTCTGGGATGATATTTTTGTTTTACAATGAAATTCAACATCTGATCAGGTGTCAAAGAATCGAGGTCGGTCTGAATCTCCTTTTGAATTTGTTCCTCCATCGATTCGTTTCTCAGTGTTGATGGAATATCATGATTTTCCAAACCCTCAGTTTCATTGGGCATAGAAATTTGGACGTTTTCCTGGTCTTCGTCACCGAAATCATTCGTGATTTTTCCATCGACTTCAGGCATTGTTTCCATCGAACTTTCCTTAGCAGTCTCTTCCTTTTCCAGGCCGTTATTATCCGTCGATTCGTTAGAAGTTTCGACAACTCTGTCAGACTTTGTTTCACTTATCGTCGGGCTACTGGTACGGTTGTCATCGCAATTCGTTTTGGATTCTGACGCCAAGACTTTAGGAGTTGATCGATCGATAACGTGATCCGTGCTCGGTGATCGATCGTTCGAAGATTTGGGGATCCCCGAGCGTGATTGTATGAGTGATTCCTGGGCATTATCTTTCGGACAAGGACCGCAGCTGTTGAGATTCAGACTGACGACGTTCGAATGATTAATCGGACGTACTGATAATCTTGAATTTTTATAAGTACGACAAAACGTCATGGGTATCGTTTTCCTCGCTTCCTGATGAATAATGTTCGACGAATCGTAAAGTTCCGTGCGTATGGAAATGTTTGTATTTTGAATTTTGCCCAGAGGTGAACTCGAGGTATTATTGTCGAGCAGACGATTGCTGCTGGTCAGAGTTTCGGTGTACGGTACGGAGACCATCCCACCGGAGGATTGTCCGTCAGACTTTTTTGATATACATCTCTCAACAATAGTACTCTCGCAGTTGGAAATATTCGATTTTTGTAACGAGCATTTGGCCATCAATGACCTCCGACGAATATTTCTCAAGGATTCTTCATCGCTTCCATTATTTTGCAAATCACTAGACTGATCATTTGTTAATTTATTTGAATGGATGGATTTATTCGATTTTCGAGATAATTTCGATATCGGTGGGTCTTGAAAAGGTAGCCTCGCCAGAGCAAACTTGTAGTATTTTTCTGTTTGCGAATTGACGCCAATCCAACAAGCTGCGACTGTGTATAGGCCGTCGTATCGATAGCCCGTTTTTGGCGCGTAATCGTTTGTGAGATTGTAACTTCTTACCAATCTCAGAGGCAATTGGTTTTGATAATTTTGTAGAAGAGGATGGACGCTCTGCTTTTCGCATGTGTATTCATTCGCTGTGAATGTTAAATAATCACCAAAGTCTACGTCATTGTACATATTTAAGTGCGACGTGCATAACGACACTGCGCCAAAAGGACCCTCTTGAATGTCCTTGTTAAAGGGCTCATGAACTCCGTCTCTAGCACAATCCATTCGGATTCCCCACCAAGAACCTGCCGGAAAACCATCTACGGATCCATAGAGACTTTCCGTTTGCTGAAACGTCCAAGAAAATTGTGTATTGGTGTTTTGTATAAGTGAAACGGCGATTCAACGTTTTCATCAATGAAATAAAAGGATAAATATATATTCAGTTATATATGAATTGTTTAAATAACTTGCCCCGAAGGTCGCACGAAGATGAAGTCTTAACTTTATATTTTTATTATTCATTTTACTGCTAATGAAAGAAAAAATGAGAATTTGTTATGTCCTGACGATGAAAACATTAAAGTAGTATTTTTTTCATATTCCGTCTGTGAGTTTATTTTTGTAATATTCAAACTTTTGATACTTTGGCCGCATGTTTTTTTGACTGTGCGCTTTTCGTTTGAATAAGGTTAGGACATTTTATCACTGACTGTAATAGGAAATCATTGATGTGGCTCTAGATTTTTTTTTTTAATTTAAATATTGTTTCAAACAATTAATAATCTTGGAATCTGAATGTCCTAGAAAGCAGTACAAAAAATAGTAGATCAAGATGAAAATATCCCGGAAAAGAATGGATGAAAATGACATTGTTTGTCGGAAGTATGGAAAAAGGAGTATGAAATGAAACAACTCACGATTTTTTCCTGTTTTGAGCTAAGAGATGTCTTAGCATCCTTCGAAATGCGCTGAGCATTTTTTGCATTGAATTTTGTTATGAGTTTGTTTGTCTCGTGTAAACTCTTACGTTCGATCTGTAAACCAAAGGAAATATGTTATCACAAGTTTCTGTGCTTTTTTACGATTTTTTAAGTATATTTCTTGAATCCAAGTTGACAAATGAACGTGATTTTACCTTAGTACGATTTATTAATTCACAAAGTACACGTTTATTTTCATTCGATGTGTTTGGACGAAAATCCAAATCTGTTTTTCCCTTCCTCATGTTTTTAATTTGACAATGTCACATAACGTACGAGAAACTTGTGATGGTGCGTCACGTATTCAACAAATTAATTGTTCACCAATCGTAAGAATAATTGTGATATGTGTTATTATTATCGCGGTATAGTCGTATAGTAAACGAGGTGTGTAAACGGATATCGTAATAATCGTAATAATATTCACTGACTGCGCACACAACGCTATAAACTACGCTTCGCCTCCCTACACCATACACATGTACAGTTGTACACACTGATCGTCCAGCCAGTGATACGACATTCGCTACCTATGCTGCTCCCGTTGGCCCCCGTGGCGGCGGACTTGAGTTTTTATTATTCGATTATCGATTGTTAATGTTGTCTTTTTTATTATTTATTATTATTTTTTCTTCTTCATCATCTAATGGTACAAACAACAATCGACAAACATGACACAATGTCTTTATTGTGTCGATGAATGAATTTTTGAAATAATAACCAATATGTGTTTATTATGTTTGAGAATTCTTATTACGAATATTATCAGTGATGAAGTAATTTGTTTCTTTTATTGGGAAACTCCCAGTTTCGTTTTACGGAACGTCACATCCGGCGTCCCGAGTGATAAGTAGTAGTTCACGACGTCGCCGCAAGTGGCGCTACTCGGTAAAGACCATCTTGGTAACTTTTTCTATCTCCCTAGACTCTAGTTCTTCTTCGTCTTTCTAACGTCTTCCTGTTGTGTTCACGTCCATGCTTCCATCTCACTTCCATCTTCTTCTTCACTCTCCATTCTCGCGCAAAATAACCACCGTCGGGACGCGCGTGATCGTAAAAACATAACGTGTTCGTCCAATCGTCGTATGTTCACGAAATTTTGATGAAGAGAGAGCCAATCCTGTCTGGTATACACAATAAAATCGCGCGAAAATGATAAACCACCGAGTATAACGGTTTCCCGCCATTTTAATCATTCTCTGATGCATCGTAGTTATTTTTCCCTCATCAAACAGTGACAGTATTTCGTTTTATTAATCAACATATTCGTTAAGTTGAGCTAACGAAGAAGACCCAGAGATTTTTGAATTATTTCGTCGTCCCTCGAACGGTAAGCAACGAATTTTGGTTACAACTCAACAACAAATTCCGCGGATGCCCGATATGGCGTCGTTTTGTTGTAAATAAATATATTCTTCTTTTCACCTGATAATCATTATTATTATTAATTTTCTTGTCATTATCATTATCATTCCTAACGTAAAAAAGATTTATTACTGAAATAATGAGAGAAATTGAATTGAAAAAATATCTATTTTTGCATTTTTTAAATGAAAATGAATAAATGTATTTCAATCAATTACAATGAAAATATGAAAATGAATTCTACGTTCGGTTTCTCTCGAACTGTATTGGGATGGAATTTTGATTATTAGAGGTGATGGCTACGCCTACGAGGGATTTTTTACGTCGACCGGACACCGGTCGTCGCCGATCAGTTCGACAAGCTTTGGCGGTGATTCCAGACATGATGACTGCCAGCCCATCGCCAGGTATGTCTACAAATTTTTCCTGGTCCAGTTGTTGAATGTTTCAGCCACTAAATTTTTGTTATTTTCAATAAATTAGAAATTTGTACTTAAGCATTTTTGCGGGTTTGTGATTATGAATGTGAACTCAAAATGATGAATTACTCAAAAAAATATGTTTTTAAACAAAAAGCACTGTGCAAATTCTTGGAGAAATTCTATCAATTCTTTAGGGGTGTATTTAATTTTTGTTTATTTTTACATTTATCAATGTCCGAGGCATGTCTGAAAACGGTGAAAAAGTCCGAATTTTGCTCAAACAGTTGACGTCTTGTTATTGTCAAAAATTATTGTTTTTTATTTATTTAATTATGGGATTTGTTATTAATTATGGTTATTAAATAATTTTTTATTTGTTATTGAATTATGGGATGAATTATGGGAATTATGGGATTTTTATTTAATTTAAGGGACTCCCCATGCCATGGAAGTCAGTGCAATGGACAATGTCATGAACAGCAGATACAGCATGGATTCCTGGAGTCCAGCACCCAGCCCGGACGAACTTGTGATACAGAAACGTGGCAGAAGACGTAGAACCATTGTTTGGTCACCGGATGCTGATGCCAAGAGAGACAGTCTTTTCAGGTAAGGTTCAAATTGTTGTAATTTCCCTTAAAACTGGAATTTCGTTTTATGTGTTTTCTAGTATTTACCGCAATTGACCCACTTATCTGTTCCCTCACTGTCTCCCCGCCTGTCTGTGTCTCTGCCGTGTGTGTTATTCTATGGCTTCTTTTTCATTGAAAAACGAATCAAATGCTTGAACCAACTTGAAAAAAGTGAAATTTCCCAATTTGAATCTTTTATTTATTTTTTTGTTCGCGTACAACTTTACATCAGTTTCACGAGTTTTGGTGAATCTTTTCTGATTGATTAGGCGATACTCTTGAAGCGGTCTTATATTAATTTCGTCACCATCTGATTATGCCAGAAATTTTCTTTTCTACGTTTTTAAATTCTAAGTGAAAAACTGACTTTAAAAAAAACATTTTTTTTTCCTGCGTGTACCTTTGCGAGATTTTAAGACTCCGTATGTCTTGGTTTTTACGATCCACGTAAGTTCATGTTTGTTTATTGAGTTTATTTATCAAGCGGAAATATTCTTTTTTACAGTTTTAAATCCGAAGGGAAAAACTAACTTTATTTTTATTTTTTATTATTCCTGCGTGTACCCTTGCGTGTTTTTACGACCCCATCCTATCACTTTAGCCCTCACTTTACTGCTCCTGGTCCTGTGAGTGCTCTCCAGAGTGTTGCCCACAGCCACTCATTCCTAACGCACTATTGTATCGTATTTGCATGAGGGCCAGGGGAAACTATAGAAAATCCCGATACAGGCAGCTGCTTTTTAAACTGAGTTTCAGTTGGTTAGCACCATCAGAAACTCAGAAAAACTGCTTCCGGCTCAGCGATTGATACGCGAACCGATGCATGGCTAAGCGGTCACCAAACTAAGTACCGAACCTCACTCGAGGCTGCTTAACTTTGTGATTGCATGAACCATACACCGAGTGTGTACCTATATCGTTGTCGGAGAAAAACTATAATATTATATATCATGTTTTTCGGAACTGAAACAATTGAAAATCGAAAAAAGATTACTCAAAAAAAGCTCAAAACGGAAGAAAAAGTAAGAATACCAGGGTATAATAATTTTCAATTACATTGACCTGTTCATTGCTTGAACACGTTTACATTTTTCGTTTGAAAAATAACCATTTATGTCTTTCCAAAGTGTTTAATTCCTGTTAGTGTTTTTCAACAGAAAATCGAACTTAAGACAAAAATTTAGTAAGCAATTTTTAAAAAACTTGATATTTATCTAATTCGTGAATTCACATTGCGAGGAACAACGGTCAGTATAAAATATATTCAGATATAAAATTTAAAAGTTCAATAATTACGCCATTCCTAAAAAGGATCTGAGTGGCAAATGAGATTCTCCATTCGGTGATTATTTTCTTCAATCTTTCATGAGCAACTTTTTTGAATATTTCTTTTTTGAATGCGGCTAAGCAAAAATGAAATCACGTGGTGATTGTTTTTTTTTTAAATAATTAGCTTGAGTTCCCGAGACCGTACACCAGTGAAAAGTCCATCAAAGTCGACGATAGTACTAAGAAGTACACCAAGAAAGAGGCTAATGCTAGGCGGAGATAGTAACGATTCTCAGATGACGACGCCAGAAAAAAAGACTAAGAGCCTCGAAACTCAGAAATTCGTTGACAGTAATTCCAACGGTTTTAAACAATTCACTGGTCCTTTGGTCAACGGTCTCAGAGGTTTGAGCCACGAGCAACTGGTCAAAGTCATCATGGATTTAATCTCAATGCAGGAAGATGGAGCTCTTGGTAAAGATGATCAATTGCGTGATGTCGTGTTGAAAAAAATGCCAATCGCTGATATTCAACCGCTACGAGAGCGATTAAGTGCACTTCGGCAAAATGTGTATGCCAGTCTCGTTTCTTCGGACATTGATGAATCCTCTTATGGCCGATCTCATATACATCTCGATGTATTTGAGGTAAGTTTTCAATTCTTCGAACTCTTTGAAATTCAGTTTTAAAGAATCTCTAGGAGAATTGTTTATACTGTATGAATAATATGCAAATAATTACGGTATTAAAGCTGGAAAACAAATGCATAACTTTTTTCAATTCAATATTTCTTTAATTTAAGAAAATAGCAAATTCCATATTAATATTTTTGCTTAAAAATTTAAGAATTAACATTCGAAAATAGTCATTTTTGATTCATTCGAAAATTGGGAATTATATTTTTACTAGACTTCAGGCTTATTCGATCAGGATACAGTAATTTTGTCTCACTTGCGAATTGAAAATAATTATATTTATGCTGGAAAAACGAAACAACTATTGGACACCGGGTCACTCTGTTGCCGTAGTATTTTTTTTTCTTTTTTTTTTTTAATTAAATTTTCTTTCTGTGTGAGTTTAGGGTTTTTTAAATATACAGTTCAAACTTTGAGATGTGAATATACAAGAATTTGTTTTCTCTCTTTCAAGCAAGCATCCTTGGGAGGAATTTTCATATAGGTTTCCATTTGTTAATCAATTATATATTATTCCAATCTTGGTAATATCATTAAATGTTGTAATAATTGTTAAATATTGATTCAGAAATCAGTGATCGAACAAGGAAACAAACTGATTGAGTCACAGCATTGGACAGCAGCGATGCAATATGTCTTCGCGGCTTGGTCGATAACCAAGGATTTACCGGAATGGGATAATCAAGGACGTGATAATACGACGAAAAAATGTTTTCGTGAATTAGCGAAATTTTGCAGACGAGCACTGCAAAATGGGAATTTTATAACATCGACACTAGATGTCTATTGTAAAAAGTAAGTATCATCACTTTTCGATAATTTACTATCAATTTACATTTGAATGTTCATGAATTTATTTGAACTTTTGCAATTACAGACTCGAAACAATGGTACCTGACTGCGAAGACTTGAAAATTTGCCTCAAAACGGCGGAAGAAATGAAATTTAGCGATTCTTAATCGATCGATAAACGTGACGCTTACAAATATTTATATACATTTGTAAATAAATATTTGATTGGATATTTTTTACTTCATGTAGGACGTTAGGGAGCCGGATTTTTAATCCTCAAATTAATCTCTCTGGATTTATTATTCTGTATTAAAATATTGGGCCGAGGAGAGTTGAAATTTTTGACGTAATCGAAGTCGTTTGTTTTACCGACGAAACATTACGGATTATCAGCGACAAACTGCGGATTAAGATTACCGTTGGATTGTTTAAAGTTTAATGTTGGAAAAAAGAAAATTTAATCGACACGAACCAGTGTAATCAGTGTTATATTTGAACCGGTGAATATTCGAATTTAATGACTCAAAAGAAACAACAGAATTGTCAC
Source organism: Campoletis raptor (assembly GCA_948107755.1). Lineage (NCBI taxonomy): Eukaryota > Metazoa > Arthropoda > Insecta > Hymenoptera > Ichneumonidae > Campoletis > Campoletis raptor. The sequence continues at coordinate 6,183,799 of OX403630.1, read as the reverse complement.
TCTTTTCTTTCTTATTTCGTTGAATCTTTTTTATATTATTAATTTTGGCAATTATGTGCCTGTTACATTGTTAATTATTACCTTTGTCATTATTTGACTTAGATTTTCATCATGTTTCGTATAAAAGAAGAGACTAACTAAAAATGTAATCTATTCTTTCGCATATTAAGTTTTTGTACCAATAAACGTTCATTGAATCGAATCGTCTTCTCACTTATTATAAATCTTGTCCTTTCAAGGGCCCGTCCCAGTTTTTAAGTTTGAAAAATCATTTTTTTCAATCTCTGTAAATCGATTATTTTTAATGTGTAGACAAAAAAAAATAGGGAAGATATTTAGATTTAAACTTTGAAAGCAAGTTTCTCAAAATTTCTTTGTTTTTGTTGTGGTTTGTTCAATTCGAAGATTGTTCATCTATCAATTTATTGAACAACTGTCGTGTTTGTGTTTCTATTACTAACACGTTTTTTTCAGAGGGCCTTGACGTTTCGAGAATAATAAAATTGACACGTTATTCTTTTTTCGTCAAATAACAATGACTGTCTTTTTTTTTTCTCGAAATATTCAGTATATTTGAAAACAACGTGTATGTGATTTTTTATTTATCTTTTTCGGACTCGAGCAATTAATAAATTATTTGAATATAGAAACCCTCAAATAATTTTGTTTTATCGTACGTTATAAAATATGGTTCGAAAAACCTGTTTTTTGTTGTTGTATATTATTGAATTCTAGACAGAGAAAGGCCCTTGAAGGTCTTTCGATCCTTTTGATAAAATAAGCAGAGAAAATATTCCCCACTGTAGTCGGACTGTGTTGAACGAAACGAGAATTATTGATGTGTCAATATTTTGACAGTTCACGTAATTTTGGACCAAAACAAAATTTCCATTGTGTAAAGATACGTTGTTGAATATTTAAAGTTAATGAATATTGTGAAAAAAAATTGGAGAACTGTATTTCGTGATTATACTTTTCGATTTCGTATTTATGAAAATTTACAGAGGAATACAGTGTTTTTTTTTTTTTTTTTTTTCGTCAGCAATTAGTAGAGTACACTTTGTAACACGATTACAAAATAATTCATTTGTGAATTGTCTTGTTAGAAGACAGAAATAAATCGTTTAAAAGATAATAAGACGATCTATCAGTCTCGCAAACCGTAAAAATCCTGCTGCACACTTTTCTCCTACATATTTGGATTCTCGAGAAAAATGAATCTCCTTTCGTCAGAGGATCGGGTGTAACTTTTGTTTTTCTCCAATACGTCGATCATCTCGAAAAAAAAACGTAAATTTGCTTTCTCGTACTCATGCTCAACGTGACCAACTCATAGATCGTCTTAAGGGGTAACACCTCGTGTAACAGATTGAAAAAGAGGTTAAAATTTGGCTTTAAAAACGTTATTAGGCATTTTAAACAGCACTAAAAATGATTGACATTGACACAGTTTGAAATAACAGACTTCATGACTTCTGTACGCTAACAAGAAAGCTTAGGATTGAAATTCACTTAAAAAAATACTTTAAATTGTATTTAAAAAGGAAAACTTGGGAAAAAAAATTTTTTGTTTTTCTTTTTAATTTACACAAGTGTTGCCCCTGCAATTCTTCAGTTTACATTTTTCTCGACATTTTAGTGAACACACAACAAATAGAAAATTTTCACGATGTATGGAAACTCGAAAGCAAGATTTAAATTCACTCATCTGTACAACTTAACAAAGAAAATTCAATAATTTTTACAACTTAAAAAAAAAAAATCACAATTTTTTAAGTTTTATGAAAAAAAAAAGAAGAAAACAATTTTTATTTTTTGTCATATATCGTGCATTCTTACATAATCTGGTCAATATTATTTTCAAAGGCACACATTTTGTTTTACATTTTTATAAATCATTGTAATCTTTCCGTCAGACATATACTCGAGGTTTTCGTCGACGCGTAAATATAATAGTATTGCCACGTTGATAATAAACCCACTTCAAACCATTAACATTGGTTGAGACAAGGGCAAAAAAAAAATGTGAAAAATAACGCGCGAACAATTGATCCGTCGTAATACATAATTTCTCCTGTTTTTTCTCTTTCTTTTTTTTTACAATAAAATTTTATTCGTAATTCGGGATTCGTCGGTGTCGCGACTGACTAAAATAAGAATAATACCATTACAACGTAAATGTTCCATTGGCAAGCTTAAGGAGAATACGTTTCGTTTGAACACGAAGATTTCTCGAATCTAAAGAATAACGCTAGATTTGAGAATTTTCGGATGGAACTATTATTTCGTATAATAAAAAAAAAAAAAAAAAAGAAAGAAAGAAAGAAAAACAAACATAACGAAACAAAACAAAACAGAAACGTAACGAGACTCCAGAACGTCATGCACAATTTGACTTCATCTAAACAAAAACATTTAGGTGAAACAAAAATGTAATAAAACAGAATCAAAGTTCCTTCTCGTCTTCGCGTTGCCTTATGGACAAGTACGCGAATCATATAAAATATAATTTAAAGAAAAAACAAAAATGCACGTTTCATTCGTAAAATTATATTATCTTCGTTCTCTGATATTGTCCAATATCTCAAAGGACTCGGTCTCGATATTTTATTCTCACTTTTTTTTACTTTTTAAATTCATTCATTAAGATTTCGAGATATTAAATGGGTCCGAGGTCCACAGTTTTGTAAAAGCATCTAAGTACACGCGTATAAATTTTTCAATAGGCACGCGAAATTACATTGTCTATTATTTAAAAGGACATACTTGCAAATGTTTTTAAATCGAAGTAGGCTTTTCTCATATTTTTGATTGAATAAAAAGAGAAAATAAAAATAAAACAGAATTCACAAGATTTCACGATTAGAGAAAGATTCCGTTGCTAATATTCTTCTTTTCTTTCGTGAAAGTTCGAAAAGTTAATACCTACTCTCGTTAATAGCAGATAACGCTAAACCACATATGTAATATTCCAGTTTTTTCTTCCTCCCCCTCTGGAGCTTCTCTCCCCATCAATTCGGTATGATTAAATTACTATAATAATATGTGACATTACAATACACACTATTTAAAAAATACCTAATAAGATAAAGCTGCAAATTGAATACTGTGGTGATTAACGTTTCGAATATTTGAGAAACTCTTGCAGATTTTTTCTTCGGCTTCTCAGTCTGCTTTTGCTGGTTGAACTCTCGGATATAGCTGAAAAAAATTGAAAAAAAAAAAATGTTATTTGTATTGAAAACCTGAAATTTTTTTTTTTTTTTGGAATTATAAAACGTTAAATATCTTAAAAATCAGGATCTAAGAACTTATAAATATGCAGAGTATTTCACGACAATTGATCAATTCGTGAACTCGAGTTCAGGTCGATTTCCGAAGAGTTTTTTGGAAGTTATTTTTAAGGAAATTTGTGCTTGGATTTCGTACTGGATTTTGATCGACCATACTGCCTAAACGGTTGAAAATAGAGAAAAATTCTATGGAACCAATTTTGTTGGGCACGAAATTTCCTACAAAAAAGTCTTTGACGGCATTTTTCTATCTTCGGTAATTTAGTCCCGAGGGCGAATTGAAAGAACGTTTGGTTTCTGGTGGTTGAGTGCACTATTTTGAGGTGTTATTTCAATGCGCCCTGGGGACTAAGCCGCTCGAGATAGAGAATCGTCGTTAGGAGCTTTTTTGTAGGAAATTTTATGCTCTACGAGATTGTCTTCTGGACTTTTGCGCTAACTCTGATAGTTTCGGCAGTATGTGCGATAAAACAATGCTGTGTTCAGATTTCGATTCATAAGATTTCACAAGGACGAAATTGTTCCAAAAACGTCACAGGACTGTTTAGATACTTACGCCCAATAAATTTCGGGGAACGTAGCCTTCTCGATGTCCGAGTTTGCTCCACCACCATTCTCGCTCGTTATCGTCACCCTTACGAAGTATAACTAGCGAATCGCCATTTTTCAGTGCCAACTCGTCGGTGTGCTGTACCTCGTAGTCAAATACTGCGTAAACTTGTCCATTATTCATAATGCCCAATTTCTCCTGAACACCTGTAAGAAACGGGAAGGACAAATGATTATTAAAATCGATATTAAAGTGAGCGACTTTCGTGATAAATGTTAGAAAATGAAAAACTTCATTTGTTCGATAAAATTTAAAAAAATGAAAAAAATAGAAGACTTACTGTACAAATACTCGGAACATCCGTCAAAACCCTCTTCGTCTTCTTCACACTTTTCTGCAGCTGTCTCGTGGTCCGATAACGTCGTGGCAAATATACAAGCACCGTGCTCCACGAGAAATCTGACCATCGCAAGATTGTTGCAACTTGCGGCACAATGGAGAGGAGTCCTTAAAGAATAAACAATTTATTAATAACTAAAACATTTAATTGATTCTACTTTATTATTTATTGTTTATTATTCAATTATTCATTGTTTATTGTGACGTGTTTTACCATTATAAAATCTTATATTATTGATTATGGTTTCGAATTGTTAAAATAATTCAAACGGGCACAAAAACTTAAGTATAAACGATTATAGAATTTTCTAAGTTATGACACTTTTCGTTTAAACTCTAACGTGGGGAATTTAGAAGAAAAACGCTAAAAAAAAATGGCCATTTTTTCGATCGGGGTTTCAATGAAACGAATCTTTGCAAAACTTTTGACGTGATTCGAAATTATTGAATATTTCGTTTCTATTGAAATGGAAAAAGTAAACAATTACAATTTCCTTCAGTTTCATTAGGAAATATAAATTTAAAAAACTATTTAAAAAATAACACTTACCATCCATCGCTGTCCTGAGCATTAACGTCACAACCGAATTCGACAAGAAATTTGACGATTTCGAGATGTCCAGCGCAAATGGCATTGTGCAGGGCAGTGATGCCCTCGTCATTGGCAGAACTTGGATTTGCGACTTCCTTGGCAGTTTTTTTGACGAGTTCGAGTTCACCCTCGAGGCTAGCATCGAGTAGCAATGCCAACGGGTCGAACGAGACCCGTCTTGATAAGTTGGCTTTACCCGTGGTTGATTTTAAGTTTCCCTTTTTTCTTCTAACGACGTCAATGTTGGTTTTGGAGTCGATATCAGTATCGACGCGTCTGTCAGTTTCGGTTTTATTGTTTTTGACTTTATCTTCAATATTTATGACATTAAGAGCATCGACGATGTCCGAGTCTTCGAGTTTGTCGTTGTTTGATATTTCTTCACAAACACCAACGTTTAATGATTTTTTACAGTTGTCTGTAACGTCCGGTAGATTCTGTGATTGTTGTTGTTGTTGAGTGGTCGTTTGTTGGGTTTGTTGTTCAGTTTGCATAAGATCAGCAGGAATCTCGGTCTCAGGAAATAGAAAAGCAGGTGGCATTTCAATCCGACGATTTATCGATACGTGAACATTGGATTTAGCGTAACGTAATCTCGGCTGCTCCGAGAGCGGAGCTTTCTTAAGTGCCAATGGACGTGCTTTGATTATTTGATGATTCGTGATTGGAGTCTCGATCGGTGATTCCGGTAGTTCGGACGTTGGTATCGGCGGAATATCTTCTTCCTTTTCAGATCTGCGCGTAAGAAATATATATATTTTTTTAAATATCATCGATTCGCTGATTAAACATCCATTTAGCAGTAAAAATTCATCGGCCTAATCGATACATAATAAAAATACTTCAAAACAATTGATCAACCAGATGAAAATAATGATAATAACCGAGTCTCACTTGATTGTCAATATCCGATTCAACGTTCAAATGAGAAACAATACAAATAAACATTTCTGTCGTTCACACAAAACCGGAAGTACGTAATGCTCGATTTTCATTTCGCGCTTTAAAATATTCAACCGGAAGCACGTGTAATCGAAATGAAAAATAAAAGAAAAGAGCGTTACGAGAAGAGACTAACGACTCTTCTGTCTCTATCCGCGGTCTCGGACTCACTAAATCTCTTCTCTCGAGCTCTCTCACTCGCACAAAGTGTTGTGTGCTCTGCTCTTCAAAGAGAATTTCGCCAGTCGACGAAGTTTCTATTTCCGTATCTATTATTCTGAGGACACAGACTCGTATTTCTATCCATGTGTTTTTTGTGTGTGAATTCACGTGTGTCGACAAGTGTGGGCTATGAGATTCACTCGCCAAATCGATCGTGGACTAATTAACATTTTATAAATTTAGCTTCAAAGCTATAAAACGTTGCTGTCATTTTGAGAGCCTCGTGTATATACAGCGAACGGATTGTACTTGCCAACGAGATTTCATTAATCCCTTACCTACGTCAACCACCAAAGTATCGAGAGATGATGATACGTCACATTGGCTATTTGTTAAACCTTAAAGAACCACGTTGTGCAATCGGACTAACAAATACTACAGAGATCGTTGATCGAGCGTGAATAGAAGAATCGACGATTGACGAACGAAATAGAAACACGAGAGACACAACAGAACGATTGGATAATCGTTACGTCGTGACGAGACCATTCCACGACGAAATGTCCCCACAATTTCGTTCCCAGTCTCAATACTTTGAAAGTCAATTGCAATTTTCTTTTTTTTTCCATTTTCAACGTTTAAATAAATTTACAGTATATTTCTTTGGTTCTTAGTTTCAAGATTCAATCCTTTGTGTAAAAACTCATTGATTCAATGATTTTCTACTACTGTGAACCTTTCACCCTGATGGTTTCCAACTGGGGGTCAATTAGACCTGAGCCAAATGTGTGTGTCGTGAAAAATTAATATATTTTTTCCAAACTTCAGTTACTGTGAAACTAATTGTGTTTAGATTTTGAGATTTCTGTCATTCAATTTGTTGGGAATTATACGATCATTGCAAAAAAAAAAAAATGTCACTGATTCTACTAAGAATTATGGTCTTGCAAAGTCGTCTGTGTCAATTTGTCTCGACGTAGGAACAACGTGGTACAAAAAAATACAGTGGAATGTGGGGTTAGACGATACTGTGGGTCCAGAATACCCCAGACATAGGTCGAGCCCAAATTTGAACACCTGGTCTCTCGCTGACCAGGTGTTCAAATTTTCCCTAATCTCTTCATGTATTTTAATTCGATAAACAAACGGTTTTGATTCAGAGACCAAGCAGAGCTTTGATGTCAAGTATTAAGAAGAGAAATGTCAACGTGAAACGCAAGTCATCGTGTATACTCGAAATTGAGCTCGTTTTTTGTCATTTTTAAAACTCAACTGCTCGTCACTCGAAAATGTGTCAACTTATCGAAAATCTAAAGGAATTTAATAAGGTGATTAATCACTTTCCAATGATATGATTTTTTTTTTGCTTCGACCTCTGCAAGTGAAACAAATCCTAAGACGAGTTGAATTATTTTGTGATTTTATTATGAGGGATTCTTGAAACTCGAAGATGCTCATTAGTTCGAAAAAAAAAAAAACGAAAATTGGAATCTCATTGTCTGATAAATTTAAGGCAACGTGTCATTTGTGATTTTCTCGACTTTCCACATGATTTGAGTTTTTTTTTTTAGTATCAATTGAAATTATGTTTTTTTTTCTGGTGTGCTATAATTGTTGTAAAAATATGAATAAATTACCTTAAGTTGAGAGTGATTGGTGCTGGAGTTTTAGTTTCAACGACACTTTCCGGGATGTCATTTTTCTCGTGATGAGTGAGTCTTGGTGGTGGATTTGGTTTGCTGGGTTTAGGTGGTAAAGCTGGTTTTTGTTTGTCCTCGTTTTTAGGTTCAGAAAAATTGTTTAATTTTCTGTCATTATCTGATTTTGGTCGGTCGAATTCATAGGGTTTTTCGGCGGCTTTATTGGGTGGTTCAAATTTGGCGCCATGATCGTGTTTGCCCATTTGATTGGTTGATTGACTCGTGTGATCAGTTTTATTATCTCGTGAGATTTCGTACTTGGAGTTATCTTGTAATTGTTTGAACTGTGAAAAGTTGGGGGTGCTTTCGTGTTTCATCAACTGTTCGTGCTTGAATTGTGAATTGAGCTCGTACGAGTTGGAGCCACGAGCTTCGTGTTGTTCGTGTTTTATCTGATGAACACCGGGCAAGATTTGCGACTGTTCGAATTTGCCAGCGTGGTGTTGCTGCTCGTGTCTATTTAGTGGAGTTTCAAATTTGTTTTGATCGTGCTTCGTAGTGCTTTCGTATTTGTTGACATTTTGATGTTGTTGTCCGGCGTTATTCTGATCATTTTTGGGAGCCATTTGCTCGTAAGAAGACTTCGTCGTCGTTTGGCTCGTGTGCTCGTATTTTTGATTGTCATGTTTTGGCAAAACTTGTTGCTCGTATCTCGCATGTTGCTCGTGTTTAACTGGCAATTCATATTTCTCTTGATTACCCAAGACCCCAGTCTTCAAAGCTTCAAACTTTGATCTCTCGTTCGGCTGCTGCTGTGAAAGATCTCCACTTTGCGACGTTTGATTATAACTCTGACTCGAATAAACCGAGTAATTGGAATTCGCCTGTTGCACATGAGTGGATTGAACGTTTGATGCTAAGTTCGGTGAATTTTGTGTTCTGTATGAAGAATATTGTGCCGGTGTCTGTGATGTGTTCTGATAATTTTGCCGAAGCGGAAAATTTGATTCTTGGTGTCCACTGATCGTCTGTGCCAGTTGTTGGCTTTGTGGACTCTGAGAACTCGGTGGTCCGATAGGATGATTCGGATAATTGCTCTGAATATTCGTCGTGTGACTACGACCAATGAGACTCAAAGTTTGTGGCATTACCGGATGTATCTTGGTCGATGATGTCTGGTAAATTGGTGATTTGACAGGAAAACTTGGTGCCACACTAGATACAGGTTTTTGATGTGTTTGCAAATTTCTATGATTGTATGACTGTGTTATTGATTGTCCGCTTGCCAGGCTCGAGTTTGAAGAATTTGTTGAACTCTGTTGTTGTTTCGACACTATTGAGGAGTGTTGCAATTGTTGAGGCTGATGTTGTTGTTGTGATTGTTGTTGTTGATGAACGTGTAGTCTCGAATTCTGCACTTGGCTCGGCGTTTCTTGGACAAATGCATTGTGCGATGTTCCTTGATTATTTCCACTTGTTTGTTGATTATTCGCGTTTATATTATTGTTGTTGTTGTTGTTGTTGTTGTTGCCTGATTGGCTGGGAGGAAGATTGCTCGACTGTGGAGGATAACCTTGTAAATTAGTTTGTTGCTGCTGCGATGTTTGCTGTCCGAGGAGTTGCGACTGACCTGTTTGAAAATAATAATAACAAAGACATAGTGTTTTATTTTGATGACAGATTTCCAGATTCCTAAATAAATCAAGTTTCATTTTTTAAATTCTTATAATTCTGTTATGATTTTGCAGAGAGAACTCATAAACATTAGAATGAATTTCGTCAACTGACTTTTCTTCTAAAACTTGTGCAGGAAATATAATTATAAATATAATAAACTTTGGAAATATATTTCACTTACCCTGTATGTGAGACTGTGACTGGCTGTGAGCAATTTGATGACCAAATTGTTGGAAAGTCGATCTCTGTCCAATCTGAGATGCGCTGGCGCTGTGTTGTATTTTATTTTTATTGACGTCGTCCTCGGTGGGTTTAAAATTGACGGTAAACTTGGTGTTGTAAGGTAAAGTTTGATACTTGGGATCATTTTTGTTAAGATTGAAATCATTGTCGTTGGGTATGTGACTGTAGGGTTCGATGGCAGCGACGTTACCAGCGGGACGTTGTTTAACGGAGTTGTTGAAGTCGTGTTTGACATCTTGAAAGCCGGGTTGGGTGGTGACCGGACGATTGGCAGTGCCGAGTTGTTGGCTTAGTCGTTGGTTCAAAGCTCTTTTGCGTTGAAGACGTCCTTGAAGTTGAGCAATCCTCGCGTCGATTGATGCCATTTCGGCTTGACGCTGAGCAAGCGCGAGCCTCTGTTGAGATACCACTTGATTCTGTTGCTCGTTTATCTTGTTCCGATACTGTGACAATATTGAGATTTTTAAGTAACTTATGTGAAGGATCGAATCGGAGGCTATTCTAGAGAAACGTCATCGTAGGTGTGGGAAGGGAGGTCTCCGAATGATAAAAAATAAGTGAATTAAAAAAAAAAACGTCCGGGTTACCATTGCGAGTTATTTGTAGAAAGTTTCGAGCAAATCGGGATAAATGAATGACGCATCGCGGAGAAATCGAACTAATTCTTAACGCGACAGTCCGTTTTAACGCGTGAAAGGAGATAATTGAGTGTCTTTCGCAGTTGGCAAGGTGCAAAAACGTCTATGATTCACTGTCGATGCATTAGAAGATTTTCTTTTTTTAGGTGTATCAACAATTTGAACATAAAAGCAATTCATCTTTCATTACTTGGCAATAAATTCATAATAAATAATCCGGAATTACAGCTGTCATTTTTTTACATTAATTTCTATAATTTTAAGGTCCAATAAATACGGAGCAACATGTCTCGACGGTTTTAAGCTTCGTCAATCGGGTTTTAATTTAGGAACTTTATTACAAATAATCCACAAGGCATTCGAGTGAAGAAAATGCATATAGTGGAGTAAAAAATGTCATACAGTCGAGGCTTTTTATACTTGTCACTTACCGTAAGCTCGCGTCGTAATTTCTCGAGTTCGGCGCTCGCTGGAGTTGACATTTGGCCGTTACCAGAGGAGCCGTTAGCCCCGTTGCGACGTCCTCTGAGCTCCTCTAGCTGTCGCGTCAACTCCTCGACCTTCGCCACCGCCAACGACAATTCTTTTTCCTTATCATTGAACAGAGCCTTTATGCAGTCGAGATCGGAAGCTGAAATCATAAAAAAAATGTTCTTTTCATTGTAATATTCAAAATGATTGCGAAGAATATTGAAATTTTGAAAAGATATAGATTGTCACTATATTTAACGATTGAATGAATAAAAATGTTTTTTCGAAACGATTTTCCTCTTATGTTTGCATTAATATTAAATAAATTTGAACGACTTTTTAAAAATCCTTATCTTTCTGGTCTCAATGTCTTAGAATTCACTATCGAATAAAACGTACATGAAAAATCGTAAACCCAGCTACTAAAGAAACCCTAAACTATATGTATCCACATCGTGGAGTTGTGTATCCCTTGAGACGATGGGAGACAAAGATCTGTTTCTCTATGACCATGAGAGCGGACAATGGACCGCAATGTCACGAGAGAGGATCCTCTACTTTTTTTCTCTGTTCAAAGATCGTTGGAGAGTACTCGACCTCGCATCAAATCTTGTCCATAGTATATAAAAAAAAAAAGCCTTTTGAGAGTAGAGCCAAAAGAAGGAAGAATACGTTTTCGTAGAACCACGAAGACCTCACCGAGAAAGATTAATATCTTTTTTCGTACACACATGGCGGTTAGATTAAATTTTTTTTTTTTTACGACAAAACCATTTTAATCGTTATTTATAGAATTCATCGTTAATATATCATTTTTAAACCCTTCGCGATAGGAATTTTATGGCAAATCGAGTATCGTAGAAAATTCAGAAAAGATAAGAGTGGAGAAGTTTTTTTTTTTTTTTTTCTAGAATCTTCGTTCAGTTTTATGTTTTTTTTTTTTGCATAATTTATAACAAAGCAAAAAAAAATTCAATTATATACCAGTTTACAGCAAATAAATGCGGCTGTTCTTCGATAAGAAATCGTGAAATCGTGGCAGGAAGTCGGAATTATTAAACCGCGATCTTACAGGGTTATATAAATGGGAATGAGAGCAATTTATCGTTTGTATCGTATCGTTGCAATTTTCAATCTACCAGTGAGCACGTGTCGTTGATTGGCCATAAAACACCGATGTTGACCAGTAAAAAACTGGTTGAGTGCAACGTGAGCTGACCCTCGTAAAAGTAGGGCTCGGTACTTAATTCCACCAGTTCCAAGTAAACAGAAAATTAACCCCGTTTTTTTATCTTTTTTTTTTTTCTTTAAATAAATCTAAACTATTTTTATATCATTTTTATTGTTGTATAAAGTGATTATCCAGAAATTGTAATAATTTTAAATAGAGTAATAAACAATTAAGTGAATTCCTTTAGAATTTCAAGTCGAATAATTCCGGAGCTAAATCTTCAAGTCTATCTCCGTATTTAAGAATGGCAGACGTTCAGGAATACATTACAGATCATCGCGGTCGACCTAAATTTTCAAAACTTGTTTTAAGCTTAAAAAAGTTATACCTAGTTTTATAAAAACAGTAATAAAAAAATATAAATGGGATTCGCTTAAAAGTTTCTGCCCAAGGAATGAAGAAAGCTGGTTTTGGTTCTTGAGCCTTTCAATGAAGTTAGTTAAAAAGTCAAGTTGGTTTAAAGGAAGTTACGTTAGTTTGAAAATGCTCGAATTATCGACGTTTCAACCCAAGGACATTACGAATAAAATTAATATTTTGATTAGTCATAAAAACCGAATAATTGTCAAAAGTTTAATCTTTTAAATATAAATCTGTTGCTAATTTAATTCTTTGGATAATATATTTAAAAGTTGAACCACTGAAAAATGGTTTCAATTTCGAAATCGACCTCCGCCAGTATTCATGGAATTTAGGGACTTTCCTTAAAAATACCAAATAATCTAATAGACATTTTCGTCGACACATCGACGAGTAAGTCTGATTTGATATTCGAGTTTTATTTTTAAAGCCTGAAACACGTGATAAAACTAGGTTAAACCTAAAATCTTTAGTGTGCTGACTAAAGGTCGAAAAAAACATGATTGTTGGCAAAAGATTTTTGTAAAATGCCTGAAATGCGTAAAAATCCTGTATTGGCATATAGTCTTCAATCACGAGATAGCAGTTCATTGCACATCGTACCTTAAGGACAGTGATGGACGAAATAGGAATGAAATGCAGGCAATTGAATTTATGATGAAGGGCGAGTAAGTGATTTACGGTGAAAATATGAATGAGAATATTCTTCGTATATATATTTCAAGGCCTTATCGTTATAAAGGGTGCGTTTAGTTTACAGGGGTTCAGAATTCCACTCACTGTAGAGGTGAGGAGCTCATCCTAGCGCTTTATGTCAGTGATTTTCCAACCCCTCCGCAAAACAAGAAAAAATAAAACGTTGAATTAATTAATTTATTGTTCGTTACGTGGATTTATAACTTAAGACTATTTATAGTAAAATTTGCAATATTCTTTTTAAATATTATATTTGCATTAAAATAGGATTGTTTAATATTTTAAACTTCGTAACAATAACGTGGTCGACGATGCGGGCATATTTAGTTTACGTGTGCAATGTACATAGGAATGTGTGCGTTATATAGCCACGTTCTACTCAAAACAATGAAAGGATCACACGCTGGATTGTATCTCAGAGAGAAATGGTCGTGAAAAAAGTGTTAAAAAAGTATTTTGTAGCTTGAAATCTGTATTATAGTTTTCAAAGCTACCCGCAAACCTTTTTATGTTACATTTCATTGAAATACTTCACTATGTTAAACGTTGAAAAAAAAAAAACCATCAATTTTTATTTCCTTTTTTTGAAACGGTTCTCGGAGTTGATTTTTTTTTGTTGAATATTATTTAATAAAAAGTGTTGGAGTGGTCCCATTTTATTTCAAAGCGATCTATTTCATGTTTTTGAACGAGCTGTTAAAACAAAACCCACATACCTCACACCGTGCCACATAGTAGTTGGAAAACTCGAAATATATTTTATGTTGTGGTGCAACGACGTTTACTTTTCGGTAGAGTTATTACAGAGAACGAACCAGTTTATCCACCGGTAAGACAACGTGATTTTATCATTTTTTTTTTAAATTTCATGCAGTTATGTAAAGAATTCATTTAATCTTTAGACTTCTTGCGCATTTTCGAAATAAAAAACGCTCTTAAAGTATTTTTATTTCTTTTTAATGCTCACTTTAACCCCACTTCGTTATTCCTATTCCCGTCACTTTGAGACTTTCGAAAGTGTTGTTCACAGACATTTTTTCTTAATACATTTCCGTATCCCATTTGAATGAGGGCCGAGGGAAACTGTTAAAAACCCGAACGATCAGGTGGCTACATTTTTATTGAGTTTCAGTTCTTCAGCACCATCAGAAACTCAGAAAAACCGCGTTCTGCTCAGCGATTAAAACGCGAGCTGGTCCACCGTTAAGCGGTCACCCAACCAAGTACTGACCCTGCCCAGGACTCCTGCGGTTCTTGTTAAATTACAAATCAATTGTCTTTTACCATCAATTGAAAGGAACGTGACTTTTAAACGTGACTGTCGTTTGACGTTCCGACTCAGAGTTCTTTCTAAAGCTAAAGTTTTACAGTATAAACCATTCAACTTGAGATAGCCTGTAAAACATACATATAATAATCAACATCTATAAATCAGAATGCGACGATCTCATTTTACGCTCGCATAAACCAATGACACACCGTTCGTCGCCGTGTCGCCGACGTCGTCATCGTCATGGTATTGGCATTGTATGTACCGATGTCGATAGCCCTCGATGGTTTTGTGCTCAACCATGCTTCAAGTGCTATCGTGTGGTCACACCCATGCGAGCGAATAACGATCGCCAGTCTTCGTACAGCTCTTCGCTTTTCACCCTTTTGTATATAATCGTATTATCCACGTATATACAGTCAAACTTCCCATAATAAATACCTCTCTGTTTTCATTTCAAATGGTTTCAAATGTACGTCCGATACATTTGAAAATCGTTTGCAAATATTATCAGGTTTTCAATGAAATTATTTGCTTGAACTTTGAAATGTAAGAGATGTTGGAAAAAAATTATGAATTTTTCCACCTTTCAACTTTCCTGTACAGTTGCCATTCGTCCAATCACGTTATGTTACATTTACCGAGGCCTCAGGGAAATTGCTGAACGTTTTATAGTCAGCGCCTAACTAAAGATTGTGGGTTTTTACGTAAACCAAGAAAAAAGTGTCTATTTGGAAAATAGTACGTGCTGCAGGAAATTTTGAATTAATGTGATCCTTAAGTGTGATCCAATGTAATAAATTAATTTCCTTTCCTATGACAGGTGAACAGTAACTTCGAAACATCATTTTTGAGAAGAAAAAAAAAACTGGAACACGTATTAATCAAAAATTGAAAAAAAAAAAAAAAAAAAAAAAAAAAAAAACATAAGTAGCTATTTCAGTACGACGGGGAGTTTAAAGAATTTAAAAGGAAGCAACAAAATGTTGAGAATATGAAATTTGACTCAGTCATCGAGTACAAAAAGTTCCATAAATTCAAGTTAGTCATTCATGAAATTGCATAGAATGAAGTCTCCGGACCATATTAAAATTCCACTTCATCCATTTTTCTCCACTGTCATTGTGAACACCTTTCCGAGCACCCGGCGACTTTTCACCCTGGCTGAACCCCTTAAAATACGGATTCCAAAATGTCTGCACTATTTCAAATGTGCTACGGTTTCTCTAGACTTGATTACAACACCCAGAAGTGGGAGTGTTCTTAGTTTATTTAATCTGTGATGCAATCGGATAGTCAGTGAACTATTAAGGGGCTACCATCGGTGCGATAAGAGCGGTTCATGGGAGGCAGTAGTAGCCGCAGATCGACCGCTCATATATCCCAGTGAGTGAGTGGTTTTTGGCCATGGATTTATAGAGGGTGTGGTTGTCCCATCGGGTTTTCGTTGTAACGGGTGAATTTTTTATTTTCAATTTTTATATCGATGTCACTTGTCATAAAAGTCATAAAACTTGACATAACATCAAATAAAAGATTTCAAGAAATTCCAAAATGTTCTCTTTTTCCAATGTGTCGATGAACCTGAATTCTTAACCAAAGATATTTCGAGAACTAGTAAAATTTCGAAAATCTATGACAGGAAGAAAATCAATTAGATAAGATTTTCCATTAAAATGTATTTTTCGAACTGTCAGAATTACAATTCAACATTCAATCATGTCCCCATTAAAAAAGTTTAATTATAGAAATGTCTACTGTAAAAAATAATATGGTGAAGCGGAAGAAAAGTGAAAGCAAAGATTTCGAATGTATATAAAAATGGAAGCTGCATGGTATATAAATAGAAAAAAATAGTATGAATGAGATGAAAAGCCACCACCAAGAATCGATCATAAAAAAGATAAGTATAGACCCAAGTACGTTCCTGTTATCGTCACAGAGACAAGCACTTCGTTTTATTACGAAGATCAAAGCCACCTCCGATACTTTGTACAGCTATAGGCCATTTTTTCACGATTCTATGTGCCCTAAAATATCCATAAAAACTTCTGAGAAGTCTTATAATGAAAAAGGTATTACCCTGACTAATTACAGGTTAATAATTCGTGTCGTTTACGCCCTATTGTGTCTGAAAAAGAAAAAATGTGCTGGTTCTTTTGAAGTACGTGAGAACCGACGAGTGCATATATACACGTATGTGCTTAAAAATTGGTCTAAGGTTTAAATGGGGTACGAAAAGACCTTGTGTACACACGGCGTTTGATATCACACCCACTTTGCTCGTTTCTCCTACATTCACGAGTGTTCCATACTTACTTTGTACGAAAAAATGAATTATGAGAGTTTCTTCTCTCTTACCACATACGTATTTACGTAATTGCATGAACTCGACCATTCTAAATTCGCAGTTATACACCTTCACATGAGGCTAATTATAAAAGTCAAGATGACAAATTCTCAGAAGGTCTGCAATCAATTTTTTTCGCTCTCTTCAAAATCAGGGTCACGACATCAAATTGTCATGTTCCATTTTACGTCAGAGATTTTTTTAAAACGCGGGCGTGATACGTACAAATAAATTCTCTGATGCTAGAGCACATATATACTTCACTGCAAATGAGTAGTGGAACACGTGATTTACTTTTTAAAATTTCACAGTTTCATTACAGTCGCTCTCGAGGATCCTCATTATTTTTATAATTTTTTAAATTAAGTGTTATCTGCCGTATTCCCTAGAAGTGACCTCAGGTGAATGAGCACTTTTTAAAAATGTATAATTAAGTTCAAATATAGCATTAAATGTCTGTGCTATGAATTTTTTACGATTGCATATTCTTTCGTAGATCGTCAGATCGGTTGAAAATAAATTCTCATAATTATTGGAAAATTGAGAATACAATGAAAAATTCAAGACTCGACTCTTTTATTTGTTAAAAGTAGTCCATTTTCTTTCTCTGCAATTGGTAAACGAAAAAATATCGACGATTTTACAAAAAAAATTCATTTCTGATGTCGTATTATGTGAGCTGACTATTTCAAGATATATTTTCACGATTCTTGGCACTTTGTTCGATCTCTTCGACTGAGAGTAGGCGGACTCAAGTCAACCAACTGAAAGCATCATCATTCGACTTTTATATGAACACAGAGCAAAGGAGAAATAGAGACCTAAGTTAACGATCTTACTTGTTTTTTTCTCGTCTATACTCTACTCCAATTGGATCGTAAAAGTTTTCTGCACCGAGAATGACAGAGATTTCATTTTATGTGCTTTGAAAAAAGAATTTTTAATATTTATTTGTATCGTAGAAAAAGAAAGAGAGAGAGAGAGAACTGTTGTCCTATTTACTTTTGATGCTTTTTGAATAAAAGATTTTTTGTTATCATGTCGATAATTGTACTGAAAAAAAATATCAGTTTCATCTTTGTCGTTGGTTCGTATTTACTTGACGATGTAATCTATCGAACGAACGTTGCTCTGTATTGATAATAATAATAATTTTTTACACATGCAAAAAAAAAACATTTTCGACTATAGTTTTTTCTTGACAATGATCATGCGAATCATGTGAAAATTAATATTCGAAACGATGGGAAAGCTCGCATCAATAGTTCTTATTCTTTTTTTCTCATTAAGGCTTTGTGATTTGCTACACAGATTTTGATGAAAAAGAAAAAAAAACGAAAAAGGAAGTTCCGTAGTTTCGTCTAGAACATCCATCGAGACACACGAACACGTGGTAATGTTTGAATGTACATGTTTTGGCACATCTGGGAACGTGTAATTCACGAAATCCCAGAGAGCTCAGCGAGCGACGACCACTCAAAGAGGGTTAACTGGTCGCTGGACGCTTCGCTGCATTCAAGAACTTTTATAATCTCAGAGAGGTCTCGTGAACAGGACGAGAGAAGCCAAGATTCAAGGGATTTTGTTCGTTGTCCTATTTCTCATTGAAGATTCAGGATATAAATAAACATCGTAATTAAAATAATTCGAAATTTAAAGAAATTTAAAAATAATATCTGCAATATCGGAAAACTATTCAATCGAAAGCTTTCTTCCGTTGAAATTGCATTTAAATTCTTTCGATATTCAAATTCTATCAAATGGAAGCTTTTTTACCTAATTATCGACATTTTCATAGTATTTCAGTACGAAATGAATTTTTTCATCAAAAAGTACGAAATTCGACTATTTATTTATATGTGGTTTTTGTGTAATTGACAAATAATGTTTGTTCATTTGTTTCTTCATGGATGATTTACCCAGAGATCACGTAGGATCAAAAAATTTGGTATTTGTTGGTGCATTAATCTCTCAATTGAAATCAATAGAAATTAGCATAAAAATCGACAAATTTTCGGAAAAAAAAAATCGTATATGTGCAGATTTAATTAGCCTTGAGTCAAATGAATTTGTAATACGAGAAGGGAAAAATACTTGAGTGGGTATATAAGTTTTACACGAGGACGATGTAGAAAAAAAAATTAACTCGCTAGTGCGCTAGAATTTGGAAGCTCGAAGGGTTTAAAGTAAAAAATTCACCCTCGTTGAGTTGTGCAAGTGTTAGGAAGACGAGGGCTCCGGTAGCAAGACACCGGAAGCAAAAAATTAGGGCGGTCGAGGGAACACGCGTGACAGAGGGTGAAACGAGAATTTGTTCATTTTACGCTGATCGTTTATTCGCACATGACCGGTTTCCTTCTTCGATCGATCCTTTATCCTGCTCGGGGTCGTTGAAAAAAGAAAGTCTTTTCGTTATTCAGCATTAAATTTAAATAAATATTCAATAGTCATTGTTTAATAATATAGAAAAAATGTGAAAAAAAAAACTTATGGATGGACATTATGGATGACCCAGTTCTTCAAAACTGGTAAAAATAAATGCAATAATCATGATGTAAAAATGCGAGAGAAAACAGTTTTTATGAGACACAACTAGGGAGTGTTTGAAGATAAGTAATCAGGAAGTCTTTTGATGTGAACAGAAAATTAAAAACATTCCTGTTAAGTATATTTCTGTACGAAAGAAATATTATACCAAAGGAAATTAAATGGAAAACGTTGAAGAAAAAATTAAAAAATAAACAAAAAGAAAGAGGAAAAAAAAAAGAAAAAAAAAGAGAATTAAATAAAAATACTCAAGGTAGTCAACTTCTCAGTGCCCATGAACTAACGAATAATTGTTTTTTCGTCAACGTGAAAAGCATAAATCAACTTATTCTAAAGTATAAAGTACAGTTAAAGACTTTTTTCGTTACAAAGTCACTTCCTCAATGAAAAATTAATTAGTGTTGAATATATTTAGTTCACGATCACCGCAATACCGTGCAAATTGCGAAGTTGAGGAGTAAATATGATTTTTAAAAAGAAAAAAAGCCAAATGGGGATGAAAATATTAAGCAAAACGGGGGCACGTAATACTACCGTGCTGATAGTTCCATTATTCAAGCACAGTAGAACGTGGAAAATCTCTGGTAAAGAGGAATATAGTACGAGAAAGGAAAGAGAATGAATAGAATGCAGAGAGAAATAAAAAAAGGAAGGTGTTGACCAAAAATTTAGCTCGTACAGACAGACGTGATTCGACCGGGTGAAAAAAAAATAAAAATGAAAAAAGACATGTAGACACACACACATACACAAACATGAACACAATTTCGTTCAGGGAGAATGTACGGATGTGAGAGACAAGGGACGAGGGAGATTACAACAAGAGAAAAACGAAATTCGCGTTGTTGCACTCGAGGTTGAAAAAAAAAAACGACTAAATAATCGAGAGGCTTGCAGAACCAGCAATTTTTTGCACCCCTCGACAACAAACAACGAGATTCTCGATGTGCATCCACGTCAGAGATATTCCAACATCGGGAAAAATATTTGACGAATTTATAGATTTAGATTTTAGAAACTTATTTATTAAGAACTTCAAGGCAACAATTTTATTAACCAGTTCAATTTAATATTTCCCAAATTTCTATCTTGCACTCATGTTACCGAATGTTTAAAATATACCGCTGATTTTTTCCAATAAAAACTGACCGATTGGCTGTTGATCACAAGCGGATGAATTAGTAAACTTCGGGTCAATTAGACCCAATGCGACAATGCAGGAGGTGAACTGAATTATGTCAACGAAGGGGGAACCTGCATGTAGCCATTAATATAGTGACGTCCATAAAAAAAAATGCAACACGATGATTTTTTTCGATTGCTCCGAAAATTTGATCAGCCATTTTGATTGGAACGAGTTCCATTCGACAGCCTAGCAAATTAGCTACATCCTCTTTTTTGTGGTTATTTAAAATGAGTTAAATATTTGAAACAACGAATGTTTGAAGCAGACAAAAAATCTGATTATCTGGAAACATATTTTGCATAACAAAGCAAAAAATTTAATGCTATTTCATTCGATACGTTCATACTCAATGTGTCGTTTTTTTTTCATATCCATTTGTAATAGTTTCATCAATGCGCCAATATACTTTGAGATATCCTATTTCGTATATTTCCCGAGAGATTCACGAGAATTTGTCATGTCTTCAATTCGTACAAGGACAAGAAAAAAAGGGCGAAAGAGGAAAAAAAAAACGATTGTACAAGGGAAGCGATGGAATAAGTTCCCTGCCTCTCGCTCTCTGCTTCTTCGTAAGATTACAGAAAAATAGGATCGAAAAAAATATCCGATTGCACCTGGTGCAGTATCACATTTTTTTTTTTTTTATTCATCCCATCTTGAGTCTTTCGTATTCCGATACACATCGCAACGACAATGCGAAATTGGGTTGGCTCTGGTCCCAATAGAATAATTCGATTCTTCTTCCTATCGCGAAGTCGTCGCGGTTCGGTGCAGAAATTCGAGACGGGACAGAACGTAGGGTTGAAAACAAGAGCCAAAGATTTTGTCGCCACGTGAACGAACCAACGACAGCTTATTTTCAACCAGAATAATCCTCTTTAATATTGCATTTACAGAATATTTTGCAAACGATATTCGTGTCAAAAAGTTTCAACAGTCATGAGAATAATGCAAGAAACTTTTTTACACGCCATATTATTTTCACTCGTCTTTTTGGTCCTGGAAATGAAACATTTCTCGTTCTATTCGTAAATCAATTTTTCTTACAGAATTGCATCTTGCATTCGTCGCTTTCGATCAATTCGATTGAATTCTGTTTCATTGAAATTCGATCGCAGATCCTCTTGGACAGAATTTGAAAAGAATTTTGTTTTCTGTAGCATTTCTTTGCTTAAATTATTTTATTATTTAATCCTGAAGAACACGTACAGAGAATCAATTTTGACTGCAATTTTTATTTGCTGTTTCGTATTTTTCATCATTCGTAACGTAATGGTTTTTGTGTGTTTGTTTTTTTCCTTATTTTGGTGTTAAAGCTTGAGAGTTCTGAGCAGGACATCCGTTCTATCCGTAATTCTTATCCAGAGTGCTTTATCTCCGGAGAATAATTATGGTATGTATACCAAAGAGTAACTGAAGAGAAGGGATGGTACCGATTTTATCGTGTGCGAACTGCTTTTCGTTCGCCTCTTGTCTGGTTCATTTCCTCTCCAAAGTTCTCCAAGAGTCTCATAGCTTGATTTTTCTTGTATGTTTTTTATTTCATTTATTTTTCATTCGACCACCAGATGCAGAACGAGGACGAGAACCGATGCAGTATTCCTCGTTGTAATTCTCTCCATGCTTTTTGTTACGTCGTTTATCGCGAGGAAAATGAAGAGAGAGATTGATACTTTTCACACGCGTGAGAGGTCGAGGGTCAGTTTAAATTTCGGGTTATCCTTCCGAGCCATATGGTGGGCTCGAGGGAAAATTTCGCTTCATGTACAACTTTAAATTGACGCCTTGTTACTATTTACAGTTTGGTCATTAAGTTTTCGCACACAGCTGTTTTACCACGTTCTCGTGGTAACACATTTTTCGTCTTTTAATTACTCTTTCCGGGCGGGTAATAATTACTTCATAACAAATTGTGACCGACACACAGTGAAGACGAGAATTGCCCATGAATCTGACACTTGAGCTGCACCTTATTTTAAAAAAAATTGTTTTTGTGCACCAAAAATAATTTAAATTGGCTGAAACCTGAAAAATGCAGATCCTGCTTCAATTTTTTCCTATTGTGTCAATATTGTTGAAATATTGAACCAATAAAATCATGACAAATATTATTCTCCATTATGTGAAGAATTTCTGAATTATTTAGTTTCAATAATCACTTCAATACGTAATTATGAATATAATATTATCATGATCGTTCGTTAATTAAACATTCACAATAGCATTTGACGTTATATGGATCGAACTATACTAAAAAAGAAAAAAATTTCATGCATTTCAGCGTTCGATGTTATCGGTGTATTTTTATCGTTATTGTTTTAGCACTTCGGTCTCATTTTTTTTTCTTTACAGCAATGAGACTACGGGTAATACATCGAATCGTTGATTTCCCGAATGTTATCGATCTTTCAATCTGTCGCTTCGCTTTCACCCTCCCAACATTTTCGACTCCAATTAGAACAAAAGGATCGACAAACGTCGGTTTTCGTGCTGGCTTGTGAGCTATCGTGACATCTGTTACGTGCTAACAAGTTTTCTCGGTATCGTAATAATCGAAATTTGGGTGGATGAAAAAGAGATTTATAGGTACGAAGTTTTTACATGTCAAATAGTCTTACACAAAAATCAAGAAATCAGATCGATATGGAAGAATTGTATATTTTCGAACACGACAGGGCAGAGGCAAAGGCTCTTTTCGAAATTTCGAAATAAACCATTTTCACTCGTCTTTACGAAGATGAAAGCCTATGAATAAAAATAGCGAAAATGGTTTCAATGGTCGTTTTTATTCCAACGTGTCGTACAGTGTGGAAAATTTTCACTTGCGATTTTCAAGCAATTGCTTCCACATTCACGGCGCTTTGGTCTGTGTATCCCTTGACCTCAAACGATTCTCCACTAAATAATTTCAAAGGGAAATTGAAAGAAAGCGAATTTTTTAGTGTTTGCTGAATTATTTGATATCGAATTGTGTGAAGAAATAAGAATATTGCTTTGTAACAGAATTATGAGTCATTGAAGGTTTGATTAATTATTCGAGTGGAACTGTAAATTTAAACAACGAATAAATTGTATCCTTAGAGATACATGTTTGAAAAAAAGAAATAAAAAAAAGTGCGTTGAGTTCATTGGTCCAAAGTGAAAGCAGATCGAATGATGGGGCGTTATTTTTAATTGGCTTGTGCAAACACTTTGCGCCTGAAGAGTTCAGATTAACGAGCGAAAATTCTGTAATTTATTATTCAAGGAAGGTCGATGGCCTCTGCATTTTTCGTTGGTACCTTTCCACCATTTGTCGTTTTTTCTTTTATTTTTTTTCTACATTTATTTACGAGGTATTCGAGACACTTTATTACGCATTGTTTCACGAAACAGTGGAGCGCAAAGGGCGCGGAAAGTTCATTTCGCCCGATTGAACATTGATCAGCTTTCGTTAAGGACTTGACTACGAGCTTTTTATTTATCTCGAGCGCATTTTGCCGCAGGGTTACTTTCCAAGATGGTCGTTAACGTTTTGCACGAGTACCGAGTCCAACGAAAAATACAAAGGAAACTAAAAAAATTTCATTCACTTCCTAGTTTTTCCGTTTGTCTCGTTCGCTGATGCATGACTACAATTAAAAAAGAACTGTGGAAACGAACGAACGGATGCGTATGCAAAATATTGGCGGAAGCTCGTTTGTGTCGAAAAGAACGAAAGAACGAAAAGAAAAATATTCCACGAATACGTCATCGATATCGAAACGTATATCAACAACAACAAAATAACAATGTAGTGGTTCATTACCGAGAAGTCTCTTCTTTTTCGGACTTGTTACCATTGCAAAAATCTCTGCAAATATCTTCAGAGACGAATATTCAGTTGGGTTGTTAAGTTACAAAAATCGACGGACTTGGGAATTTTTTTTTAGCAAAATTATTGAATGAATCGAAATTCTGTGCACAGTTTCTCTATCGAACTATCAACGATCGATTTAAGAAAAACGCGCTCATGTATAAAAAAATAAAAAATAAAATGCCGACTGCACAGTAGTTTTTCGGTGACGTTTTCTTTTTCAAAAAGAATTTTTAACCTGGAAAAACGATCCGAACTATATTTTTTATAAAAACATCTACAGAAGTAAATACGATTTTTTTTCCATCCCATTTTTACTAAAATGGTGCGTTAGAAAAAAGACAAATTTTCTCAATATTCTCACATAAAAACGACAAAATTTCGTTGCAGATTGAAATTTGTATGAGCAACGTTGCCGTTCGTCGAAAAAAAGTAGTCACGTAAAAAATTCTGATGCAGATTCCATTTTTTACAAATCGATAATAATAAATATATATATTTCAATAAAAAACTGTCCACAAAATTTCGATTCATTGGATCATTTCCTTAAAAACAAAATTCCAAAAGAATATCGAATTTGTCCAGCTCTAGAGTGGCCCAACCCCTCATTTTGTTTCGAAATAATTATTCAATCACGATATTTTTTCCAATCGCTATGACTTTCATTGAACAAGGGAAATTTCAATGGAAGAGACCGGTAAATCAGCTACTGTTTTTTTTTTTTTTTTTTTGGTGGTAAAGACAAAGTCGCTACGTTCTGATATAAATGGGATAAAATGAAAGTAAACTGTACTATACGAGGCTCGCACGACTTCTTACAGTTTATTTTGCTCGCATAGTGACTAACGGAGAAGGAGTGTGGGAGGGCAGAGGGGGGAGGTGTAAAAGGATCTCGTCAATGTGCTTTGCTACACCTCAATTTTTTCTTGTTCTTTATATTTCAGCTTTAAATCCTGAGCAAAAAACGCTCCTGGTAGAAAAATAAAAAGCGAAAGAAAGAGAAGAATGAGAAAAAAAAGAAACGGGAAAGCAAGGGAGGGAAGGGATGTAGCGCAAAAGACGCGAGAGAAAGCTTTTCTTCACATTTTCTCCCCCTGATGAGCGAGGTTGAGCGAATGCTCGTAATACTCATGGCACTTTCTATCCCTCTCGTCTCAAGGCGTCAGGGAGTTTCCCGCGGAAACGAAGTTTTTCACCGGGTGAGCATTTCTCGCACTTGAGGAGACTCCATTTTATTTTTATTTTTATTATTATTTTTTACTTTTTCTTTCGTCGGAGATAAATTCGTTCCGTTTTTGTTTTTTCGCGTCTGTTGACTCAGCCGAGAAATGTGAACCCGCTAAATATCTCATAAACGTGGATTTTGTGGGAAAGACAAATTTTTAACAGCGTAACAAAGTAAATATTGATACATTGTCCACTTATTCACTTAAATCGAAATCAAGTTCATCGTTGATGGATCGTACACTTTTAGAATCAACCAAAATTAGCAACTTCAATCTTGTTATCTAATTGTTGATTTTTGTTCAAAAAAAGAAAGTTTCGATCGAGAGTTTTTCAAATTTTACAATTGATTGATCCTTCGAATTGAGTAATTGCGTAAGATCTCATAATATCATGAATAAAATAAAGAAAAAAAAACATTGATAATTATTTATACGCCCAAACAAAAGTGTAACCGAGAATGATTTTCTTTAAAAGTGTGATTTGATTATCAATAATTGTTCAATCAATAATAATTTTTCCCTACAAAGTTGACCATTTTATTATGATGAAATGGTCAACTTTGTAAGGAAAAATGAGGAGGAAAATTTGAAAAGACCGATCTATGAATCGGTCTTTTCAAAATTCTGTTGCGACATATAAAAGGAACTACAATAAGTAATTTAATATGCTACACGATTTTTTAGCGGTTATTTGAACTTGAATTCGTATAATGTGTATTCACATTGATAGTCGGGCTGCTGGCGAACAGAACAGAAAATGCATAAATGATGGGTGGACACGAACCTGTGGTTCGTGCATACTTTGTTAAGCCGCGGGGTGCTCGTCGCTAGGGAATCAACCCAAACAGACTCAAATCGATCGTTGAAAAAGTCTGTATAAAAAAAGAACGAAAGTTCAACAAGGAATGTTTGGTTTGATCAAAGTTTTCGTGTCAGTTGATTGCTGTTGATAAAAACACGAGAAAAAAAACGTGACAATTTTTCGAATTTTTCCATTTGAGTTTTTTTGACAAGCGAATCGGTAGTCGATGAGGGAAATTTGTTGAAATAACAAGTCGAGAGTATAGGAACGTATGTTCAAAATGTGTTGTCAGGTAATAAAAAGTTCGAGCTAATAAAAATGAAACGAAAAGCAAAATCACAACAATAACAGAAACTGAAGTTCATTTTTGCATTTTCGATTATCTAAACAAAAAATTCAAAAATTCAAGTTTAAATATACGATCGAAAAGATCGAACGTATCACTTTTTATCTGCATGAATTTCTTTGAAAGTGCATAAAGTTTGTTGCCTTTGTAAAATATACTTTTATCTTTGAAATATAAAAGAAACAAGCACCACGATTTATATTTGCGACAACAATAAAACCATTGCGAGTCACTTGAACTTTTCCAATCGAACGTTTGAGCTAGTGGGCGTTCTAGTTTTCGCGAAATCGAGACGAGAGTAAAGAGTCAATCGATTAACGATTATTGCGTGGAAAAATTCACAAAGAGAAATATATAACGGTCGAACAGCTCTATAAACAACATGGGTGAATAAAGTTTGCGCCAATATATAATCGAATGTGCGTTGAATTGATCGAAAAAGAGTATGATTAATAGATAAGCGAAAATTTTCGAGATGGAAATCAGTACAGAGGCGTTATTGATAGTCCGTTCAAACGTTTATCTATTCAGAGATGTGGAGAGGATTTCATTGACTTTTTAGGCCACATTTGAAAGAAAAAAAACTGAAACGTCGAGTTTTATATCGTTGGAAAATGATGAAAGGCTGGCAAATAAATCGGTCACGAATCACATCGATAGTTAACATTTACAGAGGAAGAGTTTTCACTCTGTCTCTACTGCTCAAAGCCCCAAATTAGCAATTGCCAACATCGTAATGAACCCAAAACAAATTTGTTCTTCACATTCTATAAACAAATAATTTCGTATACACTCCATTTCGTCATGTATAACGTCATCACAGAGAAAGTCGATTTGATAAAATTACACTATTCAAGACACACGAACGTTTTTGCACTCGTCATTGACACACTGGGTCGATTTGACCCAGAGTGTACTTCATGCACCTGACATCAGCAGCCCTCTGGTTAGTTTTTATTGAAAAAAATTTTTTAAACATTCCTTCACGCGTGTTTATTTGCCAAAAAAAATTGCAATTTTCCAGCCATGAATATTTTAGCGATCGATAACCGGGAATATACTCATGAAAAATGCCATTTTCCGAAAAAAAAAATAAAAAAAATATAGCTGTGACAAGATTTTGAACAAAAAGTTATTTATTGGAACAAATAAACTTTACTTTCGAAATGAAAAATCGTTATTTTAGTAAAAGGATAGTATTTAAAAATGTTTTAGGGCTAGAGATAATTAGCGCGGAAAAATGAGTCTGGGTCAATATGACCCAGTGTGTAAATGAAGGGGTAACTATCACTCATTCGGTTTGCACTTAGCAGGCAATTCATCGAACTCGAACACGTTAAAACGAGGATTTATATTCTGCTCTTTCGTAAATTATTCGAACGCACGACATTTTGCATATGTGTAATTTTCTCGTTGAGAGGATTCAGCGGCGTTTGCGGTTTTCGATATGAGATCATGGCTTGTTACAGGCGATCGCACAATTACTTCATTATCTTTACAACCACCGATTGTTTGGCCATAAGTTTCATGTTTCCGCACGAGATATTTGGTGAACGGATTATATTCGGAAAATTATAATTTATGTGATAAAACGTAATTGACTTCGGAGTATTTTAACGTTAACGAAGTATTTGAAAAATTGCAAATTTCGGAGATTTTTTCAAGTTTCCAAATTCAAATTGCAAGGTAGGCGGTCCTTTGGTATCGAACTGCCTTAAAATGTCCATAAATGTCAATGTGACGTGACACTCTCTTATACTCCATAAAGTCTTCAAGGACTGGAAAATCGTTCATAAATATTTATAATTTATAAGACGAAAAATAGGATTTGCTTTCGCGTAAAAAGACTTATGAATTTTCAAACTTTTTCTGAATGTAATAAGCCCCACTGGCAATTTAGTAGACTGATGTAAATTGTCACGTAGTCGTCTGAATGTGAAACGAAGAAAAAATGTCTTTGAGACTGAAGAGAATTTCCATTTCAGAAGCTTGGAAAATATTGTTGTAATCAACGAACCGTATCACTAATGGCTTCGTAATTACGTGACAAAAACACGAGGTAATATTTCAGAAGCTGTTTGGCGTAAAAATGAATCGAGAAATAATAAAATGAAATAAATAAGAAGGGCAAGGAAAGTTGAAGTTTTTGTCGTACACCCTTCGAAAGCGAAGCAGATTGAGGAGAGAGAAAAACGTTGTATTTGAACGACTCACGTCACTGGACGTAATGAGAAAAGTATTTGCTCAGTGGAATAAAAAAAAAAAAAAACTGTTAGATTTTTCTGCCTAATTATGTCATTTTTGCACATTATATTTTTCCATAGAAAAAGCATTTGTTTTAAATTACTTTAGGGCATTACAAATATGTGAGATTATCATTCAATTGATAAAAGTTGAATTAATTAATTATTATCAGGACACGAGTTAATTGAGGGAGTAAAAATTCCGAAATTTTCCTTCCAACCAATCCTGGGTTTATGGGGATATCATGGGCTTTTCGCTGTCCAGATTTAGTTGCCAATTAGACAAGTGCTGTGTGAAATGACGTACAGGCTCGGATCGAGTGGCCATGAAATTCGTGGAGATCCCATGTCCGTTGCACCATAAACCTAAGGATCTTATGTTGAAGGTAATCTTGATAATGACTGACAAACCGCAGAAGGTCAAGACCATAAAGCAGAAGAGCATTAAAAAGCAAAAAAAAACGCGGAAGACGAGGAAAAAAAATTGAATTGTTCTAGATAGATCGGAAAATAAATGAGAAGAAAATCTCGTTGGTTTCGAGGACACAGAATGTAAAAAATTTCATTCAGCCTTTTGAATTCCATGATAAAATACTGATTTCCTTGTGTCAATCGATATTTATTTATAAACAAAATGTTCCAAATGAAAATAGAGTAACAATATCACCATGAAAAATGAATCGATAATAATGAGAAAATAGAAAGGAGGTCAACGAAGGACAAAATAGTTGAACAATAATATTGACGACTAAATGCCAATAACGTTCGACACAAATGTTACATGGAATTTATAGATAATGAAGGAACTGTCGATATTTTGTGACAGTCAATAGGAATCTCTCGCGAACGACACGAAATTAAAGAAACCCAAGAATGAATGAGAAGCTCAAGAGTAAAAAACGTCATTCGCGTTCATACGTCTAAAATAAAAGTAAACCCAAGAAGCATGTAATTGTAAAAAAATGTGCATATGATATATAGTTAACATAAAATGAATATGGAGGAAAGAGAAAGGAAAGAAACGGGAGAAAGGGATTGGATGAGCATGATGGTCCATGATGGATAACGAGCCTCAATTTCACGAATCCCCATTTCCTGAATCGTTTTCCTCGCTTGCTTCACTTTTCTCCTTGATCGTTTTCATCCCAGCAATATAATCCATCTGCTTCCTCCAACTTTTTCATTCATTTCTTGTTACACTTTATTCTCTCAACTTCCATACATGGTTGTCGAGTTTCCAGGTAGTATTAAATTCATTTAAAAGTAAACTGCTGTCCATTTTTGTTGAGTAGCACGATAGACCGCTGACTGGTTTAAATTCGTTTAAAAAAATATCAAATTGTTTAAAAAAACTGTTTCATTCGTCATATCCAATACAAATGTCAATATCAAAATGATTACATTGTTGTAATAACAACGATGAGATTTAAGTCGAGCTATTATGAGCTGGTAACTTGACACATGTATTTGTCGTCTTTATAGTCTTAAAGCTCGTTCTCTATTCGCAAATGTACATTCTGCTGTTTGCATATGTACGCCTTCGTGAATATCTGGGACATTGAATATAGGATTTGCATGGAGCCTAATAAGTGGATTTCACTATTCCAACTATTTCTCTTCTAGGTTTACAGCAACTTTGCAACAAGACATCGAATTCTAACATTTATATTTACATCCACGTATATATGGATGCTTTTAATACGTACAAATATATTGGACAGACAATGTTGTGGTTGTGGAAAAACGAAAACTGTGCAACGCAGATGGGTACAAAATGTAAAAATACAAAAATACTCTTTGAGTACGTTCATGAAGGACTTTCTACTAAAAAAAAATCGTGAACTGTTCTGTGGGAGTTGAATTTTTACTTTTTTTTAAATTATTTTTTTACACAGGTTTCTCGATATGTTCGAGAACAGAATGAATCGCTAATCAGAGACAGCTCATATACGTGTAGGTTTACAAAAATAGCTTTTAAAACTGTAAGAAGTTTCTATTGATTCTCATTGTATATTGTCATGAGCTCTGCAACCCTGTGTGATATCCTGCTATCAGTCTTTTGCTTTTCTTTTGTATTTTTTCACAGGGTTCTTGATTCAGTGATATCTCGTCTCTCGTTAGTGTATCTTTTTCTCCTTTTTTTTTGGCTCGTCGCTGTTTCGTCCCTACCTCTTCTCTTTTTTTCATACCTGGGGCTGCCTCACTCGCAGACACGATCCTGATCAATACTCTGACTTGTTATCCATTCTCTCCATTCTTTTATCTGTCCTCCATATCGAATTCAGCATACGATTCTTCACCCTGTGCTCATGGTGATCACCATAGAACCATCGATTCGAATTTCGGTCTAGTTTTTAGTTTTCCCTGCACAGTATCGAATTTCTGTTTATAGAATCTCTTCGCTTTTGTGTGTTTCGTATATGAACCACGATACAGAAGGGAACAATCGAACTTACAACTTTTTGAACTCTCACTACCACTGTCAAATTATTATCGAGAAATTAAAATCGATAGAAATGGGTACGTTGTCCTTTTATGGTAAACCTCTGCGTCAAAAATCTTCGGATAGAGGTGACACTTGGATGAGTGACTGATTACCATTGCAGTAGCTCGTCTATCGACCTCTGATCGGAAAACAGTTTTTCTGACATTTCGATGTGGTGTTTGCGTCATAAGTTCAGTAAAAATAGAGTTAACTTTACGATGATACAAATTTTCGGAAATTATATGGATTTAGGGATGACAGGAAAACTCTAGGAAGGAATGGCTGTTGCTAATAGTCGGCAGGATTTTTTTAGAAAGTTTAAAACACTAGTACGACCAAAATATTTGAATGTACAAATGATCGATTTGAAAATAAATAATTCGAGCTGACCAAACGGAAAATAAAAATGACCCTGCACCTTATTTTGTATTTTTTTGTTCATTTTTAATTGAAATACTTTAATTAAATGAAATTTGACTTGCATTTATGTGTTAATCAACGAACGGCTTAGCATCGGTGTGACGTAGCTTTTTCGTGAAAAAAGTACCTCAGCAAGTCCATCGTGGCTCGATCTAAATCGCTTTTCTGGTTTCCTACCCATGGTTACATTGAGGCCATGGATCAATGACTGATCCATAGCCTTAACGACTTTACCAGGGTGCCATGTGTCAGACTGAGGTTTACTACTATGCGCAAACCTTTCGGGTTCATTGATTTTTCACCTCCATTTTTATTCCTTGTACTAGTTTCACAATTTCAATTATTTTATTTTCGTTCTACTCGAGGTTATACTTTTTCTTTTTGACTTTAGTTTCTATGCAAGTAGCGACCGGGAGAAAACAAGAGATATTATTTTCGTTTCATTCATAATTCTAGTCTAATAAATGCACATTCAAATGACAATGAAATAATAAAGATAACTAAATGAAGTTTGAAATAACTTTGAAATTTGTTCTGATATAACTAATCACAAAAGGAAACTTCTGGCATTGATGTAAACGTTCGACGACAATTAACTCATAGAAATTCGTTGTGAAACTGACGCCAGAGAGTAATTTACTTTTGTTTACAAATATTATTACATGCAATCATGAAATATTTAACCAGAAAGTGGTGCGAACGTTTATGGGATATTTGAGTGTTTCGAACAACCATGCAGCAGCGTTAGAAATTATTATTCTTTTTTCTGTTTTCAAATGAAATATTGTTTCATATGAAATCCGGAAATAAAAGTTTAAATTTATTTGCATCAATGCTTGATCTGTCAAAAATAATTGACAAAAATGTGCAATAAAATATATTCTTATGCGATAAATAATATTACAGGATTTTTTTTTTTTACATTTTATATAATTGCATTTCTGACGTTTTTTGTCTAAAGAAAAAATCGTAAATGTTGAGATTTTTTCTGTAAATAACCAGTGAATTGAGGATCCGAGTAAAACGAGCAAACAGTAGTTCAGGTACACCCTGTGAATGGTGCATAGAACTTCTTGCGATTTTCTCAAGCGAGGTTCACCTTCGTCTATATCCGTCCGTCCGTAACGGCCCCGGCAAATATTTGCGAAGGAAGATTCAATCGACAATCAGGACCTCTCGGAGTCTCGTGGTTCTATGATTCGACCTATCGATTCCCTTCAAGGTCTGCACTAATGCAATACGTTGAATATACATTGAAGTCGATTCTCAAGAATTAAAAATAGAACTCGAGATAAAAATAAATTGTTCAAAGTAACGTTTTCGTTTTTCCAAAAAGTATGACCACATTTATTTTAGTATTCGATCAACATTCACAGCTCGAAGGACAAACACTTCAGAGCCTTGTCAATGACAAAAAAAAAAACGATTTTTCAATGAATGAAACGTGAGGAGAAAAAAAATTCTCTATCATTTACTTGTGAATTCGTTTTTCCCTTATTCTAAGAAAGAAAAGGAAAAAAAAATTCTGTAAAAAAGTTGAATAACGTATTGATATCGAGGGGGTGATTCACGACGAAATGCAAACCCTCAATGGATTCGTATTTCGAGCTTTTCGCAGGGAGATTTGAAATCAGATCTGGCCAAGTGTTGAGATAGGGAGAAAGTGCGAGAAAAATAAAAGCGAGAAAAATTTTACTCAGTGGTTTATTTATTGCTTCCTGTATACTCGACTTTTCGCCATACTTTTTCTCGTATCGTGGATAGAAATCAGGTGAGATTTGATCGAAAATCTTATTGAACTAATGTATACATAGATATACACTAAGTAAATACATTATTCGTCTAAGAATCGTGGCACAAACGAGCATAATTAATTTCTCGGAATGTCAGAGTAACGTAGAGGACTTTGACGGTTTTCCTTGTGCATGCAAATGTGTCTGAGCCCGGTATCGTTCGTCAGAAGCAATTGAATTAATTGCTTTAAATACAAACATTATGCAATTAATTTTATGACGTATATGTATATTACTTACTCAGGGTGGCATTATTGGCTCTCGATTGATTCGTTTGCGACCTCAGTTGCCGCAAACGATCCAGTTTACTCTGCTGTTGATCAAGCCGGTGTCTCAGTCTTGCAAGTCTGTCTTGCGGTGCTGGTTCCTGTTTCGGAATCACACAAAAATAGATCGTTTAACATTTATTTAAGTGGAATGCAGAAAAAATACAAAAAAAAAAAAATCGTATCGTTTATACAAAGGATTTCATTTTGTGTTCATTCTTTTTTTGCTTCTCATACACAAATCAAACGTTTCTTTCAAATAGTCGAGCAAAGTCTAAAACAAGTGAAACTCAATCTTTGGTTTCAACTGCTTCAAAAAATATGCTGCTCAGAAGATTTAACTGATTGAAAAAATCCCAAAAAATGTATTTTCCAAGTTTTCGAATGGGACTTGGTGCAAGGAGGTTGTCGATCACTTGATTTTTCAAAGTCCCCTTTATGGTGGATGTGACTGTTTATTGTAATTTAATTTATTGTAAGTCGTCGTTCATTCTAAAGTAATTTGTTCCATGAAAAATAACTCGAAATATCGTTCCGATTATTATTGATTGTTTGATTAAATATACCGATAGATGTTGAGTTTGATTTCTTCATATTTCAATATTTTTATGTTTACTTTTCGCACGAGCTCATCCTATTATTGTTCCTTTCCCCTTTGCCTGTCCATTTCACTAATTTCCATGTTTCTTTATGAGCCCCATCGATAAAGTTGCCCGCAATTACTTTTTCCCTGCACTGTTTCGGATTTGCACGATAGGGCCAAGGCGAACTGTGAAAAACCTCGTGGATACTGTCGACGATACTTTTCACTGAGTTTCAGTTCATTCCTGAGAGGTTATCCGGTCAGTTCGTAGCTCCGGGTATCTTCCAAGTTCAGCAGCCTCGAGCGAGGTTAGTATTTGGTTAAATGACTGCTTAGCCATGCACCGAATTTTCAATTGATGCTAGAGGCAGTTGTTCACAATGTCCAATCATTCGAACTAAATAAAACTTCATAAAAATGCAGCTGTCAGTACGAATCGAGTTTCCCACAGTTCTCGTTGCTCGTGTTCAAATATAATGGACATCAGGAAAGAGTTGCTTTGAGTGACAGTTCTGGGGGGTCTACCCGGAACAAGGAAACTATTCAAATGTTCAGGAAGTATAGGGTTCAAAAGTGATGGGATGTGCTTGTAAAAAGCCTTCAGGACCAATAAAAATAAAAAATAAAAAATAATACAATTTGTAGCAACATATTGTATTATTTTTAATTTTTCATCAACGATTAGAATCATTATTAAAATTAATCATTCAGTAACAATATTTTAAGTATCTTCGTAAACCTTAATTTTTAAAAATTTATATATTTAAATATATTTTTTAAATATCCATCGAATGATTAATTGGTGGCATTTAATGTGCGGGGAATAGATGGAACAACGGTAGGCAAATTGTGGTCTATATATCGTACAGCCGTCGCAGGTAAAATCCCACGGGGGGTATCGACCTGATATAGTGTCTCTCTAGATGGAGTCTCGAACCCGAGCGTGAGCCGTGAGGATTACGAAGACCTACTCGGCGTTCTAGCGTGTACTATCCAATCGGGATATCCTCCCAATAGTACATCGCATGTGCGGAACAGAGATTTCTTCGATGTAAAAAAAAGAGCATCGGCGAAGAAAAGAGAACAAAAGCGACGCAGAGGGGGAGAAAGAAACAGGAAGGTTTCATCAGTGCTGATTCCGAAGAGAAAATATCGACAGAAGCATTACATCAAAATATAAATATACGGGGTGTCCTTTCAGTACAGATCGATCCGTGAAATAAAATATATAGAATCGAATTCTAAGTTCCTTCAAAGTTATAAACTATTTTATCAACGTTAATGAAACTTTTTACTTCTACCGCGAATTCCATCGAAACGGTTAGAGATAAGGAATAAATTGATAGGACCAATTTTGTAGAGCGTAATATTTTCTACAAAAAAGTCCCTTATCATGATTCTCTATCTTTAGTAGTTTCGCCCTGAGAGCGTCTCGAAGAACAATCTGAAGTTTGCACGAATCTATGAAGTTCTAGTTTCTTCTTAATTTGCTATGAGGACTCAATTATTACAAGTAGAATAGTACCTGCAGGAACTTTTTTTTGGAAAATCTTCTGCTCCTCAAGGTCCCTCCCATGGTGTTTTGCTCTATTTCTAACCGTTTTGACAGCACGGTCTTCAAAAGCTCAAGGCATCATCAACTTCCATCGATAAAAACTCATTTTCCCAAAATACGATACGAAACTTTTCTATTTTCTAATTTTGCTTCGAGTTTACGGGGACGGACAGCGGTCATGGGATACCCGGGCGTTACTATAACAAAATTCTTACTTGTTTGCACCATTCTATGTGACAGTTTATTTCAAATTGACACATTTACAGAAATGCTAATCGTTTGATTTTCGATGATAAACTTTTCAATGCGAAATTCGGTTCTGAAATAGTTTGAGAAGTTAAGAAACGATGCTCGGACACCCTGTATATGTAGGCAACTAATATTCTATGCGTAGAAAAACGGAGATAGAAGCACAACAGCGATATGCGACATCGTCTCAGATCGATATCCATCGATGAGCATTCTCCGTTTATTATTATAATACGCTTGTATACATCGTGGGGAAGAAGCATAAGATATTCGTGAGAAATGCGCTAATAATTTATCCCGAATTCCTGAAACTTTCATAAGTTATATACATAATAACAATAATGTATCACGAACGTACGATACAAAAGCAATTTGTGGAATAAATCAATCGGGTCTATGAGAAGCGATTGGACCAATTTCGATTCCATTGGGAGCAGAAATATATTCATATTATTAATACGGCTCATGAAAAACCATCTTCGCATTGATTATTTGTCTTTTGACATTTCTGTGCCTTTGTATGAAAGCAGGAAACAGTCTTTGATCAAACATGCAAAGATTAACTTTTATTTTTCAACTATAATTACACCGCCACCGTTCGTATTAATGTCGTTATTGTCGAGAGAGTTTCTTTCGTTAAGACAAACTTTCCTGTAGCACCGAAGATCCAATTCCAAAGTCGAAAGAAACAAGATCACATTCGGATGAGGAGAGGAAGCGATTAAAGGCAGCAAAGGCATTATAAATGTGTTCCAGAAACCCGAGTCTCAATGAATTTACGAGTCGAAATTCAGACGCGAGAGAACCGTGTTAAGTCGTTAAATAATAGTGTCTTATTAAAAAGCATCCAAATTAACTGGAAACTTGTTCAATCTCATTCTTTCTTTCTCTTTTTCTCCTGTCTCATTCTTTTGATTATTAATGAGTAAAATTGTTACGAAACAGTTACATAAATTGTGTGAATATTGCATTGAACTTTATAACGAGGATTCTAAACCGGGAGGAAACAAATTAAAGATTCTAATTATTGATGTGAGTGGCCGAGCCAAAGTCGAATCATTATTATCGTCATTAATAATTAGTATTTGTAAGAGGCTGTAGAGCGGACATTTAATTAGGGGATTATTGAAGAGGAACGAAATTATGAAATTGCTAATACCGTGAGTCGGGCTTTGCGTAATACTGTCCATGGTGGTCTCTGAGGATGAGATTGGGAAAAAGGCTCAATGCACTGGTCGAAGCTTATAAGTACTAAAGATTAAATCTTCTGAATGCTTTTCGTCTCGAGTTCTTGACTATAAGATTACATTTTCCGGTTCACTTTAGATTTCTTATGACATTTGTGTTTTTTTAATGTAAGAAATCGAAAATTGATATTTTTTTTTCAAGGCATTAAGGCTTTCAGTTCATTATTTGTTAATTCCATTAGTATTATTATAAAAATCGTGATGGTAATTTTTTCACGACGTCAAAAAACTCCCAAAAAAATGTTGAAAAGTTATTTAAAATTGTCTGATTTATTGTTTTCGTAAAAAATAAAAACGATGAGTAACTCCAAAAACTTACGACGTCAAACTTTGATAATAATTGATTTTATATTTGTCGTCGCCTTAATTAGCTTTTTTCATTATCTCGTTAAACATTTGTTCTCTCTAAAAGCACGTTTCGAAGTACAATTAAAAAAAGTTTGTGGTTTTGCTGGAATAATGAATTTTGTTTAAAAAAGAAGAGGAAAAATATGAAGTCGTGCAGAAAATTTGAAATATACTTGAAAAAACAATCCTACGTAAAAGAGAATGGAAGGGGAAGTATAATTTTCGTTCACGGAGCAGAGAGTTACAGTGGCAGAGTAAAAGTGTACTTGGTCGCGTGTTGTATGAGTTACGAAACTGCTTATTCGAAATTGCACACGATATGTGCGAGTGAAAGAGCCGGAAGGGATGTATAGGAAAAAGTGTAGAACTGTGTTGATTTCGTGAACATCCAGATATATATATATATATATACGGTTGGTATGTACGTATAAAATTAAAGGGCCCGGAAAAGTACGAGAATTCTCGGGGCTATGGCCATAATAATCCTTCGTGAAGCAAGAGTGCAGATACTGTTTCAACATGTGCAACAAATATCCGGGCAAACGGAATGCCAGCATGTTAAAAAATAAAATGAAAAAAAAAAAAAAAAAAAAAAAAAAAAAGTATAAAAACATGAAAAAATTTCGATGCACGTATGAATGTGTATGTACAGGTATATTTAATGCATATTATGGAAGTTTTATCGCATATGCATATATGTATGTCATATTAATGATACACGTACGTAAGAGGCAGGCAACACACGTAACGAGACACACGATAATCGCCTACTCGACTAATGACTCATTGTCGTAATAGAAATTGCAAACTGGGTCGAGTTCCTTCACTCTCGTTGCTTTTTCTGCTTCTCGCTCTCCATATTCCCCTTGTTTTGTATTTGCACGCACTAAGTTCACGAGTACAATAAAAACCACGTGCTAACGCCCATGAGAAATCAGGAAAGAACGAGAGAGAGAGAGAGAGAGGGAGAGAGAAAATGTATATGCGATGAAAAAATGGAAAGTATTTTATAGGAATTAAAGCGAACAATTGTGTTTCGTCGTTGCCTCAGCGTACAGCTCACTATTTTTTTTTCGCATGATCGTGTCGGGTCACGGGTTGATTTGTGAGCTTCCTACGTATGGGAATTCCATTCAAATCGTATATACGATTTCAGTCGAGAAAAAAAAGGTGCAAATTTCTGGCTCAGAATAAAATAACATCAGAAATTCTCGAACCGAAGAAAAAAGCTTTGATCGTGAGTGCAAAAACTTCTATACATTTTTTTGGATTTTTTTTGTTTTCAACTCTTGTTTCACGAGAAAAATCTCATGTACGTATCGTTGCTCGTCCTTCTGTTTACGTCGAGAAAAGAGACAGGATTTTTATTATCGTTTTTCCGGCTCCGTGACAGCGTGTCCGGTTCACCGGATATGCCATCGCGAGGCTATTTCTTGTTTCTACCTAAAAGAGAGACAGTCGAACACGAGAATTGCAGGAGAATGTTCTCCACCGAGATGGACTCGCAAAGCGTCCTCGATCGCCGGAAGTAAACTCGACTTCTATCTTTTTTCGTATATAATACGAAAAAAAAGAGCAAGAAATAAGCGAAAAAGAAACAAGTAGGCAACAAGACGAGCAGAAGAAAAAAAAGAACGACGAAAAAAAAAGAAAAAAGACATTCTGGTAGAGATTTCGAAAACGAAGTATACAGACTGGATTCGTTCGCCCCAAAAGGAATATACACAAGGAAAGCGAATGTTTGAAAGGAGCCCAAGCTATTTCCAGTTCCACCGAGAACACAATTTCCTTCTCCCAAGATCTTTCCACTCGTTTCTCGGCTATATTTTTTACCATACAGGGTTATATTTGCAGACGAAGTTTTTCACCCTTCGTGCATTTTCGATCGTGACACAAAACCACAAGATTTTTCTTTTTTCTTCTTATGTTCTTATTTTTTCATATACTTTTTATTTTTATTTTCGAGAGAAAACCGTTTATTCCACGAGAAAATTCTGATCGAACACGTTATGGAAAACGTATCGAATCGACTGGATGTAATGGATGGTAAAAATAAGAAAAAAAAATGAAAAAAAATAATCGCATCGATATCCCCATCAGGAGAGTGGATTTATTCCGTTTATCAAATATCCTGTTGATGGATCGAGCGATTTGGTTTGAACAAAATGTACTCGGGCCAATGTACCGATACTTGAAAATCGCTTTTCATTGCAAATTATTTGCTTTGAATGATTTTTTTTCTATGAATTGATGTAAAATAACAACGATTTTGATAAATGGAGTTTTGCATTTTTCGATTTTGTAGGAGTGGCTCGAAAAAAAATAATGACTTACCT
Source organism: Campoletis raptor (assembly GCA_948107755.1). Lineage (NCBI taxonomy): Eukaryota > Metazoa > Arthropoda > Insecta > Hymenoptera > Ichneumonidae > Campoletis > Campoletis raptor. Next base: position 6,143,818 of record OX403630.1, on the reverse strand, counting down.
GTGCTCTTCGGAGCACGGCAAGGCGGTCTTCTCGTTCTTCCAAGAGACGCCTTTGCTGGGCTATTTCCCGCTGTTGCCGCGCTGCCATGCTCTCGAGTTCGCTAAGCACCAGCACGGCACCACCCCCGCCCACTGGTAACTGCAACAATAGTAAACAAACAAAACATTTTAATTACGAACATTAAAATTCTATGTTATAATTTTCGTTCAACATGTTTTTATGAAACAGTAAATCTCATTAAGGAAATTGTCGGGTTGGAACAAAGACGATCGACACGTCCTCCAACAAAATTGGATCCTAAAAAATTTAGTGAAAAATGAATATGCTGCTGTATTTAAAGTTCAACTGTCGAATAAAGACGGCTGTACGAATTTAATTGTTTTTTTTTTTTCATCTATTGGTAGCTTTGTTCGTTAAAAACATAAATTTTTGACGTCAGATTACTCTTTGGGCCTTTACCATACGATGGGGTGGGAATTTTAGAAATTCTGCACATCCCAACGTTTCAACTTGTATAAATAGATAAAGAATCAATGACGCGGAATGGGGGTAATTAATTGAAATTTAAGTGGATCAATAAAATGAGCGATTGATCGCATGACATTTTATTGTTTCTGCGTACACCCTTTCGAGATTTCAAGAGCTGATCGCATAACTTTAACGCCATTTTGTACCCTGTTCCAGTGTCCAGTTTTAGTTCCTGTGAATCCCCTCGCAGAAGTTTTCTAAGACATTATTATATTGCATTTTCACGAAGGCCGAGGAAAACTGTCGAAAACCCGAATAAAACAAGCGGCTTTTTTTCTTTTTTTTTTTTACTGATATAGTAAAATGTTCACCCAATCAAGTAGTGACCTCACTGGAGGTTGCTTAACTTTGTGATCGCCAGAGCCATACACCGAGCACATAGAATTTACAAATTTATAAAAAACAGTTTAAACGGCGTTCGAATTTCAAGAAACACATGCAAGTGCACTGAATATCGTGCATGGATTAAAATGATTTAAAGATAAAAAAGCTCGATGATATAACGCATTAAATTTGTCGCAGAGGAATAGTGAGGCAGCGCGATACCATAAATGCAGTCGTCGAAATGAGGTTGTAATGTATATGAATGAGACGCATTGGCTATAGAAATGGAAGTAAGGATTTCCTTCATATGATGCATATAAGCCAGCAAGGGGACATTTGGTAAGGTTCATACTTCGAAACCTGAATAAGTTATATCGATATTTCGGGTGTATTTCGTGAGCTCAGAGCGTGTCTTTTCGTATACATTTATATTACATGCTTTATACATATATTTCGAGAAAAATGTGTGTATGTATGTATGAGAGAGCTTTGGAGGAATCAAACGGAATTTACGAAGAGTCGGAATATGTAAGAGAGAATGAGAAAAAAAGGGAGACAAGGAGCGAGGATTAACGAAACTCGTCTCTTCGGGGACATAAAATCTTTATGTGACAGTATAGAATTTCTGTGGTGACGATGAGCGTCTTTGGAGTTCCCTGCAGGATACTTATTTCGTTTGGCTTCACGAGGAATATAGAAATGTGTTATTCAACCTCTTCACTCCCTCACTTTGAAGGTTTCTTTAACTCATTTTCTTTTTATATTTTTAGTCTTCATTTAATCATTTGATTCATTATTTTACGATTCTTTTTTCCAAAAAGAGATAAAATATAGAGCACAAACTAAAAAGATAGGAAATGTGGTAGATTGGTTAAATGATTAAGGATGATGAAGGGTTTGCGAAGTTGAGATAATAAAAGAGCAGGAAAAACGTGTTCGCGGTTATCCGAGGCCTTGGGATTTTGGCTCAGGACCAAAGAACATTGTTTTTCCTGCAATTTCACTCACACCTTGTTTTCTCTTTCTCTGTCTCTTCGACTCTTCAAATCCGAGCGTTGAAATTTTTATTCGTTTTCCCAAACGATCGCTGAACAGAGGCCAAAAATTTCGTAAGATAAAATACGACTTCGTGAACCTTTCGTTCGCCTCAACGTGATTTAAACTTGAGGAAAGATGTGTCACACCTTTGCAGGTGATTCACATCAGCAAATTCTCGATCGTGACAAACAAACAACGCGTGAAATCTCGCGGCAAACTTGTAACCACGATAAGGGAATAAATCCAAGTTATTCTCGATGCCAAAACTTGCCAACCTTTCTCTTACCAAGTCAACAAGGCATCACGCGTCCCAGAAATTTAGCCATACAATGGTTTATCAGAATTTTCCTATTTTCATACTATTCTATATATACAAATATATTTATTCTGTGTATATATACATTTGTGTATGCATATCAGGAGTTGTTGAAACTTCAACGTCGTAGACGAAATGAACTATTCAAATTTTGATTAACCCATTTCCATTTTCTCAACAGAAGCATGGGTGCGGTTTTCCCTACATTTATTCATGTTAACTCTCTTGCAAACACTCGTATATTACGTTCCACCAATACAGCATCATACCTACGAAAAACAAGGGACATGTTCTACTTTCACAAATTTTTGTAAACAAAAGTTCAATACAGTTACTAATCAAGTTAACTAAAATCTCTTATTTATACCATTGTGATGAGGATAACCCAGTTATTTCACCACGGTCTTAACTTTTGAAGTGTCAATCTATTGGGTTTGGATACAGAAACGATGAGGCGAAGTCCATTTGCAAAATTAAAACATTGGGAAGCTGAATAATGATTTTTCTTAAGTTTGATGCTTTTTACCATTTGCGTGTTACTTTATCTTCTTTTTTTGGAAATTCATCAAGCAATTTCTTCGTTTCCTCATGTACCACTGCAGCGAATTTGTCTCTGCTGCATAACATTTGACAAGGATGAAGCAAAACAGCAGAAAAGCTGACTTAAGCCTCTTCCAGACGCTACTATTTTGTGCTAAATAGCATGTGTGATGACTTTCGTAAAGCACACGCGTTCTATTCAACACGAAAAAGAGGCATCGTGTGCCAGGAGCTTAATGCAAACGGTACCTAAGTAACTAAGTCCCCAGATAGGGCTCAAGCACGACCACCAGAGGCGCTTGGCCAGACATCTCTTCAGTCGTGATGCAATGAGCTAGTCAGCTAGTGCACGACTGGGAGCAGCACCTACACGGTAAAAAGACTTCACAGGAGCAGGCAACCAAACCCGCCACGGCTATGCTCGTGCGTCACAGAGAGAACATTTTTTTGGCCATAGATCTGTGAAAGATGAGGTCGTGGGGATTCCAGTTGAAAAATGTTGAAATTTTTCCCTTGCCCACTGGACATTCATTCTTTCGTTCTCTCCTTTCTTCTTGTGATGCATTTTTGAATTTTCAGTGCAACTTTCTACAGTCGATAAGATTCAAATTGCTGGTAACTATTAATTGATACCAAGGACATCATTAAGAATGAAATTTAATTTGTATAATAGGTATGTCAGCTTAATTAATACACGAGAAACAATCGTCAGGAATTGCAGTCTGTGCGGTGTCCCTGAACAAACGCATGACCATAAATTAAGAACGAAAGTTTTAGCAATCCATTAAGAGACACAGTAGTGCAAGATACAGAATAGGATAAAGGAACCAGAGAGGGTATTCCGAGGTGTCACACCGTGTGGTATCCTTTAGAGGTAATTCTCCAACTACTTCCACCTTAGGAGATAAAGCTCGATACGTGTTATACGTTGATTCATACTTTGCCATGAAAATCAAACATAATTTATAAACTATTCGAATCAATTTCCATTAATCATTTACTATAAAATAAATATAGTTCATTACACAATTGTCATTTATAACATATTTGGTGGAAAACTCGAATAAGCGGTGACCCCGTGAAAATCTAAGGACGTTTGAGCAAATCGTATTCTTCTACAATATTTTTATTTTTATTTTTATATCAAAACTAAATAATATCTTGTGTTCAGAGAAGACTCGATCGAGCACCTTATTCTTGAATGAACCTGTAGACCCTCGCAAGTATGCGTCCATTGCGAGGTTAAACATTGTGTGAGGGGAGTAGCCAACATTCACTTCCATATTATTTTGCCAGTCGAGAAAGGGTTTTGCGTTGATAAATTGTTTTAGTGGTTTAACGGAACAAGTCCAAAGAGAAGAACTTGACATGAACATCCTCGGATAAACTTGAGGTTATAAATTACGGTTTTGCTTATAACTCTTAACGTGAATAACGCAATTTGCTAAACGTAATATACTCAGTCGGATTGATAAATCGATACTCACAATCCTTTTTTATTTGGACAGCTTCCGGAACATTAAAAAACAGTGACAATGAGGTAGAAGGTGAAAAATCGATTGAATCACACAGGTATTGAATTTTATGGAGGGAAACTTAAAATTTTTACCTTTAAAATATTGATAATATCATACAATGCCTAAATATAATAAAGCTTCTATTTTTTTATTTTTTTTATATTTTTTTTATAATGTTTTCTAGAGTGAAATAGGGAGAAATGTAATTTGCTTTCTACCAGATTGAATTTTTCTTGAAATCCAAGTACTTTCTTGCACTTTGATGTGACGTCAAAGAGCAAGCATTTTTTTCTCTAGAAATCTTATTTGAACTTGGATTTAAAATTTATTTATTAAATCGTAATAATATGAATGTATTTTTTTTTTTTTTTTTTCAAAGTGAGAAGGTAATCAAAAGTTTGAAAAATGACGGAATAAAAGAGACTTCACTTGGTATGAAATTATATTATTGTATCAATTTCAAAAGTAGCCAAAAGTGAACGAGGCCCTTTCTGAGTATATTATATTCGTTGTCAAAGTCTTTCGAAAAGGCGGAAAAGCTTGTACATCGAAATAATACACGTTATAGCATTGAGTCCAAGGTTATCCAACAATGGTTTCCGCTAAATTATTAATACAATAATTTTCATATAAACAGTAGTGCGTGACTTTGTGAAGGTTTCAAAGACTCAGGCGACTGAACAGCACGAAATAAAAGCCTCTCCCAGTGTTTTTTATTCTCTCATATTTCCATGATGACCTCGTAATGAGTTTGTTTTGTTGGAGGTCGGAAATGCTGTTGATCTATCATCGAGGATTGTGTCGGCACGGAGAACAAGACGGAATTCGACATTCCAAAAGCAGCGGGTGGTAGCGTTAACTTTTTTTTTTTTTTTTTTTTTTTTTCGTAATTAGAAGCATGAGTGTGTATAGAAAATTATTATCTTCGTAATTAACTCGTGAAGTGTTCCCTTCACGTGCGCACAGTGGTAAACAGAAAATCAACGATTGTTCAGGATGATTTTACGATAAAATAGTGACGAGTAATTGTTGTATAAATTTTTTTTCGAAATCGAGAGTGTCCAACACTCGAACTGGTGAATGGATTTATCCAGTCTGCTGAACCAACGGGTATAATTTCGTTTTTTTTTTTTCAAGATCAGTCTTTTGAAGTTTTTTTGAATCAACTTATAATTTCTGTCTAACTCTTTAACAAGAAACTTGACATAACGCTCAAGTTGTGTCATTAAATAAGATGCGAACTAAACTTCTGGTTCTGTACAATTCTTAGACAAGCCAGAACCTTATTTCATACCGTGGAGAAAATACAAAAAAAAAAACAAAAACAAGGGCAATGTCCAACATTACAGTTCAAGGGAAGAAAAAAATCCTAGAATTTTTTGTTCTTACGTATAACAGGAAGTTCAATTTATTTGCTTTGCATCATCATGGATCGAATTTATTTATGCTCTTTAGCTGAAATATCAAGTATACGTAAGTTTCAAGGTCACTAAAAAAAATGATACCATTGAAAACGGTGGACAAAACAATTTCTTTTTAATACTTTCCGTCAAAACGTTGCTCCGTTCCTGGACAACTTTTTGTGTCGATGAGGAGATCTTTACAGTATTATCTCATAAACTACTAGTTCGCAGTGCACGTGTTTCTTTTATGGTCAAAGCAATCTGCAAGCAAATATTTTGTCTTGGACGACGTGTCTTTTAGTTAATAGTCCATATCGTTACATAGAGAAGTAATTAAGCGTGAGCGTATATAGTTCGAGACGGAAATTAATAGGCGGGGCATTAGCGTCGAGAAAGGGAGAGACCAGAAAAAGGAGAGGCCATAGAAGGCAATGATTTGACTACTGATAAAAGGAAACAAGGGGTGCGGCGTGTTCGAGATATCGCGCCTTAAGGCTTCAATAACCCTCGATAAGTTATGATGATAGTATTGATCCCTGATAGCACATAATCGTTTCCCCATTCATTGTCATTTTATACACGTTTAGATAGAGATATATATCATAATGTAAAAAATCTGCAGCGAGGGATGTTCTACGTTTGCAGTTTGACAATTTTCACGATTTCGTTGCTTTGTTCAAGGATCGTTTCGATATTAAACCAAAAAAAATGCAATTCAAAATATCTTTTCTATTATTTTTATCTGTTCTTTCGAAATTCTCATCAATGGAGTTTAGGCAACGTTTTGAAGGGTATTAATGACCCTCATTTTGATAAAACGCAACATTTATTTTTCATCCCCTTGCAAAATAACGGCGTGGTAGCAACCGATCTGGCTGTTTTTTTGTCTCCAGTTTCTATCTTTTCGTTTATCAACTTTATTTCAATAGCAATATTTATTTAATCGTCTATAAAACTTTAAGAATTACGATCCTGTGACAGACACATCGTTGTATGAAAAAAATTGTAAAGTTTCCTTCCAGGATTTATGAAAAGGGAAAAACACCCGTTACATCATCGTTTCCCTTATTTCATTATTCAAATTTATGAAATTATATGTTACACAACATATAAATCTTAGTAACTAAAATTGAATTGTTACAGAAATCAATAGGAACAATATTTCATGAAAATAAAGTGATTCGTTATAGCAGCTGCGTCAATATTTTTTTATGCGAGGAGGTTCCTTCGATACATAAAAAAATCTTATCCCATGGCATATTACAAAGCACAGCTTTTCAGAAAATCTACAGACATTTAATGAAAGTGGAGTCTTTATCAAACTTTTTCACTGATAATATTATATGATTCTTTTTTTTCCCTCTCTCTCTCTCTCTCTTTTCTTTTACTTGGCGTTTCCTGGCAGATTTCGATAAAAAAAAAAAACGCCACCCCTTACATAGCATGCGATGAAAGCCATTACATAATGGAAACACGAAAAATAGAAACACATTTAGGTTCGCATTTCAGTATGTGGTTGGGGGCTGAAGAGAGATATTCGTATAAAAAATGGAAGAGAAAATGAATCAATGATTTTACTACACCCGAAGCTCCAATATGGCAATTCTCGATATATATTGAGAAAAGAGTTTAGTTGAATTTACTAAGGCTTTGAAAAATGCTTCGAACGTAGTTTTTCGTTTATTAATAAGAAACGTTTGATTGCACGAATAATTAATTTGATAAGACTGAAAAAAATACGTTTATTGTATCGACTGATTGAATTTTTTTGTCTTGGATTTTGTCGGATGAACGCACGATACATTTCATTTAATTGAATGAAAAAATTACTCATTTTCAAAGTATCTCCCGAAGCCATTTAGTCAACTCATCTAAACTCTTTTCTCAACCCAGCTGTTGGACAGTTCATAGTAAACTTATACACATACGAATTTGGCAGATCCAATAAAATTGAGAAACGAATTGAATGAACTCCAAAGTCGATACGTCGATAATTGCTAACCGGAGGAGTTTAAATTGAAGGAACACGAAATACAAAAATTCTTATAATTATATCGAATGCATAGAAGAATAATTGAAAAACTTAAAATTATTCATCATAGTCATGACAATATCACGTGTTCCAGACTTCAAGCCTAACGGTAGGCACTTAACCGCGTTACATTGTAGTTATTTAGTGAGTAAATTAACTCAAACTTTAGTCCATACCATATCATGAGGTTGACGGTATATACAAAAGAAAATCATAGTGGAGCGTTTCGAAAATATAGTAATTGTCTTAAATCCCGTAACATCACCCGGAAGAGAATTCCAGTGATGCCAGTGATACATGGCCGCCAAAGAAAAGGTTTTATAAAAAATTCCACAGCGATAAATATAAGGATGTAGAATATGTCAGAGAACAGCGAGTGAAGCAATTCTGAGGTAGTGACAAAAGTTTCGATACGAAATAATCCTTAAGAAAGAATGGTTTTCGATATTGAGTTCCATTCGTACATCTGTATGCAGTTTTATATAAAAATTCGTAAATTTGAAAGCCTCGTATCAAATGCATAATGAGCTAATTCCTGAAAATTATCGAGACAACGAAGAAACTGTTGATTTTGTGTTTAGAAGACAAAATACAACGGAGTTGTCAATAAATTATTTATTTATTTATTTGAAAGAATTGCGGACGAACTCAGTTACAGGAATGACGATTTCACGTCACTTGAATAAAATCCAGTAACAAAATAGAATGGAACAGAAAATCGTAGAACAAAATAGTAAATAAGCTGAAAAATTAGCGATTAACTAATAGCTTGGAATTTACAGGCATTAGAATTATAGTGTTTTAAAAATAAAAATACAATTGCAAATACTGGTTAAGCACTACAGTCAAGTATTCGACTGCGACTGGCTCACGAAAAAGAGACAAATGCGATATTTAGCCTAATGTTTTATCAATAAACTTGAATTTTACGATTGGCCCACCTTTAGTTATACTGAGAGCTATCAGGAGGTAAAAAGAGAAACAGAGATGACAAGAGATAGTAGAGAAAAAGCGGTGAATCCAATAAAGTGCGAGAGCTTTGGCGAAGTCCGCAATGGCAGTGGTTCAGTATTGCACAATATATGTGTGTGTGTGGATTGAAAGCTTTCCCACAAAACTGTTGCCATTCGTTCATTTCGCTTCTCTGTATTCCACTCTTTTCAGACTAGTTTCATTTCTCTCGTACATGGATTCAGTATCTTTTTTTTTATCGTTCCTTTTCCTCTTTATCTCTATCACTTTTTTCTATTCTTCTCTCTTTCCTTCTAACGATTTTTTAACTAGTTTCTATCGTCCACTTTTGCTTCAATGTCCACCAACGACTATGTTTATTTTTACCTTACGTTATTCATTGTTTCTGCTCTTCGTTCAACTCTTTCAATTTTCAACACCGACGAAAAAGAACAAGTTAAAGTGCTTTGCTCTAAAAAAAACGAATCATTGAATCGTACGAGACATTTTTCTCTATTGTATTCTGACGGTTTTTGCGAGATGACCATCGAGAAGAAATGTAAGTTCTCTGAATCTGTCGAGGCTTCGGGAGGCTTCGCACCAACACTTCTTTGAAGTCTTTGTGGTTTTGAGCAACTATTGTGGTTCTTTCCTTTTTGAAATCACACTTTCTAAAGATCATTTTTGCTACAGTTTCTGTTGAAAAAATCGAAAAGAAATATTTCTTATAATTCATCAGATACGAACTAAGAAGACGACGGAACACACGTAATATGATATGGACGAGATAATATGGTGTGTACGAAAATTCGAGTTGACGTGATACGATTTTTTTGTATGTGTGCATTCGATGGAAAGAACATGGATGCAAAATACATAAAAGAGAAATAAATAGAGGTCCACGAACAGATCAGGCGAAATCGCGTTATCGGCTTCGAACGACTTTCGTCCCCCTTTTCACCTCCTCCTTTCAGCCTCTTTCTTTTTTTTTTGTGCTTGTACCTTCCGGCGCGTTTTCGTGCAGGTCGTTGAATAATCCGGATCAGAGGTTGCCAACCTTCGATTAATTTCTCACGGTCTGTGGCAACCACCTGCTGGATATATTCTACGTTTTCTTTCCTTTTTTTTTGGGTTTCCATATACACGTGAATTTTTATTTAAATGTGCATGATGTGTGCTTGTGAATATATTGACTTTCTCTGCAAAATACACCATGGTTTTAAAATCATTTTTTTTCGGTTCCTCCGTACTGTTCTGACAAAGAATAAATAAACTCTGCTTCTCTTTTTCTCTTCGTCTGATGTAGACACCGTTGGGTTACTCCGCGTGGCCGTAGGGAGTCTGAACTCGTGGAAAATTGCCCTACAGATTGTCTGTGAGAGAGGGACAGACAAAGAGAACAAGAGAGACAGACAAAAAAATCTCTGAATGTTAAACTTACGTAGCTTCGAGGCAGAAACCTGTACGTACCCAAAAAAACAAATTTCGTGCCTTTTTTTATTCATTTCTCCGGGGTTTTACGTTAGTATTGTCAATACGACGAAACACCAGACTTTTTTTGATTTTGAAGTTCGTACGATTTTTATAAATAATAACGAATGAAAAACGTACAGAATTTCGGTGCTCCCCAACGGCATGAACTTTAACATTTCCATTTTTTATTTATTTTTTGTAAGTTTGATGTATCTTCGAATAATCAGAACGTAATTGCTTTTGGATTATTTTAGATAAATATCGTTTTGCTGTGTTTGCATTCATTGTTTCAATGTTTGAATTGTACTCCTGATTGCCCCCCCCCCCCCCCCCCCAACTAGATTGACCCAGTGTGTCAATGAATTGGCCAAATTTATAACTACGTCAACCTTAGGTTACTATTTCACAGTCGTTTTTTTATCTGACGTAGATGTCACGTGTTAAAATTGCTTTGACACTACTCGGGAAAGCTCAGGGTATAATACATCCCCGTATGTCCTTTGAAAACTTGACTGTAACTAGCCTCGTCTGTCTATTCTGCGGTAACCGATTTCCGCATATGGAAATATCCTCGAGGAAGTGCATGAGGAGTTGCTGAGAAATCTCTTCGGCAATTGTCACTGCCTTCTCAGTGAGTTTTCGTGTTTGTGAGTGTGAGTGTTGATAAAAGTGTATAAATGAATAGATCGTTGAATTCTGGAGGAGCACAAAAGTTTATCGCTTTCTTGTGATGAGAGAGAAACAGAGAGAAGGAGGAATATATGACGGAGAATATTCAGAGATGGAGAGGAAAGCGAATGAGAGGGAGAAGGTTATGCTCTAGTGTCTGTGTTAGTTGTCAAGAGGAGAGCAAAGGCAAAAGCGATTCATTGGAGCGCGTTATCTTGACCGGGTTTTGACGGCTTTTCCTATTCTCTTTCTCTCTCTCCCTTTTTCGTTCACACTCTCCATATACCTGTCCTTCATCTCGACAGCAAACTTGTGTTTGCCGTCACGTTAACCGAGCTTTGCAAATGCAAGCAGGAAATTAATTCTGTCGCGAACATTTATCGAGTGCGCTTGTGTTCTTCCACCGCATCCCTCCTTTTTGCAGTGACAGACAGAAACTGGGAGGATAAATGTTCGTTAACTGGATAAAATAGACGTCACACCACAGCCCCATTATAGTTTTAAACTCTTCATATCTGACAGTTTCTGTAGATTCTTGTAACAGAGGGAGCAAAGTATCGAGGTCAAAATTTACGCCCCTCAGTAATCACACGAAATATTTAATATAAAAGCAAAGAAAAATGCAAACTTTTCCCATGCAAACGTCATACGAGCAAGGAACAAAGTTTTTTCATCAAATACTTCATTTTTCTTTTAAGATCCATTGTATGTAAGGGAAAACTAATGAAATAACAAAGATATTATGGTTCTAGAAGCTCTCGGAGCACAATTGTTGAAATGATCTTGTGTTTTGTGCTCTCAAAGTTGGTGCTCTGTTAATTAACAAAAATCGAAGAAATTTCATGAAAAATGATGGAATTTAAACAGTCGACAACATTGTTCACAAATGTTACGCAATTTTGCAATATTTTGATCAGACTAATATAAATAAACCACCGAGTGGAAAATAATAGAGAGGGAAAGAAAAAAAAGTTGTCATGCGATAGAAAACGTCTTATTTTGAGAAGCTCATGTATCTAAAAGCGCACCCGAAATTCTATGCTTTCCACACAGCTCTCATTCATATTAATGATTCGGTGGCATCATAATCCTTTTTCAAATCCCTTCAGGGTTTCCATTCTCCTTGTCCCAACTGCACTTCTTCTCGCGATAATATACCAAGGCAAGTAACATGAATTTCCTCGGGTCCCTCAAGCCTCGTTCAAAATTTCGAAAGATGACATAATGAGAGATGGACCAAGAAAGTCACAGACGTTACGTGCCTCTTCTGCCGTTATGGAAACACACGAGCGCAATGAGAGTTTGCGCAAACTTGGTGTAAGATAATATACGTCGAGGTCGAAGCTTTTGGCATCTCGTAAAGCTTTTACTCGTTTCCGGATGCTGCAGGCCATTCTCTTTACTATCTTCATCCCCTTCCTCATTGCAATTTCTACCCTCTTATCTCTTATCCATATTCTCGCGATAACGTACCGTCTGCTGTATTTCAAAGATATTTTTAAATCGACCATACGTTCGAGAAGGAAAAAATTTCACGGTAAATATTTAGATTTAATAACTTTTGCAATCATAGTATTTTCTAGCGATCTCGGACTAAAATTTTCATAATAATTCCACGACCCAACTCTGATAATGTTACCAGATCTCATATCTGCAGGGGTCGTTTAAAGGATGAACTGATAATATACTCTGAGAAAATATTTGTCCATCGAACAAAATCTCATTTATGTGGACAAAAAATATCGGATGCAATAATTGAGGTTCAACAAAATTCAACACAAAATATAATTGGATCTATCGTTTTTCGTTCAACTAACTCGGATTTTGTTTGATGAACAATTCTTCTTTCTCAATGTACCATATTGCCAAGAAAAAAAGATTGAATTATATCGTGGAAATCGCATAAGGTAGTCGATCACTTTTAACGCGTTTGTTTGTGACATTGAATTAAAGTTTAGAAGTAACTGGAAAAATGACATTTTTGAGAATAGGAATGCGTTGAATTCTGACAGCTTTTAACTTTTCTTACTCAGCGATAGCAATTCTTCCAATTGTTGCTAAAGAAATCTTGAAAAATGGCGATGCTGATAAATGTGAATATTTGCAGAAATATCATAAAATCCGTATTAACGAAGTTCGTATTTCGAAATCAAGATTGTTTTATTCCCCATTCGTTGAATATCTACAAAATTAAATGTTTGAAAGAATGTTCTGAAATATTTCATTAAATAGCGATGAATTCGTGGAGAGCCTGAGAGCTGTAAAAAAATAAAAGTGCATTTCTTTGCTGAATTTCGTCTGTGTCACTGGCTCGAGAAGTGATTCTCATTCAATCATAACAATAATAGTTATTTTAATGTATGAAAAATTGTCTACAAGGTCATGGTTTCCAAGCCATTTGTTTCTAAACAGAGCATATTTTATTATTTACACGAAAGTTTATATTTACAAGGAAAGAAGAAAAGAAGCTTTTGTTATTGTTGATATTTACATTGTCAGGAGTAGCGTAAGGACAGAGTTATGTACATACGTTGAAATCTGCAGGAAGACACGAGAGTTTTTGTATGGAAAGGAGAAACTTTAATGTACACGAATAAGTAAGTTCTGGCAATTTGCGTGCATATACATGTATGAAAAAAGTAGTCTAGGTGCATGACACGCGAAAGGAGTCGGTAGAAAGTCCATGAGGCGCTTGAGGCAACGTGGATGATGAAAATCCGAATGAAAGTTTGGAGGAAGATTCTACTCGTCCTGAAAGTACAACGCCCTCGAGAAAGACGTACGAGAAAAGTGAAATATATGTGTATGCGTGTGTGTGTGTTTGTGTGTTTGTAAAACGTAGAAGAAAAAGAGGGATGAAAGCAGAGATAAGATACAAGCGAAACAAATGGAGGAAAAGATCGCGAGATTCTGAGAGTTGCAATGGAAGAGAAATAGAGCAGTAGAGGGTCTGAGGGAGCAAGGAAAGGAAATTTGGAATGAAAATTAGTTGGAGTCGCTTTTGAGCACGATCAAGTCGCAGGAGAACTCGTACACGAGACTCTCTTCGAGTTTTGTGGTGAGGCTGGTGAGTAAGGGCAAAATTACGAGGATCAGATCTCTTCCCACAGCAATTTCCTGCCAGGAAAATGAGAGAGAAAAAATAAGAGAGAGAGAGAGAGAGAGAGAGAGAGCGAGTGGTAGAGCGAGATGAATAAGCTCATGGAATTTATCATGTTACCCACGACAATGACGAATCTTTCGAGTTCGAATATACATGCAAATTGATCTTCGAAGAATAAAAGTCGTTGGATACCTTTTCACACCGATTCACTTAAGCCCTTTCAGTTTTAAGACAACGAGGGGTATAGCTCGTGTTTAATGGTTGTTGCAGAGTAAATGGGAAGAGATCTTGACTATTTCCTTACGTAAAGCATGTAACAGAAGGTTCGTGACCGTTTGTTGCTGGCTTCGAGAGCGAAAGAGACACCCAGGAAGAGAGAGATGGTACCGAAGGATTGCTGAGTCTACCGCGAAATTTATTCGACGTGGCGTAAATACTGTCTCTCACTTCTCTTCGTCAGTCTCTTTCTCCTTAATCTCTTGGTCTCCCAACGTTTTGGAACATATGCAACTTCCTTACTTCCTTTCAAATTCTTGATTAGTTTTAACGTCAGCCATTCTCAACTACGGTCGTAGTTTCCGTGTTATTATGGAATGAGAATAAGTCAATATACATGACGGAATATTATTAGTTTAGTCATATTCAGAAACATATTATTTAATGAATCCTGCATGGACAACGTTATGTAAAAATAATAATCTATACATTCAGGCTTAGCAAACATATGACTCACTTCTCTAATTGGTATAAAAATCATTTAGCATTACAATTTTATTCAATTTTTATTACAATTTATTTAATTGAAATTAAAATTCAATCCATGCGTTCATCGAATCCTCAAAATGAAAAAAGTTATAAGTTAAGAAATAATTTTTTTTCCCAATAATGTAAGGTTCATACTTGAAAAATATAAAATCAAGAAATTTGATCCATTTTTCTGGTAAAATTTTTAGCGTTCAAAATATTCCGTTTTTCTCGAACGATGGATGGAGAAGCGAAAAAAATGCAGTGACCCTTTCGTACCGTGAATCCGATTATTTCCATAGCCAATTGTGTGATTTTCATATTTTCGATGATTTTATGAATCTTTTTTGCATCAAACGCCGTATTGAAAATCTTCGTTAATGAAAAATGAAAAATCACACGAATGCAAAATGCACAAATTGCACATTTTATAAAATCATTCGTTATAGTTTTTTCTTTTACTCGCTATCGTGAAATCGGGTTCGAAAAGAAAGAAAAAAAATGGATGGAACGGTTACTTGCAAGGGTCGGGAAAACAGGCAAACCTTCGGTTGCAGTCGTACAAGAGTGTTCTTGAAAACAATGCGCACAAGGAGTGTCCTATTACGACCTACCTCATTGTTCGATGTTGAAGAGACGCAGGTAGTCACAGTTGTGCCAGGAGCAGTGATTGTGTCAATGAATTTACGGTTTGTTGTTTTGGTGGTTGAGCCAATGTTTAGTCGAGCTTCAGACACTCTCGTTTCCTTGGGCGTAAGGAGTTTTGTTTTTTTTCGACTTATCCCGGATTTTCCATGGCGTACTTTGTTCACAGGGACGGGAGCTTTGCCATGAAAATTCTCCGAGGGATAGACACAGGCGAGCATGTTGCTGGTGCTTTTTTCTCTCGTCGATAGTAGTGATGAGGGCGAGGACAACGACGATGACGAGGACGAGGTTAGTTTCGTCGTCGACTTCGTCGTCGTTCTCGAGTTCGAGTGTTTTTTCACATTTTTATTTCGACAGGATTCAATGCCATCCGAATTCTCGAGGCTTTGATAGTGGTCTGCGGGTCCGCGGGACCCTGGGGCTTCGAGTCCCGTTGCTGCTGCAAATAATTACACTCGCGTAGAAAAAAACGTCCGCGCCAACTTTGATTTCGACGTTTTTATCGACAATTTTCACGACATTTTTTTCGCTTGCGAATATTTCAGCAAGTGTTTTTGACGTCGTTCACTTTATTTTGTTTTTTAATCGTAAGATCTATTATCGCGTTTAAAGAAGTTTCATTTAATGGTCGGACGAAACGAAATAATAGTTCGTCCTTCTTTTCCACCCCGTGTTACACAATTTTTCATTAGTCGCCTCGCAGACGGTCGCCAGGAAAATCTTGATCCACCTGACAATGAACACTTTTTTTGAGAACTCAAACACTCTTTACGGGCTTGTTGATTTCACGGGTCACCCGGTTCGTTCAAGTAACTTCGTGAGTTGAAGCTCTCGAGACTGTCACTACATTGTAAACATTCGTTTTTTTTTTTTAAATTCTCTTTCCGATGATGACCGGATTCGTGGTGAATTTTTACGGATCGATAAACTCGAATAATCCTCTAAAAAATGGGTTTCGATTCGTTTCATTTGTTTAAAAATTTTTTTTATTACTTTAAATATTATTAGATGTTTTTTCTGGATCGACGATAATCGAGAGGCAAATAAATTGAATAAAACACACGGAATCTAAATTTAATGTGTCGTTTGGAGACAATAGCGAATCGAGATTGAATGATTAATCAACGCATTTCAGGTTTTATCATCCGGACTAATTACACGCGTGCTTTTCATGATGTACTCGTGACCTGAAATATTTCTAAGGATAAGGCACTATCAATCCATCAGAACTCATTCAACCTCTTTATTCGAAAACCATCAGCTGATTATTCGGGAAATAGTTGGTACAAGAGAGCACTTCACGTAAAAGCCAACGTATATTATGTATATGCAGAAAAGAGACTTGGGACGATCGTGTAGCTGATACGAAATATTCATTTTCAAAAAACTCTTTTCTATAGCGATTTCCGGGTCAACAGATTTGAATCCCTAAATTTTTATTCCAAATTTAGATTCAACATTCGGCGAAAATATTTAATGAAAACCCCGTTATGCTTCACTTTATAGACAGAGCAGAATATGGTTTTTTAATTAAACGACGATTGATCGTCAATAAAATCTCTGAATCGTTGTATAAATGTTTCAAATTTTATTCCCCTATTTTCGGGGTCAGTAATTATGAATTAAAACGTTTTCATTATAAATATAAATAGTCGAATGATCGAGTATTTATTGAGTTAATACTTGAAAAGCCGAATTGGTTGATTGGAGATAATTTATTAAAAACCATCGAGAATGAAATAATTGGGAATTATTTTCGGAGTACATTAAAGCCAGGAATTAAAAACGAGGCAAAACAAAAATTTGCATAACAAATTGAGGGTCGTATCTGGTGTGTAATGAATATTTCACGAACGTAAAATCCATCGTACAATTTTTCATTATGTAGGTCGTTTGGATCGAACGTGCCGTTATATATTTGCATGAATATTTTCATCGAGCTATTTCCTACTGGGATTTCTATGGTTTGCAAGCTGCAGAGGGTTTGTTAGGCGAGTATATTTTTGTTTTCACGAGCCCAAGGCACTGTTTGGACGTTATTATAATGGACGTCGATTATATGCCGATGGTCTCGCGTGTTCCCTCGTGCACGAAACTCGATCTCGTTATACCGTCGTGATTAAAACTATCTGACGACCATTGACAAACTCTCGGAGTTTTGTTCGACGCTCTTCATTTCGCGAGTAAAAAAAAAAGCGACAAAAAATCACTTTTTTTTTGGTGCTTTTTTTAATTATCTTTTTGAAGAACAATGCGACCAGTGAAAAGAATGTTCTAAAAGTTTGTTTTTTTTTTTTTTTTTTTTTTTTTTTCATTTTTCACGTTCAATAGAGCGTGGACAGGAGATGAAAAATTTAATCGACCAAATCAACAATAGCTCAAATTCATACCGTACACGAATTTATCTATCCACGTGATGCAATCAATGATATTTTATATCTGTATATTGTTTCGTATTGCGGTTGAACTAGAGTAATTCGAAATCCTCCAAATATTCAGCAGTTTGACTGAATTCGAACAGGAACCACAGGAAACATTACAATCGTCTATCGGTGACCAAAATCTGTCTATCAACAGGGATTTTCCGAGACTGAACCAACTGCCATTCTGTTATCTTGCATCCCCGCGATGTACGCGCACATATTTTCAATTCCTTGTCTTTTATTTATGGATAACGCGATTTGAATGTAACTCTTTCGGTATTGACAACAGTCGGAGGATCGTGAACAAAAAGTCCAATATGGCTACGATTTTTTAGAGCAGGATGTATGCTCGTAAATGTCGTTTTATTAAAAGGACTACTTTGTACGACAAGTCAGGATTTTCATTACGATTATCGAGTGTCAATGGATTTATCGAATTTTGTACTAAATCGTGTGTAAATTCGTGTTTTATTTGATTCTTTTCATGTTCATTAAGAATTATTTAACACAAAAATGTGTCCGGCTTGTGAAAAAAATGTCTGGAGGACACGATGCAGTTTTTATACGACTCAGTTTTGTCATCTTGCCGGGGGATCAAATTCGCTCAACTGGCGCTTCGTGATTTGTTTTCCTGTCTCGATAAATTTATATCCCATTTCCAGAGGAACTCTCGTGCAAAAAAATCTCCATCGTATCTCAAAAGTCTGCAAATCTCGACACATCCATCAAGTTTGTCGGTGCAACCAAGCTTCTGTCATTGTTTTCAGAGGAAAAGATAAAAAAGTTTCCGTTCTAGTTGAATTGAAGGTTCGATTCATTTTTTGAACTCGAGTTTATATATATAAGAATTTATAAAGAGTTAAGCAGCCTGAGAAGAGGTCAATACTTGGTTAGGTGACCGCTTAGTCCAACACTGGCTTGTGTATGAATAACTGAGCGGTGAGAAGTTTTCTTGAGTTTCTGATGGTGTTAACGAACTAAAATTCAGTAAAAATATCCCCGTCTGTATATCCCGTGAGTTTTTTTCAGTTTCTAAAAAGTGGTTGTGGGAAATACTCTGAAGGGTGTCGCAGGAACAAGAACAGGAACGGTGAAAGGGAGATTAAAGTCATAGGATGGGTTCGTGAACAATATAAAATATAAAAATTAAAAAAAAAATTATATTGAAAGACAAAATTCATTGAAGTAATTGAAATTCTATTTAGACGTTTATACGCTAAATCAATAGAGAAATGAAAGAGGAAAGAAGACTGAACCCTGAAGGGAAAGAACACTAAGATGCATTTTAGAGACAAAAGGCTGCAGAGAATGAGGTAAATATATATGTATAGTATATGTTATGGATATACATGTATAAGAGCTCTAAGTGGAATAAATTCTTGGGTGAGTACGTGACGAAGCGTAACGGGATTGGCTCTCCTGAGGTCTTATCCTCAATGAGAATGGACTATGAGCCGAGTGGTGTAACCTTCTTAAACCATTTCGTCGTCAGTGTCGTCGGCGTCGCCGTCTTGGGTGTCTTGTTACTTGAAGAACTAATTCGTAAAATTAAATCTCCAAGTTGAGAATCCAGAGAGTTCTCACGTAGAAGATAAATTAAATAGGGCAGCAGTATTTTTTTTTTTTTTCAATGATTTTCATCTTCAATCAGAGCTTTTCTGTCCAATTCAGTAGTAAGTATAAAACTAATTTTATGAAAGCACAAAAGGCTCATTAAAACTTTATTATTTTATAAGAGCAAGTTTTATTAAATTAGCATTTTCATGATTATGCGGTTCTTTCATCAAGAAATGGCAGAGCTAATTAATGTTTATTGTGTTTCTTGTGATACAGTTGTCACGTGTTGGTTAGGCGTGCGAAAATGCGAGAACCCCATTTAGACCCTCGTCTGTATTTGTCTAGTTTAGCAGGCCAGAGTTGACCCTCCATATATATACATATATGTGACAACGAAGTGAGATCTACCCACGTGATCTTCAGTGTCAAGGGATGCATGCAGATGCAACGAGAGAGGTGGAAGAGTACATCCGAGTTCTGTGCGAACTTGTTCGTCCAATATGTACATTTCGACCAACCAACAGAGAGAGAGAGAGAGAGAGAACCATTCATAAACAAAGCGTTTTCATTATTAAAATATATAAGAATGTAGTGGATTTTAGAAAAAATCTTATTTTCACTGATTCTTCAACGAAATTACCAGTTTTATTCTCTTTTTATAACATCTTTTTTGCGACAAGTTATTGAATTTGAAAAGTGTGCGGATTCCAGCATTATTGAAATAATTACGATTCAACTGTCACTTAGTTTTGACAGCTAACCATGTTTTTCTAGCAAAATTTTCTGAATCTACTAACTTGCAACTCTTTTTGTTTTCTAAATTGTCAATAAAGTCCCTCATTTTTCATGCAAACATTTCGAACGTTACAAAATATTTGTTTTCATGAAAATCTGAAACTAAGGTTACAGCCGTTGAGTTATCTACAGAGTTTTGGGTAAAAGTGTCAAGATTTCGTAAATTTTTATCGAAAAAATCAAAGCACGTGAAAGCGTCATTTTTATTCTTCGACTATACATGATCGAGTAAATTTCAATTGATTTTTCGAATATCCATTTTTAGCTCGTGTCGTAAAATTCGTAATTGTCATATCTCATCAAGAAAGCATTCAGAACAATGAATCGTGATCTTCTCTGAGTTTCTTGTCACGTTACGTCGTAATTGTACATTGAGCGATTTTTCGTTTCGTCAATCCCGACATTAACTCAGTGCAATCCCCCCACTTCTCTCTCTCTCTCTCTCTCTCTTTCTCTCTCTCTCTTTCACTCTCTTTCTGCAACCACAAAAATAATAAGAATACGAGAATTAGGATGCAGAGTACAATGATACATTGCGAAATATAACCCGTAGACCCGGTAGTTTATCACATTTGCCTTTCTTTGCAAGTGTGACAAAAGAGCATCAGCCAAGCGTGTCTGCACATTTGGTATTATACGTTCAAAAGTCTCGCATATAATACGTACACTAGAACAAGCCTGGGAGGATTTCCCTCCTCACATCAGGGCGTTGTATGAATGCTGATGCGAGACTTGACTGTTGCGCGCCGCTTCCTTTCTCCCCGCATTGACTTTTAGTCTAAAGTTATATCTTCGAGCTTTTCCTGCATGCAAAGACGAAAATGACGACACTATTTAAAACAGGATGTGCCAAAAGTCTATTCAAAACTGTGCAGAGTAGTTAAATCGCGTTATTTTAAAGAGAAAAAGTTTCCATCCTTTTTCCATGCTTCGCATAGAAGTTATTTATTTTCCTTAATAAGGTCGCATGATTTTACGCTTTAACGAGAAGTCTCAGGTGTAGAGACACACGTTATTTGAATAGAGCTCGTCAGATGAAGGTGAAAAAAAAAAAAAAAACGAAAGTAATGATGAAACGAGTTAAACTAACGACCATCTGGAGCTGTGTTCGAGGGGAGGAGAGAGGAATCTAAAGAGAAAATGGTGACGATATCTCTCTTCCGATTGAGACGTCTCGTTCGAGAAAATTCATTTCAACAGCGATCCTATAACTGTTTTGACAGCGCGTGGCATAGATTGATGAAAATTTTCGTATTTCATACGTCAAAACAATTTGGCCAAGGCCTTTGACTTCCGACTGCAAATTAATCGCCATAAATTTTGAATAATAAAAAAAAAAAACGAACGAACAGTTCAGTAATTCAATAATCGTGGAAAGTTTTCATTCTTTCGATTCGTTTCGGTAGAAATTGAGTAAAAATATCGAATAACAAATTGGAGTATTTTTTTTTCTTTTCAGTGAGATATGGTGTTTACAAATAAATCTGTTACGCATTATCGCTTTCGTATGTCAGTCACAATCGTTTGGATAGAGGAAAAAGTGGATTTTTTAAAATAACTTTGCAGGCTTTCGTTTTTTCTCACGTTTTTTTTCCCCATTTTTTTGTCGAACGTTGTACCAGCTTTGTAAACTATTTTGCAATACTTCTTTCATAGGACGAGGGGAAAGGGTGGCAAATGTTGAAGAGAATTGCTGCTCGTGGTACGCTGTCGAGCTGATCATGATCGATCATGATCGCTTGGGCTTTTGCAAAGCGAAAGCGAGAAATATTTCTGTGCCACACACAAACATGGAAGTTTGAAAACGTAGCACTGCGGGGTGTAATCGGTATACACATAAAAAAGTATAATCTATAATCTTTGTGAACAGTGAAAAACAAGTAAATCGATCAAATATTCGTTCTCGAAGAATTTTAACGATGTTGAAAAGTAAAAATGTTTCAAAAAGTTTGAGAAAAAGTGAAAAAATTTTAATCCGAACTTGGTAATCCAAAATAGCGAGGGTTACGAATCAAAACTTTCGTACAAACTTTTTTTTTATTAATTTTTAATAAATTATTCGCGTTCATATGTACCTGAAGAAGAAAATGCAAAAGAATTTTTTTTAAAACCTCAAATTTATGCTCGAAGGACAATAAAAAGCAAACGAAGAGTGATTTCCATTCTTATAGAAGCTCCAGAAATGGAAATCTCATATTTTCTTGAAAAGATTGAATCTGAGGGTGCAAAGAGAAAAATAACAATTATTCTTTCACTGTGATATTTTATTTCGTGCGACATGCCAACACTCTTGAATCGATTTAATTGAGCCAATGAATTGGACTGGACAGTTCTGATTTTCAATCCTTTCTCAAGCTCTCGCTTTTATCGCGATTACACAAAGGGATATTGATGAGTTTAGTTTGGGTTTATCGGGAGCGATTGAGGATTTAGAGATGCCTCGAAGATTAGCAAGACTATCGGTCTTTCTCCACTAATTGGAAGCCCTTCTCGGCTTTCTCGTTCATAGTACGAAAGGCTCTGGTCATACACACATACACAGAGTCACACTAAAACCGATCAACACACAAAACCACTGAAGTTAACTCATTGAGATCGAGAGGATTAAACGTCGTGATTCGTTTCATCGCGTATAACGAATTCTATCAGCGAGTAACGAGCGAATATAGAGAAAGTAAAACGCTCTTACACGACGTCGTCATTCAACTATTCATTTCCACAAAATACCGTAAATGTTAAAGGACGAATAAGTCGATGGGTAAATAGCCTGGTGAGGCCGAGAATAGGGATTCTCTGACGTGAAACTCGACAGTTTGATTGTTAATTAGAGTTTCGTTGAAACGTGAGGGGAATCAAGGGAAATAGGAAAGGGAGGGAGAGCCATGTGATGGGGCTGTCGTCATCGTGACGAATATGGAATGTCCGAGAATTGCGTAACTTTTGCTGAGGCAAAATTGCGTCCACGCAGCAGCAAATTTGTTGCTAGTGGTTCCGTGTAATTTTGTACGAATTCTCGAATCTCTATCTCTCTCCCTCTCATTCTCTTTCGTATATATGACACACGTGCAACACGACAAGGGACAAAAAGGAGGAATGGGTGACCGGTTGTACATTGGTTCTACAGGGACCGGAAGTCATCGACGATTTATGGAAATTGGGTAACGCTGTTTCGACAAAGCCGATTGCTGATGGCTCAACGGCAACTCTCGTACATAACCCGTGATTGAAACCCGTGTTGCTTGCCTCCACGATTCACCCTCCCGTAATATTACAGTCGCAGCAACAAGCTGCAGGAACACTGTCCTAAACATATACACATAAGTGTATATATATTTTCACATATTTCATACATACAAAGCGGATGTAAGCGAATGTAATATTTTCTTTGAATATGAACGAAAAGTCACCTATTTCGCTTTACCATTTTCTCAGACTATTTAGAACTTGCGGACGTGTTACAGGTTATGAGTTTTGCAAGGCAATTGCTTTTCATTCCTTTTGCAGAAAAAACGTTGTTTCGTTATTAATAATAAAAAAAATGGTACAATTTTATTAACTTTGTTGTTAAACGTCTGGAAATAAATATTTAAAAAACTGGATTTATTGAAAGAAGGTCGAAATTTGATTTGAATATAATTTTAATTGCGATCGACCAAAAAAAAGCTAAATTATTAGTATTTCCAGATCTTCTAGCAAAGGATTTTGTCAACCAGACTGAAGATTTCATAAATAGAAACGAATATATCGCGAGGAGCTAAAAATTTACGAAAAATTCACATAAACGATGTTAGGAATTAATTGAATCATTAATTTCGGTATTTAAATATAGTTACGTTTTGGTCGAAATATTAAAATTTTGTATAACAACTAAATGATAGTTGGATTAACATTTCGTTGAATTACAAAATGGATTTAGTTGACACGGACAAATCGGTTTTTCAGTGTACATGTTTGTTTTTAGCCCGGAATCACAAATCTTGACAATCTTCAGTCGCTCGTGACAGTGGGATTTAATTTAGTATGCAAAGACTAGCTTTTCTCCTCGCAATTCCTCTCCACTATCGGATTTGTCCGGAGAATTGTGTCCATGCATAAATACATAGATATATATGCGAACATGAACATTTGTACCGCTCATACTCGTTGCATCAGATTCACAAGTTTCCATTTCCGAACGATCTCGATGCTGCCTATTCGAGCACGTAAACGTCGAATTCCCCGATGGGGAAAATTTCCGTGGGTCTGACACGTCCCTCTGTACCATCATCCCGGTGGGCATCAATTCTCTTCCTTTTTTATTCCTTCAATTGCAACTTTTTACCTCACGATATACTTGAATGGTAAAGGGTTTACGTTTCTAGGATGACTTTTTAGAGAAGGGATAAAGTTGTTGCAAGCATCTTGAAATCGAATCGGAAGTGGATCGATTCAATTAACTGACGACAACGTGGATACAAGATACTTCGTCACTATACACTCAAAATTGACTCGAGGAAAAGTTCCACGAGTCCTTCAATAGATGCATCGACGATTTAAGTGAAATGAACCTCGCCAAAACTTTTTCGTCTCTCAGAATCAAACGTTCTATCACTTGCCTCGACTTTTCATCATCATTTCAATCTAGAATCAATGATGAAGCTTTGTTGCTTGAAATTTTTTATTTTCTCGAAAGCTCGAACCGCGATTTCATCGTCATTCAATTCTCAAATATCGTTCAAATTATTTATTTTGTTTCCAATCATTTTTTTTTAATACTTATTCACAGATTAAAAAAATTGTACGATTATATTTCGCCAATTTTTTCTTCCTCTTTATTGTAAAACAAAGCATTCTTGTGATAAGCGTTCTCTATTTTATTCACATATTATTTTATCGCGGTTTTGTCAAGTTTCAAGATTTGTTCGGCCACTTTTTTGAACGGATAGCGTTTGCTATGTATTGTAAATTTTCGAATTCTCTGAGTTATTGTGATCTCATTGTACAAAAACCTTCGGGCAAGCGTTCGAAAAAATTTTCGTGTTTTTTTGTATCAATGGACACTGCTAAAAAAAATATTGATCTTCTGATCAAAACGAAGCAGAGAATATTTTTTTGCAGTCCTGGAGCAGCAATTTCATCCCTGATATCGAGTCTCTGTTTTTTTATAATCACTCTTTATGCCTAAATATATATTGACGAATGGGAATAGAGTAACCTTTTGGTCGATCGAACCCGGAAATATGAACATCGTAAAAGTGCAAGCAGCCAGAATAAGAATGGAGGGAGTTTAATAATCGATACATTCTGTTCATACTATAGTCTTTCGGTCGCAATAATTTTGATCCCAATTTAACTCTTTCTTTCTCTTCCCCCTCCCCCCCCCCCCATTCACTTTCTCTTTGAAAGTGTACTAAGATATTCCAGAGTATTAATTAACTCTTAATTAAAAATTTCATCGTTTCCCGAAGGATTCTTCTTTGACCCCTTCAATCACCAATCGGCTAATGGGATATCTGCAGAAGTTCCATTTAGCTCTTATTTATTTTTCGTTCTTACACCAAATTCAGTTTTCTCCCTTCTCCATTTCTTTACCTCTCTCGAATTATTTATTCTGCTTCATATTTTCCTAATTAAAAAAGCAATATTGGAAATTTACCGAATTTTACGATATTGGGAAGTACTTAGTGCATTTAAAGTGTGTCGCAATCGGCCATTGATTGAATTGATTGTTTAAAAATGTTGTAAATAGTTGAAATATTTTTAGAGATCAACAGTTGGTATTTGAATGAATTTTTAGATACTTCAAGTACTACAAGTTTGAAAATAGTTTAAGAACCTTCGCCGGCTCTTTTCATAATATTGAAAAGACTTTTGAAGTTCGTGGAATAGTTTGCCAGCTTGAAGTTTACATTATGGGGAATTCAACGAAATTCCTTTTTTTCCTCACACCATGAGAATCAAAATTTATCTACACAAATAGATTATAAAAATTGGATTTTCTTTTGTTGTGAATAAAAAGTTACGAGATAAATTCGAACTATTTTAAAAATCAAGGAATTTATGAATAAACGAAACATTTTTCGTTCCGGTTCAACGATGCATGCTTCAAGGGTTTTTGGAGAGTAAAAAAGTCGATGTGTCTTCGTGGAAATCTCACATCGACAAAAAAAACCATCCAGTCAATTTTTTTTTTTTTGCAGCATTTTCATGGCAATGAAATGTATTTTTTGTTACTCGCTGCTACGAAGTACGATATTTTGAAAATTTCTGAGAATACCAAAGTCAATGGGGTCTTGAAATTTGGAGTAATCCGTTATGGTAGATTAGACTTTTATCGAAACATTTGTGAGTTTGTGAAGTTTGTTCAGAGCTAATGAATATTCTACGACAATTCTAACGCAAACGTATGGCTCATTTCTATACGTTATTCACCCATTCTCTCTGGTTTTATCCCTCGCTCTCCCTTTCTGCAAAACGAAGAGACTCCTGAATATAAAATCAACAGGTTTATAACCCCCGCGCAAAACGAGGTTTACGGGGCAGCCGATAGAATGGCTTATAAAGACTTAATCCAATAAATCTGGACAGGTTGGCATCGTACCATAACATTTCGGAGAGGGTTGAAACTATTTTCTGTCTAGTCATAGGTACGTATGTCCGAGAGAGAGGAAAATGAAGAGAGTAAAGCCCCTCGTAATACGTGATTCGTTGTTTGTTTCATTATCACCGATAAAAGCCCACAATGCTGTACAAATTGCGCGAGTAGAATTTACTCCTCGCTTCTGCAGCCACGTGTTAAGTATATATTTCAATTATAAATAGAAAAAAAATCAGAAAAAAAAGTATTTTTCCCGGATTTACCAAAAATTATAATCAACTAAAATAAAAAAAATCGTAATTACCAACAAAATTGGCTCCTGAAAGGATTGCCTTCCAACACAAGGTTTTGGCTTTTCTTCTTTGTAGCTAGACAAATCGAATGGTACTTTATGAGGTTGATTTTCTAATTGCATATCGAAACCAAAAAAACCCATCAACCCGAAGATCAAGAAAAAGACACGGGAGCGTTAATTTCGATGTCGAATATTGGTAAGGATTTTGGAAGAAATGCGAAATCTGAATGAAGAGAAAATGAACATTTCTGAAAAATATGAGAAATTCCCAATTTTTCGACGTCACTCCACGCAGGGACGAGTGCAGTATATGAAAATGTGTTTGAATTACATGAAATATGTGGCATTGAATATGCACAATCGTAGTGCTTATTAACTGTCAAAATGGCAAAACTCGAAATTTAATTCGTAAACACAGTATTCATGACGAAAATTGAAATCTCGTTAATGTGGTATCCTAATTTTTATATTCTGTTGACTAAGGGACATCGAAAATAATTAGAATTATATGAAAAGAGTCGCTGATTCATTACATTCGCGTCATTGACAACCCGAATCAGATTTTTCCAAACGGAGTCTCGATCGTTAATGGAAACTTTATCGATATTTGCAATAATTCTTCACCGTATTATTCTCTCATCCAGAACTTTGAGACTCACGCTTTTCAAACCACGAGAATTATGGATTCAGTTACGCTCACCAATCCAAATGTAAATACGAATTCAGTTGTTCATCTCACGCTTTGATCAAGGGCCTTAATAATCCTATTAAAAGAAGACTCTCGGAAGAGAGACTGTTTCTATAACGATTTTCTACGCTATAAAACGCTAATGGTTTACTAATATTTGTTTTACCATTGAAAGTGCAATTTTCGAAATTGCTTTCCTTTCTCGGAGCATAAATAACAAGACGGAAGTGTTTGATGTACTACAAACTTTAATGGAACAAGAATTTACGGAGTTGAAGC
Organism: Campoletis raptor; assembly: GCA_948107755.1. Classification (NCBI taxonomy): domain Eukaryota; kingdom Metazoa; phylum Arthropoda; class Insecta; order Hymenoptera; family Ichneumonidae; genus Campoletis; species Campoletis raptor. The sequence goes on along the minus strand of OX403630.1, from coordinate 6,115,917 downwards.
ACTCACCCTTTAACAACCTGTTTAATGTTATTTAAACATTTGTATTCACCGTTGAATCATTGCTGGGGGCATTTAAAACATTTCTACAACCTTTTGAATTCGTTCGTTAAAAACTTTTACAATTCTTTCAAACCTTATCATGTTATACATGACGTTTAACACGAAATAGGTTAAATGTTTAGTCCTTCAAGGTTTTCAGTTGAATTTAAGAAACAATTAGTTAATCACTGTCAGCAACCGTGCATCGAGAGGACTTTGAAAATCCACGAGGCAAGGCAACGGATCTGGAGCTTGAAGTTATAATTTGAAGTTGTAAATTTGTTGCAACAGTTTGACACGAGAATCCATTCGTTATCGCGTCATTGATCGTAACTCATTGTTAATTCTTCGATTCAACTTTTCCCTTTCGTTTCCTTTTTTTGTTATTTTTAAAAATTATTTTTATCTTCAACTTTCGCTCACGAAATTTTCGAATATATGTGTCGAGTGAAGTTCAAGGAAACGTTGTCTATGATCTCCACTGCAACGATACAATTACGATATTCGATCATAAATATCCCTTCAAAATAAATCGAAAAATCTTGCCTCTCGATTATCATACTTTGAAAATTATTTTGAAAAACTCAAAATAATTCAAAAATAAAATATAACCAACAAAATAAATGACAAATGAAAATTTATTTAGTTTCGTGAAAACTCAGAAACAAAGAAATGGTAGAATTCTGTTTAAAAAAAAAAAAATCCTTCGACTAAAAAATGAAATAAAGTGTTATGAAAGAAACGTGAGTTACGTTTTTCTAATTTTTGTACTCCACTTATACACGAAATGACTAAGAAATGATCATTTCATCGAATGATTATTGTCGTAATTTTGATAATTGTCAAAATGATTATTTTTCAAGGGTTTCTTATAATAAACTCGCTGGCCACACATGAAACGAGGTTGCTTCCAAGTTCAGTAATTAGTGTGATAGTAAGTTTGCAAAAGAATGAAATTGCAGGTGCAACACGATGATGTTGATACACTAAGAGCGCGCGTTAACGTGTTCGCGGTCCCGTACGAACTGCACGTTCTCGCGGCACACGATTCTCTCTTGGCGCTTTTATCCTTGTCTCTCATTCACTCTCTCTCCCTCTTTTTCTCTCTCTCTCTCTCTCGTTCTCTCTGCTGTGCTTAACCGAAGACCACCGAGTCCGTTCCGAGAATTGCCGAGTTATCCTCCCCCGCTTACGGAGGATACAAAAGTGGTGGTTTGTTGCGCCAGTTCAACGTGCATCTGTGTACGTGTGTGTAAGTGTGTCTGTTCGTCTCTGAGAGTATATTACGTGGAGGGTGGTTTCGTTTATTTCAATACTTGTGTAAGTACATGTACGTTTTGAAAGAGCCCGAAGCGTGCCGGTTATGAACAGCCGGAGCATTGTATTAGTACGAAAAGAAGGAAAAAAAAAGAAAAATAAAAGAAGAAGAAAAAAACAACGACGAGGTGAATGTTTCTCGATATTACCGCCCCGCGTTTTTCCTCTTACAAGGGAAGCAAAAAGAATACACTCGTAAAGTGCACGTTATTTTTTTATGGACAAGAAAAAGTCAAATGAATGCTTTAGTTTTTTAGACTCATTTTTTCATAATATTACTATTTGGAGAAAAAAAAAAAAAACAAGTATTGATGAAAGGGACGTTTTCGACGGTAATGGAAAAACTGCGAAAGATCGATTGCTGCATTCTGCAGAAGAAATTGTTTGGTCTTTTTTCTTATCGGTTCGCCATTCTTAAGACATAAATTAATTAGTGACAGCCAATAATCCAATGCGTTGCAAAAAGAGAACAACTTCGCGGTGCAGACACCAACTGTCACTAATTCCTTGATATTTAGTCGATGTCACCGATGTGTGTGGGATATTTTTTTTCAACTTGTTACAAAATCAAATCCTTGTGCAATAAAGGAAATAAAAATAACGATTAACTAAAATTTATCAGGTCAGATCAGCTTTTAAGGCAAAGTAATTTTATATTATTGAAATATATAGAGACCACAAAAGATACACGATAATGAAAATAAATAGTTTTTTGTATTAGTCTAATGTACATAAATCACCAACTTTATCTACACCGTTGAAACTATCGTGACGAATATTCGCATGCATGGTTCGTGACCATGGCACCCCAAGCGTGTTCATCAAACGTTTCAACGTTGAAAGTCTCGCCCTCTACTTTTCAAAACTATTATCACTTTCCCTCCCAATCTCTCGCCATTAGACTCCTCAAATGTTTGTCCCCCTAATGAATTGCTGGAGAAGAGAACCGGGGCCTTTCCCGAGAGTGTTTTCAAACTCTGTCGTTCAACATTTTCCAGCCCCTGACCAAATGAACGGCATCGTTCGAGCTGGACAAAAAAGCGATTCGATGTTACAGGTAATTAAAATTTCCGGAGCTAAAAATCCTCGATATTATTTACTTTGAAAGGGTGTTTGAAATACATTTCATAAAACACCGAACGAACTTTGATAAAGAATAGAATTTACATTGGAACTTCAATGCGTTTGGTTGTTTTTCAATTTTAAAAAAATCTATAATCTGGATGTTTATAAGTGAATCAGGCAACTGCGCGTTGATAAATAATAAATTTTTTATTCTCTAAAAAAGCTAAAAGCTCGTAGGGATGAAGAAATTTTGAAAAAAAAACTCTAAAATGACTCTTCGACAGCGAATAATGTGATACGATGAAGTTGTGGGGATCCTGAGATGGATTAATCATCATGGGATTTACCAACGAGGTTTTTCCATGTCATTCAGGACTTTCAACGTCAAGGATCTGCACCGGATATCCTTTTACTGCAATATATAATACACCAACCAAGTTTCAGATATAGAGAAAAAAAAGTTACAATATTCTGTTGAAAAGATCGCGTAGTATATGTGTGTAAACGTTGAGTCTCCGTGAAACTCACAGTTACATGTTCGCTTTTCGCTTCTATAGCGAGATTAAAAGAGTCCTTCGACACTAAAATCGGGACCTTCATTCACTGGAGCTTCAACCTGCGTTTTTTCTTTTTTTTTCATTTTTAATCTAGTTTCGCTTCATCATAGTCTTTTACCTGCAGTAAATATTTAATCTTTTTTTATATTCAATTGCAAGATATACGAGTATTGATGAACATTAATGAAAAAATAAAATAAAACAAGCAGCAGGAGTGAAAAGAAAATTAAAAAATCGCGATCGAACATAGAAATATAAGGAAAAGTGGGCACCAAAATCAGGCAATTTTTTCTTTTACACTAAGTAGAGTGCAGTGAAGAATTTTCATTGAGGGTAAGATCGTGATTTGTGAGAATAAATAAAAGGGAGCGTTCACGATAAGGCTGGAAAAAATATTTGCGTTTAAATTTGTGGAAGACGTTGTGTTGACAGCAGATGACGGAAAAAGGCTGAGAGAATGCAAATGTACTTCGAAAAATATATATCTATAGAGTTACAGAACCACAGCAAACATAAATAATAGAATACTTTTATTCAAAATAAAAAGGGAAAAAAGAATTGAAGCGCGAATGCGGAATTGGAAAGAGGACCATTCGGGAATTCCAGTTTATTTTTGTCAAAAAATGAACGGAGCAAGGAAGGACGGTGGAGAGATCGATGATCAATAGTCTTAAAAAGCAATTAGGTCTCATGATTATGGTCACCATCAAAAAATCGGAATCTGTACCGATTGAGAATGCTATAGGATTGACCGGAAGAGAGCAAGTAAAGAGATTTCTAGGAAATAAACGAGCAAAGAGATAAGTGGACATTGAGGTATACTTTACGAGGATAAACCTCGGGATAAGAAGTTGAAAAACAAAAATATGACTGCGGAGAAATTAGGGGGATTCCAAACGGAAGTCCAACAAAGGTAGCGGGGAAACGAAGGCAACGATGAATGAGATACGAGAGGGTCGAATATGAGGAAGGATAAGACGACATGGGGATTCGAAGGGGTAGACGATGCGGGTAGAATTTTGCAAATAAAGCCTGACACCAGGAAATACAGCAGGATTGAAGCACATTTGACGGATCGAAATATATCAAAAAGGATAAGGAAATAGAAATAGAAGTTTGCACAGAGGTTGATGCTATCTGATGAAACGTGACAGAAGTACGAGCGAGAATAAAGTGACAAACTGTAGGAACAATGAAAATAAATGGTCGGAGAACCATAAATAAAAAACCTCTGCGAATGTAGCAAAGAGAAAAAAATTCAGCAGGAAAGTTTCATAACTCGTAGCAGAAGTTAATGAACAGGAACAGTTCAGTAACTCACAAATATAAAATAAATAAAAAATAAAAAATCTATTAACTATAGTAATCAATAAATTTGCAAAAGAATCATATGGAATAACATTCAAAATAAATGAAGTCATAGATGTTCTTGCAAAGATCCTTTGAAAGAGGTTTTTTGTTGACGATTGTAGGAGTTCGTATTAAAACAATTTATATAAAAAATCAAAAAAGTCCCATGACATAATATTATCATAGAACGCGGTATTTCAACGAAAAATTATATTTAATTCATAAAGATTATTATTGTTCTTTTTTTCAATGTAAATAATATAAAGAAGGACATTTAAAAAAATATATATTCATTCGATCTTTTGCACTTAATATTGTGATCACGTTTCTCTCATTGCAAGAAGAAAAAAAGCAAAGAATATAGAGAAGAGACTCTAGTTAATTAAGGCTCTCGAGTAGCATCCTTTTAATTGCCGTTGCTCGAAGAACCTTCGAGAGAGAAAGAGCGAAGGAGCAAGAAGATGGAAAAAAAAAATATTCTGTCGTTTTTCTCAAGTTAACGAAGAAATAAATGCTACTGCATGTGTTTTCCATTACTAATCGTTTTTATGCATGTATTCTGATAATAAAGTAAAAGGAGTACAGTGAGTGGTAGATAAAAGTGATAGTTGCTATATACACAATAAATATATATATACAAAAGTTATATAGCTATGAGAAGAGTTTATTGAGAGTGAGGTGGCCCGAGTCGAAATTTTGGGCCTATTTTAAAGGCATTTGACTCCATTTAAGCCTCAATTGAGGCTACTTGACGCTACAAGTCCTCCTATGCGCCTAAAAATGACGCTTGATCAACTTCGCCTCCTTCTTTTCTGCTACAGCAAGGCCTACCTCCTGCACAAGACCTAATACTCCTCCTTGATCCAGTTTGAGTCGCTGTAGGTCCTATTTTGATTGTGTTTGAACCTGTGCATGCATGTGTATTCCGATAAATAACTCGATGATATAAAGTTTATACGATTATTGGTTAATTAACCAAACTATATTATCACATTAATAAAAGTATCAATGTCGCTGGAATATGGAGTCATTTGTTCAGATTTCATCGTTATGACAGGTTGTACAAAGTAAATAAAAACAAATAAGATTTTCTATTCGAGTTCTTTTTTATTAACAGGCATTGCAATATATATTCTATCATTGAAATGCATGTAAATACACGTAGTTATCAAAGCTTCGATAGAAACCGCCTTCATACCGTTTGTTAAATGACAAGTAAACAAAAAATTCGAACTGTCGTAATTAAAATTATCTCCATTCGCAACAAATGGATGATCGCATCCGAACTCTTGCAATATTGCAAAGTGTTCACTCATACAACCACATTTATTTTGTATGTGCCGACAGTTACAACGTGAAAGTTTGACAAAACAATGAATTTTACCTATTCTTTTTAGTTCATCTTCGTAATATTGCACTACCGAAGATTGCGTTTGCAATGCTCTGGTATACATGTTTGAAACATACAATTCGCCATCTTTCAAGAGTCTCAAATATTGCCATAATTGAACATTGTTTAATAATACACCACTATTTTGCAATGCATCGATGATGATAGCCGGAATTTCTATCAAACTTTTATAAACACCGACGCTGTAGCAATGTTGACTTGTTCTTTCATTGATTTTAACTTGTTTTTTTTTCGTTAAACAAAAGGTACGCACATATCCATTTGGTAGTTCTTCGATGAATTTTATCATTTTTATGAAGCGACTTTGTGAATTTGCAATTTGCGTGTCGATATGCCATGTGCCGTGAATTAACTGTAATAATTGTCCATTGAGATCTTCATACTCGAAGCACGTGTGGCACCACAGCGGTCCTAAATTTCGCACGCAGTTAGGAAGATGTAACAATTGGTGTATATTAATGGAACAAAATTGAATACCATACATGACTTGAAATTCTCTCACAAACCGATGTAATAGATCATTCGCGATTTGTATTTCAAACTCTGAAATTTGTTCAGAGCTCAAAATAACTACTGCTATTACTAATCGCAAATAGTGCTCAAAGTAATCGGCTCGCATTACACCTTCGAATACAGGGATTGAATAATAAAAGAAAAACATTTTCAGTTCTGATGCTTTCCAGTGTATCAAATCTTCTACTGAACGTGGCATACGATGAATAAATTTTGGAGGCTTTATAGCAATTAACCGGTTGTTGATCATGTGTTTAACATTATGCAATGAAAAAGGAAAAGTACTGTATTTTGAGTCGAATAATAATGTCAAAATTTTTTTTACGACGCCTCCATCGACACCATGCATACGGTCTATGGCCATGCCTTGGATAAAATCTGGCATTAATCTTGATAATGCTGAATGACCTTTAACTCCTCGAACTGGAGCTTCTGGGTTTGCAATATTCGCATCTTGAATACATTGATCTGTTGTCCTTAAAATACTGTCGGCTTCATATGGATAGATATGTACATAACTTCTCGGTCCTAATTGGTAGCTTTCACCTTTACATAAACACGTTGGACAACCGAAATTTCCATTAAATTGCGTGAAATTCAGGCATTCACATTTAGCTGGGAGATCGCATGTGCCCGTCAACACTACTCCTTTGACATTAATGTTATTGCCATTAGGCAGTACAATGTCAATACCTTTGCTAATTGTTTCCAACTCAGGTCGGAATTTGTAGAAAAACAAATTCATATTAGGCTTTTTATCGCCATACCAATAACCAATAAGCAATATGTTATGCCTTTTTTTTCTATCTTCAAACGGTAACTCGTTTATCGTTAAGTAAATGGGCCATATACTAATTTTTGAAGATTTAAAAACCGGTACACCGTCGGTGTACCAACTAAATGAAATGTTTTGAGGATTTGATAAAAAGCCGTTATTTACCCAGGTCCTATACAATTGTCCATCGTAAATATCTGCAATTATACCATTGTCTGGTGGTTTTTCAAAACGTAACTGAGTCCGCTCGTAGAACCCCGGTCTCGCGTACATTTCATGTAGTTGATTTTTTATGGACAATTGTACGAAGTACGAATTTTTTTCGCGTGGGCATGATGGACAAATTTCCTTTGCATCATTTAAATCTCGCGTACATGTAGAACAATAATAATTTTTAGTAAAATTCGATACTCCATTAAGGCCGAAATAATTTTGAAATTTGTATAAACTATTTTTCTGTAAATCTTCATTCATGCAATGTAATTCTAGTACAGTTATGATGTCCTGCACGCATGTCAACGTGAGATTATGATGCAAAAGAAGTGCCAAAATTAATAACATGCTTTCTTTAACAGTTATTCGAGCACCACGGTACAATGGCTCGTTGCAATCATTATTGATGCCATTATTTCCTCGTCGATGGGGCATTCTTCCATTTTGATCTTCGTTACCAAGTTCTTCTTCATTAAAATCTTCATAATTTTCTTCTCCAGATGCGTTAGAGTTTTCTAAACTGTTTTCCACTGAATCGCTATTTTAGTGAGAGAAAACATAAATAAATAAATTATTATAAATGGAATTATTTGAAAAAACAAGTATAAATTTGCATAAGTAAAAATGACTTTGTTGTGTTTTGCAAATTGTGTTGACATTGTCAATTACCTTGATGCATCCGTGTCAATTGAATCTTCTTCAGTGCAATCTCCTAATTCTGGTGGTTCAGAAACTTCACTTGCCGAATTGCTCCTACTGTCAAGATCTCTATCAAAACAAAAACCATGTTTGAATTCTTGTTCAAAATGACACGAAAGGCTTTACTTTGAAAACTGAACAAATGAGAATTATTCTACGAAAACATCATACAGAATAATACTTTTTTCCATTAGTCAATTACTTATTATTTGAAATATTCAAATTAAATGGAAAACCCCTTTAAGTCAATAATCAACATAGAATTATGTTTCAAATTTTATGAACTAATGAGAGAAAAATATATTTACCTAGACACCAATATAAACTACGGCAATTTTGACAGTTTCATAGGTTATGTTTACTCATAGAAATCGTGAGATTCAGAAAATGAGTCGGAATAAAATTATGTTTACAATTTTATGAATTAATGAGTGAAAAATATATTTACCGAGACACCAATAAACTACGGCAATTTTGACAGTTTCATAGGTTATGTTTACTCATAGAAATCCTGAGATCCAGAAAGTGAGTCGAAATGGTTACACAAAAAATGTTTTGCATTTTAAATGCACTTACGGTATATTTCCAGGTGGCAATTGCACTTCATTATTTATAATGTTCAAATTTTCTTCATGAACCATCGGTTCCACAAGATTTTCATTTTGGCGCTGACGCTGTAAAACGCTATTGTAGCGGTTTCGTCGCTGCCTTTGACTAATTTCGTCGATTGATTTGTACGACATGTCGTTTTTTCAATGAGTTATATAATAATTTTATCACTTTTTTCAATTATTTGAAGGGGGGTTCCCCGACGAAACTATTTGTATGGTCGTTAGGTAGTACTGCAGCACAAGCTATATGTAGCTCTATATACTTTCTGTAGCCATGATGGAAACTACGTTAGTCGTTGATAAATATTACCGACTCAGTGTTTGACTGAATCCAGTGTGTGATCGTTATTTACAATGTCCATTAAAAAGATGAAAGTTTAAATAAAATAATGATTTCATTTCTCGTTTCTTTTTTGTTTATAATTATTATACGAAAATAACTAGACACTTTTCTGAATTATACAAAAGTGAAAATATCAATGACTTGCGTAGTGGCCGGGACTCGGACAGTTCTTGCGACAAAGAATACGAAGGTCATGTGCATCGAAACAATTTTTCTCATCTTCGACGTTCTTATAAAAATAATTTAGCGAAGTGTATCGACAATGGCCCGAGGGAAGAAAAAATTTGCGTTGATATGGTGGACAGTGTCACGAAAAACCGACGTTGTTCCACTATCATACATTCCAAATAAGAAACATCATCATGTGGATGCTCTTACAAATTTAACATGGCAGAATTATCAAACAAAAGAGAAAACAAAAGAAAGTGCTAAAATTATTGCAATCAGCGGTAAGTATCGCTAATTTACGTTTTCTTTTATTATTGTTCAGTCAATTGATACAGTTAACAAAACTTGTGACGATTCTGATAAAATCGACGTATCAATTTTATGACGTAAAAAAAAAATTTTTTCCCGGGAAACGATTGTACAGGTTACTATTCGTACATAATTTTAGAGAAACTCATAATATCTTTGTTGAAAAAACTTACTGATGAAATTCGAAAATTTTGAATTATTAATTGCATGTAGATGAATATATTGAATATTTTTTGTGTGATTTTCGAGTCACAAATGTTATTTTTATAGAAATTTTCAAGATCGACTTTTGTTGATACGAAACATTTTGCTTGACATTGCGTAATTGTTTAACCGGCGAGAAATTATTTTTAGAATGTGAAGGTGAACTTCACAAAATGATGGTAACCAACGATGGCGAATTGCATGATTCAGCGAGCCAGATTTTTACTGAAGAAATTTTGAAAAAGCAAAATGAGATGAAGCAACAACAAAAATTAGCGGAAAGCATTAGAAGATCGAATAAAAAGCGAGAGGAAGTGGCCATTGGAAGAGATACACCAATTTTTTGCGGAAATGGTCCTGAGGTATGCCAATCTTTGAGTCATGTTTCCACACGTATGGCACCGGCGTTGGGTTCTTGCCGACAACACACTGACCAATATCCTGCGCACTCTTCGCAGTTCACTAAACAATATTCTTGGCACTCTTCGCAATCCACTGAAAAATATCCTTCGCACTCTCCGCAGTCCACTGAAAAATATCCATCGCACTCTTCGCAGTCCATTGAAAAATATCCTTCGCACTCTCCGCAGTCCACTGAAAAATATCCTTCGCACTCTTCGCAGTCCACTGAAAAACATCCTTCGCACTCTCTGCAGCTTACCGACCAATATCCTTTGGACTCTTCGCATTTCAAACACTCTACTGCGAAAGCCCAACTGGATCCAATAGTACCAGTAACTTCATATTCTACATCGCCGCATTCGATAAACCAAGCTCAACCTCATTTCGAAACCCATCTCAAACCTCAGCGGTTCGCTCCTTACTCTTTGCATTCCAAAGTCTCAAGCGAGACACGAGCCAATGCAACAGTAGAAAAAACATTGTTTTCTCCATCGGTCGCTTCAGCAAATCTGTCACATTCTCATCAACATGCTCCTCACTCTTCGCATCCCAAATTTGCTCAGTCCATTACACCGACAACAAGAAATCCTGTATTGCTGAATTCACCGGATCAACACCAACTGAGTCCTCATCGAATAACTGACAGCGACAGCAGCACAGATTCATCGGCTTCCACCAAAAAAAGTAATCAAACAGCCCTGTTGAGTTACAAACTGAATCTTGGAAACGGTAAGTTGTTGACAATAATCTATGCCCAATATTTTTGATTCTCAACTGTTGTAACGTCTCAATAAATGTTATTTGTTCTAGTAAGTAAACGAGACATTGAATTCCAAGAATCACTGTTAAAAGCAATGAAGGACACTTATGCTAAGCAAGCAAAAAGCAATATAAGCTGCAAAGAAAATTTACCGGTACAGTGACTAAAAAACTTTATCAAACTTAATTTTTGTGAAAATAATTGCACATTTTATTATTGGTTTTATTAATTTATTGTATCGTAGGTCCAAGATTATTATCTGCAGCCTGGAAACGAACGGGCAGAAATATCACCCAATTGTGGATTTTATTTGCCTAAAAATAAAATAAATCAAATTGAATTGAAATCGACCATGAACAGCGACTGGAAAATTTTGGTTCGGGAAACATTGTTGGAAGTTTATGGAAACAATATTGCCAATTATTCGGCGACTGGAAAAAGGGGCAATCGACCAGCTATTGACAGTCAGCTGTTTAAAGGAATACAAGGTGAAATTTAGAAATTTCAACAATATATAAATATTGGACACAAGACAAAGTAAATAATTAAGACAAAAAATTAACAAGACAAAATAATAATTAAATGTTTAATTTCTTGTTTCCCAGATTGGGTAGCCCGAACTGCGACGCCTACACCATCAAAAAAAGAAATGATTGAATTCATCAATAAAACGGCATCGAACAAAAGGAAATTCCAAGGAAAGTCCCGAGAAATGAAACAGATTTCAACACAGCAACACAACACTGAGCGTGTGATTGTCAGAAAAGATGTACTACCGCTAGTTCGTTATGACCATGATAATAATTTACCACCAGCAATTTTTCCACAAGAGTCAGAACAGCATAAAAATTTGGAATCAGGTAAATATTTTCAAATTATGTTTTTCTGTAAATTATCTAATTTTCATTGTTCCGGTTACATATATATAAATGTATTTTTTTTTTTTTTTCAAGACCATGGTCATTTACCGCCCGTATCTTCGATGGATTCAGGATTAACCACAGGCATGGTGAACTCATCACAGATGCATAAAACAAAAAGTAAATAAATTTTGGTAATACTATATAGGTAAATTTATTTAATTTCTATATTTTATACGGAAATAATTTTTTTGTCAGGCGTTCTTTCGGTAAATGCTCCTACCGAACATCGCGACTGGTTGAGATTACCTGAAACAGGTAATATACTGACAACATCTGCAGAAGTTCTAAACGACCTGGATCCAGCCTATTGCGAATACATGCAAATATAATAAGTAACTATTGTCATCTCATTTTCAATACTTTTTGTATTACGAATAAGTAAATTCTTTATAATAAACCGATCGTCGCGTCATTAATTTAAAAGAAAATTGTGAATTCCTTCAGCATGTACCGTACGGAAAAAATATATATGCAGGCAAAATAAATAGATGTCTTTTGTTTATGAGACATATACACGTGACATCTTTTTATTTTGCTCGTATATATGTCGCATATATATTTTTTTCGTATGGGTATTCCTTCACATGTATATTTGTGTATGCGTACGTGCGTGCGTGTGTACGTGTGTGTGGCGTCCAATCAGAACCGTGTATCAACATCCTACTTAGCACCTAAAAGTGGAGAAAAGGGAAATTTGTTCCTGTTTTAGGCGCTAAGTAGGAGTTCGCTTTACGTTATAGTATATCCTATTTCAGTGCCTTTACCTCCTACTATAGTGAGGAGGTACAGCATTAGAATAGGGCCAAAATTTCGACTCGGGGGATGCGAATGAAGAATTCTTGGTGACTGTAGAAATATTCCGAAGCGAGCAGGCAATGCGGAAAGAGTTGAATATCGAGCGGATGAGTTTTATATTTTCAAGTTCCTTCGTATATCACGATATGCTTGAAAAAGCGTCAACCATCTATGAAACAACCCCGACCTTTGCCCTGGCAATTGAGCCTCCTCATGATGCCCCATTATTCGTTGAAATACCTTTCGATCATTTGTCTGCTTTTAGGCCCGAGAACTCGGTTAAGAATAAAAAGAAAAGAATCACGAATAAAAGAGGGAGATATATACGTACATAAATGAGAGTGAACTAAACTCCCTCTGTGTGCGAATGAATGGAAGACAAAATGGCTGAAACGACGTGAAGGAAATAATTTTTGTGTACCTATAACTCGTGTGAGTAACGAGTCAGCTCCCCTCTTAGTTTACTTCTTTTTCATCACCCAATCTCATCTGCTTTATGAGCCTCTCTCTCTCTTCTTCTTCACATTCGATGTGCGATTATTACAATAGAGAGCTTATTTCTCGACCCTCCCAATTGTTCCTGTCCGTCCCTTTATGTTTGTATCTCGTCGATAGCGCACGCAACAGACTGCCGTTAACGATGAAAAGACTCGTGAAACGTAATGGTAATGAGGAAAAACAAACGAAAAATTTCTGACGATATTGGTCAACGATACTACCGGGGAAAGCAAAGTTTCTGTATTTCAGTCTATCGTTTTTTCTCACTATATTTTTCGCCAATTATTACCCGTATAAATTCCCCTGGACAATCACACTTTCTAGCTTTTTATATTCGTCGCATACTCGTATAAATGTCACTCGAGAAACCGTATAGCGTTTCATTTCTTTTATCGATTCTTCTTGCTCCACCGCACCCCCTAGAGCCTCTTTGTTTCGAGACGTTTTTTTTTCTTTTTTCTAGTCGTCCCACGACCAGACGCAATAAATTCTCTTTCGTTTTTTTCACCGCTTAAAGCTCCCCAAGCCTTTTGTTCTTACCCAGGGCTGCCGAAAGCTCTTGGAAAGCTGTTCAGTGCAAGGATGAAAAATTGACGCAAAAAATAATATATTAAAAGCTGTTACAATCATAAATGAATAGTAGATATGAATTCTGGCAGAAGATTCTTTTGGCAAAAATTAATTTTCCAATAATTCAACGATTATCGTGGCGTCAAATGGAAGAACGCTTCACAGCTAATTTCGGGGATCGTCAGACTCTTCACAGCGAATAGAGACTAACTTCTTAGTATTCCTTTCTCGAATTGAGTTCACAAGACTGGGTGAAGCCAACGAGTTTGCTTAAGCCACATCACAGACATTTACGGTTGGCCGGACATTTCATGCCGCGTGTCACAGCAAAACCTGACTTAACACATCCCCGTGGAGGTTATTAAAGTCCATTCTAGACTAGCGCTTCGCGATTGGAGACTAGAGAGAGAGAAAGAGAGAGAGAGAGAAATGGAATACGAGAGAAACAACGAGACCTAGAGACTTTGACCATAATTCAGCTTTTATTGAACAACCGGTGGCGGTCGTCATGACAACATGATACCAACAACACGCAACCGGAAGCCAGTAAGCGCGGGAGCCGAGCTAACGGCCCCAATGCCTGGTAGTGTTCGTCAATTTACCCTCCTCAGCAATGATACACCTTTTATATTATTCCATAACCCATGTTTCTCTATATACTGTACATGAAATACATGGTACGTCATCATGCGAGAAAAAGCAAGGGAGCGATAATGCGTTGGTAACACGCTGGAGATTATGTTGCACACATCATTGCAGCAGAGCATTTCGTGTGTACGGTCCGCTTAATCATTTCGTGTATAATTTTGACATTGGATAATTCCACTGTATATTGGAATTATCCAATGTCAATTTTTTCAACAGAGTTTTAATCAATATAACGTCGACAATAATAGCGACAAAAAATAATGAAGCTGTTGACGAGAACAAGTTGATGGCAATCGCAGGAAAAATCTGGTGCTAATTTTTCTTCATAATTCCAAGTTTCCTTAATGACCAGCGATTTGCCTTTCAATAAATAGGAAAATAATGGTGATGTTCTATTCGCTAAATTGAGTGAACTGTTCATTTGATATATTCTTAAATACAATTTGATTGCAACGTGCGCTTGAATCATCATCAGTGACGTATAAAAAGATTTCAAAGGTCGAAGGGGAATCAGGCAGTTTTGTGTTAACCATTTTTGATGTTTCGTTTGATGGGTAAACGTTGGACAAAACACGCGATCTTTCACTCTCGTTCACGTACAAAGAACCGTACAAGAAATAACATTGGTACAGCGTAACCATCGAACCAACTAATCTGCGGAGTCGTAGATCACTCGAGTCTCTCAATTTCTCTAATTACAAGTACAGGTTTAGCTCGCGATAAAATGCAGTTAGAATAAACAGAAGAAACGGACATTCAATGAAATTTATGCGATCTAATTGGCGCTCTGATGCTCGATGCGCCACTATCTCTTCAATATATTTTATCATGTTATATTGTTTATGGAATATATGATCGAAAGAATAGTTAAAGATAATATCGTAGTCGCAGAGCTCGAATCAGGAAAAGAGAAAATGAACGCGCCTCAAAATTGGAGATCCTTTCTTTTCTGGCGTGCCCGGGAGAGGTGAAATCGTGATAAAATCCCCGGTTTTTCTTCATTCCTAAGACGCGCTCGAATCCATCGTCCGATCAGCGAGACTAGCTTTCGCGACCGTAAAGATCAATCTCGATCGCGAACCACAAACGGCATAATCGTGAGAAACTCTATGTTTTCGATATCGCACGAGGCTCTGAGACATAAATCATAATGAATCTGCACGTCCGAGAATTTTCTATGGCAGAAATATATGGGGGAAAATAGGATTTCCAAAAAGTCATCATATCTTTATTTATTGGTATATTTTTGCTATGATTTCTTGTCCCGAATGTATAATTGCACGATAAGAAAAACGAATGGATATAGAAGAAACATACAAAGCAATCGAGTTAGTCTCATAAAAACTAAATTTTTTGTGAGTGGAATATGAGCAGCAACGTGGTTGAGTATTATTGGACAAAAAAAAAGATATTTGTGCTGAGAAATATGTCAGTAAGATGGTTCTTCGTTTCCCTCTGGACGTATACGTCATCGGATCTTGCCAAAGAAAGCTCAAGCCAATATGGTGGTATTGGAGGGCTACAGGGTCGTAAAAGGAACTACTCAAAGTCTTGATCCTCGAGACGGCGTATTCCAACACACGTGACATATGCAATGACCCTGAAGAATCATCGGAGATCAGGAATTCGGTTAATACGCGTTTCCCTGTTTTCCAGGTTTTCCGGAGCTTTTCCCTTCTCCTAAAAGAGATACCACTTGTTTGGAGGGGCAGAACATATAGAATAGGGAAGAGTCATGTAGAGAATAGGATGTAGAAACGAAACGGTGAAAGATATAGTATAAAAGCTCGCGAAATATAGCAGAGAAAATGGTAAAGCAACAGGAGAATGGCTCGTAATCCGAGAGATGAAAACGAATGGTCGAAACAATAGGGTCTCGTTACCCCACGGCCCAACAAGTCGAACTAGCCAATCCGATGTACATAAATTTTCACGAGGCTTCTATACCGTTTTTCCTATACTCAGTTCCACTTCGTAAGTGAGGAAAAAAATAACATTTACGAAGGAGGGGAAGAGAGAGAGAGAGAGAGAAAGAGAGAGAGAACCTTACAAGGCGCGCGTGTTCCCTCTCTAACCATAAATATGAGAATCAATATATGTTGAGCGTCGGAGAAAAAAACTGTTGAATTGAGCCAAGAACTACAAATAAAATTGAAAAAATAAAAATAAAAAAAAAAATCAACTAACTACGAAATATTTCTTCCTGTGACTTGTCGATACAGTTCTGCTCGAAACTACGACTCAGCCTGTTTTAAATCACAGTTAAGAGTATCTAAAAATTTCACGAATGTTCATGGTCCATTGCTACCTCTCTTTATTGCCTCACGCTTGTGGCGGTCTCTACTCTTATATGAGACTACTATCGTCTACAATCTAAAATATATGGATCTCATGAGAAATCTTATCTCAAGACCGATGCGTGGAAAACAGTTCCACCGATTAACCCCATGACCCGTGGATTCTTTGTCTTTTTTTTCTAGACTACTTTATAACTCTTTCTCTCTCATCTTCTCTCATATCGTATGTGACACGACAACTGGGTGTCGTTTTGGTGTGTCTGAAACCCTGTAAGAGGGTTTTTCCCTCGAGTCTCTGCTACACTCTAAATTCTATTTGGAACAGTCTCGCGATAGCTAGCGATAAAAGGCGAGAAAGGGAAGAACAAGATAAAAAGACTCGGCTCTTTCTTTACAGGCAGGAAACAGCCGCCGGCTAAAAAGTACGACAGGTACAATACGAAAAATTCCTTTGGTTTTCTTTTCCACTCCCCTTACCACTCCTACAAATCACTCCATTTTCTTCCCACGCATCTCACCCTGCCTGCGACTCGACCGAAAATATTCGATTGCTCGGCTGCTCTAACAATTGGTTGGGCCTCGCTTACACCAATGTCGAGCCTTATTCTACCTTGCGTCCCGAGTGTCAATGAGAATAAAAGGCACCAAATGTACACCCAAACTATTTGCTACGGACATTACACACAGCATGACGTCAAACGCCAGAGGAACGTCAATGGACGAAACAGGTGATGGGGAGATGTACAGCCTTCTGTTTGTTTTGTCGTTCCTTTGATTTCTGTGGAACATCGTTTTATACATCGGAGAATAGTTCTCAAGAAAAACGGAAAGTCGATTTTCTTACAAAGAGAAAAACAAATCTCTATCAAACGATAACAAAAAGCCTGAAGACTCCGGCGAGAAAATCTTAAACGCACGTACCGTGTATCCATTTAACGATAAACGATTTTTCCACTGATTACAGCGGAAAAGGTTTTTCCACTAACTAAAACTTTGAAAGCTCTGCGGATACCTTAAGAGATTGGGAAGGGATATCGAGGGCGCGAAACTTTTCTTAGCCGACAAATTGTACAATAATTCCTGGCAATTACAAGTATACGGAGATGAAAAACGTGGCAAAAACGGAGAAAGTTTTTGTTGCAGATAAGAGGAAAAGTTTGGCTTTCGTAGCTGGTTAAATTAACCAATTCCCATGCGTTAGCCTCATGCTTGAGAACGTTACTGAACACGCCAATCTACTTTAATCCAGAGAGGTCAACAGAGTCGCTATTGTTCACGAAATATCTTCCAACTTCTGTGTTCTAAAACCAGAGAATAGACCCGATTACGACAATGTGTATGGTGGATCGATGTCAGCGTGAATTCATAACTAATTAAAAATCTGCTGTGAATTTTCTCCAGTACGAATAAATATTATTTGTAGCTGATGGCTATTTTGATTGAAAACGTCACGAAGATTAACACCACCATTTTCAAATCTATTTTTCTCTATACAGACACAAATTGACTTTTCTAACTATTGGCCAGTGTAAGATGAAACTTTGAGCGACCATTCACAGCGTTGGATGCGTTTTATTATCTTTTCGCATCAGTATCCGTACTTTTACTTATTAAATTCGACCTTCTCGATCGTCAAAGTTTCGTACAATGACAAAAGGTAAGTTTTTGCAGGACCATCGAAGAATTTATAAGATCTTAAACACATTGTTGAACGAGCATGACCTAAGAAAGTCCTTGAGATCCGAAGAGCTGTACAATCAATTGCACAAAGTTTCACTCTCATCGAATTCCTCATTCCCAAGGGGTCGGTGACTTATTGCACAGAATCTATCCCCGGTTGTCCGTTCTCTCCCCTCACGGTAGACTTTAGTTTTATCAGTTCTTTATTTCGGTTCTCTATATCCAAGACCAATCCATCTCGTTCTTCATTCCTTTGTTCTATTTTCGATTAAGTTCTAATGTACATTGGGCTCTTTCATATCTTTTTCCTCCATCGATATATTTTGTTACGGACGATTTTTAAGAGAGGTTGGAAACGCGCTTGGAATAAATCTCGCGGCGTCCATTCGGCAAAGTCCCCTTCTTTTCTTTTTGCTTCACTTTTTTCTTTTACTCTTTGTCCTTATAGCTTTTTGCTGGGTCGAGAAAATGTTAATCAACCTCTTTCGGGTCTCTCTCCCTCTCTCGTGACTTTACGGAGAGAAATTTCTCTCGGTCTCCGGTAAAACAATTGCCGGGCTCTCTCTCTCTCCTCTCTGTACTGCGAGTAAGTTTCTTTTACCATTTCCAATGGAATCGCAATGCACTGTGCCATTCCCGAGAACAATTAGGGAACTTGTTTTATAGAGAGACCAACATATAAACGCCATATAAATACACGATGTCGAAGTGAGCGTAAATCAGACGAATGTAGCAAAAAGCTACATGGAAAGAGATATAAAATATATTTTACCGTAAAATTCTTGGTAAATATTACCGTGACGTACTGGAACGTGAGGAAGAGTGTAACAATTGTAATTATTATTAAATAATCATTTTAAGTAGGAACATGAGAAATTTGTAATTAAATCTTCATTTCAAACGGTAAAAATCACGAGTTTTACATATTATTGCAAACTGTACTATTTACACTATCAACGGTAAAATTTATGTCGATAATTTCGAAATAATTCTCAGGTGTCTATTAAGAAGTAATGCTTCAAGATAGACGAAATTTTGTATAACAAACATAAATACCTTTATTTGACAAATTAAATGAAATCGTGAAAAATCAATTTAATTTCACTATGAAAGAACAAAAAGCTCCATAGATTTTTTAAATTATTCAATTTTAATTTAATTCCTTTAAGAGATTTTATTCCATCGCGTGTTCGTTTTGTGTGTGTAACTCTTGAGTACTTTTTTAATATATCAATGTGAGAATACCTTTCATCAAAAAGATAAAATATTTCCTTATGAGTAATTCGAATGGTCACGGTATAGTAATTGAACGTGTAAACATTTTCATTTTAATTATCGCTACTTCTTTTCATTACTGTACCCTTAGTATTAATTTTATTATAAAAGATATTGATTTTGTTCTGATTCTAGAAAAACTCCAGATAATCGAAGAACCCTTCGATGCCAGTTCTGTCAGGCTGATACTTTTTGATTTTTTTTTCTGGAGACGTTATTAAATAAATACAATAATAAACAAAAATAAAACAATATGAGGGACAACGTAGGTCCTGAAATGGTTCAAAGGGTTAAGCGAACGCACCAACTATACGAGGAGCAATGTCAGATGAACGTGTAGTGATGAGATATGTCTATATATATCTATATATAACCGTACGCCGTACGATTTCGTAACAACCGTGAACCAATCTACTTGTCCAGCAAATATACAAGAGGTATTCCATGTTTCAGGTATGATTTCCCTGCGAGTAGAATGGTAACGCGTGCGGAGTGGTTTACAACGCATTCCGCATCGTTGGTCACATAGTATGCGACCGTGGGACACATCCGGCGCGTAACGGCTCGAGTACATCGCAGTAAAGGGGTTTATATAGAACAAGAAGTGCGGAAATGTAGACTCGGACATATAACGGTCCATCAAGTATACTAATCGTCTGATGTTAGCCAGTGAAACTAGAGAAGGATTTACTTGAGGATTTTGTACGTAATAAAATTGACGAGGGCGAGTAGTAAATAATGAAAAAAGAAAGAAAGGAAGAAAGAAATAGAGAAAGAACAATGAATGGAAGTGTTCGAATCACTGTGGGTCAGGGATGATAATGATGATGTTCGAGGATCGAATACATATCAGTGGCGTTCCAAACCGAAGCTCTCCACGTTTCTCTCCCTCCCTTAGCAGCTGGTATTCTTGAGGTCTCAGAGCATGACTCTGGTCGACCGTTAGCCTAGCGCTGGCTGAGACTATAGTCAGTAGAAGCAACCACGGCATTGCACAGCATTCCCTCCACCAGTGA
Source organism: Campoletis raptor (assembly GCA_948107755.1). Classification (NCBI taxonomy): domain Eukaryota; kingdom Metazoa; phylum Arthropoda; class Insecta; order Hymenoptera; family Ichneumonidae; genus Campoletis; species Campoletis raptor. The sequence continues at coordinate 6,095,479 of OX403630.1, read as the reverse complement.
TACGAGAAAGTCAACGTCGGTCATCCTCAGAGTATAACACATACATCAATGCGATGTACACAGGGAAGCAATCCTCAGGAATGACGGTGTATGCATGCGGGCAAACTATGGCAACACAAGGTAGATGCTTACAAACACAAATAGAGTCTCTCATTGCTTGATGCTATAAAGACACATGGTACATAGCTAACAGGCTAGACCATCATCAGTTGCATTACCGACCAACTCTGTCATTCCTTCACGAAGCGCAAGCTCGTACATCAACGACGAAGACAACATTTGTCCTGCCGCTTGGCTCTTACCATGGCCGATTCTCTGTCACATAGTCTGTGGTGAACAACTGTCTATTCTCGCTTATGCTATGTACCAAAGAAACTTTGGATCCTGTGAACATGCTACGCGAGAAAGACATCAAGAATGCGAGATTCCACTGGAAGCTTGATGTTCGATTTTCATCTTTTGTTCCTTTTGGCAATAATGATCAATGAATGTTCCGTATCAATTCATTTTGCAAACGCTTCGTGTAATAGAACTACTAACAACTACACCAGCTGTGAACGATCGGAATAACCCAAGTGTGCGAAACTTCGATTTAGCCAATGGTAGAACGACATCGATTGCACTGACACTCCCAAAACCGAGGTTTCCCTTTAAAATACAAATCCTTTGCTTTCGATGGTAGTCGAATCCTACTCTACGACAGGAATAAGAAAAGTTCATATAGCGTATCACCATTTTGGCCATAGAAACATCAAAGGGTACGTCCGCCATGAGAAAAGTCCTCATCCTTTCAGAGCTATCCGTTTGAGATAAGATTACCTGCGATATTCGTTAAAGCATACAAGAATATGGGTTACATTTATTGACTCAAAGTTCTTAGAAAATCCTCCTTATTACTGCGTTACCCCGACAACATGAACCTGCCGGCTTTGCGAGGTTTTTAATTTTCTTCTTTCATCTTGTTGGTTGGAATGTGTCAATGATGCTGACTAGAGGAAAGGGCAGTTCCTTATTAAGGCAGCATCTTTTAGATGCTTCAGGTTTAAAAAAAAAATTATTTGAAGATTATTTCGGTCTTTTTAGTACACATATAAGTACGATGATGTACACGGGACGTAGAGTTCGTTATAGAAAGTCTGGTGGTATTTCCTTCAGCCTTTAGTCCCCGGTGGGTGGTCAAAAAGACTTTTTCCACGTTTTAGCATCGTCGCTAACTTCTACCCTTCTTCTTGACTGTCTTTCAACTCTTTTCCACTGTGTGTTTCTGCCAAGTTGGATAACTTTCTTCCTTCTTTTGAACATGTTGTACTGCTCTTCTCCAAGCAAATTTTATTGCGTTCTACTTCGTCTTCGTCGTTTTCACATCGTTCTTTCTTTTTCTAGCTCTCCCTCGTGGCGAAGTGGTTGTGACGTACCTATGCCAGCGGGGCAATTTAACTTGTAAATTTATTCCCTCTCAGGTTTTACCGAAGAGGTTCAGAAAGCAAATGAGAAGTTTAACAAGTGGTATCGGGGGAGTGTGCTCGTGTTAAAACTGCTGCTGTTGCTGTTGTTTCTACCGCTTGTGGGGCACGGACGTTCTCCTTGGCCATTTCTGCGATCCCCCAGAGAACCGCTCAATCATTAACACGTGTCGTTGAAAGAATTCCGTGAAAAGCCTGATCGACTGAACCGAAGCCAAGGTTTCGCTTGTAGGGGCATGGATGGGTTTGTTAAAAAGCAGACCACTTGAAAATAATGATTCAAAGCCTGGGCATCGTTCACCTTTTGACAAATTCATATCTCATATTCCGTTTGAGTTTGAAATGCTAAAAAGTTTGAAGAATTTCATCTGGATTCCTAAAGCCATCATTCTAATAAAACTTTCTTTTACGTGACCCATTTTATTTCTAAAAAACAAAGTTGTCACATGAATAATAAGCAAATATGAAAAAAAAAAAAACCCCAAAACACATCGGTTTGGAGCAGAGTTTACAAATTTTAGACAGGAGTTTAATAGACGGTTGAAATGAAGCACAAAAAGCGACAACGAAGAAATATGGGCCCATCACTATTGGTGCGATAGACATTCTAAAGTAGAGTGAGAAAAATCTCGTCCTTAGTTTCTCTGTTGGTCGAAAAGTGTTATATTTCATTAAAGGCAGCAGGCTTAATTCAGAGATTCTTCGAAGTTATATCAGGGATCGAGAGTTGTGGAGAAGAGAAAAGAGGAAAGAGAAAGAAGGAGGGAGTAAAAATTTCGCAGTACGCTCGACATTGGGTGTTTTGCCCGAAGCTGAATTTCCCTCTTCGGATATTTAATCGCAGGATCGAATCCCTTTCTCTTCGTTGGATAGCAGGAAAGTTCTTATAAAAACTTTTACGAACATCGTTTCGCGCCCTCATTCGCTCATAAATCTCTGCCGATAAGTGGTTATTCGATAAGTTCCTATTGAAGATCCGTTAATCGATTGATCATCACATACATCAAGTAAAATCTTCAACTAACTTCAATAAATATCGATTTCGTGATGTTTTCGTTGAATCACTTGTTAAATTGAGGCCTCACGATAAACTTAATTTGCACGAATATTCTTCATTCAGTTTTACTGGCTGACCTTGCAAACCGATTTTTCAAGACGCCCGCTATGGTGTGTGCTCGAACGTGCGCGGAGGAGGCCAGTATCGAATATCGACCGCGGGGTATCCCTTTTCCCGGTCGAACAATCGTTGCGGCTTACCGCAGTGGAATGTCTCCTCACCTTTTCTCTTCTATCCGAGTGTCTGCACACATATATATATATATATATATATATATATACGAGTAAACCCGTATGTTTGTGTACGTCTTCTTTGCTCGCGATTTGCAATGGCATATAAGAGTGGAGAGAGCTTCGCAACGTCGTGCGGCAAAAAAATTCACTTCGAGAGTAGTTCTCGCCTGCAATATCGAGTCCCGCGCATGAACGCATTTTTATTGAATTCCTATGCTGCCTATAAAGCCATAAAAGAGGAAGAAAATTACGGATTACTTCTAGAGCGAGAATTTTTCATCGACTTGAATATAAAGCCAATTTCAGTTACAAAAAGTCGCAGAATCTCTTGACGCTTAATGATTCGTGTCAATATGTAGATATTAAGAGGTAAAGGTTTCCAGTACTTCTCAACTAAGCAAAAAAAAATAAAAAAATTAGTAGCCTTCATCGTCAATCCTTCATGTCCAGGCATATGTCCAACATCGACATTGACGATTGGATCGACGTTCTTACTCGATGTAGATGCTTTATGTAAGTTCTCAGTCAGATAAACCTTTGTGTTTCTCTACCAGGAGCAACTCTGGCCCAAAGGAGCTTTTCCAGGAAACAGAGAGATAGAGAGACAGTGAAAAACACACAAAAAGATATACGGTGCATCTCGAGATAGTTTCTCTTCGACTCCTTGTATCATGCACCACATCACGTAACTTCGTTGCCATTACACTGCACATCATCTACAAAACTAACTTCACCCCGATAGGTACGCCATTGTTAAAACGTCGAAAACGTGTATGTTGGTTCTTTAGTATATCGACAGTTCAATATATATATATATATATGTATGTATATAAGAAATATATTTGCTTCTACCAGATATTCTTCATACCAAGAGGATGAATTGTTAATGATATACGTTTGACGTATGATTTATCGAACTAATTCAAAAGTACATTAACTTTATTTATTCGCGATTCGTATTTCACGCTCGGATTTTGTAACAAGCGAAATGTATAAATTTTGTAATGATTATTCATATTTTGAAAAATTGACCTTGGAAGATCCCAAAAACGGAGTCATCCAATTCCGTAGAAATAAAGGGAATCAATTTTATCGTATAAATTAACGAGACTAGCAGCCAACGTTTTGTCAGGGAATATTTTCTGAGTGTAAGTCACTTCCACTGCACTTTTGGTTCAATTCAAGAATCAATAATTCAAAGGCATTGACCTCAAAGAAACATGACTGAAAAACGCTGCACCGAAACAACCAGACGTCGGAGGTATCCGTGCATGTAAAGTAGCTTGGATGCCACTTTAGGAGCATTTCGTAAATCTTCGTAGTTCCTTTGTGCGACTCCTAAAGACTCTTGACAATTGTAAAAGGAAGCTGGTGACAAGATGAAAAAAGAGATTTTGAATTTGTGGCTAAGAATTTTCGAGAGGAACACGAGTTGTCAAGAAGAAAGAGAAAAAATGTTGAAAACAGAAACGAGCTACACTGATGAAAAATGGTTCGTTGCATTGTCCGGTTTGTCGCTCTGACTAGCCGGCTCCTAAATATAGCTTTTTTTTTCTTCAAGCCTTTACTTTTTTTTTTCTTCGTCAAGCCTCTTTTATACAAGTGGCTGCGAAATCGTTAGACGTTAACACACACAGACTAAATTTAGTATAATGAGTGTTTCTAAAGTCATATTTGAGACTTGCATCGCAAACGGATCGTCAAATTCCAAAGCCAAATGACATTATCTTCAATTGTTTAAGACTCAGCGTTAATGAGATTTTAATGAATTCGTGAGAACCAATTTCTCCTCCGTCTCAGTGGACCACGCTAAATAAATTGTCACTAATTAATAATCATCTTGGAAACAGTGCATTTTAAAGAAAAATTGATAATGATTTTTTTATCGTAAAAATTTCGCGATCTAGACAATAGGCGAGCATCTTGAATTGATATTTTTGGACGTCCTGTACATATAAATTTACGAATAGAAACGCCACAATCCACGAAATAGGTCATATCTCGTTCTCCGGTTTGCCACTCGTTGCGCGTCTCATACAAAACGTGAACGAGAAAGAGAGAGAACGAGGAAGACGCACTTGAGGGTTCTCCAGTATCTCGCGAAAGATGAGCCCGGCCGAGAGTGAAGAGGAGATTCCGTTTTCTAGGTTCATCCGAGTGTCTCTCGACGCGGTTTCAACTCTCTCAGGGCCTTCTCTTCATGCACCAAAAAAACTTCTGCCACCGAACATACACTTTTATGATCCCAACGACCATCCTATTTCTGCTCAAGATAAAATTATAATTTACCGATTTATTCCGGAGCTCTGTTGAAATTTTTATGCCATTATTTAACAAGCACCGCAAATTCCAAATCTCAGACTTTTCAATGAAAATCAAAGCCAACGAATTATCCATCGTATTCCATATTATAATTGTGCCTGATGGAAACTTACTTCAAAAAAAGTTAAAGGGCAGTTTTTTCACCTTCATTTTATGTACAACTATACTTTCATTTTAAAAAAAAGTTTTATAAAATTGAGTTTTATCAAACAAACTTTTTTTTTTATGTCTCCAGTGTTTTCGTGGTATTTTTTTATATTTTTTTATTTTATCAATCGTCATCATCAAAACATGTGGTGATGAAATTGCTGTAAATTCAAATATAAAACTCAATATTTTTCTTATGGTAATCATCAACAAAAAAAAAAAAAAACTTAGTCGCCAACTCGAATTCTAACATAACTTTTGTCGAACCTTATTAATTTACTCTTCAAAAATTAAGTTACTGTTCAATATTCTATCTTGAATTTCTTGGCTTATTTTAAATTTACAGAGATGGAAATTTAATTCGATTTAATTACTGAAAACAGGTTTCGGATTTGACTGCACGTGAATTTGTTGAAAATAAGAATTTTCATAACTGTCAAACGAAATAGTGTTGCCTTTTGACATTTTTTGACCAGCATCTAAACATCAGTTATAAAAATAATCTGTAAAAATTGAATGGTAGCATTTTTGATATGCGTCCCGAACGATCCTAAAACTTAAAACCTCTCGATTGTTATTCATTAATTTCACAATAAAATAAAACAAAATCTAATTCATGAATAAAAAAGTTCAGGGTCTGATTATTGAAATGGTCTTGGTTATTAAATCCCGACAAAAATATTTCGAATGGAAATGAAAGTTAATTGTTTCGAAAGAATTTAAAAAGCAAGAAATAAATCTGTAGGTACCTAAAAAAATGTATCTCAATAAAACACGAAATATGATGTTTTTTTTTTTTTTTTTTGTAACATTCTAAACCTCGTTCCCTTAGCCTATTCATTCGAGATTAAATATTGGCGATAGGAGATGAAAGCTGGCGAACGACCGACACGAGATGACGAGAGACGTAGAAATGTCAGAAAGAAACGAACATACGCGGAAGAGATGTCGAAGATTCTTTCGCAACTTGTGTGTGTGTGTGTGTGTGTGTGGAGAGAATCACGATTGAAGATGACGATCAGGCCGGATTCGCTATATAGAGAGTTGAAGAAATAGAGAGCGAGAGAGAAAGAAAAATGTTATATTGTCAGTGATGCGAGAGAAATACAGGAAAATATTTAGATGTCTCGCTCTTGAAACGAGTCACTTGTGCACAGCGAATGTACTTGAATGTCGTATCGAGAGAAAAGTACTCCGGTCATTGCTGTTATATATGAACATGGACGCAGAAGAAATACCGGAAGTTATCGACGTTCGATGTCCTAAGAAAAACGTTAATGGCTTCAATTCACAATGTGCGAGTACATATCTCGATATCTATATAGCGAGTTATAAAAACTGAAGAATTCATGAATTTTAATGAAAAAAACATTGTTCAATCGGTCGAAATTGAAACTGTAATTATCATCAGATTTTTTTAAACTGACAAAATCAGTGGATCCACATTTTTGTTGAGCTCTGAGTCAGCTAATAAGGTACAAAGTTGACATTTTCTGCTATAAATCACTATATGAACATCGGAATCGCAATTATTTCACAAACTCAATATTCGCTCGTAATTTCTTATCGCAAAATGTTTGCAAACCTTTTTGAACGGTGGTTTTTTTTCCGACAGAATTAATTTCTAATTCCTCGTTCTCAGGGTCAGATTCGTATTCAGCGACCCTATTAACCCCTCAAATACCAAATATTAATTCAGACGCACGTTCAAAAGGGCGACAACATTACTACGTTAGGTTTAATGGGAAGAAAATAATTAATAAAGCACAAGTATCGCGAATGTAACAGGCGAAGTACACTTTTTCCATGTTGAATCGTGTGTTTCAAGCTTTTTATACTCTCCCACAATCAATTGATTCTATTTGGAGGTGAATAAAAAGAAAAAAGATAATATTTCACTCACTTTTTTGTAAGCCCACTTGACGCTTCGACTGAACTTGGCCATAGGTGAATCATCGACAAGAAAATACCTTACGTTTTTTTCATCCTCATAGTTATCCTCCAAAACTAAAGCTCCAAGCTCAAGATCGTCAGCGTGAGAATGGCCACCGTGGGGCAAGTTATCTTCGCTGGTTTCATCGTTCAACTGACATCTCGTGGTCTTCGGGGATTTATTAACGTCAATCTTGTCCTCTCGATCGTTGCCAATCGTCGCACTAGACTCCGAGCGTTCAGTTATAGTGGAAAGTCTCTTGAGATCGCTCGGAGTTACACATACCGTACAATCCATTTTTTCAATCGAATAAATGTTCCAGTACACTAAAGTTAATTCTCTTCAAGTTTCTCAACTCTGTCCACCCGATTTGAATAATTTTTAATTCAATTGTGTTCAAATCTAGTTCAGATTGATTAGAATTTATTCTGCAATAGGTTACAACAAAAAAAATATATGACGGAGCGTGAACTAGAGCCTAGGAAATGAATTCGAGTGTTTTTTTTAATGATTTCAACTTAATTTTATGATTAAAAGCTCTCAGTTCAAAAATTGACACTTTTACGACAAAAAATAAGAAATTTTAATTCGAGTGTTCCCATGAACGATCGATTGACTATTTCCGGAGGTCGTGGGATGAAGGAACATTCTGAATTTGGAATTTTGGAATGTCCACTCCGATGAAGGTCCCCAGATTCTACATATATATGTATGATGCAGGCCAAACCCGATTTCAGGACGTACTAGTTTAGCCTTTTTATGATATTTTAGTATTGCTTGGGAAAAACTAGTTTTTCCTGACTGTGCGATTAGTTGGTAACATATTGTTTGTTATCTGCAAAGGATACCCGAGAAAGAGAGAGTGAGAGAACTGAGGTTTCACGAGAGTGCATGCGGCATCTGCGGTCAAAGGTCGAGTGTTGCCAGCACGTAATTGTGAATACCCGCGTCTCTCACAGCTTCTTTCTCTCTCTCTCTCTCTCTCGTTCTTTAGAGCAAGAGAGATCAAGCTAATCCTACCTCGTGTCTATGTACATTCAACGTATCTGGCGAATTCTCTATCCCCTCGATCTGTATGGCAAAGTGTGTGGATGCGAGATCCGAACATCATCAGAGAAGAGAGCTCTTTCGCTCCCTTTCTCTCTCTCTCTCACTCTCTCTCTCTCTCTCTCTCTCTCTCTCTCTCTTTCTCTTTCTATTTCATTGCACTAGAACGATCCGAATAGCAGAGACTGATTTACGGAGAACTGTGTAGCTTCACGATCATTTGCTGCTGGTACCACTATGTGCTCTCTTTCTTTGAAGACAAATCGAATACGTGCGAGGTAAAGAGAGATAAAGAGCGAAACATGAGTAATAATAAATAAAATTAATTAGTGTCTCAAAAAACGAACAAAAAGTCGAAATAAACTAAGGAAAATGATTGTCGATGCATCGAAATTTAGTTAACAATTATTTAAACATCTAGAAAAGAAAAAAAAACACACAATTTTCTACCAAGTTTTCCTTCTTCAACAGACTGTATCATAAAAAATTCATCACGAGCCATTTTTATAGAAAATCTAGATAATCAGTAACGAAGAAACCCCCTCGGATTTTCACAAATCCGTTCCATCACTCTTGCCTCTGGTCTTCCACGCAATTACACTAATTTTTCCAATTTCTACGAAACCGTCTAACAGTGTTGCCCAAAGCCACTTATTTTAAATACACCAATTTAGACATGTTTCGTTTTCGTGGTTAGGCACGAAAAAATTGTGGCAAAACTGTGCTCAAGCACAAATTTTACAAGTTTTCAAATGTCAGCAGTTTTCTAATTTACAATTTTATTTCAATCTTACGATTTTTTATTTTCTGACTCAGGCAAGACTAATACTTGAAAAATCTGTTCAACGCTATGTCAAATAAAGAAAATATGAAACAAAATAGATATTTTTCATTCCATTCAAACGTAATATCGACACAGAATTCGGTTCTATAAGTGAAAACTGATTTTTCAAAAAGATTGAACATTCATCCGAAATAAAAGCTTAACAATCCGATTGAATGGATTTCAGATGATCCTTATTATGTCAGTGGCTGAAAATCTCTGGAACGGACATTCCACGTAATTAATTTTTCTCTCAGCTATTTAATTGTGCTTAATACCCAAAGAGCAAAAGATCGTTATCGTTGATCCTCTTAACCCCGAAATTTCTTACAAACTTCCAAGAAGAGAGAAGGACGGATTTCTGGATACGATACTAATAGAGCGCAGGAAGATTACTCGAGAAATAGGCGGGAAGAGAGCTTGTGAGTAAAGAAGAACGAACGATACGCGTTAGGGAGAGAAACAAAATAGTCTGTGTGGTGGGTGATCGGGATTACGGGAATACTACAAGCATTTGCACTTAGGCCTTCAGCTCATCTTCCCCTTTTCTCCTTTCCTCTCTTTTCCCAAGTATTTTTTTCTCTTTCTATCAACAGTCATCATTTATCTCTCGTTCTTCTCTTTTTCTCACTCTGTGATCATTTATTTCTTTCCTCCTGCTTCCCTCCTTCCCTCGTTCTCACACTATCTACTTTTTTCTCTACACTCTCACACTTTTTAAACATGAAAATGTACCAGCAAATACACTATACGAACCATATGTATTGCCCGAGTCGATCAGACGCGACAAGAGGCCCATCGACACTTAACTTAACTGCCCCCCCCCGAGCTGTTTGCTCACTATATATCGTTATATCGAACGATACATTAGTTATATTAGTTATATACTTGAATAGCTTGTGTCCCGGATCTGAAACTAATCGAGACTCCAGCAGCCAAGTGCCCCGTAAGATGCACCGACCATTACGAACACTGTCCCACATTCCGTATCAAATTTCTCACATTATTTATTCCCTTGTAAAAATATAAAATTGCACAAAAAAATAAGAAAAATTTTCACACTTTTTAGCATCATACGAAGGGTTATTTTTCCTTTAAATTGAAAAAAATAATTTCATGATATTTGACCTCCATTTTTATTCTGCAAAAGTATTTTAAACTGGAATCGAATTCATGAGAAAACTTTTTATTGATTAGTTTTATGTCAAGTATTATCATTTGTTATGTTTACAAAATTTGGTTACGTTTCTATATGTTTTAAGTGCCAGCAGAAAAGCGAATAAGGAGAACTAAAAATTATTTTTATTCATCTTTGTGTTCGTTTTTGAATAAAAAGAGTATTTATATATTCGATCGAATTCGAGCGAAACAAGTTTAATTCAGGCGGATAAATTGAGACGAAAGAGACACGGTTTATTAATTAGAGTCAGTTATCTTTGCGATGTTGCAAAGATATCATATCTCACGATGGTTAAAGATGATTAGCTAAGACAAGCGCCGCGACAGCGAAAGTATACACCTAAGGTATATCAAGGAACTTGTTCTAAAATGTCCTATCGATGTAAAGAAGCAATTACATCGTATTGTATACTCTACACGTACATATACCCATGAATATTCATTTCATATATATATTTATGTGTAATGAATTATTAATGGACCATAAATCCACTCGGATCCACGTTCATCATGTCCCAGACTCGAGTAAAACGTGATCTCCTTTCTCATAATCCTCGAGATCGTTAAACGTTGAAAAATTTTAACCATCAATTATCTCGTCACTTTTCGATTAATGAAATTCTTATCGCAAACGATATACACGAGGGTGAAAAATTGAACTTATTTTATACAATTGATTTAATCCATTTTTTAAATGACCCATTGAATTTTTTTCTTTCACTAAAGTCTCTGGGTTTCCATTGACATTTTGTTAGCCTTCATCCGGATTTTTAAGAGTCCAAAAATATGCCATTTTTTAACTCGTTCAAAGAATTTTCTTTCCTGAATTATCATAAGAACGGATAATAACGAAAAAATTAATTAATCAAAGTCAGTTTCCCAGAGGGACCATTTGCGGATATTTTGATCGTTGATTTTCCTCACGTAACCGAATGTGCCTTCAACTATGAACCAATGTAGAGATCCGCAGTGCGTATGACTATTTAACTATTACATTCGTTTACTCATTTGTGGTATCTGTGGCCAGCGGAGAACAAATCTCGTGATTGCAGGTTAGGAAAACACGAGATCGAATTATCTCGGAAATACTGGTGTGACCGATTATTCACAAATATTGTTCCCCATGGATTCCCATTCCCATGAAATATCAATGGATATTTCTAGCGAAAACAGAGCTACCACGTAATGGCGTTGAATATATGAGTCGAACACAACTAATCAACAAAAATAATAATTGTGACGAAAGATCGTTTTACGTTCTCAGAATTTTTTACATTGACTATGTTTGTGATTATTCAATTTAATTGATTATTCAATTAATCACCATTTTGATTCAAATATCTGTCTGCGGAGCCCATGCCTGAGGTGCTCCATGGCCCAAACTTTTAATTCCCGCATAAATAATCGTATTAGTTACCGAGAATTTAAGCATTTGTTCATTATTTCAAGTTTTTTTTTCAAAAGCAAAAGATCGACAAAATTAAAACCTTTGGTTATTGTCAAAAAATAACGAAAAATGTTGGCGTGAAATTTTGCATGACAATGTAACTTCTGAAAAGTCACTTTAGAGATGTAATTCCGCGCGGAATCACCTCGACTTGGTTTCACTAAAGCCTCGAATGGTTTTCGATTGATTAAAAGTTCGAAAATAAGTCTCAAGTCCGTGCCTCTGAAGGTACATTTTAATTTTATTATTCGTATCTGCTTAAAAGAGAGAATCTTTCAATCACTTGTAAGAACAAGTAAAAGTGCATTAAAAAAAAAAAAAAAAAAAAAAAGATTGCAAGTCTGAGTTTGGCCGTGATCATGGTCGACAAACCAACGACCTCGCGATATCCAAAATAGATATCATGAAAGAGAAATAAAAGTAAAGGCGCTCTCTTCAGACTCCTTAAGAGCAAAGCACTCGCTCGCTACACATAGCGTAACCGCGATTATTGCCGAGCTAAAAACGGAGAGAAAAATATATTCGAAAGGATAAAATCGACTTTAATCGTTGATAAGTAAATGGGAAAATCTTCGTTCCAGGCCGAAAGAATTTTCAATACTTAATTGTGTTTTTAAGTCCCATCGAAGTTGAATAAGAACATCGAAAAGAAAAAAACATTTTAAATGAATTTTTTTATTGTTTTTTGAGTGGTTAAAATTTGAAAATGGTTAAAAAAAAAACAAAATTGATCAGTTTTGTTGGAAAGTTTGCTTCACTTCAATGTGGAGAACGAAATTGAGGTCGAGCCAAAATTTGTAGCACAAAATTCTAGTAAAATATTGCAAAGTTGCTCAAACCTCGAAATAAATAGAAAAGCAAAAGAAAAAATGTGCAAAAGAGAATAAATAATGAAGAAAACGAGAAAAGAAATCGCAGTTGAATTTTCACGCACAATATGATAATAATTCGGGAAAACTGACACCTATGACCGGCTTTTTCGATGACGATTTTAAGCAACGGACGAGAAAAGCTAGATTTAAGGAGCCGCACATACGATTTGCGGGCGCGCCCGGTTCGCGCGTGAGCCCAAACTGCGTTAAAAACACCGAAGCGTCAAGCGAAAGACGACAGACAGAGGCTGTGCGAGAAAACGAGAGAAGTAGAGACTGCGAGCGAGAACGCGAGACTTTATATTTAGACACTCGTATATTTGTGTCTATATGATTTCACGATGTGTGACTTTGGTCGTGCAAAATGAAACTTCGTGTTCCTCGATAATTACCGGGTCACCTTTTCGTTAAATTAATATAATGAACAAAAAAACCTTTAAACTCGTGATAATATCATCAGAGTGAATTTATTCGATCAATTTTTCAATCTTATAGTCGATCAAAACGAATCCAAACAATCTCATCGCAATAAATAATAATAATTTTTAATAATCATCAATTCTGTCATCGTTGTCAACCAATTGGGCTGCACGCTAATTTTTTCCGTGATATCAAAACCTTGAAATCTTTCCAAAGGATTGTTCATCGTTAAAGAGATAACGTAAAATTGTGTATTACACAAAATCCAAAAAAAAAAAAAAAAAATGGCCCTTTGTCGATCCACCAGTTGTGAAGCCGAGGCGTTAAAAGTTTTGTCATTAAAAAAGTTTGTTAATTAATCGTTTTCAGTTGGAGAAAAATTTGGTTAATTTTTCTTAAAATAAATAGTTACAATTATAATGTGAAAGTTTGATTGAACAGCAAGCTTTTCAAATTCTGATAACTTTTCTCTAAAAATGTGTCGTAGGGGCGTCCCTTCTGGAATTTCTCTTCAACTATTAATTCGAACCGATAAATTGTGTATGTTGAAAATATTTTTCACTAAAAATAAAGGATAATGGGTATTATGCATTATTTATGGATATTTATAGCTCTTAAAATGTAATCGCTGTTAACATAAATCCAAACATACTCATGAGCTTGAGTACTGTATCACTCATTGACATACATTCGATATATCGATCGGATATAATATTAAGGTCGTAATATACATTATTAACAGAGATATTAGGTAATATGGTGCTGGACGATATGATTAACGGTTTCTCTCGCGGTGTACGTTAGTACGTTGTAGACGGAAACCACGAGATGATGCTTTGTGGAAACGTCGTCATCCAGACCAGAAGCAACAGCCGAGACGCCCCCTCTCTACGTTCGTAACGCAATACACAGACCTCGCACTGTTGATCATTCTCCCTAAGCCCAGATTGTATACGATAATTACACGAAAACAAGGACTGCAGTAATAACTCGAAAAGGGGACTTAATTAATTCGAATCGTCTGATTTAAAGAAATCGAGATGAAAACATTTTTTATCATTGAACATTAAATTGAATAGATTAATAATGCAATTAACTCTTTTTAATAAAAACAATAACTTGGCTGTCAAAAAATATTGTGAAATTATCGACAAATAATTTTGTGTAATCAAAAAATTATTATTTCCGTCCATATAGAAAAATATAATTTAATTGTCACTGCAATAACTTTGCTTGAGTTTCTGGCAATTTTGCTGAAACAATATATTCTTTTAATCTTTTTCTCTTTTGTCCTTGAAATCTCATGTGTCCAGCGAGGTAATGCGCTCTTTTGTGGTTATCACGTTGCGCGTGTGCATAAACGAGAGATTGCACATTTTAGCATACCATTTTACAGGAAAGTGGAAGGAGATAAAGGAATAGAGAGACCCAGAGAGAAAGAGAGAGAGAAAGAAAAATAGAAAGAGAGAAAGAGAGATGAAAAGCAGAACGTTATGATTGGATTCGTGAACGAATTAATGTGCAAAGCCTTCTGGTGTCTAGTGATATCAGAGAGTACATTGTTAGTACTTGGATTTACAATAATGCGTTACCGATTTATCACAATTTGCGCGTATATCCATATAATCAATAGAAATCGTTGTTACCCACGAAACCGTGTCTATCGCCCATTCACATTTAACTTCCACTATTTATCCAGTAACAAAATCATATATGCCTGTGTATTGCTCGTTGGAAGAGCTATTCAAGAGCTTCGTGCATGCTCACTCGAGAGATGATCAAAGCTGTTTTCACTATTCTCATCTACAGTCAATTCCCTGCTAAATCGAACATCTACATTTTTGCTTTTTTTCATTTTTTCATTTATTTGCTTTAGCATTCCATAAAAAAATATAGAAATTAATTAGCTTCGACAGGAGATTTTAGTTCGAAAAATTTATGTAATTTCAATTTACGTAAAGTTACCCATATACGAGTGTGTAATATGTATCGGACGGTTTAAAACTACTCGACTGCGAGGGTCATAGAGTCACAGAGGCATCGTTGCAATCCTCTCAGTTTGCAAATGCGAGTGCTCAAAGGATAGAATTCGACATGCTTCATTTCTCCAATGTCGATGAACCGTGCAACAAAATATCGAATGAATGACCATTGATTTCAATATTGAATTTCCTTTTCGAAAAAAAAAGCGTTGAATAACTTTGAACGTATTTCAAACTAGTACAAATCTTTATTACTTCAACAATTTTATTCTCTTATTTCATTCAACACATTATTACAATATTACATAATAAAATCTTATTAAAACTTCATTTTGAAACGAAAGCCAGGAATGCGAATGGATACAAATACAAAAATGTAACCAGCAGCGAAAAATACGTTGTTGTTATATGTAGCCTTGGCGTTGTCCCAACCGATGACGATAAGCAGCTCGAGCTGGAACGACGAGGCTGGGATAAATAATCGCGTAGCCACGTGTCAGCTTCGGCATCATTCGCTAAACGGCAGTGATTTTTTTTTTTCTAAGTTTTTTATATTAAATATCTCAAAACGTACTATCGGATGGGACGCCAATGAAAATAATGCGAAAGATTGCTTTTCGCCATCGAATTTTCATACGATTTTTTAATGACGAAATTTTCTCTAAAAAAAGCTTAGAAATCTTTTTCCAGCAGCGTTTCGGAGCTCGAATCCTCTGTCCACTCAAAAGTAATCTTCCAGCTTATCAAGTGATAGGTCGATTTTTCTATTAACAAAAAAACAACGATCCTTCTTTGCCTTTTAATGACACAAATTTCAATATTTTCCAACTCTTTTGCAGAAAGCTTTTAAAACTGCGAAGTAGAAGCAACGCTTTTGAAAGTAAAAAGATTTTCGACCATTTGCCAGAGACAGAGTTGTGGCTAATGTGGTTTGGAATTTGCATGTCAAAAAAGTTATCTTTTAATTGTTTTTAGCGGTGTACATGGTTCGTAAGTATTTATTTCTTTCGTCCACTTTCCCACATTCTGTTTTTTCTTCAATTTTCAACGTCTATCTTGCTCTCGAAACATCTGCAGTTGAATCACGCTTATATCTGTGCGCTCGGAATGGTTTGCTGGTGCTTAAGCTTAGCCGAGTATCGGTTGGAAGTCCTCGACTAAGTATTATGAACCGCGTCCGTTCTATGATCCAGTATTATGGAACGTGACAGGGGGGCGTTTGGTGCATCAGAGAAAGAAAGAGAATTGTATGTATGTTCACGTATACAAATATATACGCACATGTTGGATATGCACATACAAGGGCATCTGAGAGCTAGTAATATGAGCGAAAATCCACGAGAGATGAATTCACGGTCAGGGGACTTGATATGTGTCTTGACATATCCGTAGTTTACATCTACTATATTTGATATGAAAAAGAATTCGTTGATGCTACGAATTTGCAGTTTCAAAGAGTCGGCATTTAATATTTGAAGATTAGATTGAAAATTTGAAGGAGCAGAGAAAGAAATTGTTTATTTCAAAAGTAAGATAAGAATTCGGGAAATAGACACACCGCACAAGCGAA
This sequence comes from Campoletis raptor, assembly GCA_948107755.1. Taxonomy (NCBI): domain Eukaryota; kingdom Metazoa; phylum Arthropoda; class Insecta; order Hymenoptera; family Ichneumonidae; genus Campoletis; species Campoletis raptor. Next base: position 6,078,984 of record OX403630.1, on the reverse strand, counting down.
AAGATTGGACGCGGGTCAGTTACAAGATGAGAAAGAAGGAAAATGTTTTGTACCATTTGTCGCTCGATTTCTTCTCATCTTGAAAAGTGGTGAAGATAACCAGAGGAGACAATTTCCAGAGTGCGATCAAGGACGAGAGCACAAGAAAGAGAGAGAGAGAGAGAGAGAGAGGAAGGCAGGAGAAAAGTTCTGGATCTCCGCCCTTCTGAAGGGATAAATGGACCGAGATTACGAGTTTTTCTCGAAACTCACTATGAGAATGAATAGTCGAGCGCTACGGATAAAACTAGAGACTGGTAAGATCGAGGCTGTGTGACACTTGACTCGCAAGCATAAGAAGAAGAAAAAAGAGAAGCAAAAAATCAAAAAAACAAGCACAGGAATAGAAGGCAGGTCAGGTCTGTTCATCGTCAGCCAACCCTCACCAAAAAAGACGGCACAGCCTGATTATATATATTTTTCAAACACTTGCCCTCAGCTATGCAGCAAGCGACCCTCGTAAAGTACAACGAACGCTTTCACGTCGAGACATAGAAAAAAAAACAACAATATTACATTGATCCAGCTTGTGCACTCAGTGCAAGAGAGCAACTAGTGCAAAGTCGACTCTTGCGCTGCATCAGCCATTCGCACTCACTTGAAATAAAAAACTTGAAGTATACAATTTATCGACAAGGAATTCTTGAAGGTTTCACGTATACTTTGATGCTTAATTCATTGAAAATAAAGTTTCAAACAACTCGGCATAGAAACTGTCATTAAACCCATTCGTATGTCTCATTCATAATTGTTTTCCACTCGAAGCCTGAATATCCCGGTGAAAATACAAGCTAATTAGTACATAGAATGCTTAATATCAAGTTAAACATTTCAATGAACATGCACTAATTCATTTTAGTCGAATAAACTCTGCGAGAGAACTGTGGCATTTACTTAAACTGAAGATTTAACTGCTGAGCATAAAACGATTTCCAGCAAAAGGATGTGGCTAACTGGTTTATGTAAATTCCTATAAATAGTACCGTACGACCACCTGTGATTCTTGTTCCCTATTGCACGAAAATGCTCGGAAAATTTGCGAGAAAAAATATGATAGAATTACCTGAACAGAGTTTTGTAACATTAGCTTATGTCGAAGTTGAAGATTGAGCTGGAACAAAAGTAGGTTGGGGACCATTTCATTTGGAAAAATTCAGTTGAATCAAACTTTAAAAATTATTTTGACGTATGAAGATAAACGACAGCTGTTCGATGCTCAGTATTATTTAAAAAAATTGTAAATAAATCCATTCAGATCGCTTGAAAAAAAAATGAGTTGGAAAAACTTTTAAATTTTTTATGATCCAGAAGTACCACAGCAGGAAGCATCACGTATGCATATCATAGATCCAAAGATCCTTGCTTGGCCTCGAATCACTCACTCGTACTTTATATACACGAACGTGTGTATACATATGAACACTATTCTACATATATGTGGCCGGAACTCAAACAGTAGATCGTCGAAGAGCTCGTAGCCTCGGGGGCCACCTGCGAAGCTTTCATCGTGAATTCGAATCTCGAGACTGGAAGAGAACCAGAGAGAGATAGAGAGAAAGAGAGAGAGAGATAGGGTGGGGGGAGAGATTTCCGAGAAAAACTCCAGCACGATCACGACAGTTTTCGCAAATCTCCTACTTTCTATCACCTCAAGGACTTTTTCTGTTGCATACACTGTCGCAAATTGAAAACAAAAAGCAAAAAGTTTGAGTTCTTTTTTGACCGAAGCTTTCGACGCGTTCAACAATTTTTCTTCCCATGATCCTCGTTCCACTGTTTTTCATTCCATCCTTCAGTACGTTTATGGAAAATAAATCAAACTTTCAAGCAAACGTTCCAGGGATAAAAAAAAAAAAAAAAGAATAGATGGAGGGTTGAAAAACTTTGAAGATGTTATTTGCCCGTTAATCGAGCGTGTCGTTTAGAGTCATCGAATCTCATATAGTTGTCAGCGAGTGCGATTTAGTTGTCATCGAAAAAATGATCTATGCCACGCGGTTTTTAGAACAAACTAGTTTTACCTAATCGAATAATCTAGTTTGGCTTGTGAGTAGTTTATAGGAAAAATCAGTTCATCCTGAAAATCGAGTAGTCAACCAGCAAAATGTACATATTTATACACAAACATAGATCAAAAGCGAAGAAAGTTGGGTGGAGCTCAAGAATATCATCAGAAACGCATTTGCTTATCAATGTAAACATCGTCGTTCAATATTTTTTTCCCCACCTAGTTCCACCCAGTTTTTTGTGTTGTTGAAATAGCATTAAAGGGCAAAGCTGAAGATGAAAAAATGGAATGTCTTCTAAACTACACGCCTAAAGTTTAGAGACTACATTTAAAAATCCCTGCTCACCATATGAGAGCAATTCAAACAATGTGTGAGTCGAAGGAACTGTAGGAAACGTGCTGAATGGCCGATCGAACGGTAATACAGAGCGATTAAGGGGCTAACAGAAGGGGACGAGAGGCAAAAGAACTCTACAAGTAGCGTATCAAGAATATGAAGAGGCCTTTGGCATCACACACGTGTGTGATGCAGCATGGAAGGATACCCTGAAGGTTTTATCTATATATTACATACGCAGCTGTATAGTATTACATGGAATATCAATTCATTCATATAAATATGTATATATATAGAATATTATATGTACATATGTGCAAGATACATAAGTGAACGTCTAATATATCCTGCACATAGTACTATCAACCGCAACGGACCCCCAATGGCTTCCGGTCTCTGTGTAACAGCGCACTATCCACTGTGGCTTCGGCACAAATGCAGCCGAACTTCTACCAACGGAAGTAGAAAGTTGATCGAGGCTCGCCTAGAGTAACTGAGCAGATTATATGTACCGAAGCTATATATATATGTATATATAATGTACAATGGTTATTACCTCTTTCACTCACAGACACACACGCAAATTTGCGAATGTATTGTTCGTAAGCGTTCAAACAGTAATTAAAAAGGAAACCCTTGCTCTTCGCACGTGTAAAAACGTTCAAAGCATCACCTAAAAACCCTGTCAAATATTTGAAGTTTGAATTGAGTTTTCAATTGCATGGACCTACGTCGTCTCTTTCAAGGGATCTTTGACAGTGGTGGATTTTATAAAATCTAGAATTTCATTAAAGTCCTGTTCAATTTTTGTCCTGAAATTTTTATTCTTCGAGCCGTTACAGCCTTTTCTTTGGAAAAAATGATTCGATCGGCTGCAGAGACCCTTGAAACTTTAAACGCGTTTCTTTTAAACGTCTTCAAAAATTTTGATGCGTCATTCTTCAACACGTTTTTTTTTTTCAATTAAAAATTCTACATAGCCCTCTAGAGTTTTTCATACTGATTATTAATCTTTTCGAGTTTTTTATTTTAGATTTTTTTTAGCGGATTAGGAACGTCTATCATCAGGCGCTATTTATTTCCTTCTATAAATAAATCTCCATGAACTACATCATTCAGTTAAATGAACGAAAAAAACCGACTGGTTATCTGTTTACACTAATTGAAAAAAAAAAAAACAAATTCCAAACTCGCTCAAAAAAACGCGAAATTCTCTTTACCTGCTTCATTTATTTAGTCTATTGAGGCTACGAACGCTCGTTAAACTTCATGGTGAAATACTAGAAAAAACATTCGTAGACAAAAACTATAAAAAATAAACGATAATTGTAACGTTGAAATCACAAAGAATTCTCGTTCATCCCTACAACGAAAACTCCAATTTGGCTGAGCCCGAATTTTCAGTTTAAACATTCAAACCTCGACGCAACTAATTATCTTCAATAGACAATTAAACCTTTCGCAATTTGTATGCCACTAGATATTCCATCGAATTCTTTGATCTTTTCGAGTGGATGAAATTCCTAGTTTGAATTCTCATACCCTAATCAAATGCCTCGATAGAGCAATGAAACAATTAAATTGTTTGAATTTTCCAAATGGTGAATTCAGTCTGGAAATATCGAACAATATACGTAACACACTCGAGGTATTTAAATTTAATGCGACAAATGTGAACTGCAACGAGAGATCGACAATTTGTGTTCTGAAATTTCACTTCGGTCGTTGCCTCCTTTCTCCCACTAACATTTCTAACGCGCGAACCCGTTCGTTTCTACATGTATACGTGGGTTTCATACGTCTATATATATTTATATACATATACATTCGTTATGTATCAAGAGACGTGTATATACAGGAGCATGCGTATGTATAAATGTTCAGAAATGTGTATATATAGATATATACATACTATAAACGCTAAACCAGCGAATAGCAACCTACAGACGAAGGATTAACCCGGTAGCCTACTTCGTCGATCTCGCGAGCGCGACCTGTCTCTTATAGTAAATACAAACACATACACGAACACCTTTAAAGTATACGTAGAAGGAATTTCACGTACGATTTGTATTCCAAAAAAAAAAAAAAACCTGACCCCTCTTGATTTGAACGAAATTTTTATATAATTTTCTAGGTGAGAAAGCCGAAAAATTTCAGGATAACTCGAAATCTACCGACAAATGTCATTAACAGTATTTTCATGTAATTTACAACAAACTTATAAGATTTCATTAAACTTTTTCTACTTTTTCGACACAAAAATAGACTTTCGCTACGTTTTTAAAGAAAATCAAAATACAAAGTAAAAATCTTTTTCTAAAGTTCGTTATTATGGTTTTAACAAAAATTAATAATTCCTTCAGTCCGATTCCGGTATTTTATTGATATTTTGTTCTAAATGTGCGTAAAAAAGTGTGTAGAATTTAATCGACGATAAAATCTAAAATATAAAAATTGTGAAACGCACGTGTATTTTTTGTTGGTTAAGGTAAATAAATAAAAAATTCAAACAAATCAGAAAGGCTCAGGGTTTTGGATTGTAAGAATGAGGTGATTGATATACAGGGTTTCTTGTAAATAGATTCCAAAACGATAGGATATTTATTGTTCAATAATTCAGATCAAGAAACCCTGGAGGGAGAAAACATTTGAACGTTTTTCGGGGTTTTAAGTCCCTCAGGAATAGAGAACAGTGACCCCTAAACTAAATTTCAACTGTAGTGAAATTTAGCAACGTATAAAAAAGGTAGACAACGAGAGAAGAGATGTCCCTTCGGGCTATAGATTTTCCTTCGTTTGTTTTTTCTCGCTCAGCTCCTTTAAAATGCATAATGTACCGTCGTCACAATAGAATTTTCAATAGGGTTTTCGTGCGTGTATACCTTCGTGACACTTGTAACCTCCTATTTACATGGCCCTAAACGTTCTGACAGATATTCACGTGTTTTGACATAAAAATTAGACGCTGAAGCCACCCTCGGCCTAAGGGAATAACTTTTTGCTAGAAAGGTCAATAACCTGAAATTTTCTGCATTGACATTTCTTGCTTTTCAAGACATTACTAAATCTTATGTTCAAATCAATAAAGCCTCGTATATGGTGTTCGTATTATTTTTGAAAATGTCGATGAAAATCGCAACTAGAAATTTCGTGTTGTTGTTATTTTTATTACTAAAAATAGTAATAGATATTGATATTTTTATGATACATTTTTTGTTGGTTTAATTAAAATGTATCTAATCGTTTTAAGCTTATGAAGCAAGTAATCTTTCGTATACTGTTTGATTATCAATAGAATCGAGTGTTCACGATGATCTTAGCTTTGATGGGGCCTTAAGAGTATCAGGCAATAAACCAACGTGTCAACCAACGGTAAGCCAACACGTGTAGTCTCTACAATATGCTTATCAATCAATGAAACTCGATAAAATACACGCGTGAGCTATAAGTGAGATAGTAAAATAGTAAAATAATGGAAATCAATAGATAAAGAATAAAATTGTGGATAAATATGATAAAATTTGACTCACCACCTCGGCAAGGTTGCCGGAGCCTTCCCTCACGCCATCTCGATCTGTTGATGCGCCTACAAATAAAAAACAGGCGTCAAACTAAAGGTATAAAAAATAATGTGAAATTATTGAAAATTGACATAATTATTTTTCTGATTTAATACCGTAATTAAATTTTCTTGAAATTAGAGGAAAAAATAATGTCTTTCCGAAAATTTAAACCATCGAATCCATTTGGCGAGGATTACGCCCGCCAAAGTGAATGGCAAACACGAAATTGAGTTCAGGGCGTCGATCAGTGCAATATTTAGAGTATCCGTAATTAATTCACGGTTCATCCTCGGCCAAAATACTACATATATATATGCATGGCGGTTTCATCCATTATCCGGAGATGGGAAACATTAATGCATCCACGCGTCGAGAAATTATCGCTACGATATAATTATTCGCTGGCCATATTTCGCCCTCCTTTGGGGCATGTGGCATCCTTCAAATTGACTAATTATATCAATATACTGCCGTCTTTTTGTCCCTTGCGACCACATGGTATTTTCTCATACTATTTCAGTATTCCATACACTATTCTATGTACCTAGATATAATATTATGCTGACCAACCCGAGCCACCTCTGTGTAAATATAAATACGAATTAGTTAACCACACAGACACTTTTTAATTATTTGGCACAGAAAAGATGGTTGAAAAATATTTCTAAATACTCATTGAATCTTTAAACATTAATTTTCATTCAATATTAAAACTAACAATTAATTTAATAACCAAAAATTCAACAATAGCAATATTTTTTAAAATTTTGCCATCCAATCGAATTATAAGAGTTCTATTTTCAACTGAAACAACGAATCAATCCAATATGTTAATGGACTGACTCAACTGCTGCGATTTCCTATCAGAAGTCCTCAGTGTCAGTAATTTCGAATGCTTTTAGTTACAATTGTCAAAGACCATCAATGTAGTGGGTTAATTTATCAACCGACACACATCAGTTCCAGATTTGCACAAAGAGAGTCCAAGGCTCGATCCAAAGATAACGCCGGTGACATGAATGAAGAAAAAACCTTTCATGTCCTTCTATACTGTAATTCTGATGCTTCAGAATCACCCTTTCATAAAAATCTGTGCCCAAAACTGTGATTCATGAGTGATTGGTGTACGACTTGTATTTATGGTGCCACTCAAAGAGAATAAAATCTTGTGGATATTGGTCTTTAGCCATTTACTGACTGGCTCATAACATCACAGCTTAGGAGTGAAAAAGTTCTGATCTAAGTGACTCTAAAAATCATGCATGAGACGTGCACTGAAGTAAGTTGGCAGCAGCCACGCCGAAAAAAAGAAAAATGAAGCAGACGTAAATGAGAGAAAATTCGAAAGAAGGCAAAGAGGAGGAAAAACGTTAAAATGCGAGTATTTCTTGAAAAAAAAAAAAAAAAAAAAAACAATGATACCATCAAATTGATTCTCTGGATTCCCCTTATGATGTGAAACGAACTTTACGGTCTTCATTAAATTGATTAACTAAGATGCAGTGGATGGAGATACAATGTCATTCAATTGGAACGCTTGGCATAGTATCGAACCACAAGTGAAAGTGATGGCTTTCAATAGCACGTGACTAAATATGTATATGGCTATCCGCAGCTGTCATATAAATGATTTTTCGTGCGTATTCAGTGGTGATGGGGAGTTCGTTAACGTTCGCGGTTAATTCGCGGCTAGTATACTTGATGCAGAGCATGTCGCGGCACCTTAATTAGTCACCGCTAGATGGTTTATTCCGGTGAACCTAGTCTGTGGCCTGTCCGCACTAAAGTCCCAGCCTGAATGCATAAATAACGACATGGTATCGAACATTGAATGGATACATGTAGATACAAAATTTGGACGTAAATTAATTATTCTTTGGTAGTGATAACTCGTTTTTTCCGTTTTTCCAAGCTACATATTCGGATTTATGGTCTGGTAGGAAAACAAATTATTACAATATCAGCTGCAGTTTAAATTCCATTAAAAAAAAATACAAAAATTCCACGCATAACGTCATTGAGCCTCTTGTCAATATCTGGAAATACTGACAATATTCAATATTTAGAGTGGAAACTGGCGAGGAAGTTGAAAAACTTTCAAAAATGGACAACATTCGTCAGGAAACGTCTGAATTTTTTTATTTTTCATTTTTTTTATTGCAAACATTAAATAAATAAAGAAAATCAATCTACATGACATTTCGCTCACTAAATTCTAGTTGACTGTCCATATCTGCTGTTGATAGTTTGGTACCGAGTCGAACTTTCATTCGTTCCCAGGCTTGTGTTTACTGGGATGAACATCGGCGATAAAACAATATTAATATGTATAATGTTAATAATTATTGATTAGGGACTAAAACTGTGCTTGACTGGTGGATCTGATAAAACTGCAACTGCCATGTGGACCTGAATGAAGCTTAAAATTTAATGTTCCACACCGGCACCTGATGCTTTGGTGAATTTTGGGTGTACTTTGATTGTTTACGATGAGTACAAAGCACTGAGAGCGAGAACTTTTCGCGAAAATGTGTCACGAGCATATTTAACCTGATCGAATTGCTAAGCCCTAGAAAATTTTGTATTTATAATAAAGATTTATAATTATCAGGGAATCGGATGAAACCGATAACTTGTCCCAACATTCAGCAAGAAAACTCCACATCTGACGAATCTCCATTTGTTTTTTTCTATTATTTCTATGGTATACCCTTTAAACTTTTGAACCCCGGTGCAATTTTCATTTGCACCATGTGGCACATAGTTTGATTAGAGTCCCGTTTGATTGTGGAACGGGATATTTGCACGAGTTCGAACGGAAAAGCGTCATTATTATAAATATTACAACCACATATCTGTGTGCGTTTAGTCGTGCATTTGTGTTCGTATTTAACGTTCATAGCTAAGGCTTCTCATTGTGTCTATGGGAACAGTTGCAGGAACGAGTCTCTCGTGACCAAACAAAACGAGAAAATGTGAGTTTCTATCGACCGAGTATCAGGCACTTTAACTTCCGGTGCGCAATATCGTTAGTAGTGTATTCACACAAACCACATTCTCCACTGGCCTTTAATACGAGTTTTTATGTTGACACGAATTGAGAGTTTAAGGAAATAGTTCACCAAAACGTCTTTCTAGAGCAATTTTTAAATTCAAGCACAGTTTTTAGCTTTTATTCGGCAAGTTATGCTCAGTTTTTTTTTTTTTTGAAAATTACCCGAGAGTTAACTTTCGAACGGTGCTTTGCGGCGTTAACAAACTATGCACATACGAAGAAGTGTAATTCTAATTGAAAAGTAAATAGACGTGTGTTACTTGTATTTTTTAAATTAATAATCATATTTTCAATCGAAAATAACAGTACCCGGAGTTAATTTTGAAATACCGCAGTTTAATTGATTCTTTTGTGGCGATTAACTAATGTTTCCTAATTTAATTATCACGACAAGTGCCCTTGGTGGTCTCATCCCGGCGCTTGTGGTCCAACGATGGTCCTCTGGACCTTCACGACAATAACAGTGTGTAGAATAATAAAAATATAAAAATTCAATATATTTCGCGCGATTTAAGAACAATTAGGATTCTTGTATCGATTAATAGAAATTAATTAATCAAAAAATAGGAGTATCTGCAGTAAATGAATGATTATAATATTTTTCCATGAAAATGTACGTCAAAAAATTTGACAGGTCAAATTGAAAAATACTAGATTTTTCTTGAGATTTTTGTTAAAAATATTCCCTTAATATTGATTACCAATTTTTAATAAATGTTTCATTCGTTTTATTGAAAAATATTGATTTGTTTTAAATGTTTAGTTTGGTCACAGCAATAATGTTGGAGTAATTGCGATGTTTTTTTTTTGTATTTGAAGTTGCGCGTGGTAACGCTTCTTAAAGTCTGGTCGTTGGTACCCTTTGGTGGATAACGAAAGCGTAAAAGAGAAGAAAAAAAGTGAAAGAAAGAAAGAGAGAATGTATTGCTATCGTGGTTGCCCCACGCCGTTGGCACGCATTCCTCGTATCGTGAACGGCAGAGGGCCTTCCAGTGTTTTTAAAAGCGTGGCCGGCGTCGCCGCGTTTGCCCGGCACACGTACGAGGGCCAATCCGTGTGTCGAGTGATCACAGATATATGTATAATACGCGAAAGAGGCGTCGGGTCCCCACAGCATCGTGGGCCCCACGAGAGCGAGGGCATCGCGAGCAGAGAAGAACAAGAAAGAAAGAGAGAGAGAGAAAGAGACGGAGAATGCGCGCGAGTTTTTCAAGGTTACGCGATCCACAGCCGAAGAACCCACGGGCTCTCGAGGTCGAGCGACCGACTCGCTACAATCCAGAGTCCAACTTTTCTGCCGCTTCCTCTTCTTCTTCTTCTTCTTCTCCTCTTCTTCTTAGTCTCCATCTCCACGCTTTATCGCGAACTTTACTGAAGCCCGAGAGAACCACACTCGGCAAAAATTCCCGCTCGTTTCTTCTTCATCGCGGGTACATTCATCCATCCCAAGCATTTTATTACCATCAAAACTCAAAATTATTCCACTATTTTTCGTGCCTTCGTCAAACATTCAGGAATTTTTATAATTTTCCACTTTCGTCTTGTTATTATTGTTATTATTGTCAAGAGACATGTATAATTCATGAAAAACTTCAAATAAATTCATATTTGATATGCTCGTAATTAAAGATCGTATCGAATTGAAAGAAAAATAAAAAATAAACAAATATCATCGTTAGCTTTTTTCCATTTATCTTCAAAATGACAATTCGTATGATTATAATTGTCAGAAAATAATTAAAAACAGACGTAACTAAAAGCCTCAAATAAGAAACGAATTATTTCGTTATGAGTTATTTATTAAGTATTTGTTCAATTGTTTATTTAGCGTTATTACTGTTAATGTTAATTATTTGAATATTATTAATGATCGATGAATTACTAGTGAAAGTTCACCGCCTATGATGACACACGAACACGCTTCTACGAAACGTGGTATTTTTTCTTTTATATTTTCAGAGGACAGCAGGTGTTTTTCACGGTCGCTCGAGCATACATCATGAATCGTTCCCATATTGTGTCGAAATGAGATAATGCCAAGCGGCGAGGGAAAGTCGCGGAAATGAGCCGGGAACTCACCCAACAACGCGCTGAATAACTATTTACCACACATGACAATTCACTCTTTCATGCCCAGTCTTTCAAATGATGATCGTTGTCCTTGAATGGCAGATTCAAGCGTTTTAATGCGCATTTTTATTCGAAAATTTAACAGAATGTGTTCTTAAGGTCGTCGCATTATATAAATATATTTATCTGTATATATTTCATGATATTTTTGTGTATTTTTGAAAACTTATGTAAACGTCTATATTATATTTTCAACGTTTTAAAATAAAGGACCAATAAAGGATGTTTGAATCATTGGAATGCAACGAGAAACGTTGTGTTTATTTATAAATTTGATTAATTTTTCAAATCCTGTCAATTCCTCTGCCAAATTATAATTTTAAATACAAAATGAATGAAAATTTGAAGTCTGTTGATGAAAAATAAAAGGGATTTCCCTGCATTCCAACGATGCAAACTTCAAAAGAAAAAAAAAAACAACAACCATCGGATTCGAACCTTTTGTTTGTAAAATTTGCGAAATTTTGAGAATCCTCGAGTCTCCCGCGTAATCCAGATTTCTCGAATAGCAACTTATCCTTTTTGAGAATATATCTCCCTTTCACTGTCAACACAAACGAAACTTGATCCACTTTTATTTAATTTTCCTGTTTGAACTTTCACAACAACGAATCACAAAGCGCACCGGTAAACACAAACTGCTTTCAACATTTTCGAACAAACATACAGGATTTTTTAAGCACTGAAGTAAAAAAAAAAAAAACTTCGTTGTACTATTTCTCCAAACGATTAGGTCCCAAAGCGTCACACGTTTTTTATTTCAAAAAAACTTCGCGATTCAACAATTTTATCGAATAAAAAGAAGAATTTTTTTTTTTCAACACTTGTTCACTAGCGTGTTATTCCATGCACATCGTTTTCGGATGACAGTTCGTCAATTAGTGAACCTTCCCAAGCGTTAAACGACAATCAGGTACAGAGAAAAACGAAAAAAAAACTTGATTATCGATTTTCCTTAGAGGATCAATGTCGAGACGCAGAATCGTGATTCCGTGTACAAAATATTTCGATTTTCAATCATCAACCGTCAAATATCTACCTTGTACTGTACCGGAGCAAAAAAAAACAATATGGCGTCTAAAAAACAACGCGAAGAAACAAAAAAATGACACTGTGAACTTAAACCGCGTGTGTTTAATAATATTCGAGAAGAATAAAACCGCAGGTACACTACGAAAACAACAACAACAAATAAAAACAAATAATTAAAACACTAAAAAAAAAATTGCACCAACAACGTCGCTAGAACTTGAAAAATTAGCGAACACACGCGAACCCTTTATTTCCCGACAATGTGTTTGCACTGAAAACGTCGTTCGTACGGATTTGATTGAACGTTTTAATGTGTATCGCCAAATTCTTAGTGAGTATCGTCAGTTGAGACGAAATTCTTGAGCGTGGCTCGAGAAATATGTGAATTTTGTGTGTATGGGTTCGGTATATAACGTACAGGTACGTTCACGAGCAGCGGGCGGACGGTGAATGCAAGAAGATATTCGTGTGGCCCCAAGCACGAGAAGGAAAGAGAGTACGATCGGTAAGAGTGGGGCAAAAGAGGGGGAGGGGGGCCCAGTGGAGAGAAAGAGACAGATGAAGATTCGAATTGTATGTTCCAACTAGAGTCTCATAGCCGAAAAACTATGTAGGAATCATTTGGTTTCATTGGTTTTTTAATGTTTTAGATACGAAAGTGCGCTCACACATATTATTATAAATAAAAGACGAAATAGACAATGAACGACACAGAATACGAATATTTTGCATACAAGTTGCACAAAATGTCCGCTAGTGGCCGTTACCGCCCGTGGCTCACTTGGCTGCGGCACACAGTGGCCTCTCTCACTCGTAAGGCTCTGAGGTAAGTCAAACGAACCTCTCTTCCCCTCCTCTACTTTCCCCACCTATTGCTGCGAGTAAGAATCGTCGTGCCTGTACGGTAAAAACAAGATTAAAGTCTCCTCGTGCCGCTCGAGCTCGATCTCTACTGGCTTAACCAATCGCCAACTCAGTTTTGCTGTAGTAACGACCAATCATCCTCACGAATTTCCCTTCATTTATTTCGCTTGTATTTTAACCTGGCGAACTGAGATATAGTGCGTTCCCATACACAGTGTATATGAAAACCAGGTGGAGGTAAGCAGCGAAATAAAGGCGCCATTGCCTGGCCGTTGGCACGTTACCTGCGAAACTATACCTTTACCATTCTAGACGCTTCGTCGTTACCTGAGTCAGTGGGGGAACATTTACGAAAGTAGGGATTGTGTAGAGAAAGAGAGAGAGAGGATAAAGAGCGAGAGAGAAAAGGAGAGAAAGAGAGAATGAGATTAATGTATTGAGTATATATTTAGGACTGAAAAAAAAAAACGTACAAATGATCGGAAACAACGAGCTTTTCAATACATTATTCCTGAGTAAAGTAGATTTTTCAAAAATTAACCAACATCTTTCGTCTCTCACGAAAACGTGAAAAACTGCTTCTACATATTTTAACCAGAAAAAATAGTCGAAGCAGCTTTCGACTGTAATATACTTTCATTTATTTTACAGCTCAATGTATAAAAAGTACACGAAGAAAAAAATTCAGTTGAATTTACCCCGACGCTTCGTAAAATAATTGTGTTTAAAAGAAAATTCCAAAAAATCCTGAATCGATTCTCGTTTCATAACCCAAAAAATAACAAAAAAGAACGACCACTACATTTTTCAAGCCATTCGATAGAGAGATACTTTTTCACCTACTTCCGATACAAATTTAAAAAATGTAAATTCACAAGAAACGCATTACGAAGTCTGTTATGACAGTAAAAAAAGACGATCGAACGATGCAGCACTCCGAGCACTTTGCGTTTGTGATGTTTAGAATATCGTCTTGATATTTTCGACATATTAAACGTGTTTGAAAAGTCAAACATGGATTTGTGTGGTTCGGTTAAGTGTACTTCGCTGCCCTTGAATCCAATCAGATTTATGCGTCAAAGCTACTTGATGTCATGACTATTTTTATGGTCCCAATTTTCATATGTACGAAGCAGAAAAAAGAGGAGAGTAAAGAATTCCAAAAAGGTTTATTGTCCGGCATCATGTCTTTGTGTAAATCTTTAAGGGTAATGGCAAGAATTTTTTTATCGAGATCCTATACATTGTTGTGAAAAAAGGTGTTATTTAAATTTTTCTTTACTCGTGTAGCTTGGACGTATCCTTGGCTTTGAAATAGCCTACAGCGAGTATTAATGTTTTCTGTAGTATTTCTAGCTCAGCGTAAAGTTTTCTCGATCATCACTATACGTACGGGGGCGCTCGTCTAAAAACTCCTTGACACAACGCGGCTTCCCCGCGGTGATCGAATCGAGGTGGGTGTCCCATGTCTCGAGAGTACGATAGAGCGAGAGAGAGAGAGAGAGAGAGAGAGAGAGAGAGAGAGAGAGAGAGAGAGAGAGAGAGAGAGAGAGAGAGAGAGAGAGAGAGAGAGAGAGAGAGAGATAGGAAAACCAGAAATAAAAGAAAGAATGAGAACTCTCTTGGTCTCCTTTCGCTTCGCGACGTTGTTGGCTTTATAATTCTCTCTCACTCTTTCCTTCGCAAGATTGCAGAAGGAAACGGAAGATCGTAAATAATATCAGATAGGAAGAGAAAGGGGAACGAGAAAGAGAGAGAAAGACAGACAAAGAGAGAAAGAAGGAGGAGGAAGCGAGGAAAAGAATTTGAGATGTAGGTGCGGTTTCGTATTTAATTTCACGATATGTTGATCACTCTCGACCGATATGATAAAATATTCATTCCAAATATAGACGTATCTCATGTGTTACCGAAAACGAGTTTAAAACAACATTGCATTCAATTATTTTTCTTATCATTAGATTTCTCTCTATTTTCACGACTTTCGCCAATCAACGAAATTTCAAACGAACTTCTGTCCTTCATTCGACATACATTCGAAAGATCTAAGAATTTTGAATTTTTTACAAAAAGTACTCAAGAACTAAATTGAAAAAGTTATATTTATAAAACTGGAATGTACTAAAGTGTGAAGATTTTTGTTTCCCATTATTCAAAAAGCAATTCAACATTTTGAGCACGAGAGTAAAAATGAACAAGAGAAAGATCTGCTACAGCTTCAAATTCTTCGATAAAACAAACACAATAAAAAAAAGACTAGTGGCTATTAAATAATTTAAATAGCGAAACCTATCGAAGCCAAAAAAGCACAGAAACCAATCATCCATTCAACGTGGAGGTACATAATTGAAAAAATCAACACGACCATCGAAGAACTCAGAAAAGGTAAAGATTAATTGATTTCGATTGAAAAATTCGACGCGTTATGAACCAACGAACAACTCGTACACGAGTTCAAAAAAAAAAACAACAACATAAGTGGCATGACTACGACATTTTTCAGCGAACAAAGTTCACAGGAGCAAACGAATCAGTTGTGGAAAAAAAAAAAAAAGAAAACAAACTTAGAATTACATGAATAAATGTTTTTCATGTCCCTATATGCAAAATGCATACATAATTAATATACATAAATATACATATATAGACATCTTTCCATTTACAACGCCCCCGCGTCCTTTTTCTCAGCTCGCTGGCCTCTCATACAACTCGAAACTTTGAATAAAAAGAAAACTTAAAAGAAATGAGTGAATGAACAAATACACTACATATGGCAGCGTGCTTTGAAATATAGCAAGTGTGTATACGGCGTGTGAAGAATTTTCTTTCTCCCTCTTTCACTCTTTGGCTTCCAGATTCCCATTCAGGTGAGAGACTCGTAAACTTCTCACTCTACTCGTAGCTGCTGTGTGTGTTCTACATATACAGAGTGTCCTCAAATTTATTTTCCACATTTCTAAAGTAACCAAGAACTTTCAAATTATTTTCAAAGAATAGCTCATGGCCTTTTTTTAATCATTAAATTTAATAGTTAATGAACATTTTTTTTCAGTATATCTTTTTTTTTTAATGTTTATTAAGAATTTTGAAACTTTGAATGACATTTAAATTATTCAGTGAAGACCAGCCCTTAATTACTGTCCCTTGCCCGTTGGTACGGACGTCCTTTAATTCTTTAAGCGATTATAGATTTTTTATTTATTTTTTTAATAAAAAAAAAAAAAAATTTCTCTTTTTTGTGTAACCTCCAGTTCTTTGATCCTTTTAAAGCAAAGAAAAAAACTATAACAGTTATTTTAATGTTGGAACGATTAGTTTTATGCGGAGATTGCCCTTCCGGTGAAGTGCCAGCGGCGCGATTGCTTCGGAACCATTTTTTTTGCTACTCCCTGTACCGTATCTCGCAGACTTTTCCATACTGTGCTAAGCTCTCTTGTGATGTTCGATTAGAATTTTTTTTTATTTTTTTTTATTGCCACTAAAGGAGTCAAATATTCCGACAAATGACACATTTAAACTGGTGTATAAACTATCGAGGAGACAGTGGGAGTATATTTTTTTGCAGGTGTTACAAAAACCTTCGAACACCGATGTGGATACGGCGAAGAATAAAAAATTGAAATACATTTTTTTAATTTTTTTTATTTTTTCGAAATACCTGAATTTTTTTTTTGCTCTTCTGACCGAAATTATTTTCGCGACACAAGTACGTAACCCCTTAATGTCAAATAGCCGTAAGACTGTTGTGCGTAAAATCGATTCCTTTTTTTCTTTTTATTGCAACCACAGTGAAATTAATCGTTTTGTCAAATCAAATATTGCACGATTCGTTTAGTCGGGAAATGTACGATTATTTCGAAAAAAAATGTTTCAAAATATGTTTATTCTATGGAGAGTTATGAGTCCCCAAAGTTGCTTGAACCTATTTGGCTGTATTCGCGAACGCTGTTGTACGAAAAAAAAAAAAAAAATACAATAGAAATAATTGGCGACTAAGATGCAAAACTTTAGTTGTGCTGTGACTTTTGGAGCGACCAGTATAACACCGTAATCTACACGAGACAGCCGCGAGAGAAAGAAAGAGAGAACGAGATAAAAATGTCCATCTCTCACCGACAGGTATCTCGCATCGCTGCTTCTCCGTATATTAACATTCCACCGAGTTCTCTCGTATCCTCATCTAGTCAATCGAGTAGAATACCGGGATCGTAACGACGAAGTTAGCCGATGTTACCTATAATTTGTGTTGTTACACAGACTCGAATCCGAACCCGGATGTTTCATCCCTTTGACACATTAAACCAGCATCAAGAGCTTTATAACGTAAAAGCCTTTTTTTTTTGGAGCACATGTAATTTATACCGTTACCGTTTTCATACGAAATAGAACGATTCGTCAAGTAAATTAAAAAAATCGATCTCATTTAATGGAAAATTAATGTTTGTGTAATTCTTCAAAAGATAAAAACAATAAATTCAATTTTTTGAAGTATTTTAATTTTTAATTTATTTTCATGAATAACAAACAAATAAATTGACATTTCTAACCAGGATTTTAAGAAAAACAAAATGTTACAAAGAGAATTGTTGCATTAAGTTAATTAGTTTCTCTTCGTTTGACGTTTCAATTTTCTAATTTGTATTCAATCAATTAAAATTTAGGCTCGAGGATACATTTAGAGATTGAGGCACATTTGCTTTGTACTTCAAACAACAAACAGGTTTTGGGTTCGTATCTGCGAATACTGTTTGGTGCAGGACAGCCATCGCTGCTGTCGTGTATACAGAAAACATGTAGAAGCGCAAAACTCGTTGCTTTATTACGGTGCCAGATTGTTCTCGTGCCTGTCATTCGCAGACGTGAGAGAGGCTCTGTGCCTGGAGCTTTCGAACATGTGCCGGTAAATTAATGGCAATGTATTCAAATGATTTGCGGAAAACACGATATCCAAAAAAAAAAATATATATATTTCAAATGAGAAAAAAATAGCAACCAGGATGAAATAATAACCCTTCGAGGCATATATACATTTTTTCTTGCGCGTGCAATCGACATGAACGTTTACGTGCAGTCCGTGATTATTAATCGAAACCAAAAACTCAAAAATAAATAATAAACAAATTCAATTTACTACGAAAAAGATCGTATCAGTATTTTTTTTTTAAACCAAAACCTTTCTCCATTTTTTTTTATTCTAAACAATTTATGGAAGTAAATAAATGTTGTGAAAAAATTTTCGCCGTTATTTTTATACTACGTCAGTAAAAAAAACGAATTTCTCCATGAAAAAGTACAAATTTTGAATAGTTTTTTTATACGTGACGTTTATACGTTTTTTTCTGTATATTCATGAATATTCTCTGTATCATATACAAACGAATATTCCAGAATTCGTTGCGACAGAAGTAGTTGAACAATTTGAAAATTGTAAAAAATATTTAAAAAAGGTGGAAAAAGTATTTCCCACGATGGCTCAAAGGGTTAAATTGATGAGGAACCAAGAGCCCTAATTTAAATGCTGTTGATTTATAAATTTATGCTATGACGATAGCGACAATATACTTTTTTAAGAAAATTCTCGAGCTTTTCTTTATCGGTTACCTAAAACCCACAAAAAATACTTTTTTCAGGTAAAATTGTACAATCTCAATATTCCCCCAGGCCCGTATCGGTTTTCCCGAGACTATGAGCAGCAAAACCGCTAAAATTCAGTCTTGCAACCACGAGACAATATTCCCCTCGCCCTTCAGACCCCTTTTTCCCATCTCTCTTCCTCTCCCTCTCTCTCTCTCTCTCGCTCTCTTTTTTTCCCCATTGCTTGTCATCATTCCGGCACGTGAAGCATCTCAAAGTTTCCAAATATCACGAGTAATATTACGCGAGGGGTACGGAAAAAAAAAAGAAAAAAAAAATACGACAAGTGATTTATTTCAGGGGTGTAAACGATAGAGACGAGAACGCGAACGAAAAAGCGAGGCGAAAAAAAGTTGAAGATAAAAAAAACACGAGATAAATTCACATCACTCTTGAAACGTGAAAATGTTCAACGTTCGGTTTGCTGAAGAAATTTCTCGGAGCCAGTTTAAGGGGTTGCTACTGATGTTGGTATAAAAGCGTGGGCTGCACTCCATCTGATGGCAAGGACGCGGAAACAAATGGTTTCTTCTTTATCTAATGTATATATATATATATATATGAGATTCAAGTCATCAAAAACGTACTTTGCAAATAACGTCAGACACCAGATAGTGCACAGAGAAATAAAAACGTCCGAAACCCAAAGATCCACTCTCCCGTGAGTTTTTCGTATAAAAAATAGCCAATGGAACTAAACACGCTCAGAAAGATGGACAACGCGTTTAAGGATTATCTTTATCCTCGGAAGAATTTCCTACATTTTCTGGGCTCCAGAATTCCTGATAAAAAACTTCGAGGATTATACGAAAGTCAAAAAAAAAAAAAAATGACAACGTAAAGTCAAAGTTGAAGATAAATAATAAATAATTGTAGATAATTGTAGTCAAAATTGTACGGGTCTCCTGGACCCAGTATGTACGAGTGAATCACGGTTTTAATTTTCTTGAAGGGTCAATAATATTTCGCAGGCCTGCCCACTCGTTAGATTAAATTTTGTCCTGAACTCAATTTCATCAGAAAAGCCATCATTCGCCGACAGAATCAGCTGTTGCAACGTTTGAAAACAATCGAAAATAGACTTTGTTGAAGAATTTCTTTTCATAAAATGTCAATGCTTGACCTTGAACGTATCTCAAACCGATTTGTGATTATATGGAAATAAAAATAAAAATGATTGATATTTCTTGTAAAGAAGTCTTTGTCTTACCCCCATTGTGCGTTTCTGTATTTCCGCTCGCAAGTCTGCGAATTCTGGATATACTTCGAACCTTGATTCTAAAAAACTTGATTAATTACGAACGTCCTCGAAAATGTGGATGAAAATGTTTATTTTTGTGATTGAAAGGATGAAATCTTTCCTTATGTATTTCCTGAAGGGAATTAAAGACAAGTCTCTATTTTATCGACTACCCGAATGAAATCTCTTTGCAAAAAGATCTCAGTCGATACATCAGATCGGGAAAAGTTTTCGGACCAAATTCACACTCTTCTTGCTCAGTCGGTTGGTTACCGTCAGTCGGTACTTGATTCTTCTTCATATTGGCGGTCGGTAATTGTAGACATCAATTCTTGACAATTGTCTGTTTCAGTTACACATTTTTTTAACTATTTATTCAGAAATCATCAAAAATGCTTGTATTTGCAGAGTTCAGCTCTTAGGATAACTTACCGACAGTTGTCCCAAGTAAAAACTGTCAGAGTCGATCAGACATATTACGATCAAATATTTTAAACTTATGAACAAATTCCTTTCTTTTTGCCAAAGCCAACTCGATTTTCCCTTCTTACATAAAATTTGTCGTAGTTCAGTCGATTTGGCATCTATTTTTTGTTGTATATATTTTAGTGATTACTTCATCGAATACAACAGACTCTCACGTAAATTGGCATTGGCAGTAATTTAACAATGTGCAATTACTTCGCTACAAAATGTACGTTGAAGAACAATTTGGCATTCATATCATTCGTACAGTTTCCATAATTGAATAGTCGAACAAAATGTTTCGTCTATAAAAACAAAAAAAAATATGAAAAATGGTTGTAGTAATTATCGACAAACAAAACAACAAAATTAATTAATTTGAACGAAATATACATTGGAATAATTTTTGAATTTTCATTTTTATTAGAAGTTACAATTATGATAATGATAACATTCTTATCATTATGAATCCAATTATTCAACATTATTTTTATGTTAATTTCAATGTCATTATTATTCATAACAATAACTACAACAAATTTCAAGACCCAATTTTCTTATTTTTCTGCAAAATATGTTATCGCACGTACACTACATTTAATGTGTGGATAACATTCTTCACGAACGACCTACCAAAACACGTTGAGCATTTTTTAATACCACGATGTGCTCTATCTCAAGTACTTGTTTTTTATCTTCACAGCTACTACAAATGCGTTGGAACTTCATATTGCTATGGTTCTTTTTTGTTAGAACAATTATATTATTATCATTTTCAACGACAGCTCTGTAGTTTTGTCTTTAATTATCATCTAGGCCAGTTCATAAGATATGATAATTCGAATTTTTAATCTTCCACCAACATAACAAAATAAATCATTGATGGAGTGCATTTTTCACTTACAAACACCAATTTTTATTTATTTATTTATGTACTTTTATTTCCAATAAATATCAAAAATACAAAATGTTTTTTTTTATCTCGAAGTTTTTGTCTAAAGAAGGCTATTTGGCTCGTTTCGTTAACAAATTTCAACCAGTCTCTAAATTGTCATTGTAGTTAAAATAATTGTGCTTCACTTCGACAGAACGAAAAAAAAAAGTTTCCTGAGAGAAAGCAAATATTATTAGAATCATCATCTGGCACTGAATTCTTCGCGCATCATTAGAGAGATGGGCCAAACACATCGGTTGTTAACGACTACAGCGTTCGTGTGTTTGACGTATGAAAGTGTACGTACACGACGACTTCCTGCCCCTACTACGTGGTCCAACGTCACATTCCCTAGCGGACAGGGAATTGCAAAATACGACGTAGACTCAACATAAGATAGAGCAAAAGAGACAAAGAATTTACTAGTGAAAAACACTGTTGTTTTGATCACATTGCCCTTGAGAGACCGGTTAATCATTCAATAAAAAACAAAACGCTGTAACGGACCAATAGAAAAACGTTTCGCTGTGGGTGTGTTAGAGACGAGCCCACATCGCAAAAACAGTTTGACCAATTGTACATCAGATCGGAATAACAATTCCACGTGTTTATGTTTCTTAATTTTTTTTTGTTTTACGTCCTTTCAAAGGTTATTGGCTGTTGCGATATCAAGCAATTCGTTTACCATATATTACGTCACATTGTCATGAAGGTCGTTGAGGGGTTTCGTCAGGCGAACAACCCGCCAGTAAAAATTCATGTGATGTTAAAAAATTTAGAAAATTTGAAAACAACGCTTTAATAATCATCGTATGATCGAAAATTCCAATGTTTTGATTGATATAATTCGTTTTTTTTTTTAAATAGATTTTCACGCATAAGAAGTCGGTGGAAATTGAATAAAATAAATTACTTTTACCAATACAATAAATGTAAAATAAATGTCCCTAGAAGACGATAACGAAAGTTGTTTTTTTTTTCCTAAACAATGGCCGAACCTCATTTTGTCAATCTTCATTTAGTTCGACAGATGACGCATTTTGAAGAGGACAAAGTCGATTTTTATAACGACGCTAAAGAAACGGGACTTGTTTCGAAGATTGAGAACCAAATATTTATTAAGGGATAAAAAAAATGGGGCCACTGATAATTGTCACGATCTACCGTTGAAGCAATACAGTTCATTTGTTCGAAATAATTATCGGTCAGCTGGCGTTTCCAGATGGCGGAAACTTCACCAGTGTACAGTTTGCTTTTTGGACCAATGAGAAACAACCTCGTGACCGCGTGATTCGCGTAAGTGAAAGCGCGACGACGACGCTCTCCTCTGACAGTTGCACTGTTCCAAGACTTTTTCTTTGCTCTTGTGTACTCTTGGGGAACTAATAGCCAAATAAAATCCCGTATACGACAACTCTTAGTCTTTGCGAACAAATATAATCCAAGTTTTATACATTTTTGTCAAACTTTATCCATAAAACTATTATTTATATTTATATAATTATAACACTGATTATTAATAATGTTTATAAGCATTTTTAGAGTTTTCACGTTGACTAATTTTTTTGATTTACATTTATTTGTATTTATTTAATATATTTTTAGTTTATTTACTAAAAACCGGATAATTTTTTTGTTTTTTTAGCACAAAACAAAAATTTTAACGCCCAATCACTTTCAAGAAATATGCAATTTGCTTATACTCGATTTTTCGTAGGAAAATAATTTCTGATTTTTCAACGAAATTACGAAATCATTTTTTTCTTTCTTAACTACTTTCTTGAACAATTACTAAATGTGGCATATCACGTTTCTGGAAATAAATTGTGCCTCTTTTTTTTGTTCGTGTAATATTTTATTATCGCCCAAAACAACGCTGGCTACTGACCTCAAATTTCAAATTTACGAATAAATTATCGCTCTACAAGTTCTTGACGTCATGGGAGTGTCTCTTATTTGTTGAATAACCATTCCTCCCAAAAATCATCCGATGTTTCACGTGTTTGCGTAGATTAGCATTTCAAAAAAATCTATTCGATTGACAAACCCCAATTTTTCCATTTTACCACACCGATTATCGTTGTTATTATGTTTTTTAAATTTTTATAAATAAGTTATCCTAAATGTTTTTTTTTTAAATCAACGAAAATTTTGAAGTTTTTTTCGTTGGTATGTTGACGCTTTTGTTTATCGAATACAAAATTAGAATTGATTCGATGTCAAAAATAAGTTTCATTCGAAATAAAATTTTGACGAATATTGATGAATTTTTGAAGGTCATCACGTTGTTTGAGAAAAGTCATTTGCGTTCGTAGGTCCGGTGAAAAATTCAAGTCTAATCGCTAAATGTTGGAAATAAAAAAAAAAAAACTATTCTTGCCAAAAAAGTACGAAATTTTTTCGGTTGAACATATTTCTTGAAATATAAAATGTCGGATGCAGAAAAAAAAATAGACAAAGTATGAATTTTGTATGTTTATTTGAAAACGTTTGTGGCGTTATCAAAAATGTTTGGGTTCTTGAAATGATTGGAATTTGCTGAAAGTTAGAGGAAAAAATCGAAGTTACCAGTTTCTTTGGACGAAAACGAGGCCGCCTGACCAAATTTATCGTATTTCTTTCTTCACGCTATTTTCCCCTCCCAGTTATTAGTTTTCGGTCATGCTTTGTTTTTTCGGTTGCTTTTCAAGGGCTCGCCTGCTGGTACGATTCTCACCAGCCAATCACAGCGATCAATCGACAAAAACACGCGGTTATATTTATTATTATTACTACACATGAGTCACGGTGTTCTTTCCAACAAGAATCTTACGATCGTACGTTCGCGAGAGACAAAGATAAAGTGAGCACGCGTTATGTTTCCGGCAACGCGGGTCGCTGCCATCGCCGGGCCAAACTCGAACTACACACTTTTTAGCCTTTAGAATCGAAACGCGCGAGCGCGACACTCTGTAAACTTTAGTACAAGTGTAACGCTCTCGTAGAGAGCACGTGTGTTTTTTTTAAACCTCCAACAAACCAAAACAATTATAATCTGAGATTCGTGACAATATTTGCTGCGAATTCGAATGAAAAATAGTTGTAATACAAGAAAAGATAACTGTTGAAAATCATCGAGTGAAGTTTCGTCGTTAATATAATTAAACCGATTACAAAAACTTTATAACTATAATTATTTAACAATTTTTACCCGAACTCAGACTTCAATTTTCTGACTTTCTTCATCTTTGATCCCTGGAATATCAGGTACGTTTCGCGAGTGATTTTCAATTAATTTTTCATCTGTTTGTTTGTTGTTTTTTTGTGGCTGTTGCAATCCGCAAACAGAAAGTTGGCACATGAATTATCCGAATATTTTCTACATTTAAAAACATCATTTTGATTTTTCGAGATCGTGAACGAGGCGAACTTGTTTTAAGTGTTTTTTTTTTGACGCCATGTTTTTTAACGTCGAACGTGTTGATGACAGTTGTGTGCCGGACACTGTTTTTCTCACTTGCATCGTTGCTGTTATAACTTTGCACGTTTATCGTAACGTAAAAGACTGTCGTTTTTGTATTTTATTTGTTATCATATTTATTACTTGTCCTTGAGAAGTAATCAGGCTTTTTTAAAAATATGTTCGAATAATGCAAAGTTGTATGCGAAATATTTTTGGTCTGTTCTTCTCATTTGTTGAAGTAGATTGTTGAAAACAAATATTTCTTGACGAATAGTGTAAAATATTTGTTTTTTTTAAATAGTGAGGAAATATTTTATCTGTTACAAATACACTTTCAAGACAATTCACGAGGGCATCGTTACGAAATTAGTCCATAAATAGTTCGTGTATACCGCACGCGGTTAATGTTTACAGTATTTTTACGAAATAAATACAAAAAATCATCGTCATCCTAAATTGTGAACAAGAGATAGCTCTGCACAAGTTGAAGACCAGGCAAAAATATTAAACACCGTTTTTAGTCATGAAACGAGCGTATAATTATATCGCTTTGGTCGAATAAACGCATAAAAATGTATATAAATATGCATGTGTGTGTACGTCACGTTCTCCCTAACGTTGGGCCTTCGATATATCACCCACATAAATATACACTTGCGTTTCGCTTAGTTTAAACTCGAGCAATGAAACGAGTACATACAGGGTGTCCCATAAGCGAGGGTACAAAATGTGAGATGAGTTGATAATTATCGATGTTTCAGCGCAGGTTTTTTCTTTCATCGCGCATACTGCCGAAACGGATGAAGAAACAGCAAAAGTATATAGAAACAATATTGTAGTGCATGAAATTTCCTACAAAAAAGCTATCAGCGAAAATTTTCTATCTTGAGTAGTTTAGACGTGAAAGCAGATTAAACAAAAAAACGTGGTTCCGTGGGGGGAAAAAGATTTTAAGAAATTTTTTCGATTCGGTCACCGACTGAATGACTGAAGATAGAGAAGTGACGCCGTGGACTTTTTTGTAGGAAATTTAACGTGCTACAAGATTGGTTGTTTGAACTTTTCTTCTATCTTTCGTCATTTCGACGGAATTTGCAATAAATCAACATCTGTTCTCGACCTTTCGTAATCGATAACTCTTCGGGAAGGAGTTCAATCAAATAACATTCCGGGGTCTTTTTACTTGGAATTTCGTGATGAATTGAAGTTAACGTCTACGAATATTGGTCATCGAACACCTTGTATATAGATTTCCGTATACTTCTGTTTTCTGACTCGAGAACCAACCGGTGGAATCATCAAAACACATTCACTCTGACGTTCCAAGGTGCCCCTGCGTACACTCGTTGCTTTATTTTTTCCTCGCTCATTTCTTTCTGTAATCATTATGATTATTGTACTCGAAGCTCTATTCTCACTCGATTTCCGGCACGCGAAGAGTACTCGGAGAAATTGCCATTTTACTTATGTTAATTTTATTCTTTTGAGCCACTTTTCTCTCGGTGCTCGCATTATTTGAACAGAGACATGCTTATACAGGGTGGCCTAAAAGTCAAGCCTACAATTTGCACAACTGGATAGATCGAGGAATTCCAAAAAGAAAAGTCCTTTTGTATTTTTTCCTACGATGTACCGTTCATGACATATTAAGGAATGAAATACAGCGAATCTCTTGATAATTTCCTTTTCAGGATCTCATCATCTATTTGTCTGCAAATATTGCGCTTCACTTTTCGGACACCCAGTACATGAATTTTTTTCACTGTGATTTTTATATGCATTATTCAGTGCTCACGTATTTCGTCTGTGAATATTCTCGTGGTTGTTGCACTCGCACACGGTCGAGAACAATATGCACTTTTATCTCGAATGACCGAGTCTGATGTACCATCGATGTTTTTACTCTCTCTCTCTCTCTCTCTCTCTCTCTCTCTCTCTCTCTCTCTCTCTCTCTCTCTCTGTCTCTCTCACCCTCTCTCTTGTATTTATAGGAAATAAGCAACGCAATGAAAAAGCGAGTTTGGCACGATTTCAGACTCTTTGTTTTTTCGGTCACTTTCCTTTCGTCGTTCTCGTTAAATTCGTATTGCTTTCGCTACTTCTTTTAGATATAATGAATTCATGTAACGATTTTGTAACAATACTTAAGAGTCTTGTTCATTGCATTTTAAATGCCATGTTCAAAAGCTTCGATCTCAATTAATTACGACAAATGTGACAACAAAATTAACAAAACAAATAAATAATCATTATCATTTTTTATTTGCATATCGTTACGTTTTTTACGATTCGCTGCTTTGGTTTTTTTTTTCTCGTAAAAAAGACAAGGGAATGAATTAAACACGCAATTCAACTACGAAACCAATCGCACGCGATGATTCGTCGACGAATTTTGATAATCAAACAAGTCTTCGATATTATAAAATTATAATTCGGAAAATTTCTTTTTTTTATATGGAAAATAATGAAATGATGAAATAACTCGATGCAGTGATAATAATTTAAAAAAAAATGTCCGTTTGCGAAATACTCGTTCAGGGTCAGACGAAAGATTTTCAGATGCTTCGCGAATCTGACACGAAAATGGTGGGAGGATGAGTTGATGTTAAAATAGTTAGCTCAGATATCTCGAGATTTTGGGACAGTGCGAGGTCCATGGCCAACACGAAAATCATGATCACCTGGAAAAAGGCCAAGGACGCTCGTACATAATTTAAGTTAAAAAAAAAGAATGATTTTTTTTCGTGTGGGTTAATACAATGACTTCTGGATCAGAAACCCGGAATATTTTTGATAAACATTAATATTCAGACTATTAATTATTTTGGCAAATATGTCGCGAAATATAATTTCAAATACATAAATCAATTAACCTTGAAATTTGTTTTTTTTTTTGTATATTTATAATTATTTAAGATTTTGCACAATAAATAAATTGAAAAAAAAAATACTGATAAATTCTTTATTCTCGTTCAAATAAATTAGCAAATAAGTTTTTGGCCACGGGGATTATAATGTTTGATTGAGGAAGCTTTGTGATAATATATGACAATACGTTCGATAAAAGACATGATGAATCATCACTTATCTCATAAAACCACAAAAACATACTCGAGGTTTCTTTATTCTTGCCACATAATACATAAGTCTATTGATTTTTATTAAACTCTACACTTAACTACACTTATAAAATGAAAAAATGTGTCAAGAAGTGTTTTTTTAAGAATACATTTTTTTTTAAATATCATTTAAATAATAACGATGAGTTTTGTAGAAAAGCAATTTCGTATTTCAACATAAATAAATAAATAAATAAATAAATATTTATTGCAATATAACATCATTTTTTTGTTTTTAATATTGCATTTAATTAAAAATACACCAATAGAGCAATTAAATTTAATAATGAAATAATAATGAATTTAATCCAGAATAGAATGATGAACGAATTTTCTCTGAGTTTGGAAAACTGTAAACGAATCGTTAAAAAAAAAAAAATAGTAACGAAATAGTTGATTATTTTGTGTATCTTTTTATATATTTTTGGTGAATGATTTATTGGGATTTATGATGAAAATCTTGAATGGGATTATTGACTTGTAAAATATGATGCAGGGTACAATGCCACTGTTCTGAATCACTCGCAAACATCGTGAAATATTTTCGAAGCTCGAAGCTTGCGCCGAATGACGTCAGCCCACGTCGTGTCCCGGTGAAAAGTAGTGAATTGAGATGATACGCTTCCGTTGATGCTGACGCCATAGTTATATGAGTGTAAAAAAAAAAAAAGAAAAAAAAAATACACAGAAATGCAGCACCAAAATAGAAGTCAGCAAGAGTCTTGTAATCCGCTAATTAAATTAACGTTTCGAGCTTCCGATTATTCACTCGCAATATCGCTCGTGGATTATTATTGCCAATTTGAGTCCCTAATTAAACCAGCCTGGCAAAATTTATTTTTGCAGCTGTTGAGCACTTTAGAATTCGATTTTTCTTAGCCATTTATTTGTTAGCAATTTACTCTTTTTTAATAGCATAAAAGTATAAATATATCGTCATACACATTCGTATAATGACATTTTCTAAAAAGAAAAAAAAAAAAAAAGCTACGAAAAAAAATTGCTAGTTAAATCTCACGTAAGAGAAAGTTGAACAAGTAATTTATTCAGTTTTCGATTGTATAAGAAACTTTTGACTATTTATTTGCTGTTTCCATCGAGTTACGAATTTTTAATATTGACGTTAATTTTATTTTCTCAATTTTTAATATTTATTAATTTATTATACACAAATTTGCAAAAGAATAGAAATTAATGTGCTTTGATCTTTGTTATCGAGGCACTTAATAAAATTGAAGAAACAAAAATATTTGGCTATTTTTGCGAAAATCTCGAAATTTTAAGAAAATTATCATTTTCTTTGAACGTTTAGAACTTTCTTTCATTATTCTGTAGTAACCACATCTCGCTCATTGCTGAGCATCCTCTGTGACGTACAATCAACAACAGACCAAACAGAGCACAAAGAGAGACGTAGCTCAAAACAAAACAAAACAAAAAAAAAGATTAAATGGTGTACAACTGTATACCAGTTACTTTAGATTACAGATTGAACTTGCCAAGTGCAACGCATGCATTTCACAGTCCAATGACCCGATCCACTGCGCGGTATAAGTGAATCCATTGTTTTTGTTTTTATAATAAAAATAATAAAAATGTGTGTTTAAATAACTTTGGTAGCATTAAAACGCTATTTGTTTGTTCAAATTGATGATTCTTCCAATTGGCAATCGTACAAATTGCATTAAAATACATTTTTTAACCCCTTTTTGCGATTAAATATGTTTTGATTTAAAAATAAAATGATTTTTTTTCAAAACACCAATAATTTGTCGTTTTTTTTTCACAATACTCTGAGTCCTGAGTGCAAATAAATAAAGCAATTTAATTCGAATCGTAATCTCATACGTTCGAGGGTTTAAAATATCGAAATTATTTTCAATTCAATGACAATTGTACGATAAATATTCACCGAATACATTTCTATTATTAATTTATTTGAAAAATAATTACGATCGTGTGATTTTGTGGATTTGCAATTATATTTATTGTCATTTCAAGTTAAGTAGAAAAATATATAAAAATAAATTGGTAACAGAAAAAAAGTGAAACAAAAAACAATTTTCTACGCATCAAAGTTTTGTTTTTGTTCAAATTGTTCTCATCCTTAGGTGACGTAATTGTAAAACGTATAACAAAAGTCCATTATTCTTGGCAGTGGATTTTATGACTTGAAAGTTTTTCGCGAACTTCCGGTCGATTTAAGTGGATCGGAAAGACTGAAAAGAGACAGTGAGATGTCATTTCCGGTTTTTCACGAAAACGGAAACTACGTTTCGAGTTACAATTAAATTTAATCATTTTTTTTGTATCGACATTAATTGCACCACAATAAAAACGGAAAATCATAAATATCAGGTAATGAACTGAGCGAAGGCCAATCAGAGGGGGAAATAACTAAACACAAAAAGATAACGAAATAAAAAAACTCTGCGGAAGAAATTCCGTAAAGCAATTCAACGACCAAGGTCGCTAAAATAATGTCCCACTCGAAGTGATCGAAGGACGATAAAAACTCGATATCGATTTCTCAAACTATTGTTTCGAATTATTTGCTCACAATTTAACGTTTCGACATTTATTAGTTTGAGTGTTTTTTTTTTTTTTTAATAATAAAAAATGCTTCATGATCACTGCCATAACTATCGATATTATATATATATATATATATATTTATAAAGTGGATTACTAAATATTCAGCTATTTATTACGATAAAAGTTCATGGGAGTAACAAACTTTCATTTGATTGTATAAACCTGACGTAATTTATGCAAAACACGATTGTTGTGGCTTTTCTTTTACGTCTATTCGATATACGAACTATTTATTCATTCTGTACGCCACACGATAGAATAATTGGACTTCCGAGGAACAATGACGATGCGTCTGAGTCTGAGTCAATGAGGAAAAACAAAAAACATCGATCAAATATTCATTAGGTCGCAATTGATGTTTTTATCAATATTATTATACAGGAGGTCCCTGTTTGAGTGACTGTAGTTGTAAAGTGGAGTTTCAAGTCAAAATTCGAGTCGGAAAGTGCCTTAGCATTTTTTTTATTAGACTTTCTCTTGAGGAGTTATCGATTATCCAAAATTTACAACATTCGCGCTCTTTTATTGAAAATTCTAGCGAAACGGGTACAGATAGAGGAAAAATGCATGAGACCAATTTTGTAGAGGATAAGAAATCTGACAAAAAAGTCTCTGGGGATATTTTTGTACCTTTGATAGTTTAGTCCTGAGACCGATTTGAAAAAAACAAATATTTGGAAAACCCTAGAAAATTGTGGCAAACCCTAGGAAATTTTATGCTCTACAAGATTGGTCCTTTGCACTTTTGCTCTATTTCGAATCATTACGCGAGATTGTGTGACAGAAGAACGTTGATCGTGGGAAGCTGATAAAAAAAATATTGCCAGACAATAAGGAATTCGGTACTGAATTTTATTGACATTTGTCGTTTGTTTATTGACAGTTGTTATAATTACTTAACAAAAAAAAACGTTTAAAGTTTCATTACCTTCTGTTGACATTGAAACACATTGTAGCCTATAAATTATTTCCCAGTAAAGTTTTTCTGTCTTACGAAAAAAAGAGTTTAAAATAACACACTCACAAGTAAAAATTCAGTTCGATTTTCTCGTTCTGTCGCTTGGCAACGATTGACTCTACTTCGTTTTCGCCTGTGCCCTGAAATCGTTTATATCCGTCTCTATATATTCGTTTCCTTTCAATACATCCAATGATGTAATGTCATCGATTCGGCAAAGATTCAATAGAATATATGAGTTTGCTCATTGGTTTTTCCTCGTTGCACTATTCTTCGTATCCATATATTCGTCTCGATGTATACACAAATATTCATATATTCATACAAAGCTTGCCAATGTCAAGGTGACTAAGAAAAGAGATAGAGAAGAGAGAGAGAGAGAGAGAGAGAGAGAGAGAGAGAGAGAGGGAGATCAAAGAAATGTGTTTAAAACATAATTGGAAAATGACCAAAAGTTTTCACATCGTCAATTAGCTTGAGACGTTTTCTTGAAGAGTATCCAGACCTGTGTCTGTTTGTGGTTAAGACAAAAGTGCGAGCAAAAGTGTTTCCGAGACACGTTCTTGGAGATATTTTTTTTCAACGCAGTTTTTCATTCGTTTGTTATTGAATATTGAAAGAAATAAATAAAATAAAAAATTAAAAGTAATTACACGAAATATTTTGATGATAAAAACGAAAATAATAATATAGTGTACATAATTTGAATAAAACCAATTTAACAAATCATTGAAAATTAATCGATCGTTTTTGAAGCAAAGAAACTTCAATATTAAACACAATTATTATTAAATTATTTGAATATGTATATATTTAACGTGTTTTTATTATTCAAACATATTCATATTATTCGAACAGAAATTCTTTTATCACGAAATTATCATAAATTGATTTTCTTTTTTGTCAATTTCCTCACGACAACATCCTTCATTCGCTTCTTCGTTTTTTTTCCCAATTACATAAGATCGTTTTTTTTATTTTTTATTTCAACCCTACACGGTCTGTTGGAAAAAGCGCAGAATTGATCTGGTGCTTTCCGTTGGCCTCTCTCACTGGACATTTGAGGGGCAGGTAGCTCTGCAACTCTTTAGTCTTCTAAATTTTGAAGCGATGCCAAATTCGAGAAAGTTCGAGTAGCAAATCGAGATGGAAAGTTTTTGCCCTACAGAATTGCTATCATAATTTTTATTTGGGTTCGAACAAAAATTTGTGACACATTTTTATCGAAAAAGTCGAAAAAAAAATATTTCTGATTTGAAGAAAATTCTTTTTTGGTTCTACGTTTTTTTTTTGCTTTCGAAAATCGTCAGACATTCTTTTTCGCTCGTTTGCCTCTCGATTTATCGACCCCATTCGTTCAACTCTCGTTACGCAATCTTTTGTCTCGGAAAATTAGTCACGTGTATAATGAACAGAGAGCAAAAATACAAAATTGAGAAAAATATAAAGAATTTTGTAACACGAATCGATCACGAAACCTCGTTGTGTTTGTCTGGAACAGATAAAATAAATGGTGACGCGAGAACTGATTAAAATTTACTTATACATACTTTTATAAATAATTTTATTTTTAATCTGTACATCGATTTTTGTCGTGCAATGAGAATGAGGCAACTCGATAGGTCACGATTTTCCCCTATTATTCGGATTAACGCCTCTCGAACGAGGTACAATGTTCAATTAGTCTCAAGACATTTATTTGTACGTTATATTCTCGGACTCACTCAAAGCCTACGCACAGTTCAATGTTCACATTCCCATTTCTCAAATATAACACGAATGTTGTAAGAATGACCTGCAGAAATATTCTCGAGGTATCATTATATATATGTATGTACGATTAATCTTCAACGATTAAAAAAGCAACTTGCTTTATTTCACTCGTACAGAAATTTTCAGAATGAGAATAAACGCGAAATGAGTAAATCGTTTTATCGTTTTCTTTATTTTTTCGAACCGAAACTTCTTATTCTTAGTATTTACACACGATTTTTGCTCGAAAGCCTCATTAGTATTTTTAATTTTCAAGGGGTTGACTTATATTTTTGAAAAATTCAAAGATTATTTGTTTTTACTACAAAGTATTAGTGTTGAGAGAATTTCATAAATTTTGTGGAAATAAAACTTCGAATGTTCCATTAGATCGATTGAACACACGAATTTTGGGAGGATTATTATTATTTTTCACATTTTATCGTAAATGATTTTTGTTGATTTGAGTTTTTTCATTGTTTAACTAATGTGGGAACAATAAATACAGAATTTTTGGGTTCTACATAGTCTTTGGGACATTTATGAATATAAAAATGAATAAAAACAGTCGTTTTTGTTAATTACACAATACTACGAATAAATAAACACCAGAATTTCGTATTTTTTCATTAAAAAATTCATCATTACTGAATTATTGTAAAAAACGGGATCGCAATTTTTTTCCAGGTTCAATACACTATAAAACGTTTTACAGAATTTTTTCAGAATTTTCCACGCGATAGTTTTTTGTTTAAAAAAAAAAAGAGAGAGACAATATGAAATTTTAAAATTTCAAGTTTTTCAAAAAATTATGCATACTGAGATAAATTAATTGATTGTTTGTTATAAGAAAATAATGTAAATGTTGTGATTGAACGACCTTTAAACGAAGTTAAAAAATGATAATTTAGTAACGATAATTTAGAGTGCAGTTCGTAACGAGAAGTGAATAGTCAACATTATGTAATAATAAACGTCGAAGAATTTTCAATTGATCATATAAGATTGTGATATACTCATGAGCCTTTTCTGGCTTCGGTAAAAAAAACTGCGATCACACAGCAACGCGCTCACACTCCTTTTACACGATACACGTCAAGCTCTTTATTTTCCGCGATTGACAACTACCAAGCGGCGTTTCTGACACGTCTTAGTGACGCACGAGAAAATCACATTTGAGCGATAAACTTTCGGGTGGGGAACAAAATAACCATTTTATAACGTTGCAAAGTCTGCGAAAATACACCTGTCACGGAAAAATATGTTGCACACATATACAAAACTCTTCATTTATTTTACGATTGATCAAACAGATTTGAGAAGCATTTATGACGAGCAGAAATCAATTTTTCGAC
The DNA here is from genome assembly GCA_948107755.1 of Campoletis raptor. Classification (NCBI taxonomy): domain Eukaryota; kingdom Metazoa; phylum Arthropoda; class Insecta; order Hymenoptera; family Ichneumonidae; genus Campoletis; species Campoletis raptor. The sequence continues at coordinate 6,044,459 of OX403630.1, read as the reverse complement.
AGGTTAGGAAGTCACTATTTTGTTGTCAAAAATTCACTCATCGGGTACACTGTGAATTTATTTTACGATAGATTTTGAAAAAAAGTTCGTTTTTGAAACGCTGTAAAATTCGTAATTTTTTCATTAATTATTCGATACAGAAAACAATGACACTTTCATAATATCGCAAAACTTTAAAAAGTACTTTTGGAAAATATATTTGTAAAAAAATTCAACCACTATAAATTCAACAATAAATAAAAAGAAAAAAACGTTTAAAAAATGGATAAATTACATTTGTGAATTGATAAATAAGAATGACAGCAAATTTCAATTAAAATCAAATCCCCAAAAGGTCTTTGAATACTTCAGAAATATAGGAAATATGATGAAAAGTTAAATTTAACAATGACAAGCATATGAGATTGCAATATTGTAAATATACATGCACCGAACCTTAATTCACTTGAATGAAACGAGTTGATCAACAAAAGCAAGAATTCTTTTTAACATGTATTGTTTTTGTCTTATTTATTCGCAGAATCGTAAACAGGTGAATATTCGCGGGGATAATTCGTACTTGTGCAATGCGTCATCAGAGTATGTGATAGGTGGATTGATAATAAAGAATCGTGGATTGGGCGACAGTGGCGCCACGAGGAAACAAGTTGGGAGGAAACGGGGCGAACGTCAGTCAGTGAGCGTCTGCTGGTGCAGATGGTTCTCTTGGGGAGTGTGTAAAGTATAAAACATCGTAATAACTTGTCGCGGAGAAAGGAACAAAGGACCTAAACATTTAATTTCGTATACGGTCGGGGTTCGTTGACACCTCTGTATCGCGTGTCTTCGACTGATTCTTCGTAATGGTGGGATAAGAATAAGCGAAATAAACATATATATAAGAGGACGAAACAGTTTGGTGTGAAGTGAAAAAAAAATAAGAGTTTTTCGGTCCCGGCTCGTTTGCACGGGACACCTGACAGCTCTCGGCTTTGTTCGTCGCTGTGTGCGTGTGTGAACGTATTTTCGTGCTGTTGCAATATAGATATATACACAACTCGAGCGAGTTACACACCCTCGAATTCGATCGATCCAGTGCAAAGAGGAAAAAAAGACTCATATTCTCTGCATTCGCGTTTTTACCCACGGGATAAAATTGATCGGAATATTTAAACGTCCCATGGGTTAAAAGTCCACGAAATAGAGACTGAAAATCCACATTTGACGAGTGACACTTCAAAATAAAGCGGACAGATAGATATTTCCTGCAAAATGGTCGGCTAAAGACAATTTCGAAAAATAGACAGTGTGTTCGTGCGCGCGTGTGTCTGTGTGGGTGGGCACACCTGATTCGTCAGTTGACAGTTAAACCGTTCGAATTTTTGACACTGAAAAATCGCTCACTCTGTTATTAAGCATCTGTTTTTTTAATCCTTTGCTCGGGACGTGCTTGTCACGTCTCCGAATTCTCTTGAAATAATTCAAAAACTCAGCTTTTTTCAAAGCTTCTTCTGTCATCCTCCATCATTTTTTTTGTCTAAAATACGTTGAAGCTTTCTGAGCCCAAGGACTTAAGATGTACAGCATGAACTACATAGGAAAGTTCATCAGCAATTTTCGTGACTTTTACAACGAAATCAATGCAGCCACTCTCACTGGAGCTATCGACGTTGTCGTTGTTGAACAAGGCGATGGATCCTTTACCTGTTCACCTTTTCATGTTCGTTTTGGCAAACTTGGGGTCCTTCGGTCTAGGGAAAAAGTGGTGAGTTTAAATTTTTCACCAGTTTTATTCAAACAACGAGCTTTTATGGTATTTTATTTCCACAAAAATCTGTTTTTGCGTCTATTTGCATTTTAGACTGTTCTATTTCTTGTTTGAATTCATGAATTTTTTAGAAGAAATTTTTTTTGGCTATTTTTCACGACTATTAATAATTCAGATGTTGCGTTTGGTTGAAATTCGTATTTTTCTTGAATTAGTCACAATAATAATGGATAACGATAAAATATTGCATTCTTGCAATACAACAAAACGTTTTGATATTTTGTTCCGTTAGAACGAAACAGAGATAATTGTTTATTATAATAAAGTTCAAATTTGCATCGTCAGGTTGCGGTAGAAGAGCCACAATTCTTCAGTATTTGGCTACGATATTTAAAATGTTGTTTTTGTAACCCAGAAACTACAATCATAACGCCAATTCAAGAATTAAATCAATAACGATAGGTATAGAAAAAAATCATAAAAATAACTGGAACAAATTCAAGCCAGAAATAAGGAGGAACAAGGACCTTAATGATTATTTATAAAATTCTCTGTTATTTCTATGGGAACAAATATAAAAAAAATAAGTAAATTGTGCAAACTACGTGATAAAATTCACCATCAATTAATTTTAGTAAACAACATGTTTTCAAGAGAATGAAAGTCGTAATAGAAAATATTCTATATTCTGTAGATAAAAATGTTGACAACAACATTGCGATGTATTGCTCAATTGTTTTCTTTGAACTACGATGATAATTTATTTGTGCCAACTATACATCATTGTTGTTGTTTTCATTGTACGAAAGACGAGATGTCTAGAGCGGAGGGAAGCATTTATCGAGACATTGCTCAGAGTGCAGTGTTCCTGATGCGCTGATTTACATCATATTTGCATAATTACTTGTGTATTCATTTTCACAGAGATGTTAAAGGTTTTTTGTGAACTTTGTATGTTTAGATGGAAGGAAAATTTTGTTTGTGATGACTTAATGTGACTTTTTAAAGTTTATTAAATTACTCTGAGGAAAAACTCAAGGAAAAACATAGAAAAAAAGAAAAATAATAAGAATAATAATAATTTGTTGACTATGACGATTACCAGACTTCCATTTCGAACTTGGCAATGGCTTCCGTTATTACGCGACTGCACCAAATACAGCAGTGATTCACAATTGAACATGAGCCAAACAAACAAATACCGGTGGCTCAAATAATATTTACTCCGCTGAGAACTTTTTTTTCCCTCTTCCTACTTGATTCTCGTTTTTTTTTTTATAGAATTTACTTCATTTGGTTTCTATATATTTTGGTATTTTTTAAATTTAGGTCGACATAGAAATAAATGGCGAACCTCGTCAAATTCACATGAAACTTGGAGAGTCCGGCGAAGCCTTTTTCGTCGAAGAAGTCAGCTTGGATGGATCACCCACCGATTCGGAAATTCCACCACATTTGGCTTGCTCACCCATTCCTGACGATAGCTGCTTTCCTTCTGCAAGGTGAAAAATTCTTTTTTTTAAATTTAATTTCCAAATTTTATTCATTTTTTTCTCAGAAACCATAAAAATTTTACTGCTCATTTAAATCTTCAATTTGTCATTCTCGTTTTCAATAATTCGCTCGTATTCATGTGACAATTTTCATGAATGCATTACTCAATATATATATATATATATATATTTTTTTTTTAAATGCAAATCAGTTGAATAACAAACAAGGAAAACCGGTTTTTTAAATCCTTTTTTAAATGGACTGTTCGGTATTAAATGTGTTCATAAAAAATTTGATTGCAACATCGATTTGGAAGTCTTTCAACTTTCCAACTTCACCGTTATAAGAATGAGCCATCATTTTTTTTTCGGATTATAAGTAAAACACCAATTACTTGCACGTTTTCAGAAATGAATAAATATTTGGTCATTTTGGTTTCGATTATTTATTAAAAAATCTTTTAACCAAGGTGGTTTTTGGTCATTATTCGGAGATTAATTCACAAAATTTGAAACCGGAGGTCTGATCTTTTGATAATATTTACTGAATATTTAATTTGACAATATATGATTTTTTTTTTTAAATTGAAAAAACAAAAGAAAAAATGTAATTTTTGTTATTTTCACAGATTCCACATGCCTGATCTTCCGCAAGAACAGCACGAGATAATTCTTCGTGATTCAGTTTTGTCGATCGAGCGTGAAAAATTGGAGCAAATGTCACTATTGCCGCCTGATCAGCGAGAAAGATTTTTGTTGGAACAATTTTCCGATTTGCCGAGTGAGCAGCGTGAAAAATGGTTGCAAATAGCATCATTGACTTACGAGGAACGAGACAAAATATTCCGCGAGAGTTTTGGCGACATGTCAGCGTTGCAAAAGCAACAAATTTTGAGGGAACAATATTCTGCTCTGAAGGCTGAAGATCGTGAAAAATTGTTCAAAGAAAATTTCCCTGAATTGACGATCGAGCAGAGACAAAAATTCGAAAAAGCTCTGCTCGCCGATTGGAAAACAAAGGGCGAACAATGGGACGTGAAAAAAGTCGATGCGACGAATAATGAGGAGGAAATTTTCGACATGGATAATATTAACGAGGACGAACCGAGACCTCCCATTTCAACACCGAAATCATTCGTCGCTTGTACTTCCTCCGATCGCATAAGAAAAATAAGCGTAGTTGCTAACGACTTTCGACCCATTAACGATGATCCACAAAGCAGCACCAAAGAAAAATCTAGCGACGAATCCAACACTTCGCACAGTAAGAAAAACTCCAAGGACGAGACTCCTGAGGACACTAACAAAACCATCACCTCCTCCAAGAAAAAACGCAAAAGGAAAAGTGTTACCAAGAGAAAAAATTCACAGAGAAAAGCCAGCAACGGCAGCAGCAGCCAAACGGAAATGAGTGAGAGCGATGCCATCGCTGCTGAAGAGACAGAAACTGTAAGAATTCAGAAAAAAATCATTTATTTTTTTCACCAAATTCCATGATATTTATCAATAAAAATTCTTTCTTCATTTTTTTTTCGTATTTTTCAACTTGGTCTTTTGTGATCATCAATTTTTCGGTTCAAGTTTAAAAAAAAATGATTTCCCTAATTTTCGCAGCTTCAGCTTTGTGTCTGCTTGAAATTTGTATTTGAACGATTGTTAGGAGTGTGGAAAGTTTCCCGGAACCGTGTACAGTTGGAATTATTGTTGAATTCTAATTTTGGTTTTTTTTTTGGGTTTTCAACTATTTTTTTGTTTTAAGACCACAATTATTGGTTTTTTTTCCATAATTTTCTTATTTGAAATTCAGATCCAAAAAGGTCCGAGTCCTGTGGTGGAGATCGAGGCTAAAATCGCGAAAAACGATTCTCTCGCAGTCCCTACGAGTTTCTCATCTGAAATCAAACATCAGGAAACTGATTTTCACTTCTTCAGCGACACTGAGGTTACCAAGTAAGTGTTAACTCCGAAAATTCTCAAAATATCACGTATTTATGGAATTTTTTTATACGACTATCGAAAATATTCGAATAATTATGTAACGCAACGGTTTTTTTATCACTTGAAGTTATTTTCCCTCGAGCCTGCAAATTAATGCATAACTTTGGAAAAAAAGGCATAAAACCATATTGTCCCTTCCAGCTCGAGTGTAGTTTTCGTATTAAAAAAAAAAAAACGATTTAAGTGGTCGTGACTCAAGCACGAATTCCTCTCCTGATGTGCAAATTCTCAAAGTGACGTTAAAATCATATGTGCGTCATTAAATATTGAAAAAAAAAAAAATGAAAAAAATAATTTCATTGCCACTTTTTCTTTCAATGTTTACAAAAACAAATTTTTTTTTGTTACATGCACATATTTTTTTCGATTTCAATATTTATTGCTCATATTTATCCGATTCGCGATTTATTTGCTGTTGCGGTATTCTTTTTTTTTTTTTTTTTAGCAATCGTTGAAAATATACGGTGATTGTTCAATGAACTTTGTTTTTATTTTTATTTTTTTGAAATAAATCAAAAACACGTTCAACGAGAGTTCAACTTCTTTAATTTTTTTTGCTATTGAATATTTTTTATTAGGTTCAGAAAGTGTTAAAAAAACAAATTTTAACCATTTTTTTGAATGAAAATATTCCAAATAAATTGAAATAAATATTCTAAATTTTTTAAAGATCAAACTAAATTAAATATTAGTGCGAAAAAAAACGAAATTTCAATAAAATCTATACATTTTTTTGAATGGAAAAGAATAATGAAAAATTTCGTTGAATATTTTATGAAATTTTGGTCTTTTTTTTTGTTCGATACGTTAGAACATTTGACTGTAACTTCATTGTCTTATTTGCCGTCGTAAAAGGAACCGGGATTCCAGGCCATCCTCGCCGGTTCAATCGGACACTGAGTTTGAGATGCGCAAGATCGAACAACAAGGCAAAGAACTCGAAGACGACAAGGCTCATCAGCAGAGCTGGCGATGGGGCGAACTGCCGAGTCCACCTCCAGATTCTAACCATCCAATGAATGCGTCAACGACCTCCGTTCAACCGAACGATAGTAAGTGTAGTAATTATGATTAATATCAAAACTACGGTTCGCGGAAACGAGGCAGTGTTTTCTAAATTGAGAAAATTATCATGCACCTTGAGGTAAAAAAACGAGAATCTTTCTCGATCATTTTTTGTTTAAGAGGAAACATTTATTTCTCAAACAACTTTCTATTTAAGAAAATTGATATTTTTGATAACGGAATTGCAATTTGTGCTTAAAAAAAAAAGATCCAACTTTTTCATCGATAATTTAACAAAGAAATCTCGTACTCGCTATTTTCGATCATTTTTAATGGATTTTTCGTCAATTGACAAGATTTCGAACTGATGGAGTCAGGATTTTTGTGTGAAACGTTGTTACCATCTTTTATATAAAAAATCGACATCAATGTTTCATTACAATGGAAATTTTCTTGGTATGAAAAGTAATGACCGAATGACAATTCTGCGAAACGTATTAAAATTCAATCCCTGCATCGTCGCTGCGAACCGCAACAGCCACTTCCATTACGAAATTCGTTGTCTCATCGTTACGTATTTCGTTGTAAGACACTTGTCTCTCTTGGCTTTAAAAAAATATTCCATCCAAATCGTCATTGAAAAAAAAAAAATCGTATTCGTACGGGTTGCTGCAATGGTAAGAGTTTTTTTTTTTCATGAAAAAATCAAATTGGGCAAAATTCGTATTTTCTCGAACTTGTCAAAACAAAAGTAAGGAATTATTCGATTGGAAACTTTGAATCAGAATTCGAAGACAGTGAAACGTAAAAAATCGAATAGATAATTGAAATACTGAAGTTTCAAATAAAGAAAAATGATTCACATGAATTTTGCCCATTTTTCATTCACATTTTTTCCTTCAGAGGCTGAAAATACAAAACAATAAATTTTCATGCCTGTGGCAGTGACTTAATTGTTTATAATCCATTAATCGTTTAGACGCTTTTTCCGGCGGATGGCTTGTGACATTTTTCTTCATTTTTTAAAAAAACATCAATAAATAAATAAACAAAAAATTAAATAAAAACAAAACTCGAAGTCTCTTTCCACTAACAAATTGGCTAACCGCTTAAAAATTTCCCTCATGTCAGCGGAGGCTCATCGATCTATGCTCAGCGGTATGTTCTCCTTCATGAAGAAGACTTCAAGGGTAAGACACAATCCGGAATCCGAAGGAATTTATCTGAGTGACCTTAACGCCGATGAGCTGGACCCAGAGGTTGCTGCGCTATATTTTCCCTCGTCCCACCGCGGCCCAACTGTGGTCAAAGGTATTACGAATTTCCTCCTTTCTTGCTTCCTCTGCTTTTTACTTTTTCTTTCGTACGCTTATTTCGTTATTTATTTTCTTATTATTAATTCTCCTCATAACGTCATCATAACTTTACAAATCATTCACAGATTATATAAAAATTGTCATTCTTACGAAACATTATTTTCGTTATTATTCATTTTTACATATTTTTTAATGTCACGAGATTAATGAGCTTGAAATTTTATTGGAATTTCAGTTATTTTATTTGACAAGATTAAAAAATCCAGCGAGTGTTATCGATTGCATTAATTTTTTTATTCAGTTTATTTGTCGTTTTTTCTCATATTAATTTGTTAATTAACGAACGACCTTGCCCTTGACAACTTTGAAGGTTTACCAACAGGTGCGTGCAGCCTGCTCTGACGAGTTTGACAGCTTTTTTGGTGGATAAGTGGAAGAAAGCTTTGAATTTGAAGTCTGAAAACTATTTTTGTTGATTGTTATTATTGCTTTTTTATATGGTTTTATACAAAAAAGGAGTAACGTTTTTCGTTTGTCGTTTTTTTATGATTTTCTTCAGAAGGAAAAGGCGTTGACGAGGAAGACACCGAGTCCGGGAACGGTCCAAGCTTACCACAAAGTCCGAACAGCGTCGAAGGTGCTATCGGTGGTCCGAAATCTCTGGACAGCGATTTTGAGGAATCGAAACAATCGCTTTTCGAAAATAACCTTGAAATCAGTCTCTCCCTTTGCGGTGGACTCGATTCCGTACATGGACCATCCGACGATGCTTTTCAACAGAATCTTTTACACTTCGAAGACTTTTGCAACGATGTCAAACTCTACGAGAATCCTAATTTGGTCGTCAAGATGAATGGCAAATTTTATAACTGGGCTACTGCTTGCCCTATTATCGTCACACTCGCTGCTTTTCAACGATGCTTGCCTCAACAAGCTGTCGAAAATCTTTATGCTCAGTTCATCTCGCTGCCCGTACATGAAGAAAATAAAAAAGCTATTAGCGGAAAAACTGTTGAAGGACGCGGTGGTTATACCTCGTGGTTCTCGTGGAGACGATCCACACAACCTCCTAAACAAACCCAAGATATCAGCGAAGGTAAGATCGTTAGGAAAAAATTAAACAAAAGCTCTGAAAACCTTTTTTTTTAATTTCTATCAAATTCGACGTAATCGCCCGTATTTAAATGAATAAATAAGATTCGCCGATTGAGTAACAGTCACTTACGTTATGAAAAAAGGATTTTTTTGTATTTTCTTATTCACCACGTGGAATTTGTTGACGATTCGCGATAAAATGAAAAAGCGATAACGTTCAAAAAGTATTCAAAAAAATTGACGAATTTATTCAGATTAATTGAAGAAATTTTTTATCGTTTTTGCTTCATTGACATTTTGTTTTAACCAATCGATCAACATTTGTTTTTGAACGGTAAAATGTTAAACATTTTTATTGTTTCAGTCGACGGGCCCGTTGTCGAAGCGACGGAAATACCTTCAAACCTTACCGTCGTTACCTCGGATGAGGCGATGGAACAAAACAATTTGCAGGAAATGTAAGTATTTTCATTTTTAACATTCGTGCATTGGCATGATTGTTATTAATAATTATTGTCGATTGTTATTAGTTATATAATTTCGTTAACTTGGATATGAAAACAAACGAAATTTTTCCAGAGAGCCAAAGACTGACGATGTTATTGAAACGCTGATAACAGTTGACGTGGAAAATGGTCCGACGAGTTTGTCTTGCAGTCCCGAAGATCCGAGCGTCGTTGTGAAACCAAATAAATCAGGTGAAGGCGAAGGTTACAGCGGCAGTGAAGATTCCGATAGCAATCCAAATGGCAAATCTGCTGGTGTCAAAATTCCCAAAGAGCGAAGACCTTATTACGAATCCACTGAGAAATATCGCAAAACTCTGCGACTTTCATCCGAACAGATCGTAAGTTTCATTTCGCACTTATCCATCGATGGCTGTCAGTTTAATACTTTTTTTGAACATTAATAATTAGTAGTAAATACAATGGTTGCTCCAATTTGCATATTTCGTCGGCATACAATATTTTAATCATGAATTTTATAGTTAAATTTGTAGCAAATGGACCAAAAAGTATTGACACGTGATAATATTTCGTTATTGTTGTTTTTTTCGACTTTAGGCAAGTTTGAATCTGAAGGAAGGTCCTAACGAGGTTGTATTCAGTGTGACAACGGCTTATCAAGGAACATCACGTTGCAAGTGTCACATTTATAGATGGAGATGGGACGACAAAATAGTGATATCGGATATCGACGGAACAATTACTAAGTCGGATGTTCTTGGGCACATTTTGCCAATAGTTGGCAAAGATTGGGCTCAGTCAGGAGTTGCTCAATTATTTACGAAAATAAAGAACAATGGTTACAAACTGTTGTATCTGTCAGCACGCGCGATTGGACAAGCAAGAGTCACGAGGGAATATTTGAAGAGTATAAAACAAGGAGATTTGTCATTGCCCGAAGGGCCTTTGCTCCTCAATCCTACAAGTTTGATTTCTGCCTTTCATCGTGAAGTCATTGAGAAAAAACCTGAACAATTTAAAATATCATGTCTGACTGACATTCAAGCACTTTTCCCCGATGGCTCCAAACCTTTTTACGCTGGATACGGTAATCGCATCAATGACGTATGGGCTTATCGAGCTGTTGGCATTCCAATTATGCGAATTTTCACCATTAATCATCGGGGCGAATTGAAACACGAACTTACCCAAACATTCCAATCATCGTAAGTATTTTTTTCTCGCTGAATTAATCTTATTTTATAAATTCTTCTAGTTTTAAAGATTTACTACTTAATTGATATCGTGTAAATATATTTTACAAGCAATATTCACTTGGTTTATTTATAATTAACAGTTTTTATTGCTAGTATATTTAAGTTATTTTTTTAGTTTTATTCGTTTTTTTTTTATCTTGCTTGTTTTTGGGATACACAAAATACTGTTCGTTAGCAAATGAGGGATTTTTAATAATTGGAATATGCGGAATTAAAATTGCTTTGGATCTCGTGCAAAACTTACATTCGCTGAAAAAAATAAATTGAAAATTTGGTGTTAGCCTTATTAACAATGACCTTGACGGTGTTTGTAAAAAATAGATAGAATGCTAATTTGATCAGCGGATAACCTTGAGACTAAAATTTCACTTTTTGTTCCATTGACGAATAACACTTTTTTTCCAAGTTTGACAGAAATTTAATAAATCGACAACTCGGATAAAATATACTTTATTCAGCTGCAATGAAATTTAATTAGAATTTGCAGCGAGAAGTCTAAACGAAAACGAAAATCAATTAAATAATTTTAATTTTAATAATTAAATCAAAGATTCTAATTATTCTGTTGAATATTTTGAGAGCAGTTTTGTCACCGTCACTTGAGTTTTATTATAACAATTAAAATTTATATTTCCAGGATTTTGAGATGCCCACGACACTTTTAACAAATCTCGAACAAAAATTAACACCATTTTTTCGAATCTAACTTTTGGAAACGGAGCGACAATCGAATAATTCTTGGGCAACTAACAATTGCTGCAATATTTGTGACGTCTCGAACGTTTGATTCGTCATTTGCCAATTAATCTTGCAGGGATATTTAAAACACAAGCTGGGGATGGGCATGTGCTTTAGTTTTTACACATCGTTACGAAACTTTTACATTTTTTTTTGTTTTTGTTTTAATTCGATTTCTTTTCCTCCACAATTGTCCGGTCGTAACGAAATCGCTTGAATCGGCGAGAACAATATTTTGTCTTCTCACCAATCGAGTAACGAGCTACGAATTGCGTGGACCTGACAGTATAAGGATGGGGAGAAAATAAAAATTCGATCAACGATACATTTAACAAAAGAGGAAAAATTGAACTTCAACAGTCTTTTGACAAGAGGGATATATTTCTGTGATTACAGTTATACGTGTCAGAGCGGTATCGTCAATGAAGTGTTCCCACCTCTGTCAACAGCAGCTGTTTACTGACAAGCCACTCACAACCATAGCCAATTAATATTGGGCGTTTTAAAAATTTATTATAAAAAATGCACATTTTGCCCGAAATGTGTATTTTTTTTCTCTTCTTTTGACGATATTTTTCGTTATCGTCAATTTAATGATTATAACGCGTTTCTTACAGTTCCATATTGGGCCTTGCGTGAAATGCACATTACGATACACGCATATACATTCTATATGAATGTTTTTTTACAGATTATTCATGTGTAGATACTGATTTTTGTTATTATTTATTTATTTCTTTTCAAACGATCCAGTATAATTCTTCATGAATGTTTTAGTCTATTTTTGTACGCAATTTTTCTACGTAGTTGAGTGATTACTTAGTCTACAGTTTAACTGACGATAAATTCTAGTCAGACGTTGAATATTTGATTTTTTGACGAAACGCTGTCGTGTGATAAAACGTTATTCCTTTTGTTATTTGTTTTTATTTTGTTTTTTTTATCTATGTTATTTAATTTTTTGTCGATTTATCGGCTCGCGGAGGCTTTAACGATTATCACAAAAGCTGATATGGTATTTGGTTGTGCATCTACTTCTACTTATCTCCTTATAATTTATAGGGTAAGCACTCGTTCGTTACACACTCGCTTTCTTTTTATTTTGCTCTTTACGTATTCAGTTTTCTCCATATCACGTCATCCAAGCTTCTGTTGCCTTTAGTGGCTTTTCTTTTTTTTGTTACCTTTTTTTTTAGACGCTTCTTTATTTGGGGTGAAAAATGAACAGTTTCATCGTCATGTTCTTTGATAGGGTACACGTTAAAAAAGAGTAATTGAAACACTATTTTTTTAGACACTATTGAAAATTACTGAGTCAAAGTTTTCCAAGTTGAAAAAAATTAAAAATTAAAAAAACTTTTAATTAAAAATTTGTACACAGTCGTAAATTTAAAAAATTCAATTTTTCGATCAATCTATTTAGAAAAATCGAACCAATAGAAAAAATAATCAACCAGCCAAAGTTTTGAGCCACAAATTTGAAAAATGAAGAATCATACAGGAAAAAAAAATTAAAATCCAAAGTTTTATTCCATTTTATCAAATAGAAAACGGTAAAAAACAAACATTCTTCCATTTATTCCAAAAGGGTCGCAATTTTTGAGTGTTTTTGATTATTACTCTTTTTTTTTTCAACTCTTTTCGATGGTCATGTTCCCTTAATACGCTTACGCATCGATCGTCAATAATTTCGTCATGGGGGCTCTTTCGTTTTTTCAGGCATCTGGTTCTTTCTGATTTTTTCATCTTGCTCTGTTTCCACAGACTTTTCTAAGGGCCGTCGGACGCTGTCAATACCAAAAAATCACACGATAATAATAATAATAACAATGATAATAATAATAATAATTCATGCATCTTCTTGTTGTTTCGACATGGATCTTTCTATAGTTTTTAGTGGGCTCGGTCGTGACTACTCTCCTGTAAAACTGGAAAGAAAAAAAAACAATACGAAAACCAGCTCAAACGGTTGGCGGGCTTTTTTTTTGTTCCACGATTTACCTCAAACTAATCCATCGTCTTTTCGTATTTCCTTGTTACAGATTCTTATTTTTTTTTTTTTTTTTTTTTTCATTCAATTTTTCCTCGTCATCACAAATAGGTAAAACTGAATTTTTTCTCGTTTTTTTTATTTTTTCGAAATTCGTTTTTTCATTTCCGTTTTCATTTGCTCGTTGAGAATTTAGAGAGTTTTTGAAAAATAAAAGAAAAAAAATTGTCACTATTTTAATTTATTCAGTTTTACCAATTTGTATCTATTATTAAATAAATTTTCACAGGCTTGCTAGTGATCGTGCGAAATCGACTTCATGGTATATAAAAAAAAAAAAAAGACAGAAATAAACCTCATATTTGACTCATGTTTCATTTTTCAGTAATAAAAATCGCATAATGTGTAATATCATTGATAATAAAGATGTAAAATGTGATTATTAACAAATGGATCGTTGGTCTTTCGTTTTTGTTTGATTACAGATATTCAAACATGAGCTTTATCGTAGACCATCTTTTCCCTGCATTGAGGGAGGACGCAGCAGACGAATTCAGCAATTTTTCATACTGGCGAGAACCCATACAGGAACTGCCGAATCTCGAGTCACTTCTCGCCGAGAGTCAGACAACGCAATAAACGCAAAATAACATTAAAATGTTCCCTCGTAAGAAAATAATTAGATAAGAAAGAGGCTGCGGGTCTCGAGCGAATCCGAGCGAATCTGCAAATTCTCTCGTTTACAAGTATATTAACAATGAGAAATATTCGTGTCGTATATTCAGCTAACTTTTGTACTCTGTCTCTTCGATATTTAGTGTCTTAGGATATTTGGTGCGATTTTTCGAAGAAACTAACAATATTAAAGCTCAGTCGCTATTTAGTTATTCGCATATTCGCAAACGTATTGTCGATATATTAAAATATATCTATTTACGTATATTTCTCTAAGCATCTGGAATTTTCTTAGATACCGCCCAAAGTTTCCTATAAATTGACTAAATAATTGTCCAAGAGTTAAAATACTGCATTCCAGTTAATCGTAGAAGCTCGAGATTGTTCCAAGTGAGAAAATAACAAAATTAGTCAATTTTGCGTCAGTCAAATTCGCTATAAAAATTCAAAAGACAACAAAAAAAAACCAAAAAAAAAGAACCCTCAAAAAAGTGGGGCTTTTCGTATTATTCGCGCTTCAATTAAATTGAACATAAATAAGTGAAAAACAAAAGGGAAAAAAAGTTGATCGTAAAACTTACGAGGATTGTGGGGAAAATCCGTTGACCGGATTTATATGAAAAAAGTGTATTAATTAGGTTATTATTATTATTATTGTTAATATTATTTATAATAGATCGTTTTCCTTTTCAATATGAACGAAAAATAATGATAAATCCTTTGAAAAGTTTATTTTGAGAATGAATTTTGATTGTTTACGATTGTACCGGACATGACAATTCCGCTGTAAATCCATTCTACAGTTTAGCCAGACTTATTAACTAATTCCCAGTTGTGATAAAAGCTTTGGTCAAAAAATGAAACGATTAAGTACGATATAATGAAATTGTCTGGCAAACTGACTTTAGTTACCTCGGTTTATTTAAACTTTTTTCAAAAAATGATTGATAAGTTATTTTTTTATGAGATCTCGATTTAGTTGGCGTGCTGACAAGTTGCCATACTTAGGATAGGAAGGAAAAGTGAAAGATTGAAGAAAACAAAAATGACATCTCTTTGCATTGTGATATTTCGATCAAATTAGTGCGGGCTACCTGTTAGAAATATGAGCTATTTTTTTAATTTCGAACTTTTGTAACTTTCTCGATGGTACTCGAGAAAGAGAGAGAGAGAGAATATGAAAAAGAAATGAAAAGGAAGAAATGTACCACGTTTGGAGTATTAATATTTTTTTTGGAGTAGCATTAACAATTTTTATTTTTTCTAATTTATGTTTCTCTTTTGAAATGGAACTAAGTTCCGACGAAATAACTGTATCGTCGATTAACTCCTTGGAATATTTTTAAATGTTTATTTGAGTATTTTTGGAGGTTTTTTTTGTTTTTGTTTTCAAGAAGAAACAAATAAGGAAAAATAAATTTAGCCGAGAAAATTAGGTCGACACGCGATTGCGCTTTACCAAAGAGTCGCTTTGCTGACACAGCGTATGTGGATGAACGTCGTTTCGTTACGATCGTCGTTTTAACTTGTCTATTCAGCTCCGGTTATGAAAATGTGCAGATTTTTGACACTCAATAATAGCGAATTGTGGTATTCGGAACGAATAACACGACGAAGTCTTTTTTCCCGATTTTTTTTTGTACGTTATTTGTATATTTTATTATTTTTCAAGCACCCGCTCTTGTTTATGTAAATATTGATTCGAGTCTACGATTTATGTATTGTTTAAGATTTAGTATTCATATTTTATTTGATCCACTGTTTCGCCGCACTCCACAATTGTCAATTCTGTTAATAAATTTCAGTTCATTTGTAATTTCATCATTTTATGGTTTTTTACCTTTTTTTTTGATTCCTCTTTTTTCTTTGTTCATTATGATTTATCTTTTTCGTTCATTATGCGAAATCAGATTTACTTTTTGTCATTGGCATAAGCAGCAACTAATATTGACATTGGTAACGAATTTTTTTTTTTTAACGCCTTTTGGAATGTTTGTTCACAAATAATTTCTAAAATGAACTTGACTGAAACAATTATTATTCGAATTACTTATTTTTTCCACAATTTCTCGCATTTCGACCGAAATAATGTCAAAAACTGATAAATCGTTTCGTAATTAAGCATTTCAGGATTAAAAATATATATTTTTTTTATGATGAATTATAGTTCGACGTTTAACGGCTGCGTTCTTCGCTTCAAATTTGTGACGGTCGAGATATTCAAAAAATAAAACAATGTGGTCGACAGGCAATTTTTTTTTTACAGCTTCTTAAAATGCTTGAGCTTGTGACGCTAAATGTAATAATTGTATGTCCTGTAATCACAAATTGCGTGATCACTACGAGGGAAAAAAAAAATACATTCAACAACAATTGCTTCGAAATGAAATAAAATCATTTTCACCATTTCTTTTACATCCTCATATTGTTTAACAATTCGATTGAACGACGACTCGATAATTAAGTAAATTGGAATGATTAATCCCATTATTTCGAAAAAAAAAAAGCTTTTTCGATATATTACACGGCCCATTAAACGTTTGCTCCAATTAAAAACTTAATCACATAACAATTTCGAAACTTTGATTTTTGTGTATATAAAGAACAAATCCAATGTCGTTGATTTTCAAAATTTTTATTTGTATCAAAATAATACCACTGTTAAAAATTTTCCAAAAAAGTATTTATTATTTTAAAAAAAGAAGTTTTACAAGACTGGCTCCGGTTTGGTTCCGGAGAAAAGATCGCTTACGGATTAATTTTTTTTCTTTTTTTTTTATCATATCAGGTTTGCAGGACAGACGTAGACTTAGGGAAATACGTAACTCAGAAATTTGCTTCGTTACCGTCTCGTTCGGGTCTCACGTTTCCTTCTGCAATATTTAAATTAATTTGCCATGAAGCTTTATTTCTTGTTCCAGTTTTTTTTCTCACCACAGGCAAAGAATAAGAAAAAAATCGAAGCTTTCGAATTTGGTCGATGTCTCAAATTAATTTTTAGAAAATCGAACTATTTTTATTGAATTTATCACAGTTTTTTTTCTCTAAAATTAAACAATCTGAACGTAAGTTTTCGTTTATTAAAAATACCGGACGATAACACTCGAACTTTTCGTTTTCGTGACAAGGAAATTTTTTTTTTCAACTCTCTGCTTTTGATAATATTTCTAAAATATTCAGAAATCTTCATAACTTATTTTTCGCCCTTTGGGACGTCCAACGTCGTCGGTATCCGACATTTCTAATGAATCAATCGATGTTGCGCTCCTTCGACGTTCCGGTATGACATCAAAGACGACTTTACTGTCCGGAGACTGATTTTGATAATTATTGGACCAGTAAAGCTTCACCTGTATTATTTTATCCACTTGATAATGATAAACCATTTGCCAAGAAAAAAAAGATACGTTTGAACAAAAACTGAAAATGCTTACCCACAAAAATCCAAAAATCCAAAAAATGGCCATCGCCATTGGAAAACTCATGATGATTAATGATTTTTTATTTATTTCTATTGATTATTTGGTTAAAATTGAAAAAAATGATGAAATTTGAATGGAGAACTAAAATTTAGACAATTCGCGATGAAAATTTTTTCCGAGATGTTGAACGTTCGCACGTTCAATTGTCTCGACTCGAGGCTTCATTTTTTTTTTTCAAATAACACGCGAAATCTATGGTGCCACGATTTTTACGTCCAGAACGTTTTAAAAATCTTATTCCATTCATTTTGGAACCTGACGATTTTGGAATCGATAGAGAAAAAAAATTCTTTGGAAAACTTCTCGTTCAATAGTTTTTTAATTTTTTAGTTTAGTTTTCTTTTTTTTTTTATAAAAATACATTCAAAAACCAACACTGATTTATCATGAGGGGTTAAAAACAAATAAAAATATTCAATTAGCGTAATTTTTGACAAATAACCGCACGTTTAAAAAAATTAGACCAGATATTCCAAACGATAAAGATTTCAAAATTTTCTGACAATTTTTTAAAAATAAATGTTTCCTTAAACCAATAAATAACTTTATTGCTGTCGTTATTTAAAATAAAT
Source organism: Campoletis raptor (assembly GCA_948107755.1). Taxonomy (NCBI): domain Eukaryota; kingdom Metazoa; phylum Arthropoda; class Insecta; order Hymenoptera; family Ichneumonidae; genus Campoletis; species Campoletis raptor. The sequence goes on along the minus strand of OX403630.1, from coordinate 6,026,625 downwards.
CGCTGAATACTTTTTAGATTTTTGTTTCCTTGCGAATGAACGAAGTTCAAAAGTTTTTTCCAAAAATTTGGATCCCAATAAACTCATTGAAAGCAGATTTATGAAATATGTACACATTTGTTTTTATTGTTGTCCATTTTTACAGAACATGCGTTTCACGTTTCGTCCAAACCATCGACGTCCATTTCTTGATCGGAATCCTCGTTTACTGACAATTGCTTATAACCTTTCTTCTTCGAAAAAAAACCCAAAGGTTTCAATTTGAAAGCAGCAAGTTGTCTGCCGAAAAGTTTCTGCAATCGAAAATACATTTTTTCAAATTCCAATTCCACAAACGTCATTATAATCGTTTCTACCAAGCCAGCAAAATTTATGGAATTTCACAGAACTATTTCACTGTCATATTATTTTATTAAAAATTCGGAGAGAGTATAAAAAATATTTGCTAAATATCGACCAACTTTTTATCAGTTCCATGTGTGCTCTTATTTTAGGAATCATGTTTTTTTAAATCGAATTTTACATTTTGTTTACAGTCATTCGTTTTGTTTCACATTTTTTTTGTTCACAGCTGACAGTTCTGTTTTTATTATTATTTTGAAGAACTTTTGTGTTACGAAATAATGTTAAGCTAGTTTAGCACTGTATTCGGGAAAGTGATTATGGATAAGAGATCAGATAAAGACTTTTCTTAATTGCTTCAGATTAAATGGAAAAATTCATGGATGTAATTCGTAAAATAATAGACGATCGTTATTTTTCCAAATTTTGGAGAAACACTGAATGGAATCTCAAGTTCTTATGGAAAAGGAGAAGAAATTTTGTAAAATTTAAGTGTAGCAAGTTGCAGCGTCAAAAAAAAATGAATACGCACCAATATGCTTGCCTGCTCAGGCGTTAATTGATGTCCTTTTTTGCAGACTTCGTAGTCTTTAATTAGAGTGACAACACCTTTTTGTAAAGCGGTTGGCATGCCTAATTTTCGTAGATGAGGTTCGATACTGTGTGAGAAATCGGGCAAAGGACCTTCGGGAAGAACGATAGTTTCTTTGACGACAAAGCCCGACCTTGCAAAATCCTCTTCTTCGTATTGATTCATCCAGTCGAGAACTTTGGATTTGGATCTATTAGTAAATAACAGTCCGCATTGTCCTTTAAGGGCAGCGGACAATTTGTGGATTCCGTCGATAACTTCCTCTTCGGGTTTTCTGCCCAAACCCAAAGCCATTATTTTGTTTTTGCCAAAAAAAAATCTACTGTCGTTCCATTCGTCTCTAATGCCCTTGAGTTTGTTGTTACGCATGTTGCGCACGGAAAACAAAAATATGCGCTCATACTTTTCGGCACAAACTTTGATGTCGTTAATAATATGGTCCTTCAAAGCTTTACCCTTTTTACTTGTTTTTGTGAGCGATACTGTAATAATAAATAACACAAATCTTAATTAATGGGATTTGAGAAATTTGTAGAAATTTCTGTGAAATTACGTAAAAATACACAACGCAGTGCATAAATCGTAAAACATTTGAGAATTTCTTTTGGACGATCAAAAAACTTTAATTTATTTCCATGATTCAAATTGCAAAAAAATTCCTAGATTTTTTGTTTGAGAAATAATAAATTTGTCGGTTAATTCAGAAAACTAGATCCATTTTTGGAATTTCTCGAAATATTAAAAATACATTGCATTAAACAAACAAAAATATTTTGGAATGAAAAGGCATTTATCCACTAGGAAATCACAGTGTATCCTCGATTTTTCCTCGATTTTTTACAAATGAATAAATTGGAATATTAGGCAATCATGAAAAAAAAAATTAATATTTTAATATTGAGAAGTTGACGGGAAGGATTGGTAAAGCTTTGGAAATAGAATAGCTCTAACGTGGGTGAAAATACACGAAAACACAATTTTTTTTAGGTTAGATCACTTTGTTTCGTTGCAAACTTAATTAATTCGATAGTTTATTAAATAAAATTTCAAAGATAATTTTCTTGAATATTACTTTTCTTATCCCTCTTCGATTTCGGCATTTTGTCGGATGTTTTTAAAGGTTTATCACTTTTTTAATTAATTGTGCCACTGAGAACGGTGACAACCATGTGCTCATGTGCTTCTCGGGAAAATCAAATTTTTAGTACCGACTACCGACAAGCTTCAGTGGCGCTGCTGGCGCTCGCGACTTGGGCAAAACTTGGGCAACGTTCGTTTCCACATTCATTGGGACGATTGGGACCTGGATATACATGGGTTTTGTGGGAAGATCTTTTATTTCCATTCACCATTTATTAAAAATGAATCAATGATTGAGAAACTCTTTACGCATTTATGTATTTTTCAAATATGTAGAAATGGCAGTGTCTTTGAGAACAAATGTTTTGTAGTGTTACGTTTTCTGCAGAGTATGAAAAATATTTGCAAAATAACAATTATTAATGTGCAACTGAAATTGACTAAAATTTTCGGCTGATTTATCATTTCGTACCAATTCTAGAACAAATTCATTAATTATTGATTATATAGTATTATGTTACGTCAGGTGATTCGGGAAGAACCATTAGAAATGGAAAAACAATTTATTCGATGATGGAATCATTTTTTTCAATAAACAAATAAAAAACAATAGAACCATAAATACTTGATTATTTCTCATGTAAAAATTCCAATAAGAATCTTTTAAACAAAGCATTAGACGTTGTTTCAAGACAATAAATTATATTGCACTCGAGAAAGTAGAAAAAAAAAATGAGTGTAGACACGTTCGTGGTGGAGTCGAATAATGATTTAAATGGCCGGAAGTTGGCGCTGCGGTCGCGTCCCAAAGATGGCAGCATCCGTTAGTCGCGGCAGTGCACTCTGTGAGATCGTAGTGGACGGGAGCCCGTTGAAATACGCCGAAACCTTGATTTTCCAGGCCGCTAATTGCACTCAAAAGGTGAGTCTTTTGATAATTCAACGTTTTATTCGTATTAACCATCAGGGTGTGTTGATCATCGTTATCGAGTAAAGCTCTTAAACGTAAATACGTTTTAAAATTGTGAAAGGAGAGGCTAAAAGGGAGTATCGTTTTTTTTCTACGATGGACGAGTTCACGTAGCCTCGTGAGCAACGTTATAGCCATTCAATCCGCCGACAGGCAGCCACGAGTTTTTTAAACTCGAAATATTCGTTGGAAGCTATTGAAAATTAGCGAAAAAGTCATGAAAATCGTAGCCAAAGGAAACAATCGTTTTTTTTCTTTCATTTCGTTTTTCCCCCTTGGAAAACTTATCTTGTGTGAAATATCGTGGAAAATGACGCACGCGCTACGCACGATGCGGAGCTAGAGGAGTGTCTCGGTCGGCCATCTTGATTCTCTCGCCGGCGAAGCACGCTTTTTCATTCTTTTTTTTTTTTTGCGTCTACGTATTACTTGGTAACCGTCGATTGCTAGGACGAATAATATTTTGGTACAAAGATAGTTTTGCGAAGTTAATAATTGTTTCCCTTCCCTCATCTATTTTCGTTCCTGTGGCCTGTCAATCAATGAACTCGGAGGAATAAAACGTTGGAACTATTTTTTCTTTTTTTTCTCATTCCTTGCATATCGCTGCGTTTCGTGTGTATGTGTCCGATGACGTAGGAGGTACACGCACACATCGTGAGCTCGCGTCGTCATCGTTAGAGACGTCAGGGGAGTGCCCGGGCGGCCATGTTGCTTTTGCGATCTATCTGTGTATCTCAAACCGGCTACGACGAAATTTTTCGTCCCCAGAAACGAGGAAAATTGACTTGTTTCTCTCAAATCTCTTATAAACTATACATTTTTCCTACTTTTTTGACAGTTCTTTTAATACGTCCAATTCTTTTGACTATAAAAGAATATTTGTTCAAATTCCTGATACATTTTTCTTCTTTTATTTGTCAATTTATCAAAAATCCTAAGAACTTTTATTTCAAATGATCCAAATTTTGAAAACACGTTATTTTACACATTTCCAACAATTCTTTTGGAATTTTTCTCTCTCTACTCTTTGAACACATCATTCCTTACGCCCAATCAATCGATTTTTCAATCCTACATTATATATTTTTGTGTTATAATTAATAATTGAACATTTCATTCGATTTTTTTTTTCGATTTCATAACTTTCTCATGTGCAATTGCATAATCGTTACACTACGACGACATTTAGATAACACAATCGCAATTGCAACAGCAACATACACGATAATAACAAATAATTATATATTTTAATTATTTCATTATCGAGAATAAAACTTTTACTTTCAGATTTTCTCCGATTGTTTACAAAATTATTGAACTTTTTATAACTTTCCATTTTTTTTTTTTTGAAAATTTTCACAGAATCCTTTGGGAAACAAACATTTTTCATTATTTTATTAAATCGACGATCATTAATATTTATTTAAGTAACAGTTAAAAACAGAGACAAAAATTTTGTCCAAATTACAGGAGAAAAGTCAACAAAGTTTGACAATAAAATAAAAAAATAGGAAAACCAAGAAATTTGTTAATATTTAAATAATTTGATGATCGAATATGAATTTCTGTAACACCTTGGAAAGCTGAGAATTTTTTTCAGTATTTTTTTTTTGCAAAAAGTGTAATTCACACGCTTTAGGGATAGAAAAAGATCAAAAAAAAAAACGATAGAAACCCCAAAAAAAGAAAACTGCAAGTTCACAATTGGATCGATTGAATGAGCAGGTGTAAAAGTTCCTGGTGTAGCGATCTCTCTTTGTCTTCGTCTCTCTTCGTCTTTCTCTCTCGTTTTGTATCTTGTCAAACGAGGTTGTTCGTCTCCCTCGAGTGGTTAACACCTACGCAATTTTTCTTGAAGGCCCATATATGGGCTCGGAGATTCATTCAATGCCAATGTCTCAAATCTCTTTTTTTTAATACTTCAGTGAGAATCGCGAACGAGGATAAAAGAATGAAAGAACGAAAGAGAGAATGAAAGAGAAAGAGAGAGAGAGAGAGCTTTTGTCATTTTTTTAATTCACTAATTCCAAAAACTCTCTTGAGTTTCAAAAACTGAGGAATCTTGTAAAAGAATTATTTATCTTCTCTCGAGAAATTGCCATTAATTTCGGAAGTTCATCTGATTAAGAACGCAACGAAGGAATATCGATTAAAAATTTTGAATACAATTATAGTACCTACAAAGTCCCCTTTCAAAATTTCAAGCCATCAGAATACTTTGTTCATTAGAAATTGGGAAAAAAAAAGAAAAAAAAAACAGTTGAAATTGGACAGAATGTAAAATAAACATTGTTGCTTAAAAATCAACTGATTAGGGAACACGAGAACTTTAAAAAATGACTTTTGGGACACCCGGTAAATGTAACTTCCGGAATCGATTGACCTGTATATACACACATAGGTGTATCCATTATCGAACCTTGGGAGGGCGAACAGTACGTCTAGCCCTGCCGGGGGCGTTTCCGCTTCGTGTTCTCTGTAAAGGATCCTGGACACAGTTTTTATTTCCCCATATTCATGGTGTCTATACATTACTAGCGTTCGCTATTTTCTTTCTCTCTCTCTCTCTCTCTCTCTCCCTCTCTCTCTCTCTCTCTCTCTTTCTATCTCTCACACTATTTTTCCTTCGCTCTTAGATGAGAAGGCCTTTGACAAGCGAACCGTCGATCTGTTATAGTTTCTCGGTTGGTTCGTGTCGAACAATCAATAAAACAACCGGTTATGTTTCTCCCAGAATCTCATCAAGTGCAATTCGACTCGAGAATCCTTAATAAAAAAAAACAACGAAAAAAAAAAAAATTAAAAAAAAAATAATTATTATAACTTAGAAAGGGCATTTTATTGTTGTTTTCAAGAGTTTGAAAATAATTCATAATCCAAGAATTCTTCTTTGAAAGAATATCCCATTGTCATAAAGTTCGAAAAAATTAACTTCTCTTGTAATAAATAATAAATGAACATTATGATCTTGATCTTCAGATATCACGCACGATGTGTAATGTGCGGAGGTTATAAAATAGCCACGTTATGTATAACCGGTTTTGAACCTTCTCCGGAAGTGCCTGGCGCTACGTTTGTTTTTTCCTGCTTCGTAGAGTTATTTTTTTTTCTCTCTATTTTTATTGTTCTACACTCGCCTCGACTAATCACTGATAGGATCTTCGTTAGGAGACTGCGGCGTAGTGGGAAAAAAAACCGTGTGAATCACTGCGTCTTGCATTTTACTGCAGACACGAAGACTTTGACCTCGTTCCTTCAATTGTCATTCTCCTACAACGTGTAGGTCAAATATGAATGAAAAAATGAAAGAAAACTACTCTTTTCTAAGGATATACCATTTTTACGATATACAAAAAAGTACTTATTCGATTCGTAACAAATTTTTTAGCACGCATGAACTTTTGCAATTTATAACAAACAAAATATCCGACTTACTTGAAAATCTTAATTATTATTAATTCAAAATCGAGTAATTAAAAGTTTCGTGGATTTTTTTTGTCTCATTTTTATAATTGAACCTAAACAATGCCAGGAACCAGGAAATTATTGATGGAAAACTCTTGTTTTTAGCCCGTTGACTGACAGGGTGTTTTCCTATTTTTGTACCAAAACTGTTGAAAGCATATTTTTTAAATAAAAATCCACAAAAATCTGTTTCACGAAGATTTCTTAGGTGTTCCCGATTTCATTTCTAAACTTCTTCATTTGTAAACTTCTCAAGTTTCATTTGAGAAAGTTATTCAAGTTTTTACATAAATAAAACAATACGAAGATTGGCACAGTACAATACAATTTGAACCGTTTAATAAATCGATATAAAAATTGGAGTGAATTAAATTTGACCTAAATAAAGTGCCCAATTTCGAGAGTATATCCCTTTCGTGGATCGTCGCATTTATATATAATCACCCGGAGTATGAATGAAGTAGATCCGGCCGGAGATCAGTCGTTCCGTTTACTGTCTTAGTAATTTCGTATTATTATAACATGTGTAAAGAGATAGAGAGATAGAGAGAGAGAGAGAGAGAGAGAAAGAGAGAAAAATAGAAGGAATGAAACATTCTTTTTCTCCGTCCACGGTTCTTCTCCATTAGACTTTTTTTTTCCTGCCAAGGCCACACCTCGTGCACGTTCCCACTTCTATAAGTGGGAAATAAATGAACGTACATTTATATATTTTTATTTGTATGGCGTCTGAGCTGAAAGGACGATGCAACATTCTTCTCAGTCCCACGCTCATAATCACGTCCGATTATCTTTACTAAATGGTAAATCCACGCCTCATACTTTTCGTATGAATCCTCATGATTTTCCTCGGAACAAAACGACAAGAACGAAATAATAATAATAATAATAATGATAATAATGATTACAAACGACTGAGAGAGTCTCATGTTGGCTAATTCAGAAGGAAAATTTTAATGATCGTTTCCCAATTAATCTCAATGCACAATTAACTCACTGCACATTTCACTGCGAACTCGTCTCTTCTAACCCTCGTTAAAAAACGTGCCTTTTCGACTTTGTCACGCTACAGCTTCGCTCATCCGACAATTACTCTCTTAACGCCATATTCGTGCACCAATATTTGCGAGTATGTGTGCATACGCGTTCGTGTTTATCTGTGAGGAATTTCACGCTGAATCGACTGACGTCCGACCCTCCTTACTTTCGATTTATTTTTATTTATTTTTTAAATTCCATATTCTCTCCGGAGTAATCGTCAAAAATGAGTCGTTTGACCCATTGAACTATGTTTGGACCAAGGGTCAAAATATACTGTTGGTTCACGACGCGATTACTCTGATCAGCTGTTCAATTTCGGTGATTCAACACTTTCAACCGGAACCACTTGATTTCGAGTGACTACGGATTATCAGTAACATTTTGTATGTTTTTTTCTCCATTATTCCTGCGCCTTTAATTGCCCAGTAAATTTCTTGCAATTCCTTCCCGACCGAAAAATCGATTGTAAGGTTTCCAAATCACGAAATAACACAAATTTTCTTCTACTTTTTCTTAAATTAATTAAATTAAATTTAAATTTAAATTTAAATTTAAATTTTTAAAATTAAATTTAAATTTAAATTTTTAAAATTAAATTAAATTTAAATTTAAATTTAATTTTAAAAAATTAAAAAAAAAATTAAATTACAGTTCAATTTCTTCTACTTTTTTCGATACACACTTGAGTCTGATTTAAAATTAAAAAAAAACGTGTTATACGAATCGAAATTGGGTTAATTTAGCGCGAAACGACTTTTATCGGCCACCTTCTCAACGCTTGTTGGACTAGAGCTCATCAGTGTCCATGCTCGTTCGTTCGTGACTTAGTGTGTGTGTCCGTTAGTAGGAGTGACCGCGTGCCTAACCGGAAACGTGACGGACTCGTCACCGGTGCGCTCCAGCCGCAATTACGTCTCGACGAACTTGAGGAAATTGACATAGTCCATCTATCCTTCATCCTTCCTATCTCTCCATATCCACGTTTCTATATCTATGTTACTGTATTTGAAGGTCTGCATCGACTGAATTTTCAAGTTAATTTCATCGTATAAGTTCGCGTTTAAATTACTTCTCGATTTGTAACGTGTAGAAGCCAATATTTTTTTTCCAAGAATTTGAACCCCAAAAATCCATTTTTTTTTTACTACAAAATTTCAGAAGTAGAAACAATAAATTGCAAACATTAAAGTTTCAATTTTCACGTAACGATCAATATTTACGTCACTTTGAGATAATTTCGTACACAAAAGGAAATTTCGTTTGATTTTCATAGAAAATTCAATTTCGTTGAAAAACATTCTTGAGAATTATGTGTTGTCTCATGATTTTCACGGTAAATTTTCAAGAATTTTTCAAAAAAAAAGAAAATGAAATAACGAAACTGATGATTTTTTAAAATAGTAATCGAAAGAATTTTCTTCGAATTTTGTTTAATTCATTTTCTTATTCTCTCATTTTATTGCAATAGTTATTTTTTGTCCCTGAGTCAATCAATCGATATTCGACTCTCGAAGCTTTTCTTCGTCCCAGTTTTATTTTTCTTTCTCGTGCTGATGGTCGAGGTTTATTTTCGATCTCTCTCGCTCTCTCTCCATACATTTATACTTTACGAAGCTCTGTCAGACTCTGGACGTGTTTTATGTACCCCATTCTCGATTTCGTGATGTTTGCTCGTATCCTTCCGCGTCCTCGAGCAATTTTCTCGGGTTAACCTCCAGACCCTCGGAAAGTGCTGCTCGCGTCCTTCAGTGAAACTCTTTTTTTTTTCTTCGGTTTCTGGAACGTTGTCTCGTAATGGTCGTTAGTGCAATTTTTTGTCAATTCTCCTGCATCATAGAATCTCATTTTTGTTCTTTTTTTTGGTTTTTTTGTTTTTCCCAATATTTACGATAGACGTCCTAACGTCAATATTATCGTTTTTTAATTTCAATATCGTCCAAGACAGTAATCAGTGACATTTACGATGGAAACAAACTATTGTAACACCAAAAATTTCAATAATCACTAATTCTCCAATTTGATGTTCGTTATTATTTCAATTTTTTTTATTTTTGTTTTTATTTCGACTGCTCCATCGATTCATTTCGATTTCTAATCGTGTTCTTTTATACTTTTGTGCTCTTCTCTCTTTTCTTGTTATTTTAGATATTATTATTATTATCGCATTTCGAAAATCTTGACACGAATGATCACGTGGCCTACCCACACGAATACCAATGTACTTTGTAATATTCTGTCTCTTCAACAATCTTCTTCCAGTTCTGAAACAATAGAAGTTCATCAATTCACTGCAACTGCAATCACGAAGCACCACCTGCCGTTTACAGAATTCTCTATCAAGAAATGTCATTGATTATTGTTTACCATTGCTCGATGCAATTGTGCTATCTTGTCACTGAATATTAACTTCGAACAAGGACCAATCGAAAGATAAAAAAATCGTCGAAAAATTATAATCTTATTTGAGATTTTTTCCTTAACCCATTTGTTCGTGAGAATGGTTTGAAAACGTTGTGACGTCATAAAACCGCCATATTGGAGTATATAAGAGTGCGGCAGAGCTCTCACACTGACTTTTTCATTTAAATTCCTTTGAATATCGTTTAAATACTTGTTTTTTTTTATAATTTTTTTTTTTTTTTTTATAAAGAAAAGAAATAATCAATAAAAAGTGCAAATCGAATTTTCAAATTGACATTTTGTTTATTTTAACATTGAAAATATATTATTTTTGATAAATGCTGGGCTTCGATGCTTCGACCTTGCACCTATTTTCACGGTGGCTTTTTAAAAGCTCGTTAACTGGCATAAATCGTCAAATTTTAATTGATCGCGAGTGATTTTCAATCTGGAAAATATTTTTCCAAATTAACGAGAGAACCGTATAAAATCTAGAGACATGGAAAATTGGGGATGCAAATTCACATGCGCCAGTGGACAAACGGAGGGTTTACTCTTTACAGCCGTTGAACCATACGTTTTTCATTACGAACAATTAACACGAAATTTCATATTCGAAGGATTTTGAGGCTCGCTGATTATGAAACTGAGTTGAAAATTCAAAAATACTAAATTCATTTATTCTTCATTTATTCAATCAAAAAGTACCGTTTGAAAAATTTCGAAAAAATTCTGCAACATTGTTTAGAGTGTATTGTATTTGTTAAAAAATTGCCATTCCGTTGTCCATCGTAGTTTAGTAGAAAATAATTTTTTTCATGAAAAAGTCCACCATTCGACTATTTACTGAATTGTTATAATTGTTCCATAAACAAATTATGACTGTTTATTGTTTTTGTACATTCATCTGTGTTCCAACCATCACGTAGAATCAAAAAAACGTATAGAAAAAAAAGAAATCTGGTTGAAATAGTGATTTAAGAATGAAAAAACTGGAGAGGGAAAATTAGTGGATCAACGTAAGTCGCACAATGATTCTAAGGGTTACAAGGAAAAATAATTAATTCCAAAAACGATATGCATACATAGATATACGTATAAAAACTTGACGAGAAAAGTGGTTAATATTGAGTATGACTCAACTGGGTTAACGAGCAAACGTAACGCGACCCTGACTCTTCGTCCTGACCCAATGGAATATTAAATAATATCATCCCCCAATATCCTGTGCAATTTAAACCTCAGATTTCCTCTAAATCTGTAAGAATTCTGCTAACTTCAAAATCCTTGAATATTCAGTAAATAATAATGAATTAATAATAATAATTAGCAAAAACCTTGAGAATTTTAACATTTTAAAGGATTTTTAATTAATAAATAAAATTGATATCAATGATACGAAATATATGAGTACAAAATGATGGACGTTGCTTCCGCTCAAGAGAAACGTATTTTTAGGAGACCCTCAGGCGGGTATGCGAGTTATCGTCGCGTACACGTGCCAGAGTCAAATTTTCTTCTTCATTTTGTGAATAGTTCGAAAATTTAAGCGCTCGATGACGAAATAAAAAAGAAGAAGTTTATTAGTTCAAAATGAAAAATTGGATAAAAAACGTTAGTTTTTTATTATTATTTTTCGTATAGTTGTTCGTCATTCAAACTTTTTAGATGTTTGGATTAACTTTTTTAACTTTGGTTTTTACTGGTTGGTGTTTTTCGTCGTGAACTACTCACAATTGACCGGATGAGTCACAGTCCTCATTGTCTATGGTCTTGTTGCCTGAGCAATGTGGTCGGTGAAATGCTCTCTGCCATGAAAAAAAAAACACGTCATTGCATTCGCTACGAGGACCCACGCCCCCCTCTCTCTCTCTCTCTCTCTCTCTCTCTCTCTCTCTCTCTCTCTCTCTCTCTTCCTCACGTTTATCTACAAACTTTTATTGCTTTTTGATTAGTTTTAGTTTTAGCTGTAATCTTAATTTCAATTCTAGGTTAAGTTATACAATTCATGTATCAAACTCTGTTTTTCAAAATTTGCTGACGAAATTTATTTCAAGGCATAATAAACTGATTCATTCATTCATTCTCTCTTTCTCTCTCTCTCCCTCTCTTTCTCTTTGATGCAAGAACCACATTATGCTCTTTTTCATCCTCTGTGAAAAAAAACACTCACTCGGAAGGTCGATCCTCCCAAAAACCATATGAATAAATCAGTCCACATAGCATCTTGAAACTTTACAAGTTCCAGTTTCAAAAAGTGCCAAACAACTCAATGTGATTCCGTAAATAACTGAAGATCATGTCAAAAATAGATAGAAAGACTGTTTAGAAAAAAGTGTAAACAAACGATTGATTAATCGGTTAAAGAACCAAATTTTTATCCACGAATCGATACTTTTTCAAAATGATTAACCAAACAATTTTGTTTTTTATTTATTTTTTATTCATAACATTACTGCGAATCATTAAAAAATCGAAATATAATTCCACAAGGAAAAGATCTCAGTCCGTAGCTCATGGTCCAAATCGTTAACGTCGAAATCGTAATACCAAACAATTCCAAAGACGAAGAGATCAAATGAATTTTCTTCCATTTAAAAAAACTCCATTCCAAGCAATTTGAAACTTAAGTGCAAAACCGTATTAAATGCTGTTCCTCTGACTCTCTTACGAGTCTCTTTCTCGAGACAGGATTGACTCCATACCTCTCTCTCTATATATTTCCCAACAAGTTCGACTTGTTTCGCGTTACTCACGTAGAATTTAGCTTTTGCAGATTGCAAATAAACGCGCTGCACACGTAGACGAAGAAAATCCTTAATAAACACATTCTTTCTCATAATTCTTTTAGTTTTATTTCTACTAGTTGATCTATGCGTCACGCAGGTTTTCCTATAAAACTGTTTCTCTCCGAGAGAACATTACACCGTGAGCACAAGTTTGATCCTGGCAGTGAGAGAGCGAGAGAGAATAAAAAAAAAAAAAAAAAAAAAATAGAAAAAGAGAGAACACACGGTTCGAGAGTAAGCAGCAGCTTGACATCAGTAGCTATTCCAAGCAGTATGACGCACACTCTGTTCCTCCGAAAGCAGTGTGGTATTAACAGCACGTACAACGTTACGTTTCCTCCCTATTATATATAAATATATGTCCATAGAATGTATGATGCACATACGAACACATTTACAACAAAAATACATATATAAATTTGTATATATATAGATATATGTTAACCATAGACGTGTGGATACATAATGAATTGATTTTACGAAGAGCACCGTTGCAAAGGTGTTCTAGAGGCAGAAGAATAGTCCTCGAGGATATAGCGATATAATCGTGTGCGTGATACGTTCTCGTTGCGTGATGACACACGTGTTCCAACGCCCCTTAAAATCAAACGCACTGTATCCCTTCGTTGTGTCATTTAGGAACGTATGTCATTCGTACGAAGAATTTTTTTGGAATTAGTGTCAATACATCGAAAAAAAACGTCTAAAAAGTTTCTTTTCTTTTTTTTTTTTCAAAATTCGTAGAATTTATTTCGGAAAAAGAATCCACCAGCAAAATGATGAAACCTAACAAAATCTTCACCAGAAAAAAGCCCCAGAAAAATACTAAATCCACCTCCACTTTCAACTGAAAATAAAAAAAAAACGTTCGAAGTTGATAATTAGGGGAAAAAATTGCTTTTAGTAATTGGGGAAATACTGTGAGAAATTTGTGATGGCTTGGAACCAATAAGATTGTGGTTGTCCTTCATCTGCAACCTCCCTTCCCTTCAAACCTCATAATGAGTAAAAGCCCTAAAGGGCTAATGGTAGATCGATCGATACCAAACGTGAAACGTTAACGCTCGCAGGTTCCATCTCTCATTCGCGTTAAATCCTCTTTATATATATATATATATATATCTGTCTGTCTCGTTCGCAGCGTGTTTTTGAAATATTACTAAGGCTTATGACTCTCCTTCTTTTTCCAACGTTTCGAAAGATAAAGAGGATGCCATCTAAATATTCATTGGTTTTTAATGGACATTTTTTTTTTCGTCCAAATGCCATTTGTTTCGAGCTTTTGATAAAAGTCACGTCAGATCCACTCACGGAAAATTCTTCTATAATCAAATAAATGAAACAACATTTTATTCATTATTTCAACAAACCATTACCATTTCTTTTACTTTTCAATCAATTTTACAAACAAACGAAAAACGAGTTACCATCAACAATTACGTCCTTTTTTCTCTCTCAAACATTCTGGTTGTCAAATAATTTTTCATCTCAAACTCCAAAACATTTTCCATCTGTTGTGTTGTCACAAAATAAATGATTTTTTTTTTTCGATAAAAACTTGAGGCTTTTCTAGTATTTTTCACAATTTCTTACCCCAAATTTCTTGAAATCTGCACCCTAAACTGCAAAGTTCCATAAAAATAAGAAACAACAGCGAAGTTGTAGGAAAAAAATAGACTAAAATAAGCCCAAAAACGGTGTTGAATCCATAACCTAAAATTTTTGTTATACTTTATTAATGAATTTATAAAAAAAATCATTAATATTAAGACTGAACTAACTGAAAATAATGATAATAATAAAAAGGATGATAATTTTTGAAATAATAATAATGAAACATGTTTTGCTCCACAAAACGTGATAAAGTGGAACCCTCGAGGTGAGGAGGGTTTTCCTGGGCTGAAATACCATCAGAAGGGGATTGCGTTTTTCTCTGTCGTGGTTGAGCTCGTCCAGTCACGAGTACCAAAGACTCAAAGTGTCTCGAAAAGCCCTTCTTTTTTCCTCTCCACTGTATTATCACTCAACTGCTATGACTTGTGTGTTTCTGTCGTCACTGAACAACTAAACGTGCACAGAGTTGTGTGTCAACCCCAGAAAAAGCCACCCCCTCGTTTCATGCACTTATTTTCCCTCCGAATCTCTCTTCTCTCTCTCTCTCTCTCTCTCTCTCTCTCTCTCTCTTCCTTTCTCTTTCTCTTCTAAAAATATATAAGAATATAAACTTATATACGTGTATATATAGTTGTTTGTGTATACAACGCATATGTAAAGCGAACAAGGCTTTGAGGCACGTGCAAAACACCACCTGTGGCGTTTACTCAGGGACAAAGGCTATTCGAGTGGTATTAACGCCCACCGAGAGTAAAAGAGGGCAGAAAATATGGATCCTTGAGTAGTAAAAGCTTCTTCAGACTCTCAATCGTTTATCTTGAATCAGAGTGTAATTCAGAGACATTGATAACTCATTTTTATTAAGGAGAATATACTCGACTATGAAAAATGATAATTTTTCTAAATCGTTGACGTTTTGACAATTCTGGGAGCTTGAAATTTCGTTTAGCACATTTTATCAGGACAAAAACGACGAAGAGGATATTCATAAATGAAAAAAAAAAAAAAAATCAGAAATAATCATTTTCTTTAGTTATTGTTACGAATTTATCAATAAATCTTTTTTTTTCTGTTCTTTTTTACGACAGACTTTTTTTTGCACATTTTGAATTAATTTTCGAGGATGAATTCGTTTGTAATTGAACTTAGAAATTGGAGCTCCGTCGTTCGATCTTTTCTGGTTTTGGAATTCAATCCCAGTTCGCAAAGACTTTTAAACAAGTGTACTTTTTTTTTTATCGCCTTGGGTAAAAAGATAAAAAATAAAATAAAATGAAACGTAAAGAAAAATATGTTAATAGGTCATGGTTTTTTCGAATTTATTCACAAGTAGACAATTCCCATGTGACGTCGTTTTATTATATTTATCGATTCACCGTGCGCATGTCTCTCGAACATTATTGGCCAGCCTCCCCTATGAGAACGCGTTGGAATACTCCACTGTTTACCCAGTTCACGTTGTTATATATTTTTTGACACGTGAGACAAATACAACGAAATTAAACGAGGATTTTAACCACAATTATTGTCGTACACGCTTTTCGATCTGATTGTCAAGTTTTTTTCCCATTCAGTATTTTTATCTGTCGATTTAACATTTTATCACAATTGTATTTCAAATTCCTCTTGTTTTTTTTTTGTTTCATTTTTATTTTTTATTCTACAATACATAATCCCAAAATCCTATAAAATTGATGCTTTTTCAGCTTTGTTTTTTGTTTATTTTTATCAAACGAGAAATTGCAAGAAATCCAGAAAAATATAAACGATAAATGCTTTTTTTTCTTCAATATTTATCAATCGAGAATATTTTGGCATCAATTTCGTAGTAACTTCGTAGGAATTCAAATTGAAAAAAAAAAAAAAACAAATTTTACCCCAAAATTTGGAATTGGGATTAGAAAACCTGTCAATACTAATAAAAATTGACGTAAGAAACATAAAAACAATGATAACAACTCGTCGAGTCTAAAATGTCGAATTAATCAATTTAGGGTAAAATTGTTCATATAAAGATGCCGTTGAATGTTGTTGTCGTCCTCGTGTCTCCTATTTCTCCTTGAGAGAATTGCCAAAGGAAACTTGACGAAGACACGCGATTTTCCGAGCCCGTGCTTCGTCACGTTCCACCGTTCGTCTACTGTTTGATCGTATTATAAATTTTATCTCTATGTACGGTAAATAACAAAAAGCGTATTGTTCGCATTGTCGAACAATCCTTGGATCCGTCTTCTCATTGTTTTCGGAAACAATACTTATTAAACCAATTCATAATATTTCCCCCAAATATTTGATTATTTACAAATAGAAATCAGGAAATAACATTACGTGAAATTAATATTCCTAATGATTAGAAAAATAAAAATAAAATTTTTTAAAGTGTTTTTAAAAATTGTCAAATAAAGGCTTTCAATTTCAATCAAATCCTAAGTAACTATACTGCATTATTATTATTATTATTATTATTATTATTATTATTATTATTATTATTATTAAGTATAAACTCATAATTCATATTATTTATTGATAGAATTTTTCGAGAATAATAAATATTCGAGCTCTTATTATCGATGAACTTTTTAATGAAATTATTTCTCATCAAGAAAGAGAAAAGGTAGAATGAAAATTGAACAGAGACGTGGAAATTCCTATTGCCAAAGTTGATTAAAATTCCGAGAATCTTTTAAAGTATTTTCAATCAGCGAATTCACTCGTCGTTCAATTTATTTGTAATAAAAAAATCAATTAAAAAATGATGAAAATGATGAAAACGAAGGAGAATTTCTGTCATCGTTAATAAAGGAAATAATAAGTAGGGCAACAGGAATAAAAAATAATCTTTTGACCGTCAGGAAATGAGAGTTTGTGTATATACATCGAATTTTTTAAATCTTCTTAACATCTTGTCATATAAATTGATGATTCCGGTGAGGAAGAAATGAACGAATAAAATCAAAAGAAAATCGTCAAAAAGTAATTAAAAAAAATAGAGAAAAAATATTAGGAAGACAAAAAGATTAAGGTCGATCTGAAAGTTTCAGTGTTCATGAAAAACCACGTGCGATAAAATACATCGTTGACGAGGTCGTCTGTTCGATCGCGAAATAGAGTTTCGTTCGGGCCAAACGAGTGCCAATTAAAAAGTGTTTCCATCGAAAGCTGTCAGTGGCTGGTATGACACGTGCATACAAAAACAAAGAGAGAAGAACAGGCGAGAGAGAGAGAGAGAGAGGCAGGGAGAATCAATTCCCCTGTCGTTGAAGTTTTTATTGGGTTGGAACAACATTGTCACGACCACTAGCATTAACATGGCAAACGCAAGCCTCTGATAGCGTTTGCATCTTCCTGTCCACTGACACAATTCACACATTGAAAAGACGAGGGTTATTTTGTACTGCACTATATTTAAAATGGTTGAAAACTTGCAATAATTTCTTGTACAAAAAAAAATTATAAAAAAAAAAAAAAATTCTTTATTTACACTGAAATTTTTGTATATTTTTCAAACTTTAATTATCATTTTCAATTTGACTTTAATTAGATTTTTATTAAAGTGCAAATTAACGAAAATAATTGCAACTGTTAATGGAAAATGAAAAGTTTATCATTTTCCCAAATGAACAATTAACTTTTACTTCGATTTTTTAATTTTTTTGATTACTTTATCTGCAGAGGTTGCAATTTTGTATAAAAAGGAAGCTAAAAATCGAAATTGAACAATTTTTCAAAGCCACACTCCCACGTAGTTCAAACATCGAGGAAACGCTTGAAAATTTTTGTTATCATCTCGTTGACACCTTTTTCTCCTCGACACAATAATCGACTAGTTGAATAATAATAAAAGTGAGGAAAGTGTGTTACGTAACGAGCACTCACGAAGAGTATCGAGATTATCGAAAGAACGCAGCTTTGTATGGAGAAAACCAGACGCGACCTTAAAAATTCATTGATCCAATAAATAATCGTCTTTTTATAACGCTACGAGAGAGGATAAAAATGTCTAATACTTTGTACAAAGGATTATTCACTGTTTTTAATAAATCTTCGATCTTCAAATTCATTATATTTTTAGTCGTTTATTAATGAATATAAATAAATATTAACAGGGCTTTTCAAACTTGTAATTATTTCGTTTTATTACACTTTGTTAAGTACAATTAAAATTAATCTCATCAAATGAGTAATTGAAGACACAAAAGCATTGAAAATTCACGTTTCAACGTCAAAGGAAAGTCGTAAAACTCGTGATAATGCTCTTTTTTCATTACTTTCGAATTTTAAGTCAACGGCATGCGAGATCGTGTTGGTTTATCTAAAATTTCAAATGATTTTCCCAATCTCACGTAATCAATAAAATTCCAATGATTTCTTTACATTTTTTCTACCAAATTTCTTCATTGATTTATTATAGAAATATTATTTCCACATCCAGCATATATATATTTATTTATTTATTTATTCATTTATTTAAATACGGGCGAACCCATTTACAAATAAAAATCCAGGAGCCAAATCTGGAAAACAGAACAAAAAATATGTGAAACAAACTGATATATAAATATAAATATATATAAATATTAATTAAATTTGTATTTTTTAAAAACGTGATCTCATTTAAAGTTCGAATCACTACTGTTACGTGTAGCAAGCTTGGAACAAAGTCACGTACACAAAAAATAAATTGCGAAAAAAATTTATAAGATATTCGTCATGCATGAATTTTCATATTAAATTTTTTTTTTTTTTATTTGTTATTTTTTTATGGAAATAAAAGTTTGTTCAGCAACGACATGAGGAATAGTGTGACTAGATTGTCACGTATATAAAAAATTAAAAAAAAAATGAAAAAAAAAAAATGAAAAAACACATAATATTGTTTATAATGGTACACACACACACACACACACGAATGAAATACAGACGAACAACAAGCTCTCGCGAGATGGAGAGCCAATATTGATCTTCTCGTCACTAACCTATCGTACGACCCAACCCTCTCTGGATCGTTTCACTGTAGCTTGTCTCGAAGCTTCGTAGCAAGCAGACGTGAAAGCCAAGAAGAACGGTAGTTAAGGTCGTTTTTTTATTTACGACATTCGTCAATAAAATACGAAATTTATTTAAGATTAAAACTTTTGTCGTTTTATATTTCACGACAACGTTATAATCGTTTTACGTTTTTACTTAATCTCGTAAATAGTGCAAAGAAAATATATTTTTTTAAATCTCGTGTGACATGATTCGTCAGAGTTCTTTTTTGTTCATTTAAACATTTTTTTCATTCACATTTTCTTGCTTATTCATCGATCCACTAATTTTTAGCTGATTTACAAATAAATATTTCGATTTTTTCTTCCTTCTCGTAACATGTTGAGCACATGTTATTTTTTCACCTCAAGTTTAAGTTTTTTTGCATTTGGTTTTAATCGCAATGGAAGTTTGTAGCTACAAGTTTTTCTGTCCAAAGAGTTTCGATTTTTAAAAAATCGAATTTCTTTTGACATTTTAAAAATAATTACGAATAATCTGGGAACGAACTATTTAGCGATTTGGGAATTTGATCGAAATTATATAATTATCGAGAGGAAGGTAGCGCTGGTGAAAATATGCTGAATCATCGAAAATTACGATTTTATAAGCAGGCTGAAGGGGAGAAAGAGAAAAAAAAGTAGGCAATGAGACAGAGATTGAATTCCGCATCAGGAAACATAGGACAAGGTAGCCAAGCACTAATCCATCCTCAGTTGGATTCTCTCGGTGGCCCTGCCCTAGAAACTCTTCGTTTTACATTGAAATCCGAGAAGAGTAAATCGGAGTATGAGAAGTTGAGTCTCGGGTCGACGATTGTGCCCTGACGTGGGTCGTTTAGACGAACATCGATAATGTTTCTATCTCTTTCTCTCTCTTTCTCTCTCTCTTTCTCTCTCTCTTCATTCTCCCTTTTCATCACTCTTTCTCTTTCCCTGTTTCTCTCTGTACACAAACTGATACGTCAAGAATCAAATACATTGCCAAGAACAAAGCTTATGCAATATATATGTTCGATCGACCAGCAAATATTATACGAAATGTTTCGTAATCAAAGAAAATTCATTTATCTTTCTCGAACTTCATTTTTTTTTTATTCCATCGACAATAAAATTTGCAAAAAAAAAGAAAACCACTTAAACTGAGTGTCAAATTTTAGTAAAAAAAATCTCCAGAAAATAAATGACAATTCACGAGACTAAAGTAAACACGAAATTAATTTTTTTTAAACTTTATATTATTGACAATTAACTCCTGGACGTAAAAAAAAAAAGTTTATGGAATAAGAGTTAAATATTAATTTTCATAAATCCCTAAATATTATATAAACAACCGAGTTGCTTAAAAATTAATGTAATTTCACTACTTCGTTTCCGGTATTACGATAACTTGGAGAACTAAACGTAAATAATAAATCGAGTTATAATCCACGGAAAATGATATTGCTGTAAAACACAATGAGGTTTATAACTTGGAAACAGAGACTCCCCTCATCAGGGTAAATCGTCCTTGCAGACCTCGTCCCCGTAATTACATTGATGGCTTCTGGACAATTATCCAACGACGTGTACCAACTCTTCTCGTCCTTGTTACGGACAATAACGTTCTGAGAGATGTTTCATCACCTACAAACGTTCTTTCTCACCATGCAAAACATTCCAACACTTTTAAACGATTAAAATGATCGAATAAAAACGTCAAAAGTAACAAATTTGATGAAATAAGTGTAACGAGACGTTTTTCGTGTTTGAAATTCATTGAAACGATTATATGACGACGAATACACAAAAAAATTTTTTTTTTTTAATGCATTTGGTGGAATCTTCACTGGAAATGTTTACACCACATTTTTCGATAAATTTGGAAAATCTGATGATCAAAGTCTCGTTAGAATAAATTCTAAAGTCTTGAATTAAAAAATGAGAGCAAAGTGTGACGAGGAATAGTTTTGAGATTATTTTTCAAACGTTTTTGGTCGTGTATAAATCATTTTAAATAACTGGCCCCCCACGTGTTCCTCTCTCAGGAGCAATTAAAACTTGAATTTTAATCGTAACTATACGAAAGTTAGTGAAAAAAAAATTTTTAAATGAAGTTGAGCTGCTTTTCCATGGAATGATGTGAAGGAGAATTGAGCTTCATTAACTAAAATTTCATTGAAGTTAGTTTCGTAAAATGTCGATCACGTTTGGGCGTTGAGTGATACAGAGGAAATTCGATAAAGTAACGTTTCGGTTTATCGTGGATAGGAAATGCATCAGGACGTGAACGATCTCGAGAGCGAGAGGAGAGCCTTCAAGGGTTTTAATCCTTCATCAAGTACTAACGACGTAACATGTAATTACATGTAATTACACGAAGCGTCGTGGTGGAGAATAGAGGAGAATGGTCTCTTCTCCCTCTCTCTCTTTTTCTCAATCGAAACTAAATGTTGATTCGAGTTAATTATTAATTCCAAGTTTAATTGTTTAAAATTCGTATAAACCTTCTTAACAATAATACTCAATTGTGGGTAAAATTTGAGAAAATTTAACCATCGAGAAATCGAGTTATTTGTTGTGAAAAATCGTCTTTTTTCGTAACTTCCCACAAAACCTCGTGTTAAAGTTGCGATTTTAAATACTGAATATCTCGATTACTAGACGGTGAAAACTTCTCAAATTTTCTACACATTATAATACGATGCTCAAGAGAAGATTAACGCAAAATTTCAAAAAATCATCTTGTCATCTCCTTAAAACTGACAGATTGCAATTCCCGAATAACAATAAATAATAAATAATAAAAAAAATTATCGTATCCGGATATAAGTCCCACGAGAACAGTATCAAAGAAAGAAATAAGGAACGTGAGAGAACACAAAGGTGCATAGTCCGGGTAGTAGCTCATTTATATATGGGGTGGGGATCGTGAGGGTTGAAAATGGTGGCCCAGGGGCGGGTCAGGTTGCAGGGGTTGCGCGCGCAACTCCAGATCAATATTTCATTTCAGCCTTGCCAGTAACCAGCCTTCCTCCACTTCCGCCTTCACTCAAGTCTACTTTTTTTTTTTTTTTAAATCTCTTTTCTCTATCAATCTCTCACTTTTCTCTTTCTCTCTATCTTTCTCTTTCTTTCTCGTGTCGTTTCTTTTACACACGTTTGTCTCTTTTTTTGTCCGATCGCTATTCCGTGACCGAGCAATTCCCGGACAACGTTATATTATTATTTCATTTGTTTACCATTTTGTTTCGTTCGATTCGTCATTTGGTTTTCCAATTTTTCAAAGTTTTCTTCTGACAGAATCTTAATAGTTTATTTATTTATTTATTTATTTTTATTTATTAATATTGCGATTTTATATCTCAAACGAATTAAAAATACTCCGCGGTCCGCCATTTTGCTTCATTCGTTCTTTGATCTTGTAACGTCTCGCCCTCGCATTTTTTTTTCTTCGCCTTTGTGGATAATATTTTTGCCTTCCCAGAAATTTCGTTGTGCCCTCGAGCGAAACGATGGAAATCCTCTTCTCCAGGGAGAATGTATTTTTTTCTAGTATTGACACTCGTTCGGTCTTTGTGGGCTGATATTTCGTGGTAAATAAGACATTCGAGAGGGAATTGAGAGGGTAATAGGGAATTGACAAGGATTCGCGAAACATTATTACTTTGATCGACGAATACGAAGAACCTTGAAACGAGATATCTGTATGAAAAATGTGATGAAAACTCTTTTTTATCAACGTTGTTTTTTTTTTTTTTTTTTCAACCTCCATATCGTTCGAATTTATTTCACATTTTTATAATGAAAAATGACCGTCACGTTGATATTTACGATACATTGGATTTATTTTTCGAGAAATTCCCTTCTACGAGAGTCGAATTACGAGACGTTCGTGTAAAAAATTCGAAAAAACATTCAAAAAATGCTTTTTAATCAAAACTCAATCATTAAGATAATAATGATAATAAATTTGATTAGACTGAGTTACAGTTTTCGATCGATATCTTCTTCAATATCTAGACATAATTCTTCATGACGTTTTTCCATTGAAAGCTAATGAAAAGTGATCGAAAAAAAAAAAAAAAAAAAAATACACACTGTTTAGAAATTTATTGTCAATTGTTCACAATTGTTTATTCACGAATTTAAATTGTCACTCGTTAACGGATCGTTCCATTATTTTTGAATATAGAGTTTCGAATGTGGATGGCACAAAAATCAATTTAATCGATAAGAAAAAAAATATAAAAATTCATTCCATTCGCTACTGAAACTAATCGAACGAGCACACTTTTGAACGGCAGGAAAAATATCGTTTTAAGCGATTGTCAGAAGTAGAACTCTTGGAGTATTCTTTGAACGTAAATTTCGCGAAGTTAGGAACTTGAGAAAATTCAACCCTTCATATTATGACACCCTTTGGTTTTGACTGTGTGTGAACAAATGCGGAAAAGCATGCGGAATCGACCGTTGCACCATTTGCTCGTTTAACTCTTTCTCTCTATCTCTCTTTCTTTCTTTCTCTCTCTTTCTCTCTCTCTCTCTTTCTCTCTCTTTCTCGTGTATGTTTGTTTCGAGTCTCGTGCCTGGTCGAGAGTCATTCACGTAATTGGCCAGTCTTGGGTAGGAAGAAAAAAGCACTCATTCGATCCTTAACCTCCGTGTCTCATTCATTTCTGAGCAGGTTGACTTGTTTTTTTATTTATTTATTTTCGGCTGCTTTTTTACGTTCCTCGTATTTTGCCATTATTCTACGAGAGTTCGTTTGGTCGCGTGTGTAAGAGGGTGAAAATGCATTAAGATCGATCCCACTGAAAGATAACGAAAAAGTTACGAAGATAACAGATCAAAGAGCAAACACTACTGGAGAATAAATCCATTAGTCGTCAATCAATTTTTTTTCACATTTCATTCATAATCATTCATTAAAATCAATCTCTCTAACAATTGTCGTTTTGTATTATTTAAAATTTAATAAAAAAAAAACATTTAAAAGAACTTAAATAAAAAATATTTCGAAAGAATTTACGAGGTTTGATCTCCAGCTTCTTATTTTCGAACAGTTCTCGAATAATAAATGTTGCATTTTTGAAAACAGGGAGAAAAAAAAACACGTTTACTTCCTCAAGTAATTACACATAAGCGTAGAGTAAACTTGAGAAAAAACAGAAAAAGAAACAAATTGTTATCAAACACGTAACGAAAGGAAGAAAAAAAATAACACGAGCTTGAATATGACGTATATTTGCTATTTACCATCGTGAGATATCGGATGCTGTGTTACAAAATGATACGATTTTATGTCTGGTTATGAAACGAAACTCACACGCGTTAATAATTGTTTACAATTCATTATCTTTTTCCCCTTTTCTCGTACTCTCGCCCTTTCTCTCGAATGCAAATGATATATTTTTCTCTCGTTAAAACGATTTATCGTGTATCAGTGCGTAACGCAGCGAGCGAGAATGTTTGAAATACGTTACGTACGCATGAGCGAACTCCGAAGGAACAAAAAACGCACTTGTTAACGAACGTGCACACCTGCGCGTACAATTGACTCGCAGGGTCACGATTATGCGTTGTTCTATATAATAAAAAAGAAAAAAGAGTTCCAAACCATCGTCAGCAGCGAAACGAGCAGAATTTTCCAAATTCTCGATCTCCAACTGCAAAAAATAAAAGTTCGATAAATTCTCAAGCGAAAAAACCATTTTCAACATTTTTCCGAATCCAGGATCCAGACAAAATATTCCGAAGAGAAATTTTGCTACGAGCTGTTGTAGATCGACTCTCGATAAAACACACGATCGAGGACAATGAAAATGTTTTTTCTCCTCCACACAACAGGCTTTATATCCTCGCAACCAAACAAATTCACGTCCAAGGACTCAACTCCCGACTTTCGTTCTGACCTTCTTTCTTTTATTCTTCTCTACGAGCTTCCCCATTTTCTATTGACCCGATTTTTTCGTTGCTAATCCCACCAACGTGTGATTCTGCGATTTGTTTTGATTAAGGAGCCAAAAAAGTGAAAACAAACGATTAGAAAAACAGTCGAGCTTTTTTCTTCAACGTTTTAGCCTCGTGGAGCGAAATTGTATAAGAAATTTCAAAAACAAACAGTTTCAAACGTCAGGGAATTCTCAAGATGTATGAAAAAATGATTGTTTCAATAATAATCAATTATTTATAAAAAATTTATTATCTTTATTTAAATTTCATGTTTAAAAATGTCAATTAATCTTCGGGTTGAAGAGAATTGATCGATTATCACCTGCGACGATAACGCCATCGTAAATAATTTTATTTTCTTAGTCGACAATGTTTTATGCATTTAATAAATGCTCGTTGATACAAAAAAAAAAACTCGAACGCCTGCTTGGCGTATAACGATTTCTCGTACAACGACAGATCTCATTCATTAAAATTTTTAATTATAAAAACGAAGATAGCGTGGCGAGACCACTCTCCGTGTATTAATTAAGTGTTTACCATCCCACGTGTCTCTTTCCATCTCTTTCTCGCTTTCACGCCCTCCCCCCCCTCTCTGTCTCTCTCTCTCTCTCTTTCGTTCACTTCAATTCTCTGTTTCGCTGCGAGTACTTTGTAAAATTGAATTAAACCAACTTCGACGCTTAAATAAAGCGGTCTTTGCTCGACAGACAAGTTTTGTTGTACTGTGAAACGTTCAAACAGACGTCATTCTTGGTAAACACAAATTTTCAGATGCAGAACTATTTAGCTGTCGAAAAAAGTTCGAAAATTAAAAAAAAAAGGTTTTTTTTTTTGTTTTTACAAGTTAGAGAATTCATTTTGTTTCTTATTCTCGAAAAAATGCAAAAGTTTTACTTCCTTTCGTAGTTTATGTGCAAATATTAAACGTCAGTTGACGTAAAGCTCGTTTTAATGAAAATCTCAATGTCACTAAATGCAAATTGTTGTGAATAATATTTCTATTAATGAAAATATGAAAAATTTCATAAAAATCATGAGTATGAACATAATTATGTTTAATTACAATTTATTCTTATTATTTACAATAAGATCGATGTTTATAGAGTAACTTTTCATTGACATTTACAAATTATCACATTATCTTGCCTGCGATATCTCGTGGATCCGTTCTGAGAAAAATTGATCAGATCACGTTCAAAGCGTGGGAAAAACAACAATAAAAAAAGCACATAAAAGGAGCGTCATCCTTGAAAATTACATTTTGCGTAAAGTCGTAACGCCCGAGGGACAATCGTGAACAAAACAAAGCTGAGAAAAAGTGAAAAAGAAAATTTTTCATCGCTCACACCCGTCCAGAGTGTCAGAATGAAAAAAAATCATAGCGACAAGATATTTTTGCGCGAGATATTATGAAAAAGACGTGAAGCATTGTTTAAAGAAAAGTTGCAGAGAAAAACAATTTTGTAAAATGAGAAAGAGAATTCGAAATATTTCGTGAAAAAAAAAATGCGTTTTTTTTTTTTTGTAATACTGTAAGAAGATTCGTTGATAATTTGTATTTTTCAAATTTATTACACGCGATACGAAATAGACTAATTCAAATGCTGATAGGAATTCTAATCTATGTCTATTTTCTTAAAGAATATATTCCTATCAACGTAAACCACCTTAAGAGCCTATAAATACGACTGCTTCGTACAAAGACTTAACGTAATTTATCAAAACTGTCCAAACAAAAGATCCCGATCGCTCAAATTCATACTCAATAAATTATGAGACGAGCAAAGTCGAGTAATTGCAAAGGAATTTTTAACCGCACGTTTAGCAGTCGCTTCTCAATGAAGAAGGTCTCTGGTGACACCTACATATTAAAATAAAAAAAAAATAAATAAAAGACAGAAAGCTTGTTCGTCATTGACTTTCTCGTGAAAAATCCCAATAAATAATATGGATGCTTGATTAAACTTGAATTTTCTTTCATTTCTTTCGAAGAATTTCAATATTTCTTCGTATTTCAATCGATAAAACAGTTGCGACAGCATATCGTGCATTTTTTCCGAAAACTATTTTTTTCTATGTACTTTAGAGTTATTCGATAGAAAAAAAAGATTGATCAATAATTGACGAGTACGAGGTTTTTTGTTCAAATTCATTGATAGATTTGTTCGCTTCCTAAAACTAAAAGAATGTTTGCATATCTCGTGACTCATCGACGTATATGATAATTATAAAACAGCATTAGTCGCCGCGTGTATTTTTTAATATGGACGAGACATTGTTCGATGGCGAACGAAAATCGTATTCGATAGTACATTAATTAACGTTTCCACGCCTTAGTTCTTCGTTTTATTTGAATTTCTAGAAAGCTATTTTCACTTTGAAAATAATGTTCATAGCGTTATCGGCAGATTCGATTCTTCGAATTCTCGCACTGTTCGCAGAATAAAGAATTTCATGAACTAAACAGGAATTCTTGACAGGTGCATTGTTTCGAGGAAATTCCTAGACGATTGTGACGCTTAGAATCGTTGGAGGAGGAAAGATTCTGTTGTCAAATTACAGCTTTGACTCTCTAGTTTCCAGAACACTACTATCAATTTAAATTACTTTGTTTTTTGTCGGAGATATCTAGGTTTAAACGCGTAAATGTGAACCGGACTCAACGGATTTTTGGTGTTGAAATTCGTCCCAATAAAACTTCTCGAAAGGGAAAGAAAAAATTCTTTAAATATTTTTATCCCGAACTTCAGCGAACGACCAGGAAATGAAATCAAAATAATAGCATTTCTTCAACGTTTTCAGCTGTTGTACGTTTGGTTATAATTGTGTTGGTGGAAATGAGTGAAAATTATATACGAAACATTTTGAGAGCATAAGTTCAATTAGTCCTTAAATTTGAGCCCTTTTTCCATTGCTAAACCAATGCAGTCTCGGAAAAGCTGGACATCGAAACGAGTAAGAAGAAGAGAGAGAGAGAGAGAGGAAAAAAGACGAAAATATAGAATAGGTTTAACCGGCGCAAGAAGAGAGCGAGGGCCGCGTCCCGGGGACGCGGTCGCTCGTGCTGCCCCCGCAGTGCTGGCGACGTTGCCCCACCCAAGTCGACGGCGTCTCGTTCGTTGGGAACGACGACGGCGTCGGCCATGCCGGGCAATTTTCTCTCTCTACGATCAATATGTAAACCCCCCGTTTAGGCCCGAGGATCAACGAGTAACGTCGAAGTAGCACGAACGAGGTGTCGGAAAGGGCCGAAGCCGGAAAGCGAAGCTTGCCGAGTCCCCACTCGAAGCTCGCAGCGTTGCCGGCTCAGTCGCTGTGCGGGAGTGGTCACCGAGGGATGTGTGGTGTCGTAACGCGTGTCTGAGGGAAGTTCGTAAAAAAAAAAAGCAAGATAAATCGTTTGTAAAACAAAAAGTCGTTCGTCTCGGCGAGTAGTAGTTTTTTTTTTCATTCGCGAGATTATAATTGTCGTGAAATATACAAATCTTGTCGAAAAGGAAACGGACCCGATCGGAAAGAGAAAGAGAGAGAGAGAGAGAGAGTAGCGCGCGGTGATCTCTAGTCGAACGAAATAAAAGAAGAACTTTGAAAAAACGTAAATAAGTACGAAACGCGATAGATTTTAAGAGTCGCGAAAAGAAAAAATACAAGTTTTTCTAAAACTTATTTTACGTGTTTCTCCGCGTTCAACGAGGAGATTAACAAGCGAGAGAGAATTACGAGACACTGTTCGCGGTCAATTGCTGCGTGTATTTTTTATTTAAGTAATTTATTGTACAAAGGAATTTTAAAATAGGTAAGATTTACGATTTTATACTTTATTCATTGATTTTAGTACACACTTAACACGATATATCATATTTCTACAAGATTTTTCGAGTCACGAGTTTTGTACTCGTGATCCCTGTGGGTTAAGCGTGTAATATTTTTCCTCGATCTTTCATATAAATTTTTTTCTTTTCCTCCGTTGTAAAGGACAAATAATCCAATTCCTATATTTTTATAACGCATATTCTGCACTATAATGAATATATTTTTTTTCCCATTTCTTTACGAAGTTCGAGACTTCCTTTTTTGGACATGTCGAACGTCCCCATTTCTCTTATTCTCACGCACGCACGTTCCAACGCTCTTTCTCTTTTTCTATGAATTGCTGCGAGAGTCTCGAGCACTTCCGGTTTCGTTTAATCTCCCATTAGGATCATTTTTTTCTTTATCTTTCTTTCTTTTCCTTATCTCGTTTTCTTTCCCGTAAACTGAAAGATTTTTTTTTTACATTTAACATAAATGTACCGATCTCTGTAGCGAGATCCACGACGCAAAAAGGCGTCCAACAGCCGCATTGGCGCAACGCGCTCCGGACATTTTGTCCCCTTTCCTCTCCCGCCCCTCCGACGCCCCCACTCGTACGATTCTTTTAGTTCTTGAAACTGCCACCGTCTCTGCGGAGCGACCACGAGAACGCTTGGGAATGAAGCTCCACTGAAATTAAGATGCTCGTAAATTTTTTTCAATTTTCGCTTTTGCTCGAAGAAAATGGCGAAGGAAAATCAATGGATAGTAAAACCTTTTTTCGTTGCATTCGCCTCACGCTGTGTCAGTGGCGCGTCAAGCGTTCTCACGAATGTAAATTCAACATAACCTCAAAATACAATTTCTTCTACTTTCTCATTTTTTAATTTATTTATAAAAAATTCAATTTCAAATTTCGATTCGAAAATAAATCGATGTTTTTTTTTTTATTATTATTCACAATGACAATTTTTTCGTTTTTAATTTTTTATTTTGGAATTCCAAAACTTCGAATAACCATTTTTTTCGTCCATTTTCCATGTCAAACCAATTTTTTTTTTTTTTTCGTGATCTCACAAAAAATAGCAAATAGTTATTTCGAAAATTATGAATACACTTGAAAATTCCGAGGACTTTCGTTTCTCTCTTCTCGGTCAAAGAGGCACGTGTTGGAACCAAAAATAGACGTGCTTTTCGTCGTGAAAGTTCGAGGAGGTCTTCCATAAAGGCGTTTCTATGGTCGCGCCGTTATTCGTCATTGTGCTCCAAAGCCTCAAATCTCAAAATCAGTATTTTAATATATTTTCCAAAAGAAAAAAAAAATTTCCTCCATCAACCGAAAATAATTCATTTGTGTAAACACTTATTTATCAGTCTTGTTTTTTTTTTTTAAATCAATTAAAATCAAAATCGTATTTTGATTGAAAAAAAAAAATTCAACTCGATAAA
This sequence comes from Campoletis raptor, assembly GCA_948107755.1. NCBI lineage: Eukaryota > Metazoa > Arthropoda > Insecta > Hymenoptera > Ichneumonidae > Campoletis > Campoletis raptor. The sequence continues at coordinate 5,996,124 of OX403630.1, read as the reverse complement.
ACGTCTTTGTCAGACGGTTTCGCAAATTTTGATGCATTTTCGAACAAAAAATGGAATAAAAATCGTTTTTTGATAAATGAACATCAGAATTCATCGACAAATGATCGAATAAAATATTAAATTTGAAAATAAAAGAAAAATTCCCCGAAAGTTATTCGATCGCATGAAAAATATTTACAAGATAAAAATTTTGAGAGATGAATTAAAAAAATTGTAAAAAAAAAAAAAAAAGAAACCAGCGGTGGATTCGTTGCACGAGACGAGAAACATTCACCCAACAGGCCAATTTCCTTATTTCGTTTTCATCTTAAAAAAAAAAATGAATAAAAATTCTTCGTTTTACTAAAATTCACGAATGAAATTTTTTTCGAGATAATATAATTATTTACATTTTTTTCACTGTCTGAATGAGAGTCTGAAGCAGTGAAACAATTGTTAGTTTTTATGAAAAAGCTTTTCGATACTAGTTTCTCTTTGTTATACAGTCGATTAAATTGACGTGAACCAGAGACAAAAAATAAAGCCTCAGGCTGTATTAAAAAAGAGGGTAGAAATATTTCTCTCCCCATCTTGGTTTATTCATCTGCTTCGTATCTCTTCCAGTTTCAATATTAAATTCACATGTATTCACACACACATATATATATATATATATATAATGTATATAAATTTCACAATAAAAAAAAAATAAAGCCGAGGTCGACACGCCTATATGCAGCCTGGATTATCGATCGTTTGGGGCTACTGTACAACACGTGTATATTATGTAGTTTCTCATACGTATATAAAAGACCCACAGAAAGAGAGAATGAAAGAGAGAAAGAATGAGGGAGGGAGAGAGAGACGTATACAGTAGAAGAAACGAATGGCAGGTTCTGTTTATTCGACGCACGCGAAAATCCCATAAAGCCTGAAGCACGAGCTTCAATGACGATTCTGATAAATGAGAAAGTAACGATAGAGAAATAAAAGGAGAGAGAGAGAGAAAGAGAGAATGCAAAGAAATTGAAGAAATAGAAAAAGATATAGAAATATTAGAATTCGTGATAAACGATTGATGAGTTTTGAGACAGTTAAAGAGACAGAAAAATAAAAACAGAATGAAAGAATACGAGAATGTCATATTTATTGACGAATACGATATAATTTTTCAAAAATTTTGTTTGCCTGACCTCGTTGTAAAGACATTTGAAATAATTTTTTTACGTAATAATTATCTATCAGTTAATTAGTGTTTTAATGATTTTTCATAATCATCGATGATGGCTCATTAAAATGTTGTAAATTTTTAGAAAATTGATAAGTTCATTATTCTTTTATGAATTATTTGAATAAATTTTTAAGTAGTGTTGATTCATGTTTTTAATGAGCCAAGAGGAAGAAGGTGTCAAATTTGTTACACACACTCTCGTGTTTCTTCAAAGTTTGACAATTATCTCGTAAAACAATAATAAAGAACGCAGCCAAATATTTTAAAAAAATTACGAAATCATGAGCAAATGAGAAAACACGAATTTCAATTAATTCAACAAGCAAAAACCTGGTTAAACTCTTCAAAGTAAATCCGTTGAAATATATTCTGAAACTTAAATAATATGACGTCTAAAAATATTGAGCAAAATCGTGTTTTTTTGTTGCTAAAACGCCCTTAATTGTGTCATATTTTGGTTTTTCTTTTTTTTTTTTTTTTTTTTTCGATTTCATCGAAACGACTTGAAACCTACGAAATCCAAAGCACCAAAAAAAGTCTCAATTAACGTTTAAACTCAGCCCAAAATTCCTGGACGAGATTTTCCGAAAACTATGTCGAAATTTCAGCATTTTCTCATAAAATTAAAAATCACGAAAAGGCATAAATCTAAAAACTAGAAGTTTTTAAATATTTGGAAAAATGTGAAAGCGCGTATTTTGAAGAAAAAAAAAAGGAAATTTCAAAGGCTCACGGACTTTTCGGTTCGGCCTGGAATGCCCTCTCTGTATATATATATATATATATATATATATACGTAGCAGACGAGGCAAATTCCACTCTCGACGTGTATAGTCGGCGGCATTGGCCGACCACGACGTGATCAAGAGTATAACGAGTGGGGAAAACGGCACGACTTAACGCGTCAGCCATTCTCTCCCCCCCCCCCTCTCTCTCTCTCTTTCCCTTTCCCCTCTTTTCTTTCTTCTCTTTCTTGTGTCTGCTTTTCTTTCTCTTCACAAAATATACATATATATATTTATTTCCTTTATTTCTCTATAGAACGTACAAATTTGTATGTATATGTATCTCAAACTCTATATCCAAGCCGGCAACGTCGAGAGAGCCGGGAATCCTCACTCGGTCCCTAGCCGCGTACCTCCACCACCGGCATAAACACCCAAACGATCTGGCAACACCGTCAAATATCAATGTCAGTGTGTTTAAGCGTTAAGTGTCTTTCTTTACGTCTCTTTCGTACAAAAGTGTGCGTGTGTGTGGGTTTTTGTAGCGTTGAAACCCCGAAAGCCAGGTGATCGTGCGATTAAATATAGGACGTTGTCGTCGTCGACGAAGACGACAACGTTTTGTCGTTCGGATTGTTCGAGATCGAGAAACCACGACGTGAAATACGTTGTTAGTGTCGTGTTCGAATCATTTATTTTCACGCCTCCAAACGTCACTTTATAAAATTTTTTTTATCGTTGTTATTATTGTTTTTGTTGTTTTGCACTCGATTTTCTTTCACTGTCACATTTTCCTGTAACTATTTCTTTTTTTCATACAAAAATTAACTTTTTTTTTTTTTTTTTAATTTTTGGAAATGTTTTCAGAGAATTCGAATTCTCGAATGCTATGCTCAGGATTCGTAGTTGTGAAACTTATCAGTCATTACCGATGCCACGCTCTCGATGAATTTTTAACGATATCGATCACCCACGATCGTAATATATATATTGAAAGCTCGATCGCTCTCGGTTCGCGATACGATAACAGAATGCCAAGACGATAAGTTTCGTTCACAAGCAGTTTTAGAATCGTCGTTATCAATTCGTTTTGTAATGATTTTTTTTTTTTTTTTTTTTTAATTTGACCCAAATATTGGACTTGTATGTAACGATCTATTTATTGCAAATTTCGATACATTTGTATAGAAATATTTTCACAAATATATCGATGTGTCAATGGATATTTTCATTTTTTTTAAATATTTTTTTATACATTCGTATCTTGCAGCCAAAAAGGGCCAAAGAACCGGAAATGGACGAATTAAACAAGAAATAGGATAAAAAGAGAAAATTGAAAAGTTCAAATTTCTTAATAATTTTTCTTAAACTGTTTGGAGCGTTAGAAAGATTTTTAGTGTCTCGAGGCATCGTGATCGTTTACAAAAAAATTGACAATTTATGTCAATTTATGATTTTTAATTTAATGGAATTTTATTATTATAGAATTTTGATGACAGCTGACTGAATAAAATGTCAGTTACATCTTTTAAAAGATTCTCGCATTCTTTAGAAAACCCACGTTTGCAAAATTTCATAATAGTATTCGAGGCTTTTGTAATGTTTTTCTCCCTCTCTCTCTATCTCTTTTTTTTTTTTATTCCTTGTTGACAATACTTCATTTTTCTATAAAGATATTCAGAGGAAGAGAACTTTTAAATGCACAGAAGAAACGTTGAGAGACCTCGTGAGCTTCATTGACAAAGCCCAATGCGTACTCGATGCGTGCGCAATGGTTTTCTCGTGATGAATCGTCCTCGTGACTCTGCTTCACCCACGCAATCGCTCACTCATTCGTATACCTTTGCTTACGTTTCTCCTTCCTCTCAACCACTTTTTTTTTCTTCGTTTCAAATCTCTTGGTAAAGAGTCATGGCTCGTTTACTCAATGACTCTGTACTCGTGAGTACGAGGGAGAAGAAAATTCAATAAAAAAGACTGAGAGGAGATATGACGAGTTTAAAAAATGTTGGTTTACTATGTACACTAAAACGTCACGTAATCTCGAAGGTGACAAAAATTCCTTGGACAAATTCTTACGTAGTTTTATTCTCCCCTCGCCTTTTTATCATTTGCTTGAATCTCTCGACGAGTAAAAGTTAAACTTTTTTTTTTTAATGTCTTCAAATTTGATCAAATGTCATTTCTCGTTAATTTCTCGTAGATTTATTCACATTTTTTTCTCTTTTTCGAATAAACTTTTGTCACGATCTTCAATTTTTTATGACAATTCTCTGTAGAGAAGACCGTTTGGTTATTGGCCAAAGTATTTGTTTGTGTTTCTCTCGAATATTCAACTGAATTTTCTTCGTTTGAAGCTCGTAAAATTCAAGACTATTATTGTGCCTTTTAAACACGATCTTTTGGCTCTTAAACTTTTTTTTTTTGCCTCTATTCCTTATCGTCCTCATTCGTACCTTGTACGAAGGATTTACACGAGTTTCCTGAGTACCCTGAGATTGCTGTCCGGAACGCGAAAGGTATATTATCGCTCAACGAATATTTCTCCCGGAACGTGGAGGACGTTGCAAATTGAATTTATCGCGACATGCTCTTTGGATATTAAACTTTTTATTATTTTTTCTTTTTTGGAGCAAAAAAAAAACATCGATTCGGGAGATGAAATTTGAATTATAGAAAATAGAATACGGATTTTTTTTTCGTTTTTTTTTTAGAAAAAAAAAAACAAATAAAATAAAGAGGACTCTTGTTTTTATTTTTTTATTCATTTGAGAGGCGGCAAAAATTTGACCTAGATTCATGAAATTCTTCATCTCCCTCGCCATGAAATAAATATTCAGGCAAAGGGAAAAACATTTTCATTACATTCTCAAAGTTCTCATAAAAATTAACGATTTCATAAACAAAATTCTTATCGCGACCTCGTATTAAAAAGAAAAACCCCCGACACAACATTCATTGAGACTCTGGTCATAAAAAAAAAATTCCTACGAAAACCTTTTCTCAACATTTTTTTCACCTGCTGATCAAATCTTTAGAGTTTTTCGTTAACTTTTCCGTTCTCGGAGTTCATTTTCATTCACATTTGTTACCGGATTTCTTTAATTTATAAGTTTAATTTTAAAAAAATTATAAATTCATTGAAATATTAAATAAATGAATAAAAATTCGACAAATTCAAAGGTTCGAATAAATTCACGACGATCAGCATAGAGAAAACTTAAGTTAAAAAAAAATGTTATGATTGATTTGTTTTTGTTTTGGATCGAACCAAATTTCGTAGCAATGATTGACACGAAAGTCAAACAGCTGAGACTCGAGATCATCAGGATATTTAGTGTCAGTAAAAATTCATTAATATATATAGTTATAACATGTGTGAAATATAATCGTGATTTGAAAAAGTGTCACGCGGTTTATTTTGTCACATTGTTTTTATAATTAACTTGAGTGAATTTCGGGGGTTTCGTTATTACGAATGGTCTGATCGTGTCACGTGTCGTTAAGTCGTTGGTCCGGATTATACGAAGAAAACCAAGTCTGCCTCGTGACAAAATTCATATACATATATTTCGAGAATTGACGAGAAGGAAAAAGGGAAAGAATAAAAGGAAGAAAAAAAAACAGCAGGTTTTGTAGCGCAGGACATCCCATTGGCAGGTTAAGAATTTCTGGCAGCTGTTCAACAACAAAATGCGTTGTTCAATGTGCCGTGTCACTTTTGCTTCGAAGCCGAAAGCTCCTCCTCGCTTTGAGACTTTTCCTTGGCTCGATTTTCACCACGGAACTCACCAACTTTTCTTTTGTCTGTTTCAAAGAATTTCTACCCTCGTGCCTCTCCCACTTTCTCTCCTTCTTTACCTTCCCCTTCGTTTCATCCTCTTTTCAAATGGCTAAAACCTCGTTTCACTAAATACACGACGCGAACCATTAAATTGACGGAGGCTAAAGTTCAAAGGTTGAAAAATAAAACAAAATAAATCGATTTTCAATGTGACAGTTTGAACGAAAGATTTATAAAATTAATTAAGATGAATAAAATTAATAAAATTAATAGAATTAATGAAATAAATGTTTCTTGCTTTTTGGAGATTCTCTTTGAATTAACACGAATTTTTTTCGTCTTTTTGTTTTATTAATTAGCTGACACAATGTCCGTGGACAAGGAGGAACTGGTGCAGCGCGCTAAGCTCGCAGAGCAGGCGGAAAGGTACGATGATATGGCAGCCGCGATGAAGGCCGTCACCGAAACGGGAGTTGAACTCTCAAACGAGGAGAGAAATCTTCTCTCCGTCGCTTACAAGAACGTCGTAGGTGCGAGGCGTAGCTCGTGGCGAGTAATTTCCTCCATCGAGCAAAAGACCGAGGGCTCCGAGCGCAAACAGCAGATGGCAAAGGAATATCGGGAAAAAGTTGAGAAGGAATTGCGCGAAATTTGCTACGACGTGCTGGTAAGATTTTCTATTTCCTTCATTCATTATTTCTAGTTAAAAAAAAAAAAAAAAAAAAAATACATCGTTTTTCCTACACAACAAAAATGAAGTTTAATTTTTTTTTCTTTATTATTTTCCTTTCAATTAGAACGGATTTTTCCCCCCGATATTTCTTACGAATAAAACTTTTACTTTTTGTTTCCTTTCACAACACAACTCCATGGTTGAAAAATAAACAAAAAATTTTATTAAAAATTATTGGAATCTGACTGAAATTTAATGAATTTATTGAATTTATAAAAATTTTAATTAATAATTTCTGATTAATATTATTATTATCAATCTTTTCTACTTTCAACGTCACACCGAAGACGTCATAAGATTTCAATTTACGGAACACATTAATCATTTAAAACATGTTTTTCATTGTTACGAGCTCGTAAATATTATCGTATCAGAGAAAGAGACGCTTTTGATACTTAAATTTACGATGCACCGGAAGGGTACAGTCTCGTCTGTAAATAAAAATATTTTCGGAAGTATAAACAGTAAAAAAAAATTTTTTTAAAGAATTTTACACCATTTTTCTACATTTCTTTGATCAAATTACACTTTAATTAGATTTTGTCTCGATGTCTCGGGACGAAAAATCTGGTAAAAATGTGCTACGGCATCGAATAACTTGCTGCAATTTTTTATAGAAAAAAAAAAAAAATAGTTTCGTCCAATATTTCGTACAGAGGAATTGTGATGAAATAATGTTTTGAAAAAATTGTGTGTTTTTAGGTGCGTCTCCACGTGCCATCGATCATTTAATACAAAATACACAAATAAGGCATTCGAAGAGATACGTAACGAGTCTTTCGTTCGTTCAATATTTATAGATTACGAGAAAACGAGACGATTTCAAAATTGTTTGACTCGTTCGGACATTTATTAGAGGATGAGCTGCTCGTTCTGACCTACGAGCGAGTATTTTCTTGTCAGTAATAAACAACATCGTTTGTTTTCTTACGAGAGTCGGTTGGTTGGTCGATCGATAAAAAAAAAAAAGGATGAAAAATATACAGAGAAACGTCAAAAGGTCGTTTTTCATATTATTTGAACAATTGATGTTTACGAGAGAACTTCATTGTCGTTATTTGACAATGAGAAAATGACCGAGGCTGACGTTGTGGGGTCAGGTGTTTTCTGATACGATTGCACCTGACGAAAGCTTTTCTATTAAGAGAAACAGCTGCAGGGAAATAAAGTATCGAAACAATGAAGAAGAACGAGTCAAACATTTCTATACTCGAACGGTGACAGCAATGATAAATCGAATGGATGCTCTGTATCAACGATGCCAGAGTTCAAAAGCCTCTCATGGCGCAAACTCTTTCATCAAATTGTCTCTTACCCCATTCCTTTGTCCAATTAAACGAGGTCAAATGTTTCGTTGCGTTTAATCGAATTTCAACTTTGAAACATTATCGACGAATCTTCTCTGAATGAAAAACTTCAATGGAGTTTCGTTGTAAACGCTCGTTTCTTGATTACGAGTTTGTCGTTTTCTTCAGCTGCTCTTGACATTTCGTTTCTTCTACAAATTTTCTTCGAAGTTTTTTGTCCCTTTGCCCAGTTTTTAAATCCATTTGCAAAGAAAATTTGTCGCCATTTCTTTCAACAGAGAAAATAAAAATTTCATAAACGAATTATCAGATTTTTTAAAGAGATTCGCGATTTCTTAATAATTATGAAACATGAACTTTTACAAGTTCGAAAATTCATCTTCTGGCACGTGACTCTATTCGATGAAAAATTTACATATCTCTGGACGTTCGAAACGATAAAACATACAAAAATTCTTGATATTCATCCAAGATCATGTTAAATTATTTGGCAACGTACCGAGAATCCAACGAATCCCACACATTTTCTTGGAGAAAAATAAATAAAAAAAAAAAAACAAATGGATATCGAAATTTATTATCGAGCATTATTATTTGATTTCAAGCATAATCATGAGTCTTTTAGAAAACCGGAAACGGCAGTCTAAAAAAAAAAATTGTCCAACCTCACGCACTGACGCGTTCATTTATTTGATATTGAACTTCAAAAATCGTCGATCTTGTCTAATAACTATCTGTCATTTTGTTTCAACAGCAAAAATCAATGGATTTTCTTATTTTTATGACGAATAACGGAGACATTTTCTTTTAAATTGTCATTTGTCATTTAGATTGAAATTATTAAAAATTTAATCACGATTTATAGAAAAAAATGAACATTTGAATAAAATTCCAAATTTTATACCATTTTTTTTTTCACAATTTAGTCGAGAAAATTTTCTTTGAAGGTAAATATTTGTCTAAACTCGTTTTACAGGCAACACAAACGCGGTTTTAAACACTCGGGTCCATCCCTTGACGGTTCAAATAAAGAAGATCGTCTTACTGCGTGTGTACACGAAACTACAATCTCTCTCTCTCTCTCTCTTTCTCTTTCTTTTTCTCTTCAAAGTTAGGATCTGAAACGAAGAGAACTTGTATTAGCCACTCGTGAAAAAAGATCCAGGTACGAAGGTGTTGAATTTCATTCTTGGGTCAATTACCATCCGCATATCCGAGCGCCATTTTTTTAGCTATGATCCTCTCTGGCTACCTGAACAATAAAAAAAAAAAAAAAAAAAAAAATCATGAGTCTTTAGCTCGAAATATTTCGAAGAATTCAAAAATTTTCGTAGCCATCTATTTCCATAGTTATTCTAGGCTCAAATTAGAGAAAAAAAATTGCTAATAATTTCAAGTCCTCGACGATTTTCGAGCTCCCCATTGCTGAATGTTTGATAATTCAATATTTTCGGAAACATTGCAACGATTCAGAAATTTCTACAGTTTCTCTCTTCCATCTGTCACGATCGGAAAGCTTGCGAATATTTATTTATTTTATTATCTCTTACTTATCATCGATAAAATAAAAATAAAAATCGTTTTACAAATTTAAGTTCAATAATTCTTTAAATTTACTCGAAATTATTTGTTTTAAATGCGATAATGATGACGAGCTTTTATAATTGTTAAAAAATGAAAATTTATCTTACTTGGCGTTACTGAAAATCTATGAAACTCGAGTGAAAATCACGAGAAACAGTTTCGATCGATTTATCCATGAATTCTAGTGACGCACGCATGAAAATACCATTCGATAATGACGTAGAGAATTTAAAGGGGGAAACGAGGCTCGAATACAGATATCGATATATGTAGAGATATGTGTATGCAAATTGTCTTCGATGAAATGTGTGGGTGACATAGCACGGAGAATCCGGAAATCGAACGGGAAACGGATGCGGAAGTGACTAGCCCATGTGGCGGAAGTTGCTTCGTCTCTCTATTATTGGTTTTTTTTTTCTTTTAATCTTCTCTCCTGTCATTGTTTCTTACCATTTTTCCAAATGGACCACTTTTTGTATTTCATGTTTTCAAGACTCTCGTTACAGGCAATAATACATTCGTATTATTGCTTTTTTTTTTCCACATTTTTAAGTTTGACATTTGAGTGCGAACGTCTCAGATTATTTTGAATTCTTAATAAAAACAATTCGTTCGCATTGATAAAACGTGGAATAGTTTTAAAAATTGTCATTAAAACAGGCTCCAATTTCGAAGGGATAATTGTAATGCGTTATCGAGGACAGATTAGCATATTCGTGGCCCTCGAGAGCTCTCAGAGATTTGAATCAGTTGTTGTTAATTGGAACATGCTCCATGTAGGCCACAGATTAGAACTTCGTCTCCCTCTCTTTCTCTCTTTGTCGCTCTTATTCTCTCTCCTCTCTCTCTCTCTTTCTCTCTCATTCTCTCACAAAATCCCAACAATCATATTGAAACTGGGCCGAGGTTTCCAGACTAGAAGGTTCGTTAATGGGTATGCCAATCCTTTTGGTTTCATTGGCTTTATTCGAGGCTTGCCATTTCGGTTAATGACGATTTGCTATCTCGAATTAACGTTCGTGTCAAACTCGATAAATCCTATTTATTTTTCCGTCTGTCTCTTTCTCTCTTCGGACAAGTTTTATGCCAACAATTTTTATTATTTTCCATAAGACCAAACGTCGAAATAAATTGTTATAAAATACATCATAATTACGTCATAACCATTCGACCATTTTTCATGACCTCACATTACTATAGACCTGACAGACTCTTGACACGACATATTTAAAAGAGAAAAAAAAATCGTGAAAAATAGCTCTTTATATTTAAGAATTCAATTATGAAAATCCTATTATTTCAGTATTTTTGTTTCTTCAATATTCTGTCAATACATTCGTATTTTCAATCGAATCAAACGTCCCTTTGGATTCCAATAAACTATATCACAATAATTTTTAGACTTTTTATCATTTTTTTTCTCTCTATCTTATTAGATTCGTGATTGAACTTACCTACGAAAACTAACGAATATCTACTCGCGCGATAAGGAAATATTTTGCAACACTTGTACGTGTGGCAGTGTCTTTTTTTATTTTTTTATCTATTGGCAAACGAACTAGGCGACAGTGTGTCCGAATGTGAATTACAATGAATATTTCTAATAAAAAGAAAATTCATGACTGGTTTTGAACATTTCTCAGCCATTTTTTCAAACACATTTTTCTTTACACTGTTTTTTTTTTTTTCAATTTATATCAATTTTTTTATTTTTTTTCACTTCAGAGTCTCCTCGACAAGTACCTCATCCCCAAGGCCAGCAATGCTGAAAGCAAAGTATTCTACCTCAAGATGAAGGGTGACTACTACAGGTATCTCGCGGAGGTGGCAACTGGCGAAACCAGAAACGGTACGTTTCCCAACAATTTATTCATTTTTTCATATTTTTTATTGTTCTCCATTTTACTCACTTTTGTCTCTTTTTATAACGTAACGATATTTCAAGACAAAAGTAAAGTTTCGAGCAAGCGATAAAAGAAGTTGTAAACGACCATAGTTTCGATCTTTTTTTTTCTTCTAAGAACCTACCATTTTCGAAATACGAAATATTTTCCGGTTTTCAAAGCGTTTCCAGCTCCAGGTATTTTCCTTTTTTCTTTGGCAACCGCGGGGGAGAGACCCAACAGCTGTCCTGGCAGATGTTCCAATTTCCATGCTCACGTTGTCTTTGTCTTTTTGTAACTTCGAGCTTTAAGAATCCCGATGTTACCCATTTTTCATATATATATTTTTTTTGTTATTTTTGGTTTTATGGCTACTTTAGCAAATTATTGAAATGTATGTTTCTTTTCGGGGAGCTCAGTTTTAACTTGAAAATATTTGTACGAAAAGATTCATTCGTTTTATTATTTTGTACTGTTTTTATCAAGCCACACGATTTTATTGACGTTTACTTCTTTTTTCTCGCCAACTCGAAAACTTTTTAATAAATCAAATGAAAAAAAAACCACACACAGATATTTCGTTAAGAAGAAAATAATTATGAATATTTATTTAGTTCTTTAATTTTCTCTGTTAAATTCACTCCAACAGAGGTTCGATGTATTAAAAAAAAAAAAATTATCTTTGCACCGAGTGTTCTAAACAAAGTTTTCGAGTGATGAAGCAAAAAACATTAACGATCGGTTCGTTGGAAAGCAACGAACAGCATTTGCTACTTCAATGTTTCGTTTTCAAATTGCGAGGCGCAAAAAAAACGTCAATGACTTTTTTTACTCAAATTAATAACGATTTTTCGTTAAATTAGAATTATTCGATTATGCACAAGAAAACAGCAAAATTTCATCAAAGTATAAAACTTTTTCTTTGCTTTCCAACGATACCAACTTCAATGCCATATTTTTGCATGGTTTTGTTTTTTTTTTAACTTTTTTTTAAAACGAATTCTAACACTTGCAAGTATTTTAACTGTGATTGTCTATTTGATCGATACGAATGCAAATATGCAGCCGTAGTAAACGACAGCCAGAAGGCATACCAGGACGCATTTGAGATCAGCAAGGAAAAGATGCAGCCAACCCACCCCATCAGGCTAGGTTTAGCGCTCAACTTCTCGGTCTTCTATTACGAGATCCTGAACTCGCCGGACAAGGCGTGTCAACTGGCCAAACAGGTAAGCGAGCCACGTGACTAACCATTTTTCCTCTCTGTCTTACATTCCTTTTTTTTTTTTTACATTTTTCTCGATAATCCGAGATTTTCCAGATAATTCGAAGGAAACGAGACACAGGACGATGTTGGAAGATTCGTTGACTAAGTTTCGAGTGAATAACGTGACTTTGTTGGTGGAAATATTGGTCGTTACGTTTTTTTATCCCCTTTTTTTCAAAAGAGACTAAAAATCGAGTTTGGCTTCTAAAATTCACTGCTTTTGTTTGCTTCTGCCTGCGATTTTGCCTCAATCTGTGAGGATTCGTTTGACGCTCTTCTAACTACAAATAATGTCGCTGTGAAAAGTCGATAAAATCAAATAATCGCGGAATTATAAAGTTATCTTTAAATTTGACTTTTCTTTCTTCGTTATTTGCGTTACAGCTGTCGTTGAGGACTCACAGAAGGCATACCAGGAGGCCTTTGACATTGCGAAGGCGAAAATGCAACCCACCCACCCTATAAGGCTCGGTCTCGCTCTCAACTTCTCCGTTTTTTATTACGAAATTATCAATTCCCCCGCAAGGGCTTGCCACTTGGCTAAGCAGGTTAGGAGTCGTGGATTGTAGGAAAATATCTAAAGATATCGAAAAAAACGTGTTTTTTATTTACAGTTTGCGCTACAGCTTTCATTTTTATTACGAAAAAAAAAAAAAAAAAAATTCTGCTCCACATTTTCTTTTGCTTTTTGTTCAATCGATAAAACATTTTAATGTTCTCAATTTATTTGATCTTGCAATATTTTATCAAAATGTTGATACTACTCAACGATGTTGACGTTTACAAAAATTAACAATTAATATTCATCCATGTTTCGTTATTAATCCAGTTTTGGTTTTTTTTGCCAGTTTTGAGTTTTGAGTCTTGATTTTATTTCACATGAAATTTTAACCATCGTATGAGCACATTAACAAAAACGACGATTAACAAAACACCAACAAAGCCTCGTTTCTCCTCGATCTGTGTGACATATCGACACATCTTCCAGCTAACCGTTCTCTGTGACGTTTAGAAAATGACGAAATTCATTATGACGTCACAAAAAATTCAAGAAATTGAAATTTCCGTACTTTTTTCTTTCATTGCCTGTTTGTTTTTTTATTTTCTTAGTTTTAAGGATCCTTGGAAAATAATATTCAAAAACTTGACAACTTGATTATTTTTCATTTTTCTCTTCTCAATATATTCACTTCATGATTATTTTCACAGCTGAAAATCATTAATTTGCCATAATCGTTATATGGAAAGTAAAAAAAACTCAATTTTTCAAAGACACCAATCTCGATTGCGATCAAAATCAATTTTTCATAATAAACTTGAAAAAAAAAAAAAAAAAAAAACAGAATTACGAGTAAAAAATGATAAAGTTCCCATTAATTCCCGTCCCTGCATTTGATCTTGAAAAATATAGAAATTTGAATAAATGGAAAAAAAAAAAGAAAAAAGAAATAATATAATTGATTTATGATACAGGCGTTCGACGACGCGATCGCGGAATTGGACACACTGAACGAGGACAGCTACAAAGATTCCACGCTGATAATGCAGTTGTTGCGCGACAACCTCACTCTTTGGACCAGCGACACGCAGGGCGATGGGGACGAACCACAGGAGGGCGGCGACAACTAACCCTCCTAATTTTAAGTCCTATCCTTTCTAACCTAATAAGAACATCCTATTCTCTATCGTTCCCCTTCTTCCCCCATGTCCCATGTCCAAGAAAAGAAAGGAAAAAAAAAACGAAACGAAAAGAAAAAAAGAAGCCTCCCACAAAACACGAGCAGCCCTTTCCCGAGCCTCTTCCTCATCCTCCTCAATTCTCCTCTTTTTCCACGATCCTTTTCGAAGACTCACCACCACCGCCCATCCACTCTTGACATCCATCCATCGATCCATTCACCGTAGCCTCTCGTGTCTCCTCGCGTAAAACTCTTTCCGTGTCCCAATATCTCTCTCATTTTCTCTTAACCACCTTCAAATTTTTCCTTCGGCCTCGACCATCTCTTCTCCATTCCGTCGAACTCAAGCTCACTGGACGATCCATCAAAACTCTCTTTCTCTCGTGCTCTTAAGCACATACATATAACGGAGATGAAAAATAAAATAAAAATAAGAGCAAAAAATAGGAAAAATCCGAAAGAACAATCCATCGTGATCCAACGTGTCAAGGCTCTCGGTTCTCGAGACTGAGAGAAAGATGAGAGCTTCACCATCTCCGACAAGGGAAAAAATCGACCTCTAAATTTCCCTCTCACGTTCACTATTTTCTATGGAAAATATATTTCCCTCCCTTCACTCTCTTTATTATTCCCCATTGAATTCTTACGATCACACCGAGACACTTTCACGTCAACGGAAAATAATGGCAAAGAGGATGACAACAGGGAGTGTGGATGAACAATGAGAAAAAGAGAGAACTATCCGTTTGAGAGAATATATTTCACGCTCGTCCCAGTCGTCGAGATTTACAGCTTTTTTTCGACGACGAGCAGCCCCGAGGGAATTTCACCATCGAACGAACACCAACATCTTGCATTCGAAACGAGAGAAATAGCAGAATTGCGGAAATGATGAGAAAATATTGAGAAATATAAAAAAAAAACGTAAATACACGCGAGGCTCGTCGTTCTTCGTCCTGTGGTCGCCCGGATATTTTTTTTCATTAATATCCAATGGACAACAACCAACACATCAACGACCATTCAAAAATTCAATCCTACCGGAAAAAACATACGACGAGATGCCGGAGACTCACATGATTGCGAATTTTCAAAAACTTTGTCAAGATTACCAACAACAAATAACAACAACAAGCCCCCAATGCATCAACCAATTACATTATATCCCAGTTGTCATTTTTAAATTAAATTTCACATTGTCTAGCGAGTACAATATTATTATACGAAGGAAAGAGCGCATGAGGAGAAAGGAGAGTAAACAAACAAGAAAAAAAAAAAAGAAAAGAAATTACAAAAAATACATTAAGTTATTAAGTTCCAAACTACATCGGTGGTAACTTGATTTCGCATTTTGACTGTACACAAAGACACATAAAAACACACATATACACTCGAATATGTGAATACTGCAATGAAAAAACAACAAAAAATCACATCCTCCTCCCGAGCCCCAGCGTTGAAATTTCGAGGCACACGCACCCCTCGCCCTTTTCTCTCGTGTTCGTCTTAATTTATCACTTTTTTGTTTTGTTTCTTTTCACTCGTTTCATCATCATTCTCGTCGCTCGTCCTCAAACGACCATTCAAAAAGGAATAAACAAAGAATATTCAGCGGGGACACGTGCGGTTCAAAAGAAGGGAAACACAAAAAAAAAACAAAAAATCACTTCGATTATTGCGGCTTTTATAAATAGGGCGAAAATAGTCGAAAGATTCAATCAATCGTAGAGATCGTTGAAAATTTATCATCCTCATTCGATATTTTAGATGAAATATTTTATTTGTCTTTTACATTTTATTAAATAATCAGCGCTAACGCGCTTTTCTTTTTTTTTTTTTTTTCAAGCCTCTTTCGTTTTACGCTTTTGAGCGGCATTCGTAATACGCGAAATTGAGCCAAAGAGAGAAAGACAGCTCGCGCTTTTCATTCTCTCGTTTTCACAGCTCAACGAGCTAAAATTTTTTTATTATTTTTTTAGGGGGTTGAAAAAAGCTAAATAACGAAAAAAAATCTACGTTCAACTACGTCTCGCATTGTGATGGGATTGTAAATGAAGTTTTTCAACAAAAAGTAACAACAAAACGTCCATCTTTCGTGAACGGAATCACAAGCCTTTTCTCTCGTTTTCCTCGGCGTCAGATTTATTCTCTTCGTAAACTAATAGTCGTTTTGGAAAAATAACATCATTTCTAAACTTTTTCATCGTCACCGGAAACCCCTTTACCCAACCCTCTCGTTTGATTTTACTTTTTCTCCATTTTTTTTCGTTCACGGAAACGAGAAATCCTTTTTCCTTCTCATTCCTTCCTCCTCCTCCTCCTCCCCCCTTTCCCCCGCCATCTTTATATATCATATACGATAATATTTATGCCGGAGATATTTACCAATAACATAGTAATTCGTGTTATACCGTTCGGAAAAATTTGAGAACGGACGAAGCAGGAGAAGCAAATTGTATGTGTATATTTTTGTTAGGCGTTTCTCAAACTTTTCATTTCGTTTTTGACTCTTTTTTTTTTTTTTAATTTTACGTTTGTTTTTTGTTTGTTTGTTTTCTCTTATTTTTTGCTTCAATACAAACAAAAAGTAAGGAAAATGAATTAATTGCGTCGAACAACACGTCGACTAGTTGGGCTCGAGGCACAAATAAAATATCACATCTTGGCATATTCTCAGTTACGCGTCTCTCCGCACTTCGGAGATTTTTAGTCGCTAACGAAAAACCTTCTCGTTTCATTATTATTAACAACAACAACAACTACTACAAACGAATTGTGTGCGTGTTCGTGTGTGTGCGTGTGAAATCATTTGACACATCGAGATATTTGCTCGGAGATGAAAGAGAGCGGTGTGATCGCTGATCGAGGCACTACGTGAGATTATGAAAACAACGGAAAAATGGATTTTCAAAGACCTTCTATTTACCCCTTCAAAAAAATCCCTCACCAGAGATCCCTCGTCGAAAAAACAAAAACTAAGAACAAAAAACATCGCGTTCGATTTCCCTGGCAACGCTCCATCCTTTTCCAAAATCCTATTCATTCTCGAGGCTGTAGCACTTCCGAGATATCGATAGATATTTCGAGAAATAAGATTTAACGAAAGAAAAAAAAAAAATCATAAAAATCCCGGAAAATTTACGGTTTCTCGTAAGTTTTCGTAAATGTACGTAAAAATCGTGTTACAAACATCATCGAGTTTGTGGGAAAAAAGTATAAACGAAATAACCAAAACCAAAAAAAAAGAAACGTAAAAACACGGAAAAATACGCTTGCGCCAAGTTCGAAACGTGTCACAAGCGCTCCTTCTCTCTCTCTCTCTCTCATTGCATTTATGTGTGTATTAAAAGGCAACATTAAAAAATAAGAACCGATATCAAAAAAAAAAAAAAAAAACATAAAAAAAACAAAGTTAACAAATGGATATATTAAACGTTTGGATGAACGTTCGCTGTCGTGTTGAATATTTTTCGATGTGTATCGGTGTCTGTCGCGCAAGCAAACGAGAAAAAAAAACAAACAAATCAAAAGGTAAAAAAGTAAATCTAATCGAACGACGAATCTGAGAGCGAAATAACAGTCACGAATTATTACGACCAACTATGTCGAAAAAAAAAAAACGAAGGAATATCACAAAAAAAAAAAACGTTTCTACTTTCGTCATCTCTGTTCGCGTTTCGTCGCGCACATTTTCAATCAATTAATCAGCTGCGAATCGAGATGAGAATTGAAGTAAAACGAATGAAAAAAAAAGGTTTCGGATTAAAAGAGAAACGAAAACAGAAAAATCATCGGGGAAAATGTTTTTGTTCGTTTTTTTTTGTTGAATTTTGGGATAGCGCGAGCTTGTTCGAAACGACGGGGGATTTCGTGCACTTTTCGTCAATATGTGCCCCACACCAATTCGTAATTCTTCACCAGCAGCCCCTCCCTGTGTGGGTTTCCCTATTTTTCTGCTTCTTTTTTCGCTCACTCATTATCTTTCTTTCTATTCCGTCTCACTCACAAACAGAGGCAAATAAAATAATCCTTTAATCGTGGATAAGAAAGAAAGAAAATAAAAACACACACACAGATCACAAACGCATGTTACACGTTTTTCGAACTTGAATCCGTGAAATGAAGAATTGGCTATTATTATCTCTTCGTCTACGAAAACAAGGGAGTAAAGTCATTGAAACAAAACAATGACGAAAACGAAAAAAAAGAAGAGAAATTTAGTCGAAATTTAAATCGGATTTGAAGTTAAGAGAATCGAACGCACGTCATCGTTTTTCTTTTCTCTCCTTTTACTTTTACCCCAAGTCGACGTGTCACACGAGATACTCATTCTCTCTACAAAAAAAAAAAAAAACTTAAAAAATTGATTCCAAAAAACAGCAACACAGTGAGAGAGAAAATAACAACAAAATCACAAAAAGGCACTTCTTATTATAATAAAATGTTACATTAATTGAACGTATGAAAATAACTAAACAAAAGAGAACAACAAGCTAAGAAGAAATTGGAAAACGATAAACATTCAAGGATGAAAAAATAAACCTTATTATATCACCTTTACCCTCCCTCCCCCAACCCCCTTCCCCCTGTTCCCCAAATTACGTTGTTCTATTTGTATTTATCATCAACCATCGTAATTGTAAATTATAATTATTATAAACGTTTACACGAAATAATAAATTCTGATAAAATGTCTGAAAAAAAAAACGAGTACGTTATCGTACGATTTCTCGTTGCTCTCTCTTTCTCTTTTTCTTTGCTGTGGAGAAGCGAGAGACAAAACGTACGGATTCGTGAAATTCGATCGAGGCCCATCACCCCCTTCCCGTTAGGAGATTTGTCGATGATTCACTGTCACTTCATTCAACTTTTTGTGTCATTGGCACATGTGAATTGAAAACCTACCGAATCAATATTCACTTCCTAGTCAAATGAGTGCTAATTTCGAAAAATTAATTTATTCCGAATTTTTTACGATTTTCTAGTTTCATTCAAAGATTTTTAACAACGGAAATTTCGATGACAGATTTTTATACTTTTTTTTCATCGCAAAACAAATATTCACGATTGGAAACTCTTTTTTTTCTCTGCTAAACCCATTTTTTTTAATTATTTAAAAGTAGATTCACTTTTATGTTATTTTTTAATTAATGATCAGGTAGTATAATGGAAATTTAATTTTTTTCGCATTTATCAAACGTCAGAACGTTGAAAATTATTGGCAGTTTTTTTTTAAATTATTAACTACTCAACTGACTTATGGGAAAATTGTTTTGGTGGTTGACTTCGAACGCAAGAAACTTGATCGTTTTCATTAATCGTTCATCTCCGGATAGCTCAAGGGCCTGTGGAACTTCCGGTGAAGAGGGAAATCATGCTTCGCAGGAAATATTGTTCGCAATTAATAACGACGATGTAATGGATGTTGATATTCATTTAAACATACGTTCGTTCTCTTTTTTTCTTTCGATGTTTCCTTTTGACGGGATTTAATGATATAAACGCTCTTGTATACTTATTACACGATTTGTAGATATATGTATGTGCCTTTTTACGAAAAAAAGGCCTACCTAACGACTCTAATATGCTACGAATACAAAAAGAAAATGAGGAAAAAGATTTTTTGCACTATTTATACGTGTAGATCGTACGAAGAATTTTTGCTAAAACTCTAGACGAATAATCAACACGAATTATTCAGGCGAATTCTCGAATAAGAGCTTTAATCGCGAATCAATTAAATAACATTATAAAATATTGGATTTATTTTATAGTTCATTCAGAGAGAAACAAAAGAATAAAAGCAGATGACCAGAATGTGAACGAGGGAAATTCTTCTGCAAGAACTAATTTCAAAGGGTATCGATTTTTAATGGAGAAAATGTTGAGATGTCTGTGTTTGAAAAACAAGGAAATCTAACCCCCAATTTGCTGTGGCAATGTTACTTATTTTTCAAACCAGTTTGCAATTGACGTTTCACTCATTTTGACAGTTCATTGTCCTCAATTGATATCGTCCTTTAATATCGAATATTCGAAAACAAAAACAAAAAATAGCCCATTATTGTGTCAACAGATTTTTAGCTGTTTATCCTATTGAATCCGTTTCGCAAGTAGATCGCAGATTTCATCAGGATGATGTTTGTAAATAAAATTGTAAAAGTCATAAAAGTAATGAGCATCTCTCATTTTTATCCCACTTCACTGAGAAATTGAGCGATTTTTAGAATTTTAGAAACCTTTCGATTAGTAGCGAGTTTTCTCCTTTTTTTCGATTTTCGACCATAATGATACTCGCAAACACAGTCGTAGTAGATTCCAAGTGAAATATCTGCTTAGACATAAATTGGATGGAAAATTCTGTTTATTTAGTGATTTTTATTTGAAATTTCTACCATTTTGGAAATTCGTCAGCTTACATAGACCAAATGGTAGAAATCAAAGTGTCTTGATAAAAAAAAAAAATAGATTTCGATTAAATCGAGCAGAATGAGGTTCGGAAAAAAATATCTGATGGTTTTTTTAACCTTGGAGAAATTGACTGCATTATCTAGAGCCCCAAAATCCAAATATCGAGTGAGTCACGTATGTTCCGTTCCTGAAAACCCTATCGAGCTGTGTCTGTATTTAGTGCAATGAGAGAAGTACCGCAAGAGATGCTTGCGTTGGCACGTAGGCCATTAATCGAGGACTCATATCTTGCCTCATGTTGCGTCAAAGGACCGTAAAACTTTCAATCTGGGGTTTCACTCACGCCGTAGAGTCTTGACGCCCAGTATTAAAAATATACGTGAGTAGTTTCACGTGCACAGGTTATTCCCCAGCCAGTGGTCATCCTCGCGAACTTAAATTTAGGCCCGAATACCAAATGGAAAAGTCTGGTTATGTTTTTTTCATCAGTCTCTCTCCTGATGAGATTATTATTATTTAACTTTACGAATGCGCGGTCTTTTATGTTCATACTGCTGAAACGGTCAAAGATAGAGCAAAAACTAATAGAAGTAAAGTTGAAGAGCATGAATTTTTCTACAAAAAAGTCCCCTGCCGAATTCGTCTATCTTGAGTATTTTAGTCCTGAGAGCGAATAGAAAAAAAAAACCCGAAAAACACTCGCTTCGTGTGAATTGAAACCACGAAGTTTTTTGAAGCAAATTTTATGTTCTACTAAAGTAGTCTTGTATTTTTCCCGCTCACATAGTGAAATACCTTGGCATTCGGTAAAAAAAAAAAATCATGCAATTACGATCACGAAGTAAATTTCCGAAGTAAATAAGATAATGCGTGAAAGAAAATTCCTAATCATACGTAGTTTCAGAATTTTTTAAATGACTACAAAGTTGCACGACAAAATACTTCCGCAAGGTCGCCGGTTGTCTTTTTTAAAAATGGAACGCACACTATCTTGTTACATATGTCTACACAACACATCGAGCGAACTAAAAAGTTTTTCGTTTCAATAAGCAAAAGTTAAAATTATCACGATTGTGATCGTTCGTTGTGGTTTATAATTAGAAGAGACATATTCTATTCTCAAGTGACGAGATACGAGCTGTAAAAATCGATCGTACATTCATCGGGAACGCCTGCTGCTGTTATTGACGAAATAACATTATTGACTCGGGTTACATCACGGCCACAACGCTTTTCGTCACGCAATTTATTGCAATTGAAACGTCGTATGAAGGGGTTTAAGGTTACCAGTTCTACACTGGTCAAATGAGAGTTAACGATTTTTTTTTTTTTTTTAATTGCTTATTCAAATCTTGGTTCGATCGGGAGGAGAGCTACTCGTATTAGAAAGAAAAATGGAAGAAGAAAAAATGAAAAGAAAAGAAAAAGAAAAATTTCGTTACAACAGGGCGTTTTTAAAAAAATGTTAATTTTAACCCACCCAACTTTTCGGTTGACTATTTCCGTTCGATGAGGTCAATTTTGCGATTGACGAACTCAAAGATCAAGCAAACAATGTTTTTGAGGTTAGAAATTCATAACATGGGATCATTTGCAACTCGTCGAGATCCTCGTTCTTTTTGGATGAATAAAAATGAATTAAAAAAGCCTATAGTCTCAGGTCTTTCTGCAAATTAATTAAAATAAAGAATCGTGCTTTAATGAAGTACACACCCGACGTTTTAATCTAGAATATAATTATTTAATTTATGACTATTGGAATCAATGAAACTTGTGTTCTCGTGGCTCATTCCCGCGAGCGTTCGAGGCGCCACCCACTCGCGGTTTCTGACATTCCTGCGCGTAGCGGTTTGCGCACGGTGCGCCGAGACGGTCGGGGTGGGAGTAAATTCTGCAAGAGCAAAAATTCTCTAAGGTCACCTTCAGACAGTTCCGATCGACGTTCAGGTGAATTGTTACAGTGGCCACGGAAGTATCAACGATTGTTTTACAACTTTTCTATACAAAAAGTTTGATCCCTTATCCCTGGATTAGTGAGATTTATCTATTTTAGGTGAGTGACAGTTTCCTTTTTGTTTTGATTAATTTTTACCAGCTATCTCGAGGACTTGTAATCAGCTGAACCGGAGCAGCGTCTCTGTCGTCTGCCACGCTTCGATCACGATATCTCCGAGTGTCAATTCGTGTCGTGTTTGTGGATTTATTTTTGGCACCTCGTATCCGTTAATTTCTTGTTTTATCGATTTCCTCGTGTTGTTTACAAATTCTATGATTTCCTTCACATTTTCTACAATCAACGAGTTCGAGTGACACGTGATACTTCCATTGAAATGAGACTCTTAACAAATTGTCGCAACTGTCATTTTTTTCGTGATTTTTAACAAATTGACTCGAGTTTTAGCCAATATTTGATTGTTACGCGATGACAGGTGACGTATCAACTTTTTAGCAACCACTGACAGAATTTTAAATTCAAAATATAGTCAAAATTTCCGACAGTTTCTGAAAAAATGTCATCCGTCAAATTTTTCGTAATTATTTCGCGGCTTTTTCGTCAATCACGTTTTGTTGAATAAAAATTAAACCTGAGGAGACAAAAAAAGACAACTTGTAACAGGAAAAATAACAAGTTTTGCAAAGAATTTTGTGGGAATTTTGACAAATGCATGGTTTATGTTACAACTGTGAGATTTTATCGACCTATTTCTGCCACAAGCCTATCTTAAAATATTCAAATTGCACACTATTCAAGGTCGTTCATGTTTATATTAAACGCACTGCTTTAGTACAGATTATCTCTTTCCTGATAACCTTTCTTTGAGCAAACGTGCTTTGAGCAGCAAAGGATGGCATGTGATCATGAAAGAAAATCAAAACGCAACTGTCAGGCTTCTTTGCCTGTAATAAAACTTGCTAGCGCCGAGTCAGAGTGTGAAAATTCTTGTCAAAATAAACATTATTCAGAATCGCAATCTTCTGACGATTCGTTTGAAATTGAAACCTATGATAACTGTTGGCGCAAAGAGGAGAATGATGAAAATTTCCTTCAGGAGTTATCCATTTGTGAAAATTCTAAAGAGAACCGACTAGAATGCTGTTGCGTTAAAAATAAAAAATTATCCTACATTTTTCCTGAGGCAAGTTTCAAAAACTACCAAAAATACGAAGAAGTCAGATTATGATTTACAATTCACTTATTCAGTCTTAGAAAAAATATAATCTTCAAATTTAATTTCTATAATCAATTTAACAATGTCATGGAAATCTCATTGTTGTATTTTATTATTTTTACTGTTGTACAATGAAATTCGACTTGAAATTTCATTCGGCACTTTTCTGACGACAGTAATGTTCAAAAGTTAACTGTCCGGTCAATGTATAAAAATGGAAATTTATTCACAATAATAGTGAATGAAAAAATAGTTTTTTGATACAATGCTTATTTACTATTTAATTTAATGCTTTATCTTTCTCACATTAAAATAAGTAGTTAATAATTGTCAATCAGATGTTCTGGAACAATAGAAAATTGGGAACATCAAGCAGAATGAATGATTGGTGGTACGATCATTGGAGAAGCTTCAATGATCCACAGGAAGAATTACAATCAAGTATAGAGAAAAAGGAGTCCCAAGAAAAGGCAGTTGTTCGAAGCCCCTAGATCACTTATCTCTGCGTTGCAAATATTCCTTCATGCAAAATATTTTACATTAGGATATAAATTTTGACGCCGGTATTTCCACCAAATTTGAAGGATTCAGCGAGTAGAATTGGAATCTTGAGTCAGACGAGGCACAAAATTGCATCAGTTTTTACAAAAATCCTTCCAATTGTATCATTTTTATTTAAAAACTGATTCTCCGTTATTTATCCTGAATGACTATTTTGTCAAACTATTATTATATATGAATATTATTTAATTCTACAGAAAATTGCTGATAGTTACAAAATAATCATGGCGGACGATCACACAATGCGCAAATTCATAAAGCCTGGTAGTTACAAGGGCAAATGTCTAGCAGTTTTCACCAGCGGTGGTGATTCACAGGGTCAGTATTGAATCCAGCAAAAAAAAAAGGCGTTGAACCGAATGATGAAACTTGGCTGATGCAATCCCATGCAATTTTCTTATGGGTTACGCAGGTATGAACGCAGCTGTACGCGCTGTCGTTCGGATGGGTATCTACTTGGGTTGCAAAGTGTTTTTCATCAAGGAAGGATACCAGGGCATGGTCGATGGTGGTGACAACATTGTTGAGGCCACTTGGTCCTCTGTATCCTGCATTATTCACAGGGTAAGCAATTAAATTGTACAAAACCTTACAAAAATTATCCCACAATTTTTATTTTCAAATTATCGAAAAGTTACATCATTCTTTAATAACCAAATTTGACAAAGAAAATTATTTTGTATAAAATTACTAATAAAAAACAGAAACTCTACATTATATAATAATTTGTTGATTTTATTCTATTTCATCATAGGGTGGTACAGTGATTGGTTCTGCTCGTTGTATGGAATTCAAGGAACGGGCTGGTCGCAGGAAAGCAGCTAAAAATCTGGTATCTCGTGGAATCATGAATTTGGTTGTCATCGGAGGTGATGGTTCTCTCACCGGTGCAAATCTCTTTAGAGAAGAATATCCTGAACTTCTTCAAGAATTAGTCGCTGCTGGTATATCAAATTTTTCTGTTGACAAAATTCCATTCCAGTTGTCAATCGTTGATAAACAATTAAATATTTTCAATTTCATTTCAACTATTTTTCCCTTTAACTAAACAGTTAAAATTTCATTTTAACTAAATTCATTGAGTACGAAGAATTTAGTAACCACAAAAAATATCGATGGTTCAATTAACGATCAGGAATCGAAAGAATAATCGTTTTTCTTTTTATCTTCATTTTTCCTAATTAAGGGGACATAACTGCGGAGCAAAGTGAAAAGCACAAACATTTGCATATCGTCGGTTTGGTCGGGTCGATCGACAACGATTTTTGTGGTACTGACATGACGATCGGTACTGATTCGGCTCTGCATCGTATCATTGAAAGCATCGATGCTATCGTCAGTACAGCGTATTCGCATCAACGTACATTTATCATGGAGGTTATGGGTCGTCACTGTGGGTAAGACATTTTCCACTTTCTTTTTATTCACTTTTTATAGCACTGATCTCCGATCCATGTTATCTCTATCGTGACCCATATTATTTGTAGATAAGATCTTCTTACAGCCAATTTATGATTTTTTCGTGCAAAAGAGCGTTTTTTAACGATACGATACTTGGCTGTAAGATTAAGGACGTTTTACACATATCTTTTCAACCAAACATTTATTTTGTACGGAATTCCTTGTACTTTATGATTCGAAAATCGTCGTGTCAATTTTCGTTAATAATAACTTTAAAAACTGTATAAAAATATAGAACGTAATCTTTAGAGAAGAGAAATAAAATCGAAAATTCATAATCTTTTGGAAAATGGAAGAAAAAATTATTATTTTGGCGAACAATATTGTTTGTACATTCCTTGAAATTTTTTAAAATAATTTCTTGATCAATTGCGAGTTCTTCTTGATCAAATTGAATTTTATTGGATTTTTTTGATTCGATCTCACGGAGTACAGAAATTTCGATAAAATACAATTTTTGTGTGACGACATATGTCTAGAATATCCTTAAGAAAAATAGGCAAAAAATAAAAGTTATGAATTTGGGTAGGTACCTGGCAATCGTGGGTGCCTTAGCCGCCGAGGCTGACTACGTATTCTTCCCAGAATGCCCGCCGTCCGTCGACTGGCCTGTCAAACTATGTAAAAAGTTGGAGCAGGCATGTCAATTAAATTCTTCCAAATTTTTTCCGTTCGCCAGATCGCTCGTTACACACACACACAAACATTTAAAAAATGGCCACGTTTATGAACAAACAGCAGAAATCAACATTCGTTATTCTTGCAACATTTTCAATTCGCCGATTCATTTGTTTTCGTGATTTTTTCAAACCGTAGCTTTTCTTGGATTTTTTTGGATCTTTAAAAGAATAAAAAAACATGGTTTCACGATTCGGTGACACTAAATTCGTTGAAAATTCCATAAATCGTCAATATTATTTGGAAAATTATTTATTCTGTCAAATTCGTAAATTTTATGGACATTTTTGCTTGGAAAACTCAAGGTGAAAAACTAGACGAACGTTTTGAGAAATTTTTTATCCAAAATTCGTCATTTTAAAAAGTTGGAAGAATAAAGAATGATTTTCATGTGTTAAGTCCATATTTTGAAGTTTTTTTTATGTATTAAATGGAATTTTTGTTATTTTTCGTTCACACAAGGATTACAATTGTACTAACTTTGGACGAAATTAACGAACACGTTTGGCCATTATGTTTTTTTTCGTAGTAAACAACAAAAAATGGTAATCTTTATATGACACGCTTGCCTTGCGTGTTTAGAATAGAGTAACATCGATGTTTCCTACTCACAAGTCAATCATTATTTTCCAAAGTGTGTGTTGAAAAAGAAAAAAAAATCATTCGTTAAAATTCATGAAAAAACAAACATCGCTCATTTTTAAACACTTTTATTTAAGATCACATCATTTAAGGGCTCATGTTTAATTAAAAAGCCAAAAATATGTGTCTTTGGGGATTTTTCAAAATATAAAACTGTCATTGTAATGAGAAAGTTCGTAACTAACTTGGCTGAAAAAATTGCATGCACGATTTATAGACTTTTGTGGATAAAATTAACGAGTCTTTTTTTTATAAATCTTTTTTCCAAGCCAAGACAAATTTGTGTTGAAAATCGTAGCAAATGTTGATCGCCGATTCGATCAAATTGGCAATTTTGAATACTTGAAAAGAATATAAAAACTCAAAGATTCATTATTTGAAGCAATTTAACTAGACACAGCCACGTTTTTTTTTTACACAATTCACGTTTTCTTACACTCCTGCAAATTGAGAGAAGTTTAGGATACATCGTGTGTTTACAATTCAACGTTGAAATATACTTAGAAAGTTTAACATGAATTTAAATCCATCGTAGGATAAATATTTTGAAAAATATCTATAAATAAATTTTCACAGCAGGATCATTGATTTCATTCGCTCATTTTGCGAAAGGTTATTAATTTTTTTTGGCTAGTTATCTCTAATTTTTGTCCAATCTGCAAGTTCGTCCCCTCGCTGTACCCTCCCGAAGAATGGTTGAATTATTATATTACTGGGTTGTTTTTTTTTCGTGACCACGATTGCCCCCTTTTGGCTAGGCAAACCATGACGAATTCTCGTAGTTAGATTTGACCGGAATAAAATTACAGCTACCTGGGTCTAGTCGCAGCTATGAGCTCCGAAGCAGATTTTGTCTTCATCCCAGAATGGCCGCCCGAGGGTGACTGGCCAAACAAGCTGTGCAAAAAATTGTTGCAGGTTCGAAAATGGATTTGTAAATTTGTTTTTTTTTTTAATATTTTTTTTAACAAATATTCTGGTGACGGTATTTAGAAATATTATTTGACTCGATTTTAATAGTCCGTAGAATTTCATGATGCGAAAACAAAAAAAATCAATCGAAATCCATTTATTCAGTAGAACAAAATTCATTTCAATCAAACGAACGATCATCCGAAAAACTTAATTTTTATACTGAAAAAAAAATGTCACACTTTTTTTTTTGTAAATATCCTCGTGATTGACGAAATTAATTCGACACAATGAAACTCGTCTTATTTTTGTTACACGATAAGTTCACTATTTACACCGGAAGTGACGTGACCGCGAGAATAATCGCCTCATTAATTATTCCTTAATTGTTAGATATCAAAAAAGTCACTCAAGCTTTTTTTTTCTTTTTTAAGCTGTTACATTTGATTTTTGCATGCTGTTTAAATTCAATCATCGCATCATAAACATAGCATCGCAGATGAAGAAAAAACCATTCAACAAATTCATCTAAATTAATGTCTCATTATCAGCCCGGGATGTTATTGCCCGTGAATTTTCTTTAGATTCTGTTTTCCTTCAATAACGAACTAAGACTGTGTCACGCATCTGTTTACATACTCATTGTTTAATTGTAAATTTAAATATCAATTAAAAACTCAAAAGTCAATCAAGTAAGTAAAAACTGCGAGTTATGAAACACGATTAAAACTTTTGTTTTTTTCTGGCCAACTGATTTTTTCGTTAGACGACAAAATATATTTTTTTTTCTTATTCTAGAAAATTATTTTTTATTCACACTTTTTTTTCATCTTCACACAGGAACGTCTCTCTGGTCAACGTCTTAATATTATCATCGTTGCTGAAGGCGCTGTTGATAGAAACGGCGATCCTATCACTGCTGAAAAAATTCACAAAGTCGTCGTCGAGAAATTAAATCAGGACACGAGAATCACCGTTCTTGGACACGTTCAACGCGGTGGCAATCCTTCTGCTTTTGACAGAGTTTTGGTAAATAATTTACCACTTTTTGTGCCTTCGTTTAAAAATTTAGTGGTTCAAAAAAGTAAAAACACGCTTCGATTTCCTGAAATTACTCTTTGGAGAGAAAGAAATAGTTTTGCAGATTTTTTCTGTAATGATTCGTTCAAATTTCCCAAATCGATAGTTCTCTTTGTAGATTTTTCACATCCATTTTTTTCAGTTTACAAATTTTTCAATAAGTTTAATTTTTTTCTAACATAATTTAGAAGCATTCGTCCAGAAATATAGTTGGTCAAATTGTTGGTTCATTGCAAAAATATGAATTAATCTTAAATTACAAGGAATAAAGATTAAAAACTTACGAGAAATAAAAATGATTATTTAGGGATGTAGAATGGGTGCCGAGGCAGTGATGGCTTTAATGGAGGCCACACCGGAAACTGAGGCTTGTGTCGTAACCTTGGACGGAAATCAGGCAGTTCGTTTGCCTCTCATGGAGTGTGTACGTAGAACAAAAGCTGTTGCTCAAGCTATGGCTGATAAAAATTGGGATCTTGCTGTTCAGCTTCGTGGAAAGTGAGTACAATCATTTTTCATTTATTTTTCCTTAAAATTTTTTTCCAGATATAACAAAAATATGGAATACAATTTTGACATTCTTTTCTTAATCCATGAAATCTTCAGGTTTTTATTTCGTCTGGAGAACCGAGAAACTAAGGATTTTTGTCATTCTTTTTGCCAAAAGAAGTTAAAGTTGAAATATTTGGAGGATTCCTTTTAAAAATCCCTCAGCGTACTCTTATAGTTGAAAACGATCAGAATTTGGAGAAAAACCGTTTCTCAAACCATTTTTCAATTGAAAATATCGCACAAATCGATAAAAACGTGACAAACATTGTAAAAATGTCAATGTTATGAAAATTTCTAACATTCATTTCCCAGACTGCTAATTCAAATTTCCATGGATCATAAAAATACATAAAACTGAAAGGAACAATTAAAAAATAATGTTAATTTTTTATATATTTTCAGAGGTTTTGCTCGTAACTTGGAGACGTATAAAATGTTGACGAGACTAAAGGCTCCAGCCGGAGTGCTCGAAGCTGCGAAGGTAAAGCGAACAATTTCCAACTTATTCACGTATTATTAAACTTTATCAAGTGATAATGTAGTTGAGTAAATAATTTTACGATTTTAGACCAGAAACTAAAATATTGTAATCAAGGCCTTAGCTCGATAGTTACTATTTTAATATTTATTTAAAAAAAAACACGTTAGAAAAAAATGTAAAGGGTTTATTATGTTTACTGTTTAATGCGAACCCCAGGACAATACCGGCCCATGTTTAACGAAGGTAATTAATCATTGAGTAAAAGAAAAAACCAAACGCTCGCTTAATCATGTTCAGAAACGACAAAAAAAATATACATAAATATTTCGCCTCCTCAAAAAAGCTAATTCTCACCTGTGTTGCTTCTAAATATTTCCTTTTTTTGTTATTCAATTTTTTTTTCTTCAAACGCACTACCAATTTGCGTGCCAAATCTAACATCGATCCATTCATGAATATGACGTTTTTTTTCTTCTTTCAATAGCAACACACTCTCTGCGGACAAGTAAGTTATTTGTGTTGAGAAATGAGAAATAGCGAGCTTCGATCGATCATATAAGCGCAATTTTTTTTTGAATTTGCGAGTGAGCTTAGCTCCTGAAAATCATGTACATATTATGTGTATTTCCACTGCCCATTCCATAACCTTGCATACAATGGTTGTAATAC
The DNA here is from genome assembly GCA_948107755.1 of Campoletis raptor. NCBI lineage: Eukaryota > Metazoa > Arthropoda > Insecta > Hymenoptera > Ichneumonidae > Campoletis > Campoletis raptor. Next base: position 5,965,335 of record OX403630.1, on the reverse strand, counting down.
AATGGATTTACGTTTTTTTTAAGCAGAGCCAAAAATTAATGATGCAGTATTTGTCTACGATAAATTAACGACATTTATTGACACTTGAAAACTGAAGCTGTCAAAAAAATTGGAACGATTCGAAAAACTGACAAAAAAATGAATCAAAAAATTTTTTGTCCTCGTATACCAACGATGGATACTTCAATATTATTTGAATTTTCATAAAATAAGTCGTTATATTTCAAATTATTAAAAAGTACTGGAATTATTTTTATTTTTTATCATTTGAGTTAATAACTGAAGATCCTTCATTTATTCTGAATAATTTATTTCAAAATGTTACAAAGAAAACGCATTTTTTGTTGATTCATTAAAACGAAAAATGTTTGTATTGTTTTTACTTTAATCCATCGAGCAAAATCAATTTTTTTTTCAATAGTAAACAAGCTTGAGCCTAAAAATTTTTAGTGCCTTTGTAAAATGAATAAATGAACAAACATTTGGCTGGCGATTCGCTTTTCAATATTTGGCGGTAGTGTAGACCGAAATGCAACTATTTTCGTTTGCACGTTGCATGGTCCATGTATGTATTTTTTCTCTCTTCGTCGAACGATATATTTTCAACTTTACATTGTTTTTCAGGATCATTATACTTTGGCTGTGATGCATGTCGGTGCACCTTCCTGCGGTATGAACGCTGCTGTACGTTCCTTCGTCAGGAACTGTATTTATCGCGGTGACAAGGTACGCCATTAAAAATCATCCATTGTTCTTTTTTTTTTTTTTTTTACAAATTTTCACGATTTTTTCAATAAAACGTAAAGTAAATAAAACAGAAGTCAATCCATATTTCGATTTCCTGCTAAAACCTTTCAAAAAATGTAAAATAATTTCTTAGGTTTTCTTTCCTTTGATAATTTATTCAAAACATAAGTTTTTTTTTCTTAAAATCGAAAATGTTTTAACGTCGTCAACGAATTTATATAATTACTCGAATCCTAACAAGAAAAAATCGTATTATTTCATTTCTATTAATTTATTTATTTATAAATAGTTTCATTTTATTAAAATTTGTTACTTATTTCAGGTTTATGGAATTTGCGACGGTGTCCCGGGCTTGATAGCAGGAAAGTTTAAACCGATGGATTGGCCATCGGTAACTGGTTGGGTTGCTCAGGGTGGTGCTTATTTGGGTACGAAACGTTCGCCACCGAAGGAAGATCAATATCCTCAAATTGCAGCCCGTCTCAAAGAATTTGGAATCCAAGCTCTGCTCATAATCGGAGGTTTCGAGGGCTATCAAACCGGTCTAAACTTCTGCAGTGCTCGCGACAAGCACGAGGAATTCAGAATTCCTATTGCTATGATTCCAGCGACGATCAGTAACAATGTTCCTGGAACTGAATTTTCATTGGGTTGTGATACTGCGCTCAACGAAATTACTGAGGTAAACATGTCAATAAATTAAAACTGGACAAACAAAAGTGTCTAATTTCAAAAACTGGAGATTATTTTAATGTTTTTTAATAATTCAAAACACAGCCAATCAAAATTCTTTATCTCGAAAAGTTATTTTCTGACAAATTTGACAGTAACACGAAAAAAAATTCAGCCTCGAAACTTGACGACTAACGATTTTAACGAAAATAGTGGAGAAATCATCAAAACGATTAAAATAAATAAAAAAATTTATTATTAAACAGATGATATTTTTCTGTAAAGAATATCCATTTGTTCAATTCTCTCAATATTTATGTTTGTTATAGAAATTTGTATTTATGAAATATTTCTAAAAGTTGCCTCTAAATAACTATTTACCCTCAGAAAAGTGTGGTGAGTCTTTTGAAAAAAAAAAAATCATGACTTAAATACGTTGATCGATTTTTGTCAGATTTCCTGAATAAAGATACCCATTTCTACAGTTTTCTTTGATAAAACGGACGTAACATAAAATAAGTATATTTTTCAAGATTTGTGATCGTATTCGGCAATCGGCTCAAGGAACGAAACGTCGAGTATTTATAATCGAGACCATGGGTGGTTATTGCGGTTACCTCGCAACTGTTGCTGGTCTCGCTGGTGGGGCCGACGCTGCCTGGATATTTGAGGAAAAATTCAACATCAAGGATCTCAATCAAGATGTTGTTGCTATGGCTGCAAAAATGTCCGAAGGTGTACAGCGTGGTCTGATTCTTCGCAATGAAAACTGCAACTTGAATTACAATACGGACTTTATGCAGAGGCTCTTCAGCGAGGAAGGAAAAGGATTGTTCAGTTGCAGATCGAACATTATTGGTATATGAACATTTTCATATTATCACGAAAAAAAATCAATAAAATTAAAGTAACAGATTTACTGAAGACCATATTTACAATCGATAATTTTCATCATGTGTTATTATTCTTCGAATTTCTTTTTTTCCTAGGAAAATGGAGGATATTTTTTTTACTTATTTATTGACCATAAGAAATAATTTTCCCATTTTTTTTGTTTAAAATTATTAGGTCACATGCAACAAGGTGGTTCGCCAACTCCTTTCGATCGTAATCTTGGCACGAAAATGGGTGCCAAAGCGGTGGAATGGTTCACCGAACAATTAAAAAAGTACACAGGTCCCGATGGAGTCACCGTAACCAAACATCCTGAAAGTGCTGTCATGTTGGGTATCATTCGACGTCAATACAGATATACGCCCTTCGAACAACTTATTGACGTCACGAATTTCGAGTAAGTCAATTTGATAAAAATTCGTGCCTTTCAGAAATTCCGACCGTGCTCGTGACAAGTGGATGTTCTTCATTAGAATTGTGTCAAATTGACCCAGCGTGCCAATACAGTGACAAAATTTAATTGTGTCAACGAAGGCTTGATAAAAATATTTTCATTTATTTATTTTTACATTCGATTGATTAATTGGTTGTTTTTTCGATTTCAAGGCAACGAATTCCGACGTACCAGTGGTGGATGAAGCTTCGTCCATTGTTGAAGGTGTTGGCAAAGCACGAGTCGACTTACGAGGAAGAAGGACTTTACATAACGGTGGAGGAAATGGAAAAAGACACAGATGCACCACTGGTTTAAAAGAGACAGCGGAGCAAGAGTGAAAAGATCGTAAACTAGAAAATGATTATTATTTTTTGTTTATTTGTCGGTAACTGTGCTTACGATGCAGGTTAAAAATTAGTCGTTAATTATATAGAGCAGTATTCGAGAGGCAATACAATTAATCGTTGTACAAATTGCACTCTCGCAAAGGCAGGATTACGGATTTAAGATGAAGACAAAGTAAAAATTCGTTCAAAGGGTACGTAGCACAGTCGTAACAATACGCGTTCTCGTGGTGAATGCCTACAATAATTAATTGAATTAAAAAAGAATCCAGAAAACACAAAAATCGTTAAACAAACAAACTGTCGCATCTTCGGTTTATTTTAATTCGCGTGTGTGCGTGTGTGTGTATTTAAATTAAAAAATATGGTATAAAAGGGGATAATATGACGAATACTTTGGAAAATATAAGCCCAAACACGAATTACGATAAATTTAAGTCATTAATTCAACTTGAATAATAAATATAAATAATTCATTTGTTAATTAAGTTTGAACGTTGTACTTTTTTCAAGTTACAACGCTGAAAAGTGCAAGATCGAATCTTCTACATAAAATATAAAGAACAATTACAAAATATTTCGACTACAGTTCCTTGGGAATTCGTGAGAAGCTAAATCGCCGTAATTTTTTCGAAATTATTTCAACACAGCGAGTCTCACGTTTGTTCTTGAGAATGATAAATAAAATTCACAATATTTTACACAGTGATTGAATAAGATAAATAAAAGGATAAATGAAAACAGTCTAAAACACGTAAGGGCCAAGATTTTTCGTGGTATTCTTAAGTTCGTAAAGGTTTTTATATTTTCTTTTAAGCGTTACTCAAAGCTATACAAAGCTATTTGGAGAATATACTCGTCTACCTCAAAATAAAAAATAAACAAATGGAAAGGAATATTAAAAATGAAAGAATCGAAGAAACTAAACAAATGATTTGCAACGGTGAGAAATCGTCGGGAACGTTTTCCCTATCGAATCTCCGGATTTGCGTATGAAATTCGAAAAAAAAAAAAAAATTTGCCGAAAGAAGTCAAACATTCGATGGCTTTTTGCCGGATGATGAAGAAAAAAAAACGATATTTAGATTTAATTGTTTTTTCATTGCTATATTCGTGTAATATCCATTCTCCCGAACGTAATGTCGTGAATTGTCGAAAATCATTGTCTAAAAAAATACATTCGATCGCACTAGTTGAACGGTTATTAGATCATCGTGCAAAAGATTAAAACAACGTTTACGATTACGTGCTGTTCATCATTTAAATTCGTGTCCCTCGTCCATGTAGTCGTTTTGCGGATTCAATCGAAAATCTTTTTGAAAAAAACTTCTGTCACCCAATAATGACAAAAAAAAACAATATGTGATAAATTTCTTATACGAAAAACTCTTTTGAAGACTAAAATGAAATTATATTGAAAATAATTTTCTTTTTCTTTCATCTTTTTGAACGAACTTCTTATTTTTCAGCGCTCTCAAACTTTGTTCGGACAAAAACACGAAAAAAAGTATTTTTACACATCGAGCTTTGGATCGAGTGATTTTTCATCCCTCAAATCCAATTGATTATCGAGTACCGATGATTTTTAATTATAAAAAAAAAAAAAATTCCATAAAATTCCATTTGAAAAATTGGCATCGCAGCTTAACATTCATGGGTAGTGGACGATTTGGATTTTTCAAAAGATTTTTCGATTGATAAATAGATAAATCATTGTGATTGCATTAGACACAATTTTGTGAACGATGTGTAGAGAAATTATTGGATAAGTAAAAAGGTCAGGTGGGAAAATGTCATGTGTGTATATATATCAACAAATAATCATTTTCAACGGCGTATTATCTCGTTGAAACGAGTTATACATAGGAAAATATTCTTTTGTAATTTTGCCCAAGAATGATTGCCATCCCTCGACCTGTGATCGACCATCACTCGTTGAACGAGTATTGGATTTCGCGTTGACGATAAATATGTGTTTGTCAGGTTGGGTAAAATTAAATAATTTCTACAAAAGTGTGAACTAGACGAGGCCAGTTATTAATTTCTCGTTTAAAAAGTATCAATCCAAATAATTAGTTTTTCGTAGCGATTATTTCGACTCATTAAATCATAAAAAAGTTCATTTCAGAAAAATCGTTCACGCCTGTCAAAAATTATCGAAAAATCATTATTTTCACGTTTTTTTACTTATTGAACGAGCAATTAAAATCTGCAGTTCTTTGAAAAGTTTACAAACCTGTCGCCTACGTCAGAATTATTGTTATATCCACGCCATAGTTTTACACTAATGACAATAGTACTTGTTAAACTGAATTTAAATATATAAGAGAATCGTCAGTCACGATTGATCAAGTGAAAAACAAATGTAAAACTGCTAAATACGAAAAACTTAATTTTCGAAGTGGATTCGTGGTCTGTAAGGAAAAAAGTTTGTATGCAAAAGTGCCATCTCAATTTTCCCAGTTATATTTTATGGTGATTGAGCTAAATATTGGGCAACACATGAGTCTTATAGACGAACGTTTACACAAGTGATATAATTGTTCGAACAATAATTTTTAATTCTTTTTAAATGCTTTACAGTGACGATCATTGTTCTTAATAATTGTTTAAATTTGTACCTCACTCTTTTATCCTTTGCACGTGTAGATCGAGTTCCTCTTTCAAAAAAGGAAAACCAAAAAAATATCGTGACAAAGCAACGGAACACGTAAAGCAGAAGATTTTGTTCAATTACTCCAAACACTATAATTTTTTTGTTAACCGAAAAAAGAAAGAAAAAAAAACATAATTATTCCACGTTTGCAGAATAAAAATGAATGAACAATTAGATGATTCGCAGAATAAACGATTTACAGGATAAAATAATAATTATGATAACTGACAGCGTATTTAAACGATAAATTTGTTGCCTGAAGGTATAAAAAAAAATCAACAAATAACAATTACTATAAGATCTGGCTTTTTAAAGTTTATTTATCATTAATCGAGGATTTAGAAAATGGAAATTTGAATGGTGGATCGAATATTCAGTAGTTGTATTATTAGTTGAATTCTTAGTTGTCCCACCTGTTAAATATGATAAATAATAATATCGGGCATGAAAAACTTTGAACGCGAATACGATGATAATCGATTCGATGCCATAAGCCAGAGGTGTTAAGAACAAACGTACAACCTGCATCGGAAATTATCAGCAGTACCGACAGTAACGTTTTAACGTAACAAAAACTATAATATTTTTTTTTTTAGTACTTTTAAGGCGTTCACAAACATAGACATTAATCTTAAGCTTTGAGAGATATATTTTCGGCTCATTGTTGATCAATGATTCTACAAATCCTAGGCTTTGTGACATTAGTATTATTTTCACAGCGTAATTTATTTTTTCGAAAAACAAACAAACAAACGAAAAACAAATCATGGCATTATTTATGTTTCAACTGTTGACACTGATATTTGTCGACAGAAAATAACTGAAGAAATAGAAAAATAATTCATTAAACATGGAACCTTTGCCAAAGTTTATGCTCCGGCACAGTTTTGTTATTGCAAATAGCAAATTAGGATTTTGAACGAAACAGAAAACAAATGTTGTATCATTGTCGTCAAATAAACTATATCTTATGTAATTCATGAATTTGTTATTTATTTATTGTTATTATTTTTTTTTTTCATCGAAATAGTTGAATCGATGGGAATTTTGAGGTTTCATTGTGAAAACTGTTTTTTTTTTTCTTCTTTTACTGACGGTTGTTACCATGGGTCTTTGTGACCCAAGGGCTTTTCTTGCTTGCAACACTCCAAAAAATTGGTATTTTTTTTTTCAAATGAATACAATAACTCCTGGTCCAAGGAAAGGTGCGACGTTCAATGACGAACAATTATATTTGCATTTCGACTTAATCAATATAATGGTGATGACGTGAAGTTCAATTTTTTGACCTTCAAGTCTTTACGAAATTGATGATCAACAATAATTATAACAACAACAGGAATTGAATAATAATCATTTTATTTTAACAAACCAAAGAAAACAAACACTTAACTGCTCACATTTGAGACTAATAAAATATTTTATATATTGTACGAAGCATCATTTTATCGATTTGGACATATGAGGAAAGTTTATTCCAATTTCCTTGACAGTGTTTTTCCCAAGCGACGTTTTGATCAAGCGAAACCGCATGCCAGCGAATATTCATGTCGCCATTTACGATCGAAAATCGTTTTCCTTTTCTTTAACCATGATGCCAACCTGTTGATTAATTTACAAATTAACAAAAAAATTTTTTTTTTTTTTCAACGTTTTGTCAGTCGATTCAATGGATCTTACCTCCATGATGATGCCCGCGATGACCACCCCAGCGATGACCTCCCCATCCACCACTTCCTCCCCATCCACCGCCACCCCATCCACCACCTCCTCCCCATCCACCGCCACCCCATCCACCACCTCCTCCCCATCCACCGCCTCCCCATCGTTTTCCACCGCCATAATGAGGAGAGGCGTTACAAACTTGAGAAATAATTATTTCATATCAATTAAACAAATTTAATACTCAGTGGATAAAAAATAAGACAAATATTCATAGGGATTCGATAAAAAAATTAAATACTTAAGGGTTTGAAAAAAACTAATAATCATTGAACTATTAACAAATTGTTTGAAGACATATTTATCCATAAAATAATCTGACGACTGGTTTCATCGTATAAAATGAATTCGTTAGTTTTGTAAAGTTCTTTTCACTTATATTGGAATTGTTAGTTTTTTTTCTTTCAATTTGTCTGTTATACTTGGTATTTTTAATTAATTTTGGAAACAGTTTTTGAAAAGATCAAAAATATTATTAAATCGTCTGATTAATTGTCGAAGAATATTTTGTTTTTCCATTAACGACTGAATAGTTTGCCAGATTTTAATCCAATTGCAGAAATACGAAATTTAAAATTCTGATCGAAAAAAATTGTTGGCTGTGAAGTCTTCAAAAAATTTGAACACAGATTAAGAAGAAATGATGAAAAATGAATTCACGCTTCGATCGGTATGAACGATCTGATTACTGCAATAAAAATGTTTCAACGATTCAACCTCGCTCTTACATTTAATCACAGCTATGAATTATTAATTAATAAAAAGTATTTATTGAGAAACTAAGAATCGGAGTTTTAATCAATCGGCAACAATTGCAGAGACTGCTCACATAGATCTGATAAAAAAGATCACTTGAGTCAACCGAAGTGACAATGACATTTGATTCCGAGAAGATAAACAATAAATTAATGAAAAACACTTTATACGATCGATTTTGAATAAAAATGATAATTTTATAATGAAATGTTATAAAAAACTGCGTTGAAGTATCAATGATGAAGATTTTACCTCCTCCTTGATACAGAGCAAAAATACTCAGAAGCACTACGAAAATAACTGATACGATCTTCATGGTGACACTTGATTTAATTCAGTACGAACTGCGATGTAGTAAATGTTATCGTATCCTTTTATACAGCGCGAGACTTGGAGGCAAATGTAAAAATTTGATTCTGTTTATTATTCAACGAATAAATTATTCTCTCTTGCCAAAGAGTTTTTCCCGTTCTGCGGTTGCCTTCGAAAATGATTATATTGGGCTTTATTCACGAGTGGAGACTCGAAAACTGGTTTGTGGCTCTAAAAACTACCAAGAATATATAGTCCCAAGACTGATGACTATTCGAGGTTAATCTGTCAAGTCGTTAATGTTTAGTGTTTAAAAATGATTCAACATAGAGAGGGGTTAAGAAATCTGCATCATCAAATCTATACTAAATAGATAACAGATTTATATTTTTCCTTACTACTCAATTTGATGGTTTGTTTTACTCGCTAATCGTTTTTTTATGATGTATTCATAAGAAGAATATCATTATGTTTTTTTTGTGTCAATGGATTGACCATCATCAATAAATCCATGAGTCATTTTTGATCGATCAAGAATAAAAACATTCATTTATTAATGGATATTTCTAGATAATTATCAATCTGACATGGTCCGCAGATGAAAAACAGTTTTTGTTCCACTCCCAATAACTTCCATTCAGATTTTTTTTTTCATGTCATTCATATTCTTATAAGAGCTTAGAAGTATGTCAGTTGAACTTGACAAACGAACTCTAATCGTGATCTGGTTTTGTTGCTGAATGCAAGTGAGTTGTTTCGACCAATCATTCCTTTTGATTATTTCATTTTTTATTGTATTTTCATATAATTGGAAGGGATTAAAAACTAGATAATCAATCACAATCGCCATAGGTTCAGATAAATTTATTTGACAAAATAAATAAAAACAATTAGCAAACGTTGTTGAGTTACACTGGTCATCGAAAAATGCTTTAATTTTATTCAATTATTCGAGTATTTATCGTACATTGCGAGATATATCAATCGTTGCAGTGTCCATTTTTGTCTGGAGTTGAATCTTATTGGACTGAAACTTCAGGAATAGTTGATCCTCCGTGCTCTATTGGAAAAATAAATATCAAGTTAAAACTGGGAAAAAAACGTCAAAGTTTCTAGTTAGTTCTATAATTTTTGTTACCATGGCTAGGATCGCTACTGCTATAACTGCTCGCGAAAGCTGATGCATGTGCATGACTGGCAGCCCAGGAACCGCTTAATCCATCATCACTTTGGATCCTACTGTAAGCTTCGCTCTTTGCACTTGCACTGCTTTGCCCACCTAAAAAAGACCAAACACGACACAATGATTTACAAAATAATCCTGGTTCATGAAGGATCGAACAGAGGGAGCTCTTAACGATTCTTTTCACTGAGAAATCATTTGTTTGGTTCTTTTACCTGCACTGGAACTCGAACTAGAAGCAGAAGCCTGACTAAATGCACCTGCAGAAGCAAGGGCAGAGCTCTCCGCTGCCAAATTATGGCCAGGTCCACTAAGTTCACTTCCACCTAGTCCCAAACTTCCTTGTAATCTCATAGGAGGTCCGCGAGACCCACCTTTGACTCCAGGTCGATGTCCTTTAACACCATAGTTATTTTGTTTCCTGTCCATTTCGAAACCTTCAGTTACTGGACTTTTGTTGACATCTTTGTCAGATGGTCCATGGTGAGTGTTGCAGTCATGAGAAGATATTCCACTTCCCTTACCGTGGGCAGTTTCACGTTCTCGATCACTGGAAGAATCTTTGTTGTGTCCGAGAAAAGGATTTGGGACTGATGCACCAGTTTCTGGTTTCAGGGTTGAAGATCCATGGGGTTCTGAGTTAGAGTGTTAATTTAATGATTGATCATTGATTGAAATTTAATAAGATGTCATCTAAATGCTTACCTGGGTGTTGCGTTGGTTTGTGTTCTTCAGAAGCTCCATGAGGTCCAGATTCTGGTCCATGATTCGTGAAAAATGGATTTTTCGGGGGTGGTGGAGTCATGAAACACGACGATATTCCGTAGCAATCATTAATTGGTTTCAGTGGTTGGTTCACTTCTGTTTGAGGATGTGGTATCTTGTGGCCGTTTATTTCCGGGTATTTTGAATCTTGAGGCTGGTCCCCATGACCGGATGATGGGAAAAAAGGGTTTGGAGAACTTGGTTTTGTTTCGTAATGTCCGGCTCCAGGAGGAGACTGGATATGAGGATGTTCAGGTGGGGTAGGGGACAGATCTGACGGTTTCACGGGTTTACAAGTGGCTGATCCATGGCAGTCACTGGTTGGCGCTGCAGGATGCGCCTGACTACTTGGAAATTTGTCAGTCGGTGTAGTTTGGGTTCCTGGGTGTTTTACCCCGGAAGTTGGGTTTACTTGTCCATTTGAGTGAAAAAATGGATTTGTAGGATTTGGCTTGACGTGTGGATATTCGGAATTACTAGATGATCCTGTTTGAGGATGTGGTTGATTCGCAGCGATTGGACTTCCATTATTTCCATTGGAACTGCCAGGGTGATTTGAACTCGTTGGATGATGTGATTGGTAATTGGGATTCAGGAAAGGATTCGAATGGTTGATTTGTCCTCCAGAGTGTGCATCAGAACTCGATGAACTTTTTATACTCGATACGTCTATTTCCCCGTTGAGAAATGGATTCGAGGTTCCTGGCTGGTGCCCGGAGGACCACTGACTTCCATCATCCGACTTAGATCCACTGGCTTTTTCGGAGGAATGACCCTCATCGGTGGGTGTCCATGGATTTGTATTAGAAGTTGGATAAGAATTCGGTCCACTTGGCTTTTGTGCTGAACATTTCCAGTCACCAGGTGAACATGCATTTCCATGGTGGCTTCCTCCATGTGGTTCTGACGTGTGTCCGTCGTTTCCATTGCCAGAACCCATGGGCCGATGCGAACCAGCTGATAAATATGGATTTTTCTCGTATGTCGAATGAGGTTTGGGAACGATTGGCTCCTGTGACAAACATTTCCAGTCTAGAGGTGCACATGGACCTGGAGCTCGATAACCAGGTCCCCCAATGGTTCCCGGTTCTTGGGCACTTCCACCGTACCCATGATCAGTATTTCCCGAACTCGATGAGCCAGATGATGAATCCGGGTGGTTTACATACGATGGGGAAGGATATGAGACACTGGGCTTGTGGGCCAAACATTTGGAATCACCTGCAGCACATGGATTTCCGGAATAAGTTGGATCAATTGTTCCAGGTTTTTGTTTCTGTCCTCCATATTGACTCCCGATTTCTATCGAATGTTGAGAATCATCTGAATGATGTTCAGAAAGCGGTGGTTTATGGGAAATGCACTTTGGATCTCCTGCACATGGACTTGCAGTTTGACTTCCAGGTTTTGCGTTATCTCCTTCATGCACTCCGCTTGATGAATCAGGTTTTTCGCCATGTGTTGAATGCGGTTTCGAAATACTGGGTTTCTCTTCAATGCAACTGGCATCTCCTGGAGCACACAATGAATGAGAATTTTCCGTTTTTGGCGCTGTGGGTATGTGTGGCATAAAGCACGCCGAACCTCCAGATCCACATGGACTTCCAGCATAACTTCGGTCAATCATACCAGGTTTTCTAGATTCCGTGGGCGTAGATGTCCCGAATGGCGAATCAGGATGTTGCTGGGGTATTGGATGCGGGCTCAAAACGGTAGGGTTTTGTATGAAACACTTAGAATCTCCCGGAGTACATGGGCTTGCAGAGTGACTTCCATCGATTCCTCCGTGCTGTGCGTGGCTGTTACCAATTGCCGGGGGTTCCAATGAACTAGCTGGCAGACCTGGATGTGTTGGACATTTCGAAGCTCCATTTGCACAAGGACTTTCACAAGGGCCACCACTATACGATTCAGGTTTTTCACCGTTTTGTCCATTACTGTTCTGGATTCCAGAGGGTCTCGATGAATTGTCTGGCAATTTCGGATGTGTTTCGGATGATGGTTGAGGTTTCGAGAAATCGGGTTTCGGTGTATGACACTTCGAATCTCCAGGTGTGCAAGGACTTGCAGCATGACCTCTGTCAATTGTTTCAGATTTTGAGCCTTTCCCACCATTTTCTTCAGTTGAATGTTGCCAATCAGCAGACACATGAATGTCCTTATACTGTCCAGGAATTTGAGGGCCTCCACCAGGTTGGCTATTCTTACAACGACTTCCAGCCAGTCCAGCGGAAGTACCGCGATGACCTTTAATCCCTTTAATCTCTTTGGGACTGCAATCAGGTTCATCGTGAGTTTCTTCTGTTTTCCATGAATCTACGTCATCGGCGCCAAATGCAACGTGTTCTGCATCAGGATTACGGGGATTCCAGCTGGCAGTTCCGTCTTGGTGATTAATAGATTTGTATTCTGTGGCTTTACCGCGATCGTTTGACTCACGAAGGTCGTCGGAGTCACCTAACTCATTAGCATTTCCATTCTCCTTTTCTCTCCTCTCTCCCTCCTCAATATTTCTTCCATCAATTGATGCATCAGCATGGGCACTCGCGTCGCTCACACCATTACCATTTGAACTTGCGGTTGCTATTGCACTTGCAGAACTCTTAGCTGCTCCGAAACTTCTCGCATCAGCATGAGCCGTTGCATGGGCACTTGCCACAGCATTTGCTGTTGAATTACATTTTTTAATTATCAATCGTTATCTAGACCTCAATATAAAAAGCCAACTTCATTAAAAACTTAAAACATTTTTTTTTTTTTAATGTACCTGTAGCTTTGTGCACCCGTCCACCTTTGACGCCATATCCGTCTGAAATTATGCATCATCGAATACAAACACTTCAATGAAAATGTGCGATACATCTACGCAACGATACGTACTATTATTAATGAGATTCTTACCTGGACGTGCGTTAACCTTCACTAACAACAGAGCGATGAGGAAAATTCTCGTATTCCACATGTTGTAAATAATGGTAATGAAAACAGTGGCCACAGTTTTTATCCTCCAATCATTACTCCTTCAAGTATTTTTAGTTTATTAACAATGGGTTTTCAAGTCAAGAGTCTTTTCCTTGTCGATGCTGTTCCCGTCAGTGACACTATAATTCTAACTGCTCGGAGCTTTTATATACAGAACCCCCTACTTGTGAAAGGTTCCATTTCCGATAAAAGTATGCAAACGCGACGATGCGCTTGAGCCTTCGCAACAGGACCTCTTCGAGGAATAACGTACGAGAAGGAAGGAGAGAAAAGAAAGAAAAAGAAATACAAATATAAAGTTTTCGTGAACGAAACGAGCGCGAGATGAGAATTTGTAACGTGAGGATTATTACGAAAACGTGCGAGGTGTTCTTGAAACCATCTTTTTGTGTGCGTGTTTCGGGCATAAGGAAATCCCGAAAAATTTGCATGACTACATTCCACTTTAAACTCCTTTCAGGGGATAGAAGTTTTGGACCAATACTGACGATTCTTTGTAAAACTCATCTCTGGAACAAATATTTAAAGAGTTGCTACACGACGTTGATCTTTGCACATCAAAAGCAAACAAAAGACGAGAAAAAATAATTGACCAACCATAACATGAAAATAGTTGCAATCGACTATTAGCAAAGTTCTAATAACTATAATTTCATTGTTTTTGATTATAAATTTTATTTAGTACGTGTTTTTTACAATAAAATCCTCGAAGAAATCGTTTGCCTCTTTTTTCAACATTATTCGGAATCTTTTTTCGGTATTTCGATTCTTTTGTGAATAAAATTTCATTTACAGGAATGAAAAACAAGAAAAATGGTCGAACCGGTTATTGTATCATTTCTAAAAAAATCTAACTTCACTGCGACATCCTAAATTCCCATTATTCCAATCGGATCTTAAATTTTCCCAACAACAATACAAAACACTCAAAGACCGGTTTTAATCGGAGATAAATCGAGAGATTTCGTCGTAAAGTGTTCGGTTAAAGTCCTCGTTCTTTTCTGCGAATACCGTTAATCACAAGAAAATACGTATAAAACGTGTATCTCGTTAAAATTCGTAAATCTCTTTTATTTTTTTTTATCTTTATTCTCACTCTTGTGTAATGATCGGAGTAATGAATCGTATTGAAGCGAGTCTTTTTGCAAGTGCAATATTGCACATTATATTGTTGTGAGTCATCAGGTATTGCCGTTTATGGAAGACATTTATAGACAAAAAAATCTTTTTCTCATGTTTTCTTTTTTCTTTTTCTTTTTACATAAATAGATTTATTGTTGTTATTTGATAAATGACGTACGATTTACATTGCAACAGACGTTTAAACGTTTTACAATTTTTAATATGTATTTTTATTTATAATTGCGAGTACGTAAGGCATTCAATATATTTGTAGCATTTAGTGTACATCTCTCATTCTTTATATACAATTAACAAATAATTCACGCAGATGGTTCAGTCATTGGAGAACCACGAACGATTCTATTAAAAGGGAAAATTTTTTATTTATTTTTTCTACCGTAAAAACAATAACAATAATTACATCATCGACCAGCGTTTCATCATCATTTTGTATAAAAGACACGTTTTTTATATAAGAGAACATTGACAAAAGGAAAAAAATAAAATAATAAAAATTCACACAAAAAAAAATAACATCCTAATCACGAATTAATTCCCAATTTTGGAGTTTGCTTTTATATTGCGTATATTTATTCCACGCCCGTACTTTAAATCATCGAACGTGAGTGGGTAACTTAAATTTTTGTTCAATCAATGCCTCTCGCTCACTTGGTTATGTATGTTTCTTTTTTTTTCTTCAATATATCTACGTGTATATAGAAACTTAGTGTTGAATATTGTCCCCTTGGGATTTTACAGTCGTCCTTAATATTTTTCATTTATTCGTCCGGCAGTATCGGGACATTTATCACAGTTAACTGTTATAATTTTAGGCGAAATTATTGTGTGTGTGTTTTTTTTCTCTTCAATTGTTATTCATTCGCATTAATTTGGGGCTCGACGCTAAAAACAGTAGTTTTTGTGTGATTTTGACATTTGTACCTGAGTCAATATTTATCGTGGGGGTTGCTGACGACCTTTCCCTTCTCAGGGGCTTTAATTACTCATGAAAAAAAAAGAAAAAAAAACATTCGAACATTAGACGAGTGGCTTTTGATGCCATTTGGAAATTAACTTGGTTATTTCGTTCGAAAAAGTTGGGAAATAAAAAATTTATACTAAAGTTCGATTATTTCGTGTTTTATTTATTTTTTTCTGCATTATCGTTTTTTGGCATTAATCATTTTTCAGAAAAATGAGTGCAAAGTATTGTTCTGAATGATTCGGTGGTTCAAAACGCGATAAAAAACGTAGTGGGAGCGCGAGGAACAGGAATGATCGAAAACCAAATTTAAAAAACGACTTTTCAATCGAAATTTCTCGTATTTTATGATCAAATGACTCAAAATAGCTTCACGCCAAAACGTAAGTTTCAGTCGTAAAGAAAAATGTCATTGAATCGGTGAATAGTGTGAAAAAAAAGAAATTTGTTAAATGACGAACGAAAGAACTCGAAAATATTTACAAGAGTCCATGTTTGTATATATTTATATTTTTAATTCTTTGGAATTCATGTGAAAACTCCCGGTGCTTATTTCGAAATGGGTTCCCGATCGAGGGACAAGGAAAATCGGTCACCCATCCGATTAATGGCAGCAATCGATTAATGGAAGATCCTCATGAACGAATCACTCCAATTTTTCGTTGCCAGTTATTTTTCTTATAATAAAGATTATTAAAATTATTTTATTAAGATGACGATTCCAACCGAAAAGCAACGAATAACAAATTTGAAGAATTTTGAATTCGAAAATGGCCAGAAACACGATTAATCTCACTTCCGGTTTGTTTTTCGAGACAGCAATTAAATTGTTCGATAAAAAAAAGGTTTTTTACAACTCGCCCCTTTTTTTAAAGTTTTATCGTAATTGACCGTCACACAATCGTAAACTTGAACATCATTCAGAATTGTGCTTTACTCTTTCGAATCGCGTTGTACAGATTTTCAGTCTCTCCCTGTTTTCTCATTCCATTGTTAGAAGAAGATCGCCACCCTCGAGTTTTGTGTTTTTTATTATTTCCACGCTCTTGATTTTTCCTGCTTTTGGAGCTTGCACCACCATTTCCATTTTCATTGCTGAAAGGACCACCAAAGCTGCTCCTTTTTCTACTGTGTCACCAACCTTCACTCTTATGTCCAACACTGTTCCTGGCATTGGTGCTCCTACTTGATTCTTGTCCGATTTATTGGCTTTAGGATGAATGTGTAATTCCTGAAATAACAAAAGATTTTTTTTTTATCAATAAATAGAAAAGCTAATGTTTCACAATTACGTTCAATTGTTTTTCTGATTTGGTTTGACACTTTGAAAGATCCTGGGATTTACTTTGTCTCAACTGTTTTTTTTTTTCCAGTATTTTAATTATTAAACTACTATTTTAATAACAAATCCCAAGTTTTTTTTCAGGTCCATATGATTAAAATTGAATTAAATTACTAAATTACTACGATGAACATCGAAATGACAATTTTTTAACCAACTCAATACACTGCAAATAATTTTATGGAATTTTTGTTGAAAAATTTTCGTACGTTGTTATCTGCTGTGAAAAATAAATAAAAAACGAGTAATTGTTTTTGAATTTCGGAATTTCGAGTTGAAATCCATAATCTGCGAACGCAAAATTCTCAGGATACTCAATTTTGAGTCAACTGCACATAAGGAAATTGAAGGTCAGAAGGTCAATCGAATTTTTGTCCATCAGGTGGCAAATGTCAGAATGGTTAATAAATAAAAATTGATGTTCAATGACAAAAGTTGTGAAATTTTTGAGTAAAACGTACCTTAACGGCTTCCTTGTCCCTGATGAAGACGGATCTGAGTTGCCCATTCATTTCGAAAAAGACTTCGCGTTCACCCTGTGGCGTAAGATCTTCAGCCATTGCGAGAGTCTTTATACAAAGAGTTTTGCCTTTTTGGATGGTGACTTCGAATTCTTCGCCGACTTTGGGTCCAGTGAGGAAAATTCTTGTATCGAGTTTGTCGACAGGACCGAATGTTTCTTTAAAGGTCAAATAATCTTCGGTAACTTGAGGATAGAGAGCTGCGGACATCAAGTCTTTCTCGGTCACGTGGGGATGAGATTGTTTGAGATCTTTCTCGAGTTTCTTGAAGTCGAGAGGCTCCAGACTTTCTCCGGGTCTGCCGACGATGCGTGGCATGTCCTTGAGGACATTTGACCTTGAAGAATAATTGAATTCATTCGAAATTTGACCTACTGGGAGAAAAAGTCGATGCTGAAGACATTGAAAGTTTATTTACGAACCTGAAGGGCTCAGGGAATCCACCATGAGGTTCGCCGATCGCACCCTGTAAGAACTCTACCACAGATTTCGGGAAAGACAATTCCTCAGCCTTGGCAAGAACTTCCTTGGCAGTGAGTTTATTCTGGACCATGAATTGTGCAAGATCACCAACGACTTTAGAACTCGGTGTAACCTTGATTATGTCACCGAGCAAAAGATTCGCCTCCCTGTAGGCCTTCTTAACATCTTCGAAGAATTCACCAAGTCCTAAGGAGTAAGCTTGGAATTGAAGATTGGTGTATTGACCACCAGGTATTTCGTTGAGATAGACATCAGCGTTTCCGGATTTCATGGTCGTTGTGCATTCGAATGGAGCATAAAGGGTACGAGTTTGTTCCCAATAAGCTGAATAGTCAGAAACGTCACGAAGATTGAAGTTCGTGTCCTGAGGAGTGCCTGAAAATGGGAATGATTTTTTCTCATGTCTGATTTATTGCATCCTCAGAATTTAAGTAGTTTCGGTCCAAGTGACGAAATGTAACCATTTTATTCTAATTTCTACAGTACGTTCTTTGACTTATCCTGAATATGACCTCCAAGTTTCGAAAATATTGTCTACACCGTTTCCACAAAATTCCCAAATGAAAAGTCACTTTTTAACATAGAACATGCCTACGCTATTCCTAAACTTCAGTTATGTGCATGAAACAATACGAAAAAATGTAAAAAAAAGTTAAAAAACTGTCAAACCACTGAAAATATCATTGCAATTATGTCACCAACAAATGAAATAATTCGTCTACATCGTTTATTAATTATTCATTTTTTTGTCAATGAAAACGATCAATTTTTCAGTAATCATCTAATTTTTATATGAAATTTGTTTTTGTTCGAAGTTATCGCTTTGCTTGAGAACAATAAAATTTCGCCCCCTGATTCTCCCTCAAGATAAGCTGAACCATTACATTGTATGACTTGTACCGAAACACCTTAAATATCATTTTAAATTAAATTTTTTTCGAAACTTTACCTTGAAGGGACGCAACGACAGCTCCCATCGAAGGTTGGCTGGTCATTCCTGACATGCTGTCAACAGCGACGTCCACTATGTCAGCACCAGCTTTAGCGCATTCCAACATGGCGGCAACACCAGCACCGGAAGTGTCGTGAGTATGAATATGAATCGGAATATCCGGATGTTTTTGTCTTATCGCGTCGATAAGAATACCAGCAGCCTTTGGTTTCAATAATCCTGCCATGTCCTTTATCGACAGAACATGAGTTCCAGCCTTTACGAGCTCGTCAGCAAGTTTCGTGTAATAATTAAGGTCGTACTTCGTGCGACTTGGGTCACTAACGTCACCGGTGTATGAAATCGCTGCTTCAACAACTCCACCGGCTTTACCAGCAGCTTCCATTCCTGAACACAATCAATCTTTTTGTTTGAAACTTTGTAACTCATTTCACGATCTTATGAGTGTTTACAAATAATGAATCGACGGTGGCTCTTCGTTGAAACACTTAAATTTGGTACTGCATTGACACACTGGGTCAAATTGACCCGGAACATTCTTTTTTTTGGGACTTTCATCAGCACCTCTTTGATCGGTTTTTGTTTTAAAAAATGAAGAGCATATTTTTTGTTATTTTTGACTTTTAGGAGGAATTAAACTTAATTATAAAGCTGTTCAATCTTTTAACGTATCTCTTGGAATGTTTTTTGAATTCCTTTAAATTAAACTGTCATTCCAAATATATATGATGCACTTTCTTCATTTTTTTACAATAGACACGAAGGAAAACCTCGATTTTTGAAAATTTCATATCGTGAAGAATGTACAGTGCTAAAATATGATGAGAAATTTTATTCAAAAGTTCTCTGTTTTGCGGAGTAGGAATTTTTAAAAATTCTAGGTTTTTCCTTTACTCTCCATTGGTGATGATTTCTCGGTTCAAATTTATTAAAAAATACGTTAAGCCGAATGTTGTTATTGTACTTTTTTCTTTTTTCTTTTTTAATGATGTATTTACTTACCAAGGATGAGATTGGGTAGATAGTTGAGCGAATCAAAAACGCGGAAAATGTCCATTCCATACTTGACAGCCAATTCGCAAAATTTATCAACAACGTTATCCGGATAATTGGTGTAACCGACGGCATTGGCACCGCGAAGGAGCATTTGGAAGGGAATATTGGGAATGGCTTTGCGCATGTCGATCAAGCGTTCCCATGGACATTCGTGTAAAAATCTGAGTGCAACGTCGAACGTTGCACCGCCCCAATTTTCAAGGGCATAAAGGTTATTGAATTTGTGAGCGACGTAAGGAGATATGAGGAGCAAATCGTGAGAACGAACTCGCGTTGCGAGGAGTGATTGATGAGCGTCACGGAAGGTCGTGTCCATAAGGAGAAGACCTTTGTGCGAACGCACAGCTTCGGCGAATGCTTTGGGTCCTTTTTCTTTGAGAATGTGTCGAAAACCTTGCGGTGGTTCCAAAATGTCTGCAAAATAAAAATTTCACTTGATTATAAAGCGACTCGAGCATATTTTCCAATTTTTTTTTCAGCCTCGGAAAAAAGCGTTCATATAGTGTTAAAGCGATTACAAAATTGTGAGCAAGCGCAACAGAATTGTACGTACAAATGATTATTTAAAATTATTGTTAACTTAGATTTTTTTTGTTTTTTTTTTAACGTCGGAGACGAAAATGATAAATTCGTGACTTGTGTCAAAACGTCACTAACCTGTGATGTCCTCACCATCGGCCTCTTCGATGACTGCAACCTTAGAAAAGTCTAAAAAAACAAAAAAAAATGGCAAAACGAAAAATAATGATAAAAGCATGCCCGTTAAATAGTGAAAATAAATTGGTGTCTGTGTGTTGATGATTTTGTGGGCGTGCTACACGATTTTTTTTTTTTAGACATTTTTACTTGAGACTGACACACGATTTTGCATTTATTTTGTTAATTGCCCTAAGTGGCTTTTGTGAGTGATCAACAAATGACTCGTGTGACGATTTGACACGCATAACAAAAACTATTGTGATTTCTGAAGAAATCGATCTCCTCAATTTGTTGTTGAATTGCCTTTGCGTCGTCGATCGGGAAACGTGGCTAATTAAAATGTGAAGATTTTTGTGAACGATTTAGTGAAAAATGTAACGCAGAAGCAACGGAAATTGTATTTAAAAAAAAAGCAGTAAATAAATTCAATTGATTTGATTGCTCAGCTCCATAAATATGCGAAGCTTTCTGTACATTTTGGAACATAAAATATCATTTTAATACGTGAATTGGGTTTACTACGTGAACATCAATTACAATTTAAAATTTTTTAAAATATAGAGAAAAAAAAATAACAATAATGAATAAACGAATTAGTTGAAAATGTGAATACTGGTTCGTGGTTCACTTACCAATTGGAATCTCTGGTACGAAAGGCTTTATTTCTGCAGGTTTGAGCGACGTTGCCAAGGGTGTACTTGGACCATTAACTAAAACTTCACCCAAATAATTCAACAACTTTTGGGCACGATTTTGACTAGGAAGGAACTTAAACAATTGAGGATTCTCGTCTATAAAGTAAGTGTCGACAATCCCATTGAGGAACTTTTGGTTTTCAAGGACATTGAGAAGGAAAGGTATGTTGGTTTTTACTCCACGAACTCGAAATTCGCGAAGTGCACGGTTCATTTTGGCGCAAGAAGATTGAAGATCACTGGAGTGTGCGATAACCTAGATTCAAAATGAAAAAAAAAAAAAAAAAATTTTTATAACACAACAAACGTAGGTTGAACCATTTTGCAATATTTTTGAATTTTTTAAAATTCTGATCAATTTTAGGGAATTTCAAAATATTTTCGTATTTCAACGATTTCTCCATTTCTTTGAAACTCTGTTTTGTAATATTATTATTATTATTATTATTTTAATATTTGAAAAATTCGGTCAGTCGTTACCTTAACGAGAAGTGAATCGTAATAAGGCGAAATAATAGCTCCAGCAAATGCAGAAGCACTGTCCAATCGAATTCCCATTCCCTCGCCTGATCGAAAAACTTCAATTCTGCCACAATCCGGCTGGAAAGCCTTTGCTGGATCCTCAGTCGTAACTCGGCATTGTATTGCGAATCCTTGTGGCACTATTTTGTCCTGTGTCATTCCTAGCTCCGGAAGCGTCATACCTTCTGCTATACGGATTTGTGATTGGACTAGATCGATACTTTGATAGAAAAAGATAAAAATTCGTCATTCAATTATCCTCCATTCGTCCCTGATTGAGTTATTAGTCATTATATAAAATTTCAAATGTAAATAGACGACAAATTTGAAGAGTTTCGGTACAAGTTAAACAATGTAATGGTTCAACTTATCTTTGGGGAGAATCAGAGGGCGAAATTTTATTGTTCTCAAGCAAAGCGATAACTTCGAACAACAACAATTTCATATAAAAATTACATGATTACTGAAAAATCGATCGTTTTCATTGACAAAAAAATAAATAATTAATAAACGATGTAGACAAATTATTTCATTTGCTGGTGACATAATTGCAATGATATTTTCAGTGGTTTGACAGTTTTTTATAACCTTTTTTTTACATTTTTTCGTATTGTTTCATGCACATAACTGAAGTTTAGGAATAGCGTAGACATGTTCTATGTTAAAAAGTGACTTTTCATTTGGGAATTTTGTGGAAACGGTGTAGACAATAGTTTTGAAACTTGGAGGACATATTCAGGATAAGTAAAAGAACGTACTGTAGAAATTAGAATAAAATGGTTACATTTCGTCACTTGGACCGAAACTCCTTAAATGAAATTATTATTTGCCAATCAAGCAATCACAGAAAATAAATAAATAAATAGCTCAAAAAGTGTTTATTTAATGGAATAATTTGAAAATAGATAATAATAATAATAAATTCATTTTCTCTATCGATTTTTGGATTTTTGAGTGTTTTGTTAATTCATGAAATAGAGAAAATAGTTAATTACCCAGTAATTTCTTCGGTAACCGTGTGCTCGACCTGCAGCCTAGCATTAACTTCGATAAAATAAAAATTGCCAGATTCATCAGCCAAAAATTCAACGGTACCAGCATTCGCATAACCAACATGTTTGGCCAGTCTAATTGCGTGTTCTGTCATTTTGTCTCTGACTTTAGGATCCAATCGTGGAGCAGGTGCTATTTCCACAACCTTTCGATCAATTGATATATAAATTAAAAAACGTATAACGACGTAAACGTAAGAATTTAATTAAATTACGATATGAGATTTCTTTAAATTTACTTTTTGATGACGTCGCTGCACCGAACAATCTCTCTCGTAGAGATGAACGACATTTCCGGCATGATCACCGAGCAATTGGACCTCAATGTGTCTTGGTCTCTCGATGAACTTTTCTATGAACATCGCTCCGTCGCCGAATGATGCTTTCGCTTCGGACGAAGCTCTTTCGAAGGATTCTTTTACTTCTTCCATTTGCTTGACAACTCTCATTCCTAGGATCGTCAAAAAATGTCATATGACTGATTTTTTTGATTTTTTCATAAACTGCTCCATAAAGCTCAATGAATTTTTTTAAAGTTTTATAAAAAAAGATACTTTCTATAACGCTCTGCCGCACTCTTATACACTCCAATATGGTCTTTTTGTGACGTCACAACTTTTTTTTAATCTCTCCCACACGCAGGAACGAGTTAAATAAAAAAATCTGAGTATGGAGAATAATTTGTACTTCAAGAATTATTGTACCGTGATTTTGAGAATATGAAGAAAGACTTCGAATTGAAAGTCATTTTGTAATTGCATGTCAATTAGAAAGAATGATATACAATAAAGTCATTTTCGTTGAATATTTATCAATAAAATCTTATGTAAACGATAGAAAGTTTTGATAAAATACAAAAATGACTGAATGATAAACGCTTTGCTGGGATAATTTTGAACCCTTGTGTCTCTAGAGTTAAATTAATTTGTACCTTTGCCTCCTCCACCGAATGCAGCTTTGAAGATAACAGGAAGACCATGTTTGTTGCAAAATTCCATTGCTTCTTCGGACGTCCGGACAGGACCATCAGTACCTGGTACAATGGGAACACCAGCTTCGATAGCTGCTTGTCTAGCTGCCACCTAAAAAGTATATTCCTAAACCTTTAATTACGTCTTAAAATAAACATTATTTTTTTTATTTTAATTAAAGCCATGAGCTTTTGCTACTCTTTCTTATAATTCTTTACTGTGTTCACAGAGAATCGTTTGTACTTTTCTTCTCATTATCCATTCTGCCCCCTTTTTTTTTTAATATTCTTTGAAATAAGTAATTTATTTACTTTGTCTCCCATTTGTTGTACGACTTTTGGAGATGGTCCAATGAATCTCATTCCAGCATCGATAACAGCCCTTGCGAAGTCAGATCTTTCAGAGAGAAATCCATAACCAGGATGTATCGCATCAACATTATTTTCTTTTGCAATTTTTATGATTTCTGGAACATTGAGATAAGCAGCAACAGGTGGCAAACCTCGACCCACTATGTAACCTTCGTCTGCTTTTTGTCGATGCATCTGCATTTTATCCTGCTCCGAATATATCGCCACTGAACGAATCCCAAGCTCGGTACATGCTCGGAAAACTCGAATGGCAATTTCACCTAAATAAATCGATTTTATTTTTATTTTTGGTTATTGTGTTTCATTTTTTTTTTTTCAATATTATTTTCAATCAATTTTATTCTAAGTATCAATTATCAATTTTAATGATAATTAAATTCATAACATTAAATTTATTTATTATTAATTTAATTTATTGAGTTTTTTTAGTATTTTTTTATTTTTTATTACGAATTGATTTTATCTGGAAAGTTTTGGGAACATATTTTTTAATAATTGTATGAATCGATCATGAAGAAATTCAATTTGTTGCTCTATTTATAGATTTTTGGCTGAGGTACAGCATATTTCAAAGGACAACGACTACTTGTTCCTTATTAATAGATTTAAACAAAGTACGACGATCACTTAGTTTCGTATTTTTTCAAATCTTTAGTCTTAGTGTACAATTTTTCATAATGTTTCTTCTTTCATGTAAATATTTGATGAATATTATTTAATTTATTGAACTTATGAAGCAATGACGCATCTGAACTTTTCATCTGGATGATTTTTTCAAGTTCCAGTGACGTTTTAATCTTAATCATCAAAATATTTTTTTTTACAAAATCGAAGCTTTTATCAAGTAGAAAAACAAAATCGTACCTCTGTTCGCGACAAGAACGCTTCTGATGGGTTTGTATTGGACATCTGTTCCGAAATTTTTATTTCCATTCAAGTAAATAAACTGAAGACTGAGTCTTTGCTTGGCGAGAGCCTTTCCGGCTCTGTGTGCGGCATACATTTTTCAACCACTAATTGTGCGTAATTTCACAAAATATAAACAATCCAAAAGATTTTGTGTTTTGTTCGTTGCAGTCTTTTTTTTTTGTTGATCTTGTTCCACTGTATTTTTGTTTATGATTATTTTGTATTCAAGGTGATGATTTTTTTTTTCATAATACGAGGCTCATCGAAAAATTGAAATCCTTCCACTTCCGTTGCTCTTCGGGATTGTTTTTTTATATTTTTGTTCTTTACTTCGTTGCTTTGGAATCTTGGGCTTGAAAATTTCGTTTCGACGTTGTTTTTTTTTTTTTTTGTTCAATTTTGATTCGGTTGTAACCAACGATTCGTCTTCGACGCGTTTTCCTGTAATAATCAAAATAAAAGATTTCTTGATTAACGACGAATAATCACCTTGTCAATGTTTACAACATTTTTTTTTTCAATTTTATGTCCATAGCGAGTTTGCGCTTACGTTTGCATTTCTTAAGAATATCGTTGATTATGCAAGTGAGAAAAGACAATGTTGGCGCAGAGTTCGCCGAGTTACAAGGATATGCACTTCTCTTAGTTACATTCAATTATCGCACGAGGTCAATTTTCCTGCTGTACATTGAATAACGTAGCGTATAGTGACAAGCAAAAAATAGACACAAAAATCAAAAGAAAAGGAGAGCTTTGACTCTTTTTTTTTGCTAAAAAACTTTTTTTTATTAATTTTTAATATTTGTTTGCTAAAAAATAATGTTTTTCTCTACGAATGCTTGGAACGTGGGAACTCTGGTGACCAATACGAAGTTTTTTTTTTTACTTGCAGTTTAACTAAATCTTTCGAAACTATAAGTAAAAAATTCGTTAATTTTTTTTACAAATCTGTACGTGTTTTCGAATAAACAATCGATACGTGTACGAAGTAAAAATCGATCATAAACGCTAAACTTTTCAAACTTAGTCCATCCGAAAAATGACCTCTTGAAAAGGCTTTTTTGTTAAAAAAAATTGTTTTTATAAGCAATCAAAAATAATCCAAAAAGTTTAATTTGAAGGATTAATAAATCGAAGTTTCCTATCGACTTATGAATCAGTTTTTCTGTAACGAGAACTCTTTACTCCAAATGACGATTTTTTCCTCGGACTATATCGTGGAAACTGTAAGTTAATTTACATCTATTTTTTATCGGCCGAACCCGATTGCAGGACAAACTAGTTGAACCTTCTCAGACTGGCCTCAATCGGTCTAAGGAAACTAGTTTTTTTCCTGAGCTCGAGTTAGGTTGGAACTATAAGCATAAATTATGCATACACTTTGGATTTATGCATATTTCGAGTAATATTGATAACGAAAACCACGGACGATCAGTTGTTTTCGAAATAAATTAAAATTACAGATTTTTCGTCATCGTTTTCATGAAACATTGTCCCAGAAACGTGCATCGTCATAGCAGCCAAAAATAGATCGCTACATAAAGTCACGTGGTATTTTCATAGTCCAATTCATTGCGATTTAATTCATTAGAAAATATAAGTAATTAAAAACATTTATGAATAATAATATTTTCATAAATATTTATTAAAATAAACTCCAGTAGAAAAAATAACATTTTCATATATTTCTCAGCGTGTAGTTTACGACAGACTTAACAATATGTCGGTGTTTATTTTGTATTAAATTATTCATGTTAGTATAGTGATCAACGTGCTCTAGTTTACTCAGCTGTACTGATGGATATCTTGGTGAAAATGTATGCAACAAATGTCAAATTTGCTCGACATATTTTTTTCACTCACGATCGATAAGAATTGAGCAATACAGAAATGACAAGTAAAAATTCGCGTTTATTTCAGTTGCTGATAACTCGTAATGCTAATCGAGTTATAAAATGATTTTTGCTAACGATTATTACTACTATTTATGAATATTGATCTTTCGTTTCCAAAGAAACTATCAAAAGTTTATTATTTACTCATTGGTGCAGAGGAGAATAAAATAAAAAAATGACGACGAATTTTATACTTTTCCTGATTCTCGCATGAATCGATTAAAAAAAGAAAGGAATTTGTGTCAAATTTTCTGGACAATTTATTCACTAAATTGTTCAATTAATAATTCGTTTCTTATTAGAATTTACAAAAAACTATAATTCGATTGGAGGTTCAACTAATGAAACGTCAAAAGATTCGAACTAAGTTGTAAAATCTTCAAATTTGACCTCGAACTATGGAAATCATTAAAAATTGGGAGCAGGCAGATATTTTTTGGGCTTTACAAATTGGTGGGCAAAATAGTTTGTTAAAATGCGTGCGTTTTCAGTAAATTGGCGAGCCAAGATTTTGTTCGACTTAGTGGAATTAGTTCAATGATGCAAGGCCACTGACGTCAGGTTTATGAATTGCTGGTATTTCGTTGTAAAGTTTTGTGACTATTTACAACTCAGTTTTTTCATTGAAAATCGTAATATTTCCATGTTGAGATATTTTCTGGTGATAAGGAGTCGTGAAACATTGAACAAAGTCATCAGTGAAAGATCGTCGATCATAACTTGATCATCAGAGCAATTTCATTCCTTTTTTTTTTGTGCTCGACCCACAGCGAGATAACGTTCGAATCGATGAATGAATAAGTGGAAAGCCCGGTTGAAACGTGATGTTTTTTCTACGATATGAAAAAAGTTGATCGTATCGTTTACGTGACAACAAGTTCCAAATTCGATAACTGTCTGTCATCACGTTCTTGCAACGTCATGAGAGATTTCAAATATTCCATTATTATTGCCATTAAAAAAAAAACTGGAAAAGATAAATAAATAGAAATATAAAAATTATTATGACCATTTCATCAGTACTTCTTAATCTCATATTTTAAACCCGAATAAAATAATCGATAAATATTCATACATTCACGAATAATTATCGCTTGTTTCAACATTTATTTCTTATTATTTCTATCGTAGGAAAACTATATCGTTCAATGAAATCATTGAATTTTAATATAAAAATAAAAACAGTTTGAAAACAATCGAGAAAGAATATTTTATGAGAAAATTGGGTTAAAAAACTGCCTCTTTTTTAAAAAATACGTGATTTGAGTCTTTTGTAAATTAATAAAATTAGCAGACACGATATGAGATTTTTCGTACACAGATTTTGAATTTTTTAAATTTGTTATTATTATTATTTTTTTTTCATTATTAGACGTTTCTGAAAAGTTTCGATAATTTTCTTTTTCTTTTTTAATACGAGCTCTTACGGGTACAAATTACAGTTTCCTTTTACAGAAAAAACTTGTTACATTTGTGTTCTCGTATTTGAAGCGTTCTATGTAATTATCTCCCGTGCTCCGAATCTGTAAGTTACTTTCAAATGTTGCACAACGTTCCTCAAACCGTCACAAAAGATGAAGAAAATAATGTCCCAGTTCTCGAGACGTTTTACACATTATCGCATTTGATTTTGCTCGCAATGCATTTTTCGACGTTTTTTTTAATTTAAATATGGAAGCATGAAGCTGTAATTCTCTTATCGCTTATTGCGAGCTTTTTAATTTTTTTCCTCGTCTGTCAAACGATTGCAGACGATGAAAAAAACCCAACCCAACACACGATTTTTGTGTACGAAAGTTAATTAAAAAAAAAATCGAAATAATTTATAAAAAAAATCCCTGATCTCTGATCGCTCTGCCAATAAACAATTTCCTGTCGAAGTGCAATCATGGCAGGTACAAAAAATGATAAAGATCATGTGTATTGATCGATTCAAGACAGATGAGAAGTGTCGATACGTTTGATTGATAGCAAAACATGAAGAAATCCCATCGTTTACTTTCTCGACTCGTCGATCGATATTACGCTGAATATTTTTGTTTTGTTTTTTTTTTTTTCCACTCCATTAGAGAGCTTGATCTGGGTTACACGATCCATCAAGTGCCATGAATGGACGATAATAAAAATTGCCTGAACTTGGAAATAAAGTAGACCGCTTGGATTAGAAAAAAATGAAGTTTTCTCCTTCGAGAGCGTAGAAACAGAGGCGAGCTAATGGATTCGATTACGTAAAGAAATTTTTAAACAATTTAATCTCGTTGACCCCTCGTGACCCTCCATCATCACTTACAAACGTTTTATCGATCGAGAGAATGGAAAAAATTGCTTGAAATATTTTCCTGATTGTATGACTTACGTCTTTGAGAATAAACAGTAATTTAAAACATTTAATAGCTTTCCATTCACGTGACTGCGAAAAAATAAATATCCATCAAATAAATCAGATGGCAATTAAAAATACGAATTAGGAATAAATGAAAAAGTTATTAATGGAAGAAAATGAGAGTCGACTAAGAATACGATAAAGTGGTGAACTCTTGATAAATTTTTCTATTTTTGTAGACCGTCTATTTTTATTGCTGTTTACGAACCTTTCGAATCAAATGTAAATTTCTAATTTATCAAATATTTCAGTTACTTTTTTTTTTTTTTTTGCGAATAGACTGAGGATTAAAAATCTTTCAAATTGGACTCATTTCGAAAGTGTTCCACTTTTTATTTTATTCTACGATCGTGATGAAATTTCCAAACTAACGAGACGCTCTTAATCGACTCGGACTGTCAGAGGGGGTTCGTGATTTCACCAGCAATTTACAAAGTCTAAAAAAATGTAATTAAATATTCGACTATCGGAATGATCGTCTCGCGGTCAAAGTACGAACCTTCCTCTTCGCGAACTTCGAACTTTGTTACTTATATGGTGCTTGCATATTTCCATTGATGTCTGATCTCATTTGCATTTGATATCACGTGGTCAGTGCCCCGAAACTTCATTTTTTTTTGCAACAAAAATAAGGGAGCAATGAAATTATTTAATTGGATAATTTTTCATTAATTATGGAAATAGAAAAAAATACTTTTATAATGGATTTTTGTTAATAAAAAAATTGTATGGACTCTCGAACATTTGTTACAAGGTCTAGTGACGTTTTGGCCAAATTAATCAACTCGTGATGTGAATTTATTTTGAATTTCGGAACAGTAACGATAAGATGAGATTCCAAAATGTTTGATCGATTGAATCAAAACTGATTAAAATCACAGCAGGATGTTTCGGTGATTCATCGAAAACATTTTGTCCTCGTAGTATTATTCACGGTTTTATTATTATTTTTATTCCTAATCAAAACATTCGAGGCTTCGGAAGTTCTCGAACGTCTTTCCACTCGCGTAATTGCTCATTCTAATCATTTTCTACAATTATTTTTTTTTTTTGTTCCCAAAGAAAGACAATTAAAGCAGTTGAATGGTAAACACTATGGTGTTCGTTGAGTGCAATTGTTATTGGAGGATCGCGTCTGGAATGAAACGTCGTAATATCTCGGTCAATTAAATTCTGAACGGTGGATTTTGTAAGGTTTGTTGCACTTTGAAGCTTCGCAGTAAGTGCATCGACCCGAATTTCAAATAATAGTTATTGCGAAGCTTCTACGGTTTTTTCCAATTAATTTTTATCCACTATTTCAAAAAAAGAAATAAACATTTGTTAAGTAACATTTATGATTCATTTTAATGGTCAATTTAATAAATTTTCTTTAAAAAACAAAGAAAAAAAAATAGATGATAGTAGAAATATATTTGTTATATAACTTTTACATGATTTTCGTTAAATTATTATTACGTCTGGTTTTCGAATGGAATATTACGTAAAAATGAGTAAATTTTGTATAGACTGCGTGAAGATAACGTTGCACTCGTATCTTTGTATACCTATGAATCTGTTTCACATTCAAAACAGCTGATTCGTGCCCTCCCAAATCGGTCAAGGATGCGCGACAGACAGGTTTGTACGCCCAGAGGCTTACTTGGCAAATCGATAACCCCCGGGCCGTCTGAATAGTCCGCTCGACGAAAAAAAAAAAGAAAAAAAAATGGAGAAAAAAAATAACATGTCTGCAGACGATAATTAAACGATTGATCGATGTGGAGATAAATTGTTAAGTAATCACGAAACTTAATGCAATGTGAGCAAAGGTTAATAATTGTCGTGAAATGTTCAAACATTTCTGTCGCTTTCTTTTCATGATTATAACTCACGAAACAATTTTTTTTTTAATTATTTTTCAAGAAATAAATTCTACGAAATATGATTGAGCAATCGATTGAATAATCGATTATTGATTGTCGCTTTTGCAATGGAGAAGGTAAACAACAACAAAGAAATTCGAAACGGGGCAAAGTCCTTGAAAAGAAAAATTACACCGAAGTCAATCCTTAAATTTGACAGTAAACGTCAGTTACTTATAAACAATTGGTTTGTTCATTAAAGAAAGAGTGAAAAAAAACCTCGAAAAATCAGCGACATACAAAAACCGAAGTCTCGACGTATCAACGTCCACAAAACAAAAAATATCGAAAATCAATCTGTTTCGACGTAACCGGTAAATATTTAAAAGTTCCAATAGAATCTTAATCTTTTCTCAACTTCCCGAATAGAAGGAGAAATTAAAAAAAAAAAAATTTTAAGTAAAATCGAAAGAGCAAACAAGTGACGAAATAAGAGAACAATTTTTACCACTTTCCTCGTTTGACTAGTTCCTTAAAAGCTGGAAGTTTTAAATATACACGATATGAAAGGTTGTGTTTCAAAAATATGGAAAACCTCACCATAAAAAGTGTGTTTGAATATTTTTTATTATATTTTTGATAAAATAGACAGTCATATAAAAATATGTTTCTTTACTATGACCTGCCAGTTATAAATTGTTAATTCAATTATTTAAAAAAACGAAAATAATGACGTAACGTCCGTACGTTGGAAAAATTTCGTAAACTTTTTTTTAAAATGAAATTATGTTCTAAAATGAGTTTACGAGCAACCACTTAGAAACGAATAAAAATAGTGTAATTCCAAGACAATACATGTCAAGAGTACGAAGTGTCAAAGGTCTTGAGGAAAATGTGAGTGTGCAAAAGTGAGTGTGTAATAATAATAACGATAATGGAAGCAGAAAGCTCAAACATGAATGACGAAATTGACAGGATTGAGCTATATCACAGAGTTGATAAAACTCAAATGAATTTTTTCACTTTGAATTGACAGCAGTCACCCCA
The DNA here is from genome assembly GCA_948107755.1 of Campoletis raptor. Lineage (NCBI taxonomy): Eukaryota > Metazoa > Arthropoda > Insecta > Hymenoptera > Ichneumonidae > Campoletis > Campoletis raptor. The sequence goes on along the minus strand of OX403630.1, from coordinate 5,933,020 downwards.
TTCGTACGTATGAAAGTAAGTGGGGAAGAGAATTAAAAAAAAAAAAAGAGAAAAGTGCGAAGGAAAAAAAATACTGTGTCACGTGCGACGCGTCGTCTGCAGCGACGAGAAACTCATGTGTGTATGGAAATAATGTATTTGCGTTTAAAAGTGGTTTATGCAACAACTGGTTCACCTCCTTTTAAGTTTTCAAATAATAAAGCTCGTACGAGCAGTAAGCACCTCGAGGTTTTTCTCACGATCCCAATAATCTCATATACGTTTATCTTAAACGTGAGTGTAATTGAGAGCTTTTGTGAATAAAGTTATAATTCGTCACATATTTTCACGGATAGAATTTCCACTATAATCGCAACTCACCAAACTATTAACGCGAGTCATCCAAACTCGAGTTTTTATTTTATATTTTTTGCTAAAACATAGACTCGTTCTTATCAGTTTTAATTTATAGAGCAATCTAAGAACGATGATAATATCGAGTTTTCATAAAAACGTAATATTTTCATAATTTTTTTATATAACACGCTCGTATGAAAAATAATTAAAAATACACGTTGTAAGATCGATTTATAACACTCGTAGAAATACAAAATATTCACACGTTCCAGTCTTCGAACTGACCAATATTAAACTATTCATTATTTCGTTTTATTTATATGATTTCTTTTCAACGTTTCTTCACTCTCACATTATAAGCTCTCATAAAACACGTAAATAAATTATTTTGCTGCTTTTTTTTTTTATGTACTCTCGTTGTTCGTTACTTAATTCACCGAATTGTAAAATACTTACAGCGTCTCGGAGCCGGAGACGAGATTGTCGAGCCCGTCCGGCTAAAGTCTAAATCGTACTAAAATCTTGTTTAGCAATTGTCCTGGCACACGCTCTCGACCTCTACAGAAATAGCCTGTGCTGTGTTAGTAAATGGGCTCGTACGTACGAGCGACCAGTGGCTCCATCTTGTGACCGAATTAAAAATCGATCGTCGACACTGTACAATACGGAGTTACCTCCGTGAATTTTTTTTCTTTTTCATTCTTTATGTCAATTGACCATCAACAACAAAATCACGTGGAAATATTTTTTTGTTCCTTTCCCAAATTTTTGTTTTTCTTCAAATCGTTACGTACAGAAAAAAAAATCCAATTGGAGCATAAAAACATCGAGAAAAAATATTTAATTTGTTTTTTTTTTTTTTTTTTTTTGTGAAAAAATAATGAAAATATCATTCTTTAGACTCTGTAAAATTCTTTTCGATATTTGACATTATTTTTCTACGAAATTTTATAATTAATTCGAATTATTTAACAGAATATTTTCTACGATATTTGACTGCGCTTTTATTGCATAGATTAATGACAATAATTTCCCAGAAGATGAGGAAAGTCGACGACCGAACTGCGTCGAAAATCGAGCTCATGCGACAGTCGCATGTAAATAACGATCTGCGACGCACCGCGCAGTTTTCCTGGGACTTTTCCTGTTCAATATCAACAAACGAGAGCACTACGTCGTAAGCGTTTTACTTTGGCAAAATGCATATTCGAGGGCCCCACCGCGATCGATTGAATTGCGTCGAACGAAAAAAAATATTTCGTCTGTTCAGTGACGCATCTTTTCTACTTTTCGTCTTTGATATTCAACACAAAACTCGTGGCTTACACTGAAGTTGTGAAATTAGATAAAAGTAAAAATAGAAAAAACAAATATTTTTTTTTTCATACGTCGTGAAGCTAAAAGTGTAGCAGGTGATAATAAGTTTTCAAATAATTCTTATTGCTTAAAAAAAAAAAAAAGAAATAATGAAACGAATGGATAATTGGAAAAATAACATTTTATTTCTAGTATTCGTTTAAAAATACGAAACTTGTGCCAAAAATCATACAAATAAATGTACAAAAATTCTATCGAAATTTTTCTACCATTATTTACATGATGTTTGGCACAATTTATATTTTTTTAAACGAATAATAACAATAAAATGAAGAAATTATGTGTCTGTATATTTATCCTATTGTTATTTTTTCAATCATTCATTTTTGTACATTTATTTATATGGTGTTTGCAAAATTATTTGAATTGTTGATTGTAAATAAAAAAATTCAAAAAATATTCATTATAAGCTGTTTGCCAAAAATTATTCAACACATGAATCTAGTTTTTTTAGAATGAGGTTTATCTGTCTTTAGTGTTATTTAAATAAATTCTCTTCATCATCCATGGATGTGCACCAATTCTTAATTTTTTTTTTTTTTTTTATTTTTTTTTAAGCGTTTAAGCCTGTATCTGTGATTATATTTTCTATATCAGTAGATAAACATTACCCTTACTTTATAACAGACACAGCTTATCAGTAAATGTCTCAATATCATTATCAATACCAACAAAAAAGACGATATGCACTTTGGACGTTCTTTTAATTACACAAACACACGAAAAGTGTCTCTCAATGACGAGGAGACGTGCCTCCACTCGATAATTCTTGCGTCACGAATCCTTTTTGGACATTAATTATTTCTATACGTATCGAGAAGAGAATAACATTTTAATGTTGCATAATTTGGACGTAGGAACGAGCCCCAAATTTTCCATTTACATATTTTTCGACTTTGATCTTTTTGAGTATCAAGTGAAAACAGAAATTTTTGTATACATCAAAAATACTGATTCTTTATTGCAACACTTGGTTAATCTTCCTTTTTTTCTCAGCTCTAAAATACTCGATATATTATTCAACATTTATCCAAAAAAATGTCATACAGTCAACGAGTTTAGCGAATGGTTGATTTTTGAAAACTTGAATTTTTTTTTACACAAACTTTGTCGTGTTATTTTCTTGTTTTGGAGAGAAAAAAATGTAATAAATGTGTAGAAAAGTTTCAGAGTTATTTTGTAAAATGTCAATTTTTCTTCTGTTCCTCAAAAAAACGAGTGTTCATTTAATTTTTGAAAAATTCTGCATAAAAACGCTTTGGTGAGACCACCGTTCGAATATTTTGATTTTTATGTTACCAGCTGACTTTTAATTTGTTGAATAACTGAGGCGTTTTTCAGTTCATGATTTTATGGTGCCCTCAGATATTTTGAATGCCAGTTTCTTGAGGCTAAATTGTTGGGCAAGAACGTTCGTCGTTTTTGTTATTTTTTTTTTTTTTTTATGATGCTGTTGCCGAATCCATAGAAATTCGTGGTGCAGTTTTTCGTTTTTTCGTAAATTGAGATTAATCCAAAGTTTTTTTAATCGACCAATTGGTGACTCTTCGTTGCGATATTTTTCGTCACGTATTTTTCAATCACGACAAAGATACGAAATCATTGATTTTTAGTCATTAAAAAAAAAAAAAAGTCATTTTGGAAAACAGGAGAGGAGGATTCTTTTCGAGACAAAATAAAAACAGATCAAAAGTGCTTGAACATCGATTTTTATTTCGTATACATTTGAATATCATTCGGTAATAAAAAAATAGAGAAAGTTTTGTTGAGAAAAATGTCATGCAGCGGGACCAGCTCGTTCCATTCATTTTTCAGCCTCTTCGTTTCATTTTTGTTACATAAATGATTTTCGAAAATTAGTAAAAATTCGAAAAATCATGGAAGACTTGTTTCGTGTTTATTGCTATCGTTGATGATAACACGTGGATTAATTTTATTGTATATGTTTATGTAGTAAAGAGTGTTGATTTCGATGCCAAATATGATTTTTTTTTGTGTGTGTGTTTTTTTGTTTTTTTTTTTTTTCACGAAAAGATTATTTTATCAATATTTATTGCATCGTTGGCATAGCTGTCGATGAATCGATTTCAGTGGCGTCTCCTGATCTCCAAAGTTGCGTGACGGTTTTTGTTTGAGTGTGGAAATTTATTCCCTTTAAGAAAAACCAAAAAAAAAAAAAAAACATAGAAAAATGACAGGCAAATTTTGAAGGAATGCAAAAATAATGGAAAATCATCGTAATTTTAGGAGAAAAATATATTTGCAAGAAAAATTAATAATTGTGCATTGATTGAAAAATTTGATGAATATTAATCAAGAAAATTAAACTTGTAATTAAATTTAAATCAAATTTTAATTAATCAAAAATTGAATTAAATTAAATTAAATATGAAAGAAAATTAAAACTTGAATTAATTAAATATTTGCTGTTCGAAATGAACAATAAATAAATAAAACGATAAAATTTTGAGTCTTTAGAGTTATAAAAAATCCAGAATAAATGATCTAATGTAAAAAAAAGAAAATACTTACGTATTTTCCATAAAAGTGATTATCCCCCAGGAACGAGCCTTTGTTTCCAGTGAAACTAAACATCGGAAGAGGCACCGGGATCGGTACATTGACACCAATTTGTCCAGCTTCAACTTTATTGGTGAAGCTTCTGGCTGTTGCACCGTTATTTGTAAAGATTGCAGTTCCGTTGCCATATTTACTATTGTTAATAATATTTATTGCTTCGTCGAGGGTATTTGCGAACATGCAAACGAGCACAGGTCCAAAAATCTCCTCGGTATAGCATTTCATATTCGCCTAAAAAGACGAAAAAAAAAAAATTGTATCCAAATAACAATTTCTTTGTTATTTTTGAAACTTTAAATTTGACTGAAAATTTTATAATCATCAAAAAATAAAATTTTTCGTGTGACTGTCACTTATTTAAAAAAAAAAAAACTTTTCTGTCACACGACGAATTTGAATTTTGATGATTAAAAAAAAACTTGAAACTCGTCCTAATGAATTATTGGACAATAAACATCGAGAAAGAAAATAATTGATTACCTTGACGTCAGAGAGAACAGTGGGACCAACGAAATTGCCATTTTCATAACCAGGAACAACGATCCCTCGACCATCGAGATCCAAACGAGCGCCATCATGAACTCCCGATTCGATGAGATCGCAGATACGTTTTTTCGATTGTGGCGAAATAACTGGACCGAGATCCGTTCCAGGAACATGACCAGCATTTACTTTGAGCCTCTTTGCAGCCTCCACCAATTCTGGTATCCATTCTTTCGATTTACCGACAAATATGGCTACCGATAATGCCATACAACGTTGACCGGCTGCACCGAACGCTGCGCCACTGATTTGCGATATTGTTTTGTTTTTATTCGCATCGGGCATCACGATGCAATGATTTTTTGCTCCCATATTACACTGCACTCGCTTTCCATGAGCGCTGCTTTGTTTGTAAATGTAAGTACCCTATAAAACGATGAAAAAAGTGGTATCAACTTTATGGAATTTATAAAAAAAACGTCAAATTGAACGACTTTACGATTTTTTTCTTCAGATATTCCATTTGGAATCATTTACACGTTGTTTTTGTCGAATTTTATGAATTTCCACGTTGGTTTAAAGAATTTTCAGATTTTTACTTTTGTTTCAATTTCATTTGAAAGTTGATAAAAATATGCAAATATCTCGAGACTGGAGATTTCGCAGTTTTTTTTTCCAAAAATTGGACCATGTCCTTGAATTCATGAAAATTTTTGTTCATGCTCATGAAAGTATAAAAAATATTTAAGGCATGAATTAATAACTCGAATTTATTGTTTTCCTTCCTGAAAGAATTCAAATTCAAAGACACAACCACTCAATAAATAATTAAGCAAATCGAATTTTCGTAAAACAAGAAAAAATAATGTTTCCGAGTTTGGCTTTTAGTCAAAAATGAAATTTATTAAAATTTTCATCATTTCTGTCGCTTTTATCGTTTGAAAAGAAAAAAATTGTAAAAACAACACTTACCGCCTGATCTGAGCCAACGAACGAAACGGCTTTAATGTCCGGATGTTCGCAAATAAAGTCAACGGCATCGTGTTGGCCGTGGATAATGTTAAGGAGACCAGGAGGAGCTCCAGCTTTGGTAAATAAATCTGCAAGAATCATCGAAGCACCGGGAACCCTTTCGGAAGGTTTCAAAATCGTGGCGTTACCGCAGGCAACAGAAACCGGAAATGACCAAAGTGGTATCATTGCTGGAAAGTTAAATGGACATATTGAGGCGGTCACGCCAAGAGGAACTTTGTACGAAACGATGTCCATGTCGGTGGCTACGTTGGCAGTAGATTCGCCCATTTGAAGAGTCGGAATTGCTGTGCAGGCATCGACGACCTCTGAAAAGTCAATTATTCAATTGACCTCTAAATTTTTAAAGATTTTCTTTATTTTCCTAATTCCCTTGTGATAAAAATTTTGTCAAACCATCGTAATTCGTTATTATTTGGCAATTAGTATTAATTATTATAAAATAAAATAATATTCCACTCAATTTTTCATCGACAAATATTAATTATGAAAAAAAATAACAACAAATTCTCGATATTTTAATAAAATTATCAAAAATGCATTTCTCGATGCGGTGAAATTAATGAATTTTTTATCAATCTTTCTTACGCAATCCTCGAAGAACATCTCCTTCAGCGTCTGCCATAGTTTTTCCATTTTCACGTACAAGGTTTTCTGCAATTTCTTTCTAAAGTCAATGAAAAACAAAGAAAAAAAATAAATTATTTGTGTTCATTTCGGGAATTAACATTTAGTTACCATTATTTTTTATCGTGAGTTATGGAAATAGAGTTTTTAACTTGTGTTTTATTTTGTGAAGATAAAAATGTTCATTCTAGAGGTTTTTTCTGTTCTTTTTAGATATTGTTTTTATTTTTCTTTTAATTATGAATGAATTCTAAACTTACCGAGTGTTCGCGAATGAGTGCTTGATACTTTAGCATCAGACCCTGTCTCGTTAGAACGCTCGTGTTTCGCCATTTTTCATAAGCATTTTTTGCACTCTCAACTGCACTTTCCATTTCCGCTTTCGTGGATTTGGGTGTTCGACATAAAAGTTGATTCGTTGCTGGATCGTGAACATCCGTAAATTCTGTCGCCTTTGATTCTAGAAATACGTCACTTTTTAGAACTTTTATTCGTTAGTTCCGAAAAGAAAATAGATTTCCAACAAATTAACGCAAAATATTTATATACTGGATCGATTTACTGATTGTTCATAGACATTGAACAATATTTCGAAATATCTAGTGAATAATTATTTCTTTTCACATTTTTTGAGTCAATTCGTATGTATTTGAATTTTTTTAACGAAAACGATCGATATCCAAAAAACCTGTTGACCGATAAAAATTCCACAAAAATTGATGAAACACAATAATTGTGTTTTCCTTGGATTAAAAATTTTTTACAAAATTTTAGCTCCTAGAATATTTGTAGATTTTTACCAATTTCAATAAATAACAAAAAATAACAATGGAAAAAAAATGTTCATTGTGAAAAAAGAAAAATATTTGTAAATTTATTAATTCATTACCGACGAATTGTCCATCGATATACATTTTGACGTTTGGTGCAGCACTGCTGAAGCCTCTTTTTGCGAGTCGCATCTAAAAAGAATATTTAAAAAGAGATCGATAAAATTTTACAACAGAAGAATTGTACTCAAATAATTTGAATGATTGATCAAACTGAAAAAAAAATTGAAAATAAAAAAATAAAGAGCGACAAAAATCATCGTTACACAGCTGCATTCTTGGGCTCGTTCATGCAGAAGGGGATTCGAAAATGACGAAATTATCTTATTGACTTCGGGCTCGCAATGGCGTTACACAACAATTTTGTTATCGAGTCTTAAGCCTCGCTGGTGAGGGAGCACGAGAGTGATAATAAATGTAAATAAAATGTAACAGATAAGAGCTAAATATTATTTTAGATAATATTAGAAAAAAAAATGTAATTTAGTAAAAAAAAAAAAAACTTTATTTGCAGTTGTAGTAGAAAATAAAAACGTTGATTAAATCGATAGATCTAAATTTTGGCGCGTTTTGTAATAATTGCCACGAAAATATTTGTAATAATGAGAAAAAGTTGAGGTTCAGTGGATAAGGCAGTGATCTGTCAGACGTTTAATTAACCCGGTGCTTAATTTCAACGTCTGTAAATATTTCGAGAAAAAAAAAAAGTAAATAAACAAATAGTTTCGTACCTCGGATCTTGCTGTTCTCACAAGAAGAGCCATTTTGAAACGTGTTTATTATCCTCACGAAGCCACGATCGAACTGAACAACAGAGAGAAAGATCCAAATAACGTTCACGTCGACGATTCACACACTACAGTCGATGTGTATTTTGTGTGTCAGTGAGAGCTCTAAACACGTATCGAGTCGAATGTTTTTCGAACTGATCGTAGAGACAGATTTATCTCGCGAAAGACTGTTAATTCAAAATACAATTTTTGTTTTTTGTTTTTTTTTACTGTTTTTTCACGAGGTATTTGATCAATTGAGAGCTTAACCACAGACTGAGCGTGATGCTAATAATATCGATACCGTCCAATTTAAAAAAAAATTTCTTCAACCTTTTATCTCCGTTATAAATATGCAAAAAAAAAAAAAAATTCATACTGTTACTTGTTTTTTTCAAATAAATTATTTAAGTGACAATTCGCCTTGTGACAATGGAAATTGCAATTGTAAATTTTGATAATTTTACATTTTAATCAGTGAGGTCAAATTAAATTATAAAGTGACCAAACGTCCGGTTTCACTGGTTTGTTTGTTCTTCCGTTACGATCATCGAAATATTTTTCAAAAAGGAATCCAACAGCACAAAAATTTCGAGGTGAAATGTCATTTTTTTAAATCACAAATAAACATTTATCAAAAAATCACGTTATTTTCTATCGAAAATCTTTTTATTTCTTACCGTAAGATGAAACGTTACACATTTTATCAAATCGAAAGGTATTTTTGTCTTATCGACAGTCGGTAATAAAGATTTTCCGAAAATCTAACTCGTCTCTCGATACAAACACGAGTAAACTTTGTGGTTGCAGCACAAGATGGCGAACGTGATACGAAAAATATGAAAAATAATCACATTTGAATAAAATTCAATTTTGCTCTGATCACGTGCTCAAATCTTATTGTCCAATCTGTAATAAATGAAGAATAATCGATCGATCTAGAGTTCAATGAATTTGACAAATCTTCCTATTCGCCAAAACGGAGTATTTTTATTTTTTTATTTACGGTCTTAAATATAACAATTGACTAAAAAATAAATAGTACATCAGAAAACTGTTCGAAATTCAAGTTAAAAAAACATCAGAATAAATGTTTATCCCCCGACATTGAAAAAACCAAGAAAAAAAATGATAAATGTCTAATAAATAAATTTCAATTCTTTTTAAATATCGTTAAATAACTAAATAGCGAATTTGTTTTTTTTTTTCCTATTTGCATTGATATTAGTTTCGAATTTCGTATTCTGAGTTTATTCGTCTTCAGAAATGAAAAAAAAAAGAAAAAAAAAAATCGAGAAGATATAAAAAAAAAAGAGGAGAATGCTCAGTCAAAAGCCGCGGACAACCGGAAGGTCTCGTACAAAAACCCAGATGATCATATGCAGGCCCATCGTTATTTCGTGGCTTCTTTGTTCTCCTTGCTTTCGAAGTCGAACCGCGTAATACGCACATAAACTAACCGCAAGTACGATCTATCCATTGGGGATGAAGTCACGATTTAAAAAAAGAAATAAAAAAATAAAAATAAAAAAAATATCTTTCTACTAAATACACACACATGCGTACACTCATTGTCGTTTTTTTTTTTCATTCAGAGCACGAAAGCGTTTTGACAAATAATTCGTGTCCAAAATGTTCACCCTTTGAATGACATAATGAGTTTTAAAAAAATCTTGTAAATTTTCAGAATGTGAGGAAAGAAAAAAATAGAAGAAGAATGGCCCATATACATATATTAAGCTTTACATATAATTGCCTCGTAATGGGAGTAGTGAAACGCGAAAGAAAAACCCGTAACGTACCATCGCGTAATAGTGCGATTTAATATTCGGCACGAGAGACACAAACACACACGTGGTTTACGATTACGAAAGGAGTCGTCGTGAGACTGTAATTCGATAACAAAAATAAACGTATGTGCTTCGTCAGGATTTGAACGTATACGAAATTTCATTAATCAAAATAAAATCGACGATTATTATTAAATAATACTCAAGTATTTAACATCAATTGTTCATTATTCAATCATTTTTCTCTTTCTTCACACACTTTTTCTTATATTTACATGCAAAAAACTTTGTATTTTATTAAACAATTTTACTGATTATAAAAAAAAGAAGAAGTGATGTTTAAAAAATGATAATTCGACCGAAAATTTCGACGCAACGTTTCAGCCTTCGTCACACGTCTTTGGTTGTGCCATCGAGATTTATCGCTCGCTTGTCCTGGCCACCAGTGTGCGCAATCGTGTCTCAATTTTCTACAAGATCCATACTAAACAACTTTGATATAGTCAATAATCTCACAGTACCCAATTATATTCAAACAGTGTCACGACACGTGTTTCTTCTTAGCAAAGACGTTCTATTATTTTTACATCTCTCATTATCTTTGCTGTACGTTTATCTTTTTTATTTCAAACATTTTGGATATTTTGTCAAAAAAAGGATAGAAACAAAGACATCGATATTACAGTTTCTTACATTGAATTTCGACATTTTTCATCAAAAGCAGAATCTGGAACTCAATGTTTTTTTAATTAAAACAAAAAGCATTGGCTTCCAAAAACAACATTTATTTTTTGTCCTAGTTACTGTTTTTCTGTCGTGTTTCTTTAAGGAGTTAGGCCACTTTGGAGCAAGAAAAAATTAGCAGAACATTCCGTACAGGGAAATGGAAAAAAAAAAAAAAAAATAATTTGAATTAATAATTAAAACAAACAAAAAAATCTTCATAAACGGTAAAAAATTTGAGAAAATATGAAATTTTCTTTACATTAAAAATTTATATTCTTTCATTTTTAAATACGATGAAGAAAAAAAATAATACTCTAAGAGTAGTTGGTGAGAAAATGAATGAAAAATTATGATTTTTATGAACAATTGCCTTTTGGTGGTTACTCCAACAGTAATTGGTGAGAAAATGAACGAAAAATAATGGTTTTTAAGAACAATTATCTTTTGCTAATTTTTTGACGTCCACCCAGTCGTAAAGGGTAAGAAATTTCGTTTTCCATCTTCGTGGGACATTAAACTACGTTTTACATGTTGGATCTATGTACGTAAAGGGTAAAGAAGTAAAACGATTTAAGAAAATGCGTGTAAGGTATATAACGCGTGTTCTCCTTGTCAAGTTTGCAAACGCCAAGATCGCTCGTGTGTATACTCGTATAAACGCCTGTCCGCAAATTCCTTGGCTCTTGGCCAAAAATCTCAGTAAGGAAAGCAAGAGCTCACTCATACATAGAGACATATAAATGTCTGTGAAATTATATATACACAAGTTTATGCATCTTTTTGAAAAAACAAAGCACGTGCGCACATACGAATGAAGATTTCGGGAAATTTATATTGCTTCCTCATCGACAAAGCTTTCTTTCGATCGAAGAATTAATAATAAACTCGTATTCTTGATACTGGCTCCAAATTTCACTGAATTTGGTTTTAAACTCGATTGATTCAAAATTTCATTATTTTTTTGTTCAATACAGCAATATTAATTTACGTACAAATCACTACTAGTGATGAATTATTCAGATGAATATAAAAAAAAAATTTTAACATGGAATGAAAAAATTATTCGATCGAAATATCGTCTGAATTTTTGAGGATTTCTGACGTTTTCATTGACTCGACAAAACAAGTTTTTTTTTGTTTAATTCATTGATGAGACGCGCGATTTCCATTATCGTAAGAATTTTGTAAAAACCCATTTTTTTTCTCGTCCAATTTAGCGCGATTTTGTTTACCTTTTTACCTAAATATCTTTCGAAACCGTTATTATTGCGGACAAGGACGATTTTTGTGTGAAAAAAGAGTTCGAAGTTCGAAGCGACCGGAAAACGATGTCCATTTGTGGAAGAATTTCACAACTAAATATTTTCATAACTCGTTAATTACGGAATTTCGCAAATTTAATCATCATTCGATTTGGTCGACAATGACCCTGACATTTAAGCAGAAAATACGAGTATTTTTTCAACATTGATATTTCTTCCTTTTTTTTCTATGAGCTGTATAATGAACTGTGGGCTTTTCCGAATGCAGTTTTTTCCGTCTCGCTCGTGTGGAGATTTCATAACTTCCGGCTGCAAAACAATTACGCGGACGTTCTGCACTACGTTCATTTCTGAATCATTAAAATCACTTAAAATCGTCAATATGTATCATTTTTTAAATATCATTCATGACTCGTAAAACTTTCATTTTCTATCTCAATAATTATAGTCCCATTACAAAAAATACTTTAAACATTTATTCAGATTATCATTTTTTATGCTTTCGAAACGGAGATTCAATTGTAGACTGAGAAATTTACAGGAAAAAAAAAATCTTTTTTTAATTCTAACACTAAGCTTCAGTTTTAATACGTAACTATTTTCTACTGTTAAAAATTTGCCCTCAAAGTGTTCAAAAATTGAATGCGGTGTCAAAAATCCAAAGATTTGTGACATTGAATAGAATGAACTCCAGAGATCCCTAAATAATGACGAATACTGATCGTTTGGGATTACAGGAAGACCAAAGGGTTCGCGTGAAAGAAAAAGGAACGTCGAGGGGCCAGGAAGAAAAGGAGAATTTCTAAAAAAAACTAAAAAAAACTGGAAGTAGTCTAAAGCGCTGTTACTTATTGTTAAAACGGAAATGATTCAGATGCATTTTAAAATAATTACTGTCCCGAAGTTTCCAGCGTTTGTGCACGAGGCAAAAAGTGTTCGAAATAAAAGGGAAATAATAATAATATAAAATGACAGATCGAAATAATTAAATTAAAAAAAAAAACAACAACAATTAAGAGGATAAAAAAAATGATTCGTAGAACTCGAGCAAATACGTTCATTTTCGATCTCAAATAACCTTGTGCCTTGATGTCCGAAAAAAATGAATCTCGTCAGTAGCAAAACTGACAGATCGATCAATGAGTCCACCAAAAAAAATAAAACGAAACGATTAAAACAAGAGTACATACGAGACGTAGTAGATTTAACCTCGTCGTGAACGACGCTTCGTGTACGTAAGTGAAAAAAAAAAAAAAAACTGAAGAATCTTTTGATTCTGATGGGAAAATTCATCTACAAATATTGTGTGTTCTTTGTCTGTCACTAAGCCTAAGATTCTGACCTTGTGAGATCATTGGCGAGTCTTCGTCGGCAATAGTTAACGAACTAAGTGTATATAACCTTCTTCAAGTGTTTCCTTGTTCCGCGTACTAAATATATACATAAATATCCATATCTAACAATATAAATATGAAATGTACATTGTCTGGACGAAGAATTTAGTGATTACGTTAAATTGACGAAAAATTAGGAGGCTCTTTGATTATTCAAGATTAACATCTCCGGTAGAATCATAATTTACGAGTATATTTCAAGCAAAAAATGTCAATACAAAGTGTAAAAAACAAAAACTTAATTGCATAGCGTTTAACATGGAAATTACTCTCGAACTTCTTTGTCTCCGAACGTTCGCGAATCTCGCAGACAAGATTAAATTTATCTTGTATTTTTCCTGTCTCGTTTCTTTTATTTTTTTTTACTTTATTTATATTCGTTATTATTATTGTTATTATTATTATTATTATTTTATATACAATGACAATTCTACCCACGCACGATATATCGCACACAACGCATGCCAATGTTGTTGCTCGAACGGCAGCTCGCGCGTTTAGAAACGTTTTTTTCTTCGGTATATATACCCAGAGCTCATATTCATATTTCACGCCTATCGAACCGTGACTTTCTCGAGAATATCTCGCGACTATCGATATACACGGGCTCTACCACCAATACCTACTTTTGTGACGTTTACATGTTCGCTATATTGGCACAACGTTGCATTTAATTCTCTATACTCCAGAGAAATTTTCGAATGACAGTTACAACGGCGTATGTCACGTTAATTTGCCTGGTTTTAAGGTTGTACCCTCGTTGAAGCGTTTTTCAATTTAAAAAAATACATGGCGACTGCCAATCCGGTAATGGGAATCCGTTTGACGTTAGAACTCTGGGAAACATTTTCCTGAACTCAAACCCTACCGTATGGGGTTGAAAACTACCCCGATCTCTTCCCTTCAGCGTAAAATGGTCTTCGTATGCGATAATCAGATTCAACTGCACACCATTCTCTTCGGTTTTTAATAACGAAGAGAACGGTATACGATTAAGTCTTATTCGGTGAGTATTTGACGATGGGAACTCCATGAGACGAAAATATTGTTCGATAGAGTCCAATAGGGTGAAATTTTGAAAAAACTATTATATAGCAGTGTTTTAAATGTGTTGTTTAAATTTGAAGTGGAAAAATTATGGAAAATCACTCCAGAAAGACAAAAATCTCAAAAAAATCCCATTTGTAACCATTTTTTTTTTACTTAGAAGGTTTTTTTAATAGAGAAAATATGTAAAGAGAAAACTGATGCAAGTGATGTACAAAAAGAACAATAAATAATAGAATTTTTGATGGAATAATGTTATGGTTTAAATAATTGAATACTTTGATTCTTAAATCCTTTGGTTGTGAGTGTGTTTGGGTTGAGATAAATCTTCTAGACATTCATCGACGTGATAAAAATGATTTAGTTATGCAAATCCCCCGCGCTTCTCGAGCAGCCGTTTTTTTCGAATAATTCTGATCGCTATCGGGATCAATTTTAATTTCGAATCGACTCTCTCTTTCTCTTTTCTCGATCGGAGATAGAATCGGAAATGTCTTGAAGTTGCCACACCTGGTACACCCATAATTCCATATGTATTTTTGTGCTCATTCTTCTCGAAGAATTGTAAAGAGGAATCAATTGATTTGAGGAAGAAACCGACATCGAAATCGAGTTTTTTCTGGATTTCTGTCAAATTTTCATTGACAATCAACGTTTAGAAAATGCTTCAGTTTCGACCAAAGTACTCAATTTTCAATGAAAAGGATATTCGATACACGTTTAAGAAACCGAATATTTAATATTGAAATATTCGACTCCGAATGTTTCATGCAAATACCATTTCAACTCCAAAAACTTTTATTTGAATTACAAAATGTTGAATATTTTTCGCGTTCGATGTATTTCAACGCTAAATATTTTTATTCCAAATGTACTTTCCAACTTGACAAAAATAGTTATAAATATCATTTCAAATTTTAATTCCAAATTTAATTATTGATGTTGAATATCTAAATAATGATTACTTGAATTTTAATTGTCTGACAGCGATCGGTGAGCGGTTGGTTTGTAGATTGAGTAATTATGAAAGTTCAGCAGCCTATTACGAGGTCAATACTTGGTTGGGTGACCGTTTAGCCTTTAACCACTTTGCGCGACACTTTGCGTGTCAATCGCTGAGCGGGAGGCAGTTTTTCTGAGTATCTGATGATGCCAAACATCAATGAAACCAACAAAATGTGATCGGCTGTATCTTGCCCTCGGCTCTCGTGCAATTGCAATCGAAAAGTGCATATTCGTGAAAAGTGACTGCAGCCGAAACTCTAAAGAGTTTGACAGAAACCGGGGATCAGTGAAGTGGGAAAAATGGGTTTACCTTAGCGAAATGGGTTGATAAACATGAATTAAAAAAAAAAAAAAAAAAAAAACATGATTTTAAATACTTTTATGTCGAGTACTCGGTGCCGAGTACAGCTTCGAAGTATTGACGAGCTTCAAAGTCCAAACGAACTCGAATATCAATCGGTTACGTAGATTCTTTCGAATAAAGTTTCGAGATCGAAGACTTTGAGTTCTCGAGTAACAGAGTCCAGTCCACAGCAGTAGGAAATGGCTCGAACGTACTTTCCCTCGGAAATTAGTTGCTATACCTCGGCATGAAATTATTCTAATACATAGAAATACACACGTACACACAATGATTATAAAATGTATATGTCAGTGTGAGTGTCTCGTACGCAGACGTGTTCGTATGGTCAAGATTCATTGAAAGTAAAGCCACCAACTAGTAAGTTGCCACTTTCGATTGTAACCGAAGAAATACGTTTGAGTAACTTTCCATTTCTATGACGAGTCTTGGCTATTGTTCGATAACTAATTCCTCGGGACATCATCAACTTTTCATAAAAAAGAATTAAAAAATGATTTACTATACAGTTCCAAGAAAAAACGCAATTCAATGCAGATCGTGGTGAAAATTAATTAAGAAACGTTAACTGAGTATCGTAACAAATGATCGTGATCGAGACGATGATTGCTTACGTAGAGTTTTTATTAGGAACCAACGAAATTATCATGACGTTTGCTTATAACAATGATCCCAAAAATCATCCAAAGTGGTTATATTTTTGATAAAACTTTCGAATGAAAATTTGGACAAGAATTAGCTCATGTGTTTATGGCTTTTTTTTTTAATGAAAAATAAACAGTGTATTTTTATTTAATAATTCAGTGGTTTCAGTGAACATTTACGATGATCGACTAGTTCAAGTTACATTTTTAACAAATTATATTTCTAATAAAACATTCGAATGAAAATTAGTCAAGAATTGCTTGATATATTTATGGCATTTTTCATGAAAAATAAATGATTGATGATTCAATGGTTTTAGTGAACATTTAGGACGATCGACTAGTTCAAACAGTAGGTCACGTTACGCATCCATGAATGCGAGAGAGACAGCCCAATGGAGATTCACGTGTTTTTTTCGGAAATGATTGACATTTCGAGAAAAATAATATAGTTACGAGTTTTATGGTCTGACGAAAGGAGAACAACGTATAACTTTTGTTTTTATAAATAAATTTAAAAAAACTCTATCGTGTAGGAAGAAAAACTGATGGGTTGCCTTAAGAGACACTCAATGAAGCTTCTTTTTATAAATCATTTGAATCGTGTCATCGTTGATATTTGTCGATGGATTTTGAAGTATTTGACGAGATGAATACGATTTGTAATTAAAGTACAATAATAACTTTGTAATTAGAGCAGAAAGTGTTTACTTCCGGTAAAGAAACTGAAAAAAAAAAAATCTTTTTTCATGCATGCGCGCGATATATCGTTACAGTGAAGCGCGATGAATTATTTTTGTCGTTTTTACGATCGAAGAGGGAATCGAAATAACTGTAACTTTTGTTTTTCTTTGTCTCTCTCTTTTTGTGGTTTTTTTGACAGTATCCCTTCTGTTTTAGGGCCCTGAAAATATACCTGAAACGATTAACACGCCCTAGTATAAAATTGAGCACGTTTACCCCGTCGTCCGAGACATGGTGGTTTTGTGGGGTGGGGAAGAGATTCGAGAGAGCGGCAAAGAAACTGAATGGTTGATTGCCCAATCCGAACGAGGCAGTTGTACAGCCAGGAAGAGAAAGAGTGAAAGCGATACTCCAAAGAGAGAAAGAGGCCCATCGAGAAGCAAGGACAGGAGAGAGAAAGATAAATATTTAAGAATCTCGAAAGAAAGACAGAGAAAGAAAGATCTGAAAGCAAAACCATGGAGACAGCAAGAATAATATCTAAAAACCTACAACAGAGAGAGCAGCCAGCGAGAGAGAGAGCGATTTACTCGTAAGAAAATAAAAGAAAGAAGAAAATATCCAACAGACTGAAATAAAGAGAGAGAAACAAAGCTCCGAAAAGAAAAAAAAACCAGAAAGAGAGAGAGAGAGAGAGAGACTGAAAAACTGGGTTTCGAGAGACAAAGGACGAGAAAAAACCTCAGAACCTAATAAATGAGAGCGAGAGAGAAAAGTCTAGAATGAAAATGAAAAAAAAAAAACGTGAAAAAGAGAAATAGGAAAGTCTCTAAGTGAGTGAGAAAAAGAGAGAGAAAATGATAGAGAAACAGAACGCGTGCTGCGGTAGCGATATATTTTAAAATAGCAACGTGGTCAGAGAGGGGTTTGCTCGCGACTTGAAACGACACAACACTGCTGCGCTCTCTCGATCGGACGTCAAGGCCTCAGGCGCGAGGTCTCCGAGAAAGAGAAAGAGCAAGCAAGAGGAGCGCAAAAAATATATATATTTTGGCCATCGAATTTTCGTGGCCAGGGTCCATGGCCGTGATTTTCTAACAAGGTACTTTCCTACACAGAATAGCTTTTGTTGTCCAACCTTCGTGAATACAAAGAACGTATTATGGAAATATTTCAATAGTTCATATACATGCAGAGCTATTTAAATAAAAGAAACATTATTCACACACATTATTTTCAAATAATCTTCCCACATTTAACATTCAATTAATAAATTTCATTAAATTATTTATGTGAAAGCAAAAAAATAAAAATTATTTCAGTGTCTTAACCTATGACGATACGATTAATGTATTTTTTTTTTTTATTCATTTAAAGAATAATGTCCCGTATTTTTAATACAAATTCATTAATTCAATGACAACAGCTTTTTTGTTGTAATTTAACTTCACGAACCCAAGGACTCGAAATGATTTTTATATCAAACGAAATTAAATGATTACTTATATTTATTAAAATTATCAACTCGTAAATATTCCATATTTGTAATATTAAATTATTGTAATTTTAATGAATAAATTATTAATAAATATTATTAACAAATTGAATCAATAAATAAAAAAGTAAATTTGTAATATTATTTAAGTATTTTTAATTCGATTCTACATTTTTACTTCCATAATTAAAAAGATCGTGGAAAAAAACGTAAACAAGAAATTTGGTTTATTGCTCAATATACTTCCGGTTTCGTGGGACAGTCCATAGCGTTAAGTTTATTTCTATTTGTCCTGCAACCGGACTCTCGCTTTCGAAAAAGTCCGCCATATTGATGATTCCGTCTATGGACATCACCAACAGAGAGAGGTACAAACTTTCTCCGTTGCTGCGATCATCACCATCATCCTCATTATTATCGCTGTTGTCGCTTTGGTGTGGCGCCTCAACTATTCTCATTCGCGATCAATCATTGGAGACTTCAACCACCACGTTCGATTCCGACCGACTGACCTCAATCGTGCGCTTTGACAAGCGTATTTAATATGAAAATTCATTTTTATCTTCTTGCAGTACAAAAGTTATGATTTTTATCGATATTTTTTATTCACATGATTTTTTGACAATTTGATCACCATTGTATCGAGTATTTAGCTTCAATCTCTCAAAACAAAAAAAAAATTTAATTGCTAGTTATAATAAAAACGAAAAAATTACCAAAAATTGCATTAAAAAAAAACTTATTTTTTTTTTAGGCGAATTACTATAATGAGACTTCCAAACTTCCAGATCAAAAATATTGTGATTGACACTCGAGAAAAATGCTTTACACTTTTTTCCTCCACAGTTGAGTGTCGGAGAAAAAAGAAAGTAAAATACTCTTCAAATCTCAACGAGAAAAACGGTGTGACTTTATTTTTTTTCAAAACGTCAAAAATCCTGAAGAAAATGATGAATTTGTTATTCAACAATGTCTCGCGTACTAACGCGTAACGTGTGACGAACCGACAGATCGTTTCAAATCGTATTTTCACCCTGACTTGGGTTCAAGCTCTTATCAATGAAAAAAAAAATTGTTTTTTTTTCTGTCGTCACAGAGAATCGTGTGTGTGTTTGCGGGGGCACAGAATCATGCGATGAGTTGTTTGTCGGCACAAAAGAGAGTGTTCTATCGTACAAGCAGTTTCTTCTCTGTCAGAGGGTTAACAACATAATTTTTTGCTCTCCTTTTGAGTCTCGCCATCGCATGTATTGCTTGTCAAAAAAAAAAATAGAGAAAAATACTCATATCTTTGAATTGCACACCCGCTTATGTAAATATTTCTCTGTATCGATCTGCAGTGAAAAAAAGTCACGAGTAAAAGGGCGTAAGATGAAGAATTTTCTTGATAAAATCATGTCTTTTCATTTGACAGTTATCATTATACATATATATATATATTTATAAATCATCAAGATACTCTTACTCCGACTCTTTAATCCGTGTGTTGTTCCTCAGACAATCCGGTCACGTTATTGTATGAACGTTTGAATGAGCGATCGTACGATATTTTCTGTCTATATAGATATCGACTTTCACAAATAAAAGGGCGTAACTCACACAGCCATATTTCGATGTATAATGACACATGAATATTTGTGTGTGTGTGTGCGAGTGTTTCTTGTACGATGGAAACGTGATCGAAAGTATAATCTCTGCAACGAGTAAACAATATATTTATTCTTAAGGCAATCGGCTTAATTCTCCTACGCAAGATATTGCAAGACATTTTTTTTTTCAACAATTATTTCAAAGCCACTTTAATAAATAACATTCGTCATCAATCGATCGTTCGAAATATCAATCACAGTAATTACGGAGCCTCGTTTCAAATTAGGAACTTCGTAACTCTCTTTTTTTTGTGTTTCATCATTTATTATGTTCACGTTTAATGCGATATGCAAATCCGCTGTTTAGTCTTCATTCGCATTTCAACATTTTTTCTTACTCGTTACGCTTTTGTATACTTATTCGTATGTACAACTATAATTACCACTGTGTCAATGAAAAAAAAAAAAAGAAAATGTATGGTAGCTCGATATACAAGGCGTCCAAAAAGTTATGGACAAACTCAAGTTGCGATACGTCGAGTCCTCAAGCAATTGTTTCTTCGGTGCATTCTTTTTATCGACAGCCAATCCAGCATTGTCAATAAAAAGTGGTCAAGTATAGTGAAACATTTAGTCAAACATCTTTTATGGGAATTATAACTATCACTGAGTACTTAATAGTTAAGGAGGATCCCTACACTGAGCGATGATGTCGATGTCGACAGCATAGGGAATTTGTAAAAGCTTAGAATTCAATAAAATTTGTTGAGCATATTCATTAGTATTAAATATGAAAACACAATTTTTTAAAATAGATTTTCCATCTACATTATAGTTCTCGATCAATTAAATACTAAAGTTCACGTGATAATTATATAGAGATAAAAAATTCGAAAAAAATGTGAGTCATAATTGAAATATTTATTAATGACTGGAAATTCAATTGAACAAATTAAAAATTCAATTTTCAATCATTTCAATATAATTATTCAATCAATTTTCAAATTAATCAATGAATTGATTATCAATTAAATAATCAATTGATTTTTTTGAAATGAAATTGATTGATTGAATCTTCAATGATTGAAAATTGATTGAGTCATATTAAAATTGATTTATTATAGCATAATTTTGATGCTGGAGAACGTTATCACCAAATTTTATTAACTTTTTATCATATTCATGTATGTAGAGTCACCCTCCTTAACCAACGGTGCATAACGAAAGAATTTGCTGCATGAAGTCATTTTTGTCACCAGACTTTTGCAATTCACTTCAATCTGGGTGTGTGATTTCCGGGACACGTTGTACACTCGCTATCGTGTAATATTGACCAACTATCTCAATCCACCAGTCAACGCACGTGAGATGTGGAATCTTTTGGACTGGGATGATGAGTGATTACAAAACGTCGTAGTGTTATCGAATATTGGCAACGGTCGAGGGTTGACGACTTTTCTTCGCGACTATCATAATCCTTATCAATTGACTCTAAAGTCGTATACACTCCCATTTTTTTTCTTTCTCTCGAACATTCCCAGTCAGAAAAGATGTCAAATCGAATTAATAACAAAATCCCGACGATTTTGTTCAACTAAAACAAATATTCTGATCCAGGATTCTCCATTTTTCTTAATATCATTTTTACCCACAAAATGAGAGATTCGACTCAATCGTAACTACGTAACCAAATGATTTTTTTAGTCTATTTCAAAGACTTCTGTCAATCAGTGATTTGAAATTGGATCAAAAAGCAACAAATCACATTAAAAAAACAAAGAACGTGGACTGAATCGTAGTTTCTATTGGAAAAATCGAATTTTCGTCGTAGTTGAGAAAAAAAATCTTGTCTCACTGGTTTTAGACGTGACTCTAGAATTTAAGGAATCTGGAAATAATTCTTAGGCAAGGTCCTGCTTGAATAAACGTAAAAAATGACCACTCACTCTCGTATTTGAGATTGTAAGTAGAGTGTAATTGCAGAAGACCTTCTGCGGTTTCCTTGTGCCCTTCGACATTCATTGGTCGGTGTTTGAAGGAGGTTTGTATAACTGTATATAATTGTGCAAAACTTATACAGTCAATAACGTGAGTATACAGATTGAATGTATATATAGAATAGGTTTATGTAGATCTTAATTGTAAAGTAGCCACAGAGGTCATAAGTCTGGGGTCACATCGTTCGATAAAAAGAACTACGCCATCAGCCTCTCTCGTTTCTCTGCCCCTTCTTTGCAGCCTCTCGGAAAACAAGGCCCATTTGTAAGCCTCTTGATGGCTCCACGAGAGAGCCGGACATTCTCGCATCGGGCCTTCTCCTCTTCAGGCTCTCCGGAGGCATTATAAAAAAAAAAGAAATAATTTTTAACGACCATGCGAAAGATAACTTTGCTGACTCAGTCTCATTAGAATATTCATTGAGAATCGCAGCTCGATGCGTTTCGAAAGACCTTTCGTATTATTATTTTCATAAAAATATACTTTATCCTGCTTCTTTTTTTTTCTTCTTTTATTTTATTGCCTATTAATGAATGGGAACTTTAATCCAATGACTGATCGATTCGATGTTTTTTATTTTTTTTTATTTTGTTTTTTAATAATTTTATTCATTGTAATGTTGTGTAATTTTCTTTGTCATCAATTAAAATTAATCGGCTTTTGTGATTTTGTAGAATTTTTCAAGAGCTTCTGGGTTCAAACAATGTCATTTATTCTTGAGACTCGAACTAAATTTTAAGCCAAGGATATTCTTTGTTCAAGAGGACTGTACGAAAATACGTTAAATGTGACGTGTACAAGTTCTCTCTCTCTCTCTCTCTCTCTCTCTCTTTTTCTCCACCAATTTTTTTTTCTTTTACCTCCCTGCACATACTGCTCTTAGCTCATTTGTTTTCATATTTTCCAATGACTCACGAGTGACTCTGTCTTTTGCACTCTTTGCCAGTTAGTACACAAGACAAGTGCCTGGCCAGAAAATACTCGTAAGTTCTGCTGTGTAGACACTAAGGTGCACTTACAATGAAAACCAAAAATCACTCGTAGTAAAAATTTGTTTCGATCCTACTACAATTCTCTCTCTTTCTCTGTCCATTCGTTTCTCTCTCTCTCTCTCTCTGTGAGAAATCGACTTATGACTTTTTTCAATGAAACACTAATCAGCAGCAACAGTTTTTTCCAAACCTAACCACTGGAGCGATCAAAGTTCAGGAGATAAATTAAAAGAAATAAAGAATTTTTGTAAAGAGTTTTAATGACTTTTGCTGAACAAGGATCGTTGCAAATATTTCTTTTTGTCATTCAACTTTATTATTCTCCTTGCTTTTTAATTTAATGAATGAAAAATCTTGATACACATAAAAATTCCACGAAATTTGAATTCAGAAAGAACAATCGTAGTTTTTCAATTAATCAATTTTTATTTTTTAAATTGTAAATCAATCAAATTCTCGTTAAATGAAAACTGTTTCATCGATTCTTGCAAAACTTGAGGAGAGAATTAAAAAATTTCGTAAAAAGCTTGTTATAGAGGAAAAAGTAAAATGTCAAGCAACTATAAGAAAGTGACGTAACGATAATCATTTAATTAACATATATGTATATACATTAAAAGTCTCGCGAGGGTTTTACATAAAAATAAATTATGTATAATAAACATATACATATTCATAAACGTCTGTATATATAAGTTTATATATTTTTTAGAGGCTCGAAGATTTGAAGTTAAAGTTTCAAATGTTCGAAAACACTACGAGGTCATGGTCACTGCTAGATCGACGAACTTTTGCTCGTGTACTTCATCGGATTTACTGCGACCTCGGAATACACATGCTCACATACTTATAAACACAATACATATTTATATATTTATAAATATACAAATTTTGTATGTATTTATTGGATATATTTGAATCTCAATATATACTATTTTGTTATTTTATTTTTTTCTATATTTTATTTTTATTTTTCCTGGCAATACGAGGAGAGAGACAAGGCCGACGACCTCAGGATCCACATTCTCACCTCGTCGTCATTGTCGTCGAGGGATATGTATATTAGTGAGTATGGCGAGAGCCAAAACCGCGGAAACTTGGCTCGTTCACTTCGTCGAAAATGCTTCAAGCTCGAAACAACTTCTGTCTCATTCAAGAGAGACTAAAATTAGCGAGGGTGGCATATGAGAAGAAGGGGGTTGTGGACGTTTCAAGATTTTTGGCAACCGTCATTCAACGTCCAACATTATTTATTATATATAAATATTCCTAATACGTTTTCCATTGAATCATTCATTTGCTGTTGAAAAACGATTCTGACACGTCATGAAATTCATTATTAGGTGTTTATTAAAAAAAAAAAAAAAAAAACGATTTATAGGAAATCGTGGTTTTTCGCTAAATATTCATTATAATTGGAACTTCAGTCAAGCCATTTCTTTCGACAAAATTTTTTTTCTTTTACTCTCAAACATATTTTAGTAAAAAATTCAATAAATATTATGTATTTTTATAAATATCTATTCTCGAATACAATAAAAAATCTCCTTTTTGCATAATTTTCAAAATTAAATTATTTTTTCACGTAAAACTGGAATTTGAAAAATGATATTAGTTTTTTTTTTACTCTGAATCCCTCACGAAATACATTCGATTAACAAATTATAAGTTTTGTGATCGTATTACGTGATTTTTGAGAATTTGACCGAACGTAAATGATGAAATAATATGGATTTAAAATTAATTTTTATTCTAAACAATCACTGCATACAAGTGAAAAAAAAATCGAGTTTTTTGATAACTTTGAGTTTCAGGAATGAGCGTTCCAACCAATTGGCCAAATCTAATCGTTTCGGCGTATTTTTATTTTGAACAAACTCGCTCTAAGAAACTCGGAGTTGAACTCCTTTTTGATTTGGTCTTACGACGTGAGGAGGAAGGAAGGGAAAAAGGAAGGAAGAATAAAAATGAAAGAGACGGAGATACAAATATATATAGAAGGACGTTAACCCGTTGAGTTTTGATCCTTCGTTGCCTTCCCCCCCCCACACACACACACACACATGCAATTTTCAAAGAAAAAGGCGTCAGTGTTTCACTTTGAAACGTAGATTTTCAAGACTTGGGCCTTTTTTGATGTCAGGAGTCGGTTTATACATAAATTTATGCGGATTTATGGCGTTCTCATAATTTCTCGTGCTGTTTCCTCACGTATCGTTCCACCCCAATCCAACACACGCAATATCCCTTCGAAGCTCTTCTATTTCCTCGTAGTCGATTCCACAAGGTTTCAATTCTCAAGCGGTTACTCGGTTATTCGGTTAACGTTCCTGACGAATCGAGGGCACAAAAAATATTAAAAAAAAAAAACAGCTACAATGGTGTAAATAGTTTTGGCAATAATTTTTTTTTTTTTTTTTTTAATGATCTAAAGCTTTGGAATCGAAGTTGAAGTTGAACGGAAACCGGAAGTGCTGCACACTCGATCATTTTTTTTCGTGTTCTTTTTCTTCATGTTTCTTCTGTTGGTTTAATTTTGGATTTTTATCTTTTATTTATTTCGATAACTCATCGAATGCTCATAAATCGAATTAACAAGAATTTATGAACTCTGATGCAATTATTTCACGGCTGAGAAGTTAACTATGCGAGTTTCAACGTAATTGGAAGCAAAGCGAGCGTAGCTCCACATTAGGCACGTAATAAGCGAGAAATTCAATTCATCCTTACGTTTTCTCGTTCTTAGACAATTGTGTGTTTATAAATTTGTGTTTGTGTAAGTCTAGACTTTGCTATTCGTTGGATTATACGACATTGCTATGAACTGTTTATTTTTATATTGCACAATTCTTATTATCGTACCTTCACTTTTCGTCTTGGTTCAATTCGCCTCGTCTGTTCATTCTTCAGAGTACTCTGTTCAATCGAGCGATCATTGACACTTTGTTAAACGTCAAATGAAACATCTTTCGATATGAAAAATCGTCCGCATATTCTTTACGAAGCTTTTGTAAAGGTTTTTATCATTTTCTAATCAACGGTAGAACATTTTTGTGATTTTGCATTTAATTTTATAACAATTCGATTATTTTTTTATGAAAAATTGAATTCTCAACAACTTAAGAAAGTTTGCCTGGAAAATCTTTTGATTTCTTGCTAAGATTTTGTTTGAAGAATGCATTTTTTACTCCACGCGTCGCCACTTTCCACAAACAACGAATGTAATGACGAATTTTTGTCATTTTGCATGAATCTTTATAACAATTCGATTTATAAAAATGAAAAATTGAATTCTCGATATGTGACGAAAGTTTGCCTGGAAAACCTTTTGATTTCTTGCTAAGATTTTGTTTGAAGAATTCATTTTTTACTCCACGCGTCGCCACTTTTCACAAACGACGAATGTAATGACGAGAAAAACGAAGAAAAAAAAAAGTTATTTAGTGGCCGTTGGACGAAGACATTATCACTGGGAGATCGACGAACAAACCGAGGACAACGAACACATACACGTGAAGAGGAAAAGTCCTCGGTAGTCATGCGCAAGTTCCTTCAATGACTAGAGCAAACATTTCGTCGTCGACGAAGCGTGAGACCATGTGTTATATATATATGAATATATAGACATATTAATATACAAGCATTAATGAATCATAAAGTCGATTCATAAATGCATATCATTTTTTATTCTCAGAATATTGAGTCTTTCGAATGAATGATTAAACTCTGTATTTTCTCTGAACTCTAAAAATAAACGTGGGCAAGGTGTCATTTTTTTAAAGATAAATACCAATAAAAAGATACAGATTCTTTTTTTTTTCATTCTGCGAATTGGAAATTTGCATGTTACTTACTTTCGTGTCACTTCTCAAACGCAATTTATATTTAAAATCTCGTTTTCTCATCATGATTTTTATTTTTTTCTTCCGGAAACATGATTCATTATTCATCATTGAATTTATAAGTTTCAATAATCTACGATTCGTACAAAAATCAACAAATTATTCATTTTCCATTGACAAAGAAATTTCACTATTTTAAACAATCATTGTTTAATTGTTTTTAAATGAATTTTATGAGCGTTTCGTTTCAGCTGATAATTACGAAACGATAAAACTTGAACGTTTGGAAAAAGTCGTTAAAAATGTAATTAAGAAATGACTCTGAGTGAGAATGAAATTTTGACAAAATACTTCGAAATAAATAGGTTTAAAATCATCAATTTTATACCATAATACAACAAAATTAAAGAAAATTTAAAATTGAAAAAGAAAAAAAATGAAAAAAAAAAAAAACGCAAATTCAATTGAATTAAATCGATTTATTTTCCAAGATCAATTTCACAATAACTTGGACAAATATTCGTTAATATTAAAGTTAAATAAAAATCATTTACACAGCGATTATACTTGAGTTTCGTAAAAAAAAAAACGAAGGAAAATATTTTTATTAAAAATCGTGACTCATGTCTTTTTTTTTGTTTTTTTTTTTTCAGTTTTTTTTCCTTACACAACTGACCACCCTTGACAAAATTGTACACATGTGCGATGTGTGTACGCGGTGTCAAGAGAAAAACGCAACAAGGCTTGCAAAGATGAATATTCCCTCGCACCTCGGCGCATGTGAGCAAACACGAAAAGTAAACGACGCCGTGGATGAATCGTCACGGGAATGTTGAAAAAAAATGTTATAGCTTCGTCGATATTGCGTCACATACACGACAGAGTAAGTAAAATATGCAAAATTTGTTTATTTTTTCGATTTTTTTTCCTTTCAATGCCCAAGGACAAGAAATCGTAACATTTGTTATGTTTTTTCGTAACGACAACTGAAGAACATTCAACGGTTAATCGATTCTTCATAATTATCAATAATCAATAATATCGATTATTCGATTTTTGTGGAGGAAATAAATGACACATTGTAATATTTTCGTACGATCCAGTGTTTTTTCGACTTATTATTAATTTGAGTTTTTTGATCCAGTAATTTAATTTCCTTATTAAATTCCTTTCCATTTATTTACTGAATAACAAAATGATAAATTGTTAATAAATTTTTATGCTTTTCTTCGGGTCTTTTTTTCATATTTATCTTACAAATGAGTTTCTTTTTTTCTTTTTTCAAGTACTTTTAAATTTCTGTTATATTTGGAATGTAAAGATTGACATTAAATTTTTTTTAATCGAATTTTCGAATATCTGTAGGATTTATACATGAGAGAGAGCAAGAGAGAGAGAGAGAAATGGTTTTTTTTTGTTGTTTTGTAAAAATGGTATCATTCGAGTGAGGAATAACCGGCTCGAAAGCATCGGTAGATGAAAAGAAAAGCAACCGCGACGTCAGAGGGGCGAAAGGAGAAGAGGGACTTTGATCCTCTTTTTTTCTTACTTTTCTTCCTTTTTTTCATCCTCTTCCTCTTCTTTCGGTTTGACTTGGGGAAAAATAGATAAAAATGCGCAAATAAACGGGGCTCTCGGCGAGCTCAGGGACAACCGGTTGCCATCTTGCTTTCTTATATAAGTCCCCCGAGAGACAGCCTGAACCCCTCTCGAACGAAGATGCTGTTGCCCTGCGTGGTCCATCTCTCTCTTTTACTCCTTTTCGTTCTTTCTTATTCTCTCTCTCTCTCTCTCTCTTTCTATCTCTTTCTCTGTCTCTCTTTTTTGCTCTTTCTCTCTCTTTCTACCTCTTTC
The DNA here is from genome assembly GCA_948107755.1 of Campoletis raptor. NCBI lineage: Eukaryota > Metazoa > Arthropoda > Insecta > Hymenoptera > Ichneumonidae > Campoletis > Campoletis raptor. Next base: position 5,904,302 of record OX403630.1, on the reverse strand, counting down.
TATACATTTGACTGTGCACCAGCCCCGGAGCATTGGCAGCAACCATCGTGTTATGTTCTTCGATCCTCTCCCCTTTTCCCTTTCGCCATTATACACGCGAGATCCTGCGATATATCCCTCTCACTTTCTCCTTAGACTTTCTTTCCTTTTCTCTCCACAGATTTTTCGCTCGCTCTCTCGACCCCTTCCTCATTCTCGAAATCGCCATTTTTTTCTTTTTCTCCTTCTTCACGTTCTCCAGTATCTTGAAACGCGGGTCTTTCGCAAAATTTTTAAACTCTTTTCAATATTTTTATCATCACTGGGTCCGCCGACTAGAAATCTCTTAGTGTAAATGTAAATCTCTAGTCGTTAAAAATATCGGACTGCCATCGCAAGTCGTTAAAAAAAACTTTATTGTTTTTTGATAATAAAATATATTGCATTAAAACCTTTTATCAAACTGTTTTCTTATTCCGTTAAGTTATTTTTCATAATTCGATCATCAGTCTAATGAGCTTTTAATTAATTCCATTTCATTTCAAACCTTTCGAGACCGAGGAATATTATAATTTGTTAAAAATAAAAATAAAAAAATAAATAACGAAGAAATTACTTTTTCTACGACTTTTAGAAACTTGAGACAGCAGAATTTCTTGTTAACATTTATTATCGCAACTTTTATCGAAGGATCAACGATCGGATCTCCCGAGACCTTCACAGTCTTGATATAAACGTCTAAGAAAAATATCCACACACACACATATAGACTATTATTTATATAAATAGACAAAGTATTTAAAAAAATAAAAAAGCATCTTCTGTACATCGTTAAGCGAGAAAAGTGGTACGCAGAGGGCAACAGAGAATTGCAATAAACGTGAGAAGCAATGAGACCGGAACGGTCAGGGCCGACGAGCCAAAGTCTCTGTGTTTTGACCAAGGACTTGCATTGCCGGACAATGTGTATGTCCACTTAATCAGTAGATATGGTACGTCGGGACATTCACTCGTCGATGTTCCTATTCTCACAATAGCAAAGATTTATTTAATTAAAAAAAAAAAAAAAAAAAAATCTTATCATCACTTTCGTGTGTTTTTATCATTTTATTTATAAATTTGTAATTAAATTGAAGAAATTTTTCAACTTATTGCGATAAGTTTTCGTCTCAGTGTCGTTAATTCTGAACGATCAATTTTCTGGACGAAAAAAAAGCGTCGCAGATAGAAAAATGTTGAATTTTCGTGACTGTCAGTCGATTGAAACTCATTTTTTATAAAAATAAAAAAAATGGAATTATTAATATTGAGATAGAAAAAAAAATAGATTTGTCATAAATTGTTCTTTTTTTTTTTTAATTGCAATTGCTTACGATATTTCCTGGCAATTTGCATGACGTCACTGATCGTACGTGGAAAGATTGACATTTAATTTCAATGAATTTTTATCAACGCGAATTAATTTTATTTCCTTGTGATGATAAAAAAAAAAAAGTCTACACAATTGATCGTTCAATGAAAAGCACGAATGCAACGAGGATTGGATGAGAGATTATATGACGAATCGACGACGCGTCCGAGAGAAAAATAAAACAAAAATAAAAATGGAACACTTTAATAATCAACGTATATGTCCGAACGAATGACCTTGAGGTTAATCGACGAATCATGAGCCCGAAACGTGTGGCTTTGATGTTTACTCTATGAATTTAGTCAGATTCGTATAGCTTCTGGAGAGAGAACTTTTGACGTTTTTGTTTTGTTTGTTATGATGGAATGTAAAATGTTGCACGTCATAAGAGAAAATTAACATCGAAATGGGACTTGTTTAGTAACGTAAAAATTAGTAATCGATGACGATATGTGTGATTTTTGTGTATGAATCGAAATTCGTGGAAAAAGTCGTGTAAAAAGTCATTTTTGTTAAATAATTATTCGGAAAAGAGTCGTCACACTGTGGATCGTAAAAACGAGAATTAAAAATTATAATTCTAACGTAAAATTTAAAATAAAATCAGCCGAGATAAACTTTATCGTAGAAACGAAAAATATCATTTTTTATGCAAAAAACGTTTCGTACATGGATTTGTAGAAAATAATTAACAAATTTCTTTAATAAGCATTTATTCGATACGTCACAAGAGATCATTTAAAATTGTTATCGTATTGTGTCACTGACGCAATGTTTGTACACCGATAATTTTAATTCGATGTAACAAAATGTCAAAACTAATCAGAGTTGAATTTATTTTCGCAATTACGATTAAATCGTGAGTAAACTTAAAAAAAAAAAAACAACAACAACAACAATAACATAGTGTTCTTTCTTAACAGAAAAAAAAGATCGAGCATTTTTCAGGCATAAAATTCACGATGAATCAACGTGAACAATAAAATTTGCAATAAATTTTAATCTGATAATAATCCAACTCGTATTAACGTAATAAGCACGTTATCGAATATGACTTTCGAAGAAAAAGCGTCGAGAGAGAGAGAGAGAGAGAGAGAGAGAGAGAGAGTCGATTATTACTTGGTTGCATCATTAAAATCGTTTAATCGAAGTATCGTACGTTCGAGATTCAACAATGGGATGAAATGTCAGACGCTACAACATCAATGACGTTTTACACGAGTTCGTGATGTTTTTTTTAATTAATAGAAAGGAATAAATCGATACTATCGTAAATAAAAAATCGATCGTTGATCACACGAAGGCGTATAATAAAACTCAATAAATAAATTCAATAAAAAAAAGCAATCAAATGGTATTTTATGATTTATCAACTAAATTTATTAATTTATCGATTGAAGATTATTAAAGACACCAAAATCAACTTTTTTCAACTGACCACGACGAGTAAAATTAATACTTGGTTGGGTGACCGATAATCGTGTCCATGTTGCCCCGAGTAAATCTCTCTTGACTGATGTGAAAATGAGAGTTCAAAATATTCCCAAAAGTTTATTATTTCAATAAAATAATATAAAATAATATTCAGTCGTATCAAAACGTTTTTTTTCGGTATATTATTAGATTTAGAAAAAATAATTATCCTGAACAATCAATAAATACAAAATTAAAATTAAAAAAAAAAAAAAAAAAACACTCACGTTTCTAATAAAAAATAATGATCCAATAAACATAAAAATACAACTTTTGAATTCTGGTTGTGGATGAACTCGCAGGAAACCGTTGCAAAGTAACTCAGTGGTTAATGGGCAATAGAGACGACGGCCTATCACTTCATTACGAGACTCATTCGGAGTTTGTGGCTCCGAGAGAGTGTAATCGCAGTATAGTGTCTTCGCTGACGACACCACACGCTTTGGTCAACGACGACTAAGAGATACGACGCAGTCTATAACTCCAAGAGACAAAAAACTATCGTAGAAAATCCAAAATTTAAACTTAACAGTTTTTTTAAACAACAATTCGTTTATATCAAATGTTCGATCTCGTAATAAAAATGCAAAGATTTCAAAAAATCGATTTTTTATTTTCGAATGGACATAAAATTAATAATGAATTTATTTTGAAATAAATGACCTTCAGATTTTTCTTTTTTTTTTATATAAAAATGTTTATTTAATAATCACGTAATTTTGAAATCGCTGAATAAATATCAATGCAATTGCTTTGTCACTGCGGAAATATTTATACGAACTCACGTACCAAGATATCATTTATCGATACGTTTTAACGAAATATATATATTTTTTCATTATTTCTCGACAACTTTCTGCTCTTTTCTCAAACGTATATAACTACTCACCTCGACAAATCATTCCAATCGTTTCGAACGTACTTCATCGTCGTAACGATCAAGCTGTACGTCCTTGTGACGTCAACACTCAAAGATTTGTTTCGACGCGAGCAAAGAACCGAATAGTTAATGGATTATAAACGAAAGATACAAGAATTGTAGATACGTTCCAAGCAGCCTTCGTTCACTTCCTGTTCAACGTTCCGGCAGCTCGAACAACAAATCATTGAAAATTATGATTTTTTTTATTTTTTATCAAATAATTTGTCAGTTGAAATTTAGGGAATTCATAGCAATAAAAAAAAAAACAAACAAACAAACGAAAATCGTTTTAAATAGAGACGCAAAAAGAATGCGTAAAAGTTTTTATGAGTTATTGAAAAAAATGGAGATTAAATGTCAAATTTTACGGAATTAAAATCACAGCATCTTTTTTTCACATTTTTTGACAAACTAAAAACCAAAAATACTTCAAAATAGAACAAAATGATAAAAAAATGGATCTTCCAAATTTTTCGTAAGTTCATTTTGCTATAAATTGACAGATCGAATCACGTAAAGGGCAATCATACGTTTTTTAAAATAGAATTGGCTTCGAAATGATAATTGAACGAAATTCAAACTTAATTTCGTTTTGGAATTATTCAATTATTGTCAAAATGAATCTAAGTCGAGTTTTTAACAGGTGAGCGAAAACTTTTTTTTAAGATTAATCTCAAGTAGTGAGTAAAAATTTTTTGTAGACATAATTTTCAATAGATTTTTGTATTTAAAAAAAAAGCTATTATCGTCGAAACAGAAAGATTTTTTTTATCGACGTGTCTTCGAACAGGACGTGCCTCCGTTGAACGTTTTCACGTGACGTTCTGCATGCGCGGATAAACTTCCCTCCACCTCCTCCTTCTCCACCATTCGTTGATCGTAGAAAATCTGCGTAGCACCTCCCGAAGAATTTATAGACTTCAGGTCCACGATCGTAAGTACGTGAAGTGCATTGAGACAAGATTCGATTCCTTGGAAATAGTGGCATCGACCTTTGCAGTGACGATTGCCAGGTTTTTAATTATTGACATAAATTCCTGATTTTTCAATAATTTTTTTTTTCATTATTATTTATTTTTTTAAATAATAATGATTTAAAAATCACTGTACAATTTTTCAGGATCTCGATTTTCTGATATTTCGAATTCGAACTAGAATTATTTACGTATTTATTGCTCGTGAATTTTGACTCAAAAATCGCTTCAACATCATGCAATATTTAGTGAATTTTTGCCCAATTTGTTATTAAATAAAAATCGTTGAAAATTTCCTAAAAAATTATTATTCAATGACTTTATTCGAAAATTTCTCACTAAAACATGAATTTTCGGAATTTCGTAACGAAACTAATTGAAAATCTTTATTCAAATCTATTTTCATGACCGAAAATGTATTTTTTAATAAATACAAATATGATTCAGCAGTTTTTCGTGATCGAATTAAATGTTGATTAATTAAATAAGGATATTGGGAAGAGAAGGTGAATAAATAAATAAGACAAACCAGATAGTTATTTTGTAATAATAAAATGTATTAAATAGGTAGTGTATCGTTGGCAATACTTATGAAACTAAATGTTTTCGTGGTACACGAGACTTTTTGTGGTGTGTGCGTTTATTTGTTCAAATATTAAATCCGCTCAGATTAAATAACCAGTTTTTTTTTCACGTAAAAAAAAAAATTAAAAAAAAAAAAACTATAATTTTCACCACTCCCAACATGTTTTCTAACAACGAAGAATCAAGGCATTTTATCACTTTTGTGGTCCCATGGTGGATTAAACAAAGAATTTTTTCGATAAATCTGTTTCAAAAAAGCTCCAAAAAAACAAAAACAAAATTCAATCCATAAGATCGAAACGAAATGATAACGATTGTCTGTTTTTTTTTCTTTAATTTTATTTTCTGACAAATGAATGCTATTAGAAAAAAAAATGGTTAATTTTTTTTTCTCTAGAGTCCTAATAAAACATGATTTTCGAAAAATTCTCGTAAGCCTATCAATTGGCTCCCATACGTGCGCAACACAGTACGTATGTGAATGAAAATCGGATATGCGAATCATTACAAATTTCATCATTTTCATATGTTCATTAATTAGTTCTTTTTTTTTACGAAAAAATTAGGAAGATGTATGAAAAGAAAAAAAAAACAAGGATTATTGTTTCTTTTTATTTTTTTTTTGATCGTACCAACAAAAATTGGAGATCGGGGTTCCCGGGATTCTCTCACGCTGTAATGCACGATCGATATCTATATCACAAGGGAAAATTAAGTATACGCGTTCTCGTATTTTTTATCTGCATAATAATATTAATGATATTAATAATAATAATAATAAAGAGAAAATAATAATAATAATAATAATAATATCCGATGAGAGAAAAAAGGGTTCGAGGAGAAAGTTTATCGAGCATTGAATTAAATAAACGATTTTTTTTACGGTATAAAACGTTGGATAGTTGTTGGAAAAAAAAAAAACCAAAAAAAAAAACTTCCTAAGTTTCGAACCGGAAGTACACGTGTTTTCCCATACTTCACGGTATTCGGTTTATCACAGTGAAAACGAAATGAAAGATAAAACGAAATAATAGATAATGAAAACAAAAGAAATAATCGAGAAGGAACGGTGGTAACAGAAAGAAAAAAAAAAAAGAAAAAAATCGTGATATGATAAATTACCGAAAAAATGAAAAATAAAAAAAATAGCGATCAACGGACTGTAGTAGGAATTAAAAACATCGAAAAGAGAAACGAAGAGACTGAGAGAGGGGCGGGGGGGGGGGGGGGGAAGAGTTGAGAGAAAAATGATTTGAATGTGAGCGAGAGAAAAAATAAAAAGTACATTTCGGAGCAGGATACGTGCTGGTTACAATATTAATAATAATTATATCCATTCTGAGAGCCAAGAGATCGACCTTGCACATTCGTACAAACGCATTAATATTTTTTGTTTTAGTTTTTTTTTTTTAGTTTTTTGTATTTGTAAATGATTTTTTTTTTAAATCGTGTACACATGTGTCTGTGTGTGTGTAAATAACTGTGAAAGAGAACGCAGTATAAAATATTGTATAAATATATAAATACGATTGAAAAAATAAATATATTAAATTAAGAAAAAAAAAAAGAGACGTACACTTAAAGTATATTATTCAATTAATAATATATATATATGTGTACACATATATATATACGATCAAGTCTATATCGGGGTCGAGGGTTTAAAGAGGGTGGGAGGAGGGGAGGGATATTTTTGAAAAAAGGAGAAAAAACCCAGAGTGGTGGGTTGTTTTGAAATCAGGAGGAAAACCTGATTGATTGAAATGAAGAGTGAGCGTGGAGCCAAAAGCCCAAAAAAAAAGAAAACGCATTAATCATCAATATTTTGAGTTGGAAAAATCGAGTTGCGAGGTATCGAAAAAAAATTAAAAAAATTGATATAACAAAAAAACGTAAACAATTGAATTCGTTTATTTTGTAGCAAAAATCCAATCGATTTTACGAACAAAACAAAAAAACTTATTGGATCGTGTATATTGTCATTTTTGTTTCTTCCACTCAATTTTATCGACATTTGAATATATTTTTTCGCAGCAATAAAATTAAACTGATTAATTTTACGACTGTAACAAAAAAAAAAAAATTCTATGTCCCTTAAGGTCGTTATTCCCTTCAACGTTTTTTTTTTCAACCACGCTCACTCCTTCATATTGCGATATTTTGTTAAACCAATTTGACTTGTGAGCAAGTCTTCCAAGGTCAAAGGGGGTCAGAGGCGAGGGAGAGGATGCCGAGAAAAAAATATTCGCCTCAACTATCACCATCGTCATAATGTTTCCTTCATTCTCCTCCTAGCCACGATTTAGTTAATCCTTCATGTTTATTTTTTACACTAAATAATATATCATCGAGTCACACACGTGTGTGGTCATAGAGATATGTATATAGATATATATAGATATATATATATAAATATATAGATTACAACGAAGGCACTCGGTGAACGTGTCGTTGGAGCAAATAAATCACGTACGCACATATGAAAAGCGCGTTATTTTTTGTTTTCCTCATATTTAAGCATACATCCAAAATTTAAATACGAGACACTAAGTGTGTGTGTGTGTTTGTGTGCTTGTGTGTGTGTGACTTTCTTTCGAAGTTAAAATATATATTTAACGTTTTTTTTTTTTCTTATTTCTCGTAAGAAACAACTCGCCAGGGGCAAATGGAGGAAAAGAAACGCGATGTGAAGTGAAAAATCGGGTAACGTATAAAAAAAAAAAAAAAACAAAACAAAAAAAAAGAATTAAATAATCGTTAAATAATTAGAAGATAACTCGATACTAATTCGTGGACAATAAGCCTTCGATTTGCATACACACACACACAAATATATTCAAAGAAAAAGAAAAAAAATCTTTTTTTTTTTCTTCAATTATACATATGCATTTTTTTTTATTTATACCTGAATATAATGGGGAGGGGGAGGGGAAGCCTTTCTTTCTTGGTAATCAACGAGTACTGATTAACATAATATTAATATTATTAATATTAATAATAATAATGATAATAATAATAATAATAATAATAATAATAATAATAATAATAATAATAATAATAATAATAATAATAATAAAATGATGGTGGCTGTGGTGGGTGGTGAACGGTAGCATTTGTAGCAATGATAAATTAATAGAGAATATTAGTTGACGTGTGAACGAAAAAAAAAAAAAAAAAAAAAAATACGCAGACATAATTAAATAATAAAGAATTATCAAAAACTCATTTCATAGTTTTTCGTTTACTTTCTGTTATTTACGAAAATGAGTTTGTGAGCAGACTGTTTTGTTTGTTTTTGTTGTTTCGTATGTTTTTTTTATTCTTTAATCTTTCGTAGATTTTTCTATTGTTTTTTTTTTTTTTTTTTTTTCCCATGTTATTTGATATTTTCAAATTTTTATTGTTTATCGGAGATCGAACGCCTAACGACAATCGTCCCTATGACGTTTTTCTTTTCTTCTTCTTTTTCTTCTATATAATGTACATCTTTCGTCGTTTTATCAAAATTAATATTAAAATATATAATATATGTTTTGTTTGCGAGTAAATAGTAGGTGTGTATATATATATATATATATATGTAAATATATATATGTGTGAATATATAAATATATATTATAGTCGAATTGGTCACTTTTACGTTTTGATAACTAATGAAGAAAAAAAAAACACGTCCAACGTGGTTCACGAGCCCAAAACTCGTTTTCAAATTTTTTTTCTTTTTTTTTTTTATATATAAATTTCGCATAAACGTACTCGCGATTCGTGAAATTCGTATGAATATATTTCATAAAGGTGATAATATAATAATAATAAATGATTACTAGATAATAATAGATAATAAAATAATAATAATAATAATAATAATAATAATAATAATAATAATAATAATAATAATAATAATAGATAATAATAATAGATAATATTAATACATAATAGATAATAATATTAATAATTGATAATAATAATAATAATAAACTGAATCTACAATAACATTTTCTATCAAGTATGTATAAATTAAATGAAAACACCTTTTTCTCTTGATCTTCTTGAATAGCGTAAAATGTACAAAATGTATTCGATTTTTTGAGATATATAAAAAAAAAAAAAAAAAAACCCACGTCACGCTCGAGATGTAGGTTTTTTTCATTCGATTCACACAGAGGCTATTTACTTCTCAAGATTATCGTTTTTGTCGTTCTATTATTCCTTCATGATTCCGAGCCGGATTAAACGTAGTAAAATAATGAAATTTCTTTTGTTTATATTTGCGTCTTTAGTTGAACGAGGAGTGAGAATGAAAATTTTTCTGATGCTCGTTGTTAAGAAAGACGAAAAATAGTGTGAAATCGTTTTTGTCAATCGTCACACTTCCGGTTTGGAAAGTAAGAAAAAAAATGTCAACGTTTTTCGGTCTTTTATCGATTTTGCTTTTTTACTTTTTTTTCTTCGCGTTTTGCCTCGTTCTTCATCTTAATTTTACGAATGTGTTTTACATACAAATAATTATATTCCTATTGCAAAAGTTACATATCACATTTCTCATATGTTTGTTTGTTTTTTTTTTCTTTTTTTTTGTCTCTTCTTCTCATCGTTGTTGTTTTTTTTTTCTCATTTATTAAATTATTTTTCCCCAAACGAGCCCGATACATTTTGAATCCCAAATAAGGCTGTATTTCAGGCATCGATAAAAGTTTTCAACACTTTGTTTATTCGTCCCGAAAAGCAGGTGGAAAAAATAATGAAAAAAAAAAAAAATGAGAAAAAACAACGAAATAATGAAACCTCGTGTCGTCGTAAAATAATTTTAAATAAGAAACAAATAATCTTATGAGAGAAGAAAAGAGAAAAAATAATAATAATTAATAAATATAAGATGGCCGTTAAATTTTTATTCACAGATATATCGAGAGAAAATTATCTCGTTATCTTTCTCATGAAAAATCGAATCACTAAGGCATGCGTTGTCTCGCAATTAAAAAAAAAAAAAAAAAAAAAAAAAAAAAATTAAAAATTAAAAAAAAAAAGTAGAAATAATCAAAAGAATCACACACTTTTCACAGACTCTCGTTTCACCCAAGCATTGGAAGACAATCGTAACTAAGACACTAATGTATTTTAAATATTGTTTTTCTCATCGTAATCATTTTTTCATCGTTTAACATAATTATTTGAATCGTCGAACGAGCGAAACGTGACAATAAAGTTTTACTGTTTTTTTTTCTTTTTTTTTTTTTTTAATTATGTATTCGCTTCGGTATCAAAGATTAATTTTTCCGTTTATCGCCCGAAGCGAGAGAAACGTTATGAAGAATAAGAAGAAAGAAAAACCAAAGAAAAAAAATATATATAATTTTTCAAATCCGATCAAATTCGTTTTGGAATATTGCAACGTCTCACCTGCCTCGAGTCATATCGAGAGTTTATCGCCGAGAAAGAGACGTCGATCGGGACGAGGAAGGAACTCGTTAAAAAAAAAAGTCGCGAGGAAAACGCGTTAATATGAAAAATGAGTAAAAACGAAAGAAAAAAATGTACATGGAGACTTGGTCTCATTGAAATTGGCGCGTGGTCCATTTTGCCCCTTCCTCATGAAAAGACGAAAATTCCGAGCGACGCCTCTCCGCGAAATCGCGTCCTCAGTCTCGCTTATGACTTAACGAGCTTAAATTCTACGTTTTAAAAAAAAGAGTGAGGACTAAAGGAAAAAAAAAAAGAAAAGAAGAAAAAAAACGAAAGAAGAAATCATTTTGCAGGACGTGATCGACAGGGAATGAAATTTTCGCTGTCGAGTGTCTGACAGTCCCAAATATTGATGTATATATAAAAATTTCATATCAATAATATATATAACACTCGTAATAATGATAATAATAAAATAATATAAATGATGCGATAATCGTTACGGCGAAAAATATAATAATTAAAGATATGGTAAGTGAGTCATCGATCCCGAAGTGAAGAAACGTTCGGTTAAAAGAAGAAAAAAAAATCATGATGATCAAAAACCTGGTATGAAAAAGAAAACAAATAAAAAAAAAATATATATAATAATAATAAAATCCCATCAACGCGAAGGTCGAAGAGGAGAGAAGAAGGAAAAGCAAAACAAAACAAAAAACAGCGAGGAGTTTGAAGTGTAAAAAAGAATCTCCGCTAGGAACGATGTGACGTAACTGTTGGGTTCGTTGTTCTAATTTGTTTCTTCTCACCTCTTCGTAACTCAGTCAACGAAAAATCATCAAAAGACGTTACGGAGAAAAGAAGAAAAAAAAAAAAAAAATGGAAAAAAGAAACCGAACTAACTCGAACGATCTTCAAGAGGATTAGTCAAGAGTGTTGAGAATAAGATCGAGGAAGAGGATAAATCTAACGATAATTCATTTTATATCTTGAGATTGTCAAAGTCACCGATGGTGGAGCTGATTCTGTTGAAAACTGGAAGTCTGGATTCAGCGTTTGGTGACGTTGGTGATGGTGTCCTTGGTGCAAGGTCATCGCCAGTTGGGCTGGTGGGACTGGGTGTGTGCCTCGTAGCGAGAAGTCCAAAATCTTGTCCAAAACTGAATGGAGTAGTTGCTGGATTGTTGTTGCAATCGTCACTGAAGAAACTGGCCATGGAGTTGGTTGGTGATTGGCTGAGGCTTGATGAGGGTGAGACCGAGTCGCCGGTGCTACCCAGTGAGAATGTTGGGCTGAGATTTAAGGGTTTTGGTCTTGTAGCACCGATTACAGAATTGGAGTTATTATGGCCCACTTGTTGGGGTATTTGTTGCTGATGCTGATGATGAGTGTTTTGTTGTTGTTGTTGTTGTTGCTGTTGCTGTTGTTGTTGTTGTTGTTGTAGTTGTTGGGATGCCATGCTAAGAGAATTAGTTCCGATCAAAGGAGGACTGTACGAGTTTGGATTGTTGACCAAAGGTTGAATGCCAAGGCTCAAGGAGTTTGTTCTCATGAGTGGTGAAACCGATGAATTATTGGCAGCAGCAGCAGCAGCTGCTGCAGCGGCAGCGGCAGCCGCGATCGCTTGAGGCGCTTGTCCAGTTATTTGTTCGAGTAGACTTAGATTGAGATTAAAACTAGCTGCGGAATTGTTCAGCAATGGACTGAGTCCCATGATGTTTGGTTGCGTCGAGCCCAACTGGGCACTAACTTTTTGATTGTGTATTCTCGCCTCTTCGAAATTGTGAATAAAGTGACAACGTGGTCCGTAAGGACAGAAACCAATGGTGTGAAAAGTACGGCAAAGTTCTGTTTTGTATTTTGGATGACGAGCCAAATTACGAAGCTCGGTATAACCGTGTGCGAACTGACATTTGTCACCGTACTTGCAAGCACCACTCTCTTCGAATGGACGACACAATTCGGTCTTGTAACGTGACGTTGGCTCACTCACGCTACGATCGAGCTTCCTATGCTGCTCGATCAGTGTCACCAACGACGTGTAACTTCGTCGCAACGGTGCGTGACCAACCGTGTGACTCGATGAGGATTCCTTCGGCTTCGATGATGCGGAATTCTGCAACAACCAAATGAGTTTCTTTTTAGTCATTCGGCTGGACGCAAGTCTATGGATTTTACTGTTTATCGACCATTTTGGCCATTTTTTGTTCCTGTGAAGCCTCAAACTTTTAATATATATGACGATGGGATTTTTTAAATAAAATTAAGTTCTGGATCTAACCCTGCAGTCAAATCGAAAAAAGATCATTATTTTCATTGCAAAATGGTGACATTCTAACACCATTTTCTTTCAAAGGCAAGAAAAAAGGTATCCTGCAAACCTTTATTACGAAACCTTCGATTGAGACCTTCGTCTAATTTTTTTTTCAAATTCTGCTGAAAAGTTCCAACACAACTGGTCAATGAACTTTTTTGCGTGAAGCAAAACAACTTTCATCTTCGAGCATCGAATCTAATCGGCTGTTAAATCAATTCCACCATTTTTTACATTCCCTGTGCATCTTAATAGTGAACGTTGAATTCTAACTTTCGAGATCGTTTGAAATATAATAAAAACAGTAGGAATATTATTGTAAAAATTATAAAAGTGTTTTTTTTTTTTTTTTTTTCATTCTGACAAAAAATGACGGAATTATAAAGATCGATGTCAAATACAATTTTCTAAAATTTCGAGACTCGTTTCAAGAGTGTTCCAACAATATTCATTTTGATCATCGAAGCCACAAAGAATTGACTTCTTACAAGAAACACTTGTGCAAATCGGAGATAAACTTAAGGCAAATATTCAGTCGAAATAATATTATAAAATTTTTACAAAATAATTCACGTTCCGTTAGGCCTTGAATTATAAATAAGTATTATTTAAACGTGGAATGAAATGTAAGTTAAGTATTTCGTGTTTAAAGTTGTGTGTCACGACATAGGACCAGCAGAATTTACACGTTTTGTCAAATTTAGAAAACACTGTGACAGCTCATAACGAAAATTGTCACATGCTGTATTTGTTTAGTAGATCGCTTACCTCGTTTAATATTCAGGCAACAAATAAATACGAAGCTTTGCTAACTAAGGTTAAGAGGTTGCTCAGCCTCTTTGGATCTCATTGTTATTACGATGTTAAGCCTCTGAAGAGAGAAGAATAGGATTTCCAAACTGAATAACACGAAATTAGTGTCTTCTGATAAATGATTTGAGTCGAAATAACGAAAAATTACGATTTGAAGGTCAATTACTTGATGAATTCTTATAAATTCTTGAATCGAACATTTGATAGGTCCATTAATAGGTTTTATCGATCATATGACAACCAAGCCAAGGAGGAAATAGTGTTTTGTACCTGGTCCAAGCCCATTCGCGATACATAAATAATAGAACGGTGAAAAAAGGGATTTTCTCGTCCTTTCGACCTGGATCCTCTGTAAGATGAGGACCAAACGATGAGAAGACTGTACGCAATCGAGGAAAAATCTTTTGGTGTGTAGGAGGCTCACGAAAACAATAAAGGATCGAGAGAAGAGATGACCCTGTTAAATCTTTTGCTCAGGCAGGTAGAAACAGAGAGAGAGAGAGAGAGAGATTGTTTTTCGAAAAGAGCACCAACATTACTTTTTCCTTCTCTTTCAGTATCGAAAGATCGGTCCCTCGGGTTTCACGAATCCCAAAACCAAACCATAAATCCATGGTTGAATTTTATGACCTTATTCGCTCAGGATTTTGCCTCTTTTTCTCCCTTCTTTCCTCCCTCTCTTTCTAATTCTCTACAACGGATCAATGGCCTCGTGTCTTTGGACCAAAAATGGACCAAGTTTCATCTCCGAGACGCTGAGGTATCCACGGAAATTTTTTTTTCTTTTTTTTTTTCAATCCTTAATTTCTGTAAATTTTCGTAATACTCTATTATAAAAAGCATTTTATTTATAAGTTTATTTTATATTAAAATAATAATAACGAAATAAAAAAGTATTTACGAAATATTTTGACTTTTTATTTGATTGCACGTGTAATTTTATTTTAAAATAAGAATAATAACGAAATAAAAAAGTATTTACCAAATATTTTGACGTTTTATTTGATTGCACGTTTAATTAACATTTCGATCATAATTATCACATTTTTATGATCAGTTCGTGCAAAAATGTGGTTGCAATTAAAATCCAATTGAGAGCTGCGGAATGATTTTATAATCGCGAACTAAAAAAAAAGAAAAAAAAAATTCGTAGCTCATAAAAATTTCGATAGAAAAAAAAGCTATGAAAAAAAAAACTAAAAAAAAGGAACGAACCATTCGGTTGAAAATCTCTTGCGAGTGAAAGGACTTTGAAATAAACGAACATCTCGCAAGAGAATATCAAACTGTTGGGATTAACCGTTGAAATTGAGAGAAAAAAAATGGTGATTCTCGATGTTTTAAGGAGACAAAAAAAAATGATGAAACTTCGTAGAGATTCTATTAATTCGAAGATTTTGAATATTTCAGCACGCGATTCGATAGTTCAATGTCGTGTACGATGTGAATATATCTCGTAAACGAGACGAACAAGCACGCGGAGAATTTGCATAGTCGATTTAATCACGAGGAGTCGCATTTTTTTCTCTCCGGGTTATCGTTTTGTATTTAATTTATGCAAGATATCGAGCTGATTATTTCTCCCTCTTCTATATCGCGTTATTAAGCCTCTTGAGTCTGTATGAAAATAATCATTTCTCGTGTATATCGATGTGGAAAATTCCATTGACAATAAAAAATGTAAATAACGAGAAAATGCATCAGAACAAAGAAAGTTTGCGACATTTTGATGTGCAAATAAGTTTTGATCGAAGATCATGGAAAATTTATTTGTTTAACAACATTTTTTCGTTATTTTGTGTGTAAGAAATAAATAAAAAAAACGTTGATTTATGAATTTTTAGAATTTATTTTTTATTTTTATTTTTAATAAACGACATACATTTTCAAACTACAGTGCCATTTTTTCAAAACATTCGAAATTAATATGAATGAAGTTAATTCAATATTATTTCGAGATTTTCTCGCGTGTACGATTAAAAAATCAGATTAAAAATGATTATCGAGTAAAAACAATGTACGAGAGTGTCATCGTCGATAAAAACTTGGTCCGATTGTTCGCAAACGCTCGAATATTCAATACAAAGATTAAAAAAGAAAAGTCACGTTTTGCAAATGTTTTTATTACGATTATTCCAGATATCGATAAAAAATGTGAAGCTGTTGAACGTTGTAATCAGCGAAAAATTTGAGATTTTTTTTTATTTATTCCTCGTGGTCGTTCATCATTGGATATTTATCACGTAAAAAGTCGCGATCGTTATGACAATAAATAAAATAAAAGTACATACGTCATCACACGTCACAGATGTGTTTTTTTGTTGTTTTTTTTTGTTTTATGAACGAGACGAGTTATTGTAAACGAGATGATAAAATAAAATAAAAAATAAATAAAAACCTCTGCGTGACCTCGTTCGTGTTGAGCAAATATTTATATGTTACCAACAAAGAGAAAATCATCGTGTTGCAGTTTCTTGCAAAATATTTCATTCAATTAAAAAAAAAAAAAAAAAAAAAAAAAAAAAAAAAAAAAAAAAAAAAAAAAAAAAAAGTCAACTATTTAAAAACTTTTTAATCATTCTTTTTCAAATTCCCCCATATTTTATTCATTTTTATAAAAATACAAAAAAGTACAACAAAATTGTCGATTCGATTGGATAATTGCAAAGCAGGTTCAAATTCGTGAAACATTTGGCATCGTTTGAAATGTCAAAAAACTGAGTAATAAATTTTTCCGACACAATTTCCAACATTTTTTAGCCCGTAAATAAAATAATTCTAAACATTAAAATCTATATAAATTCTCTCGATAATAAAAACTCGTCATTTTTCATCGAATTTCGATTGATTTTTACTTTTTATTTATTTATTTATTTATTATTTAAACAAATAATTGTTTTAAAAGATCGTTCGAGTTAACGAGAAATTCAAGTTTTCTATATACGGAGAAAATAAAAGAGAGAAAACAAAAACTACGAGAGATATAATCAGGAGAGAGGAAAATTTCAGAGTCAAACTTTCACCATCGGTGACTCGTGTCGAGTTTGAAGGCCAAATGTACGGTCGTCCAACTCTCGTAAAATTAAACAGTATTTTATGAACAGCTCACCTGTATATACATATATATATCTATATATTTATATATACATAGAAATATATCTATATATATGTATATACATTTGTATAGACAAATACAAAAGTAATGTATAAAATTGGATGTACAAACAGATCGAATCAACGTTAGGAAGGCCAGAGCGGCAATGACCCAACCCAAAAATCGGCAACGGCTCATTCAGCGTGAGCACACACACCCACTAGTAACGCAAAAATTGCGTAATTGGTTAAACGAGGCAACGATATCACGGTCACGTTTGTCCCAATTAACAATCACTCAAACAGGTCAGCAAAGCCTTGGATCATTAAAGTATCATTTAATCAACGCGAGAAATGACCATTAAATCAAAACCTCGTGGTTAAATGTTATTTCCACCATTTTATATGTTTAATTAATTAAAAAGTCATGGTTTCGATAAAAAATTCAATTTTCATCAAAATATTTCGATTCCTGGAGTCATTGAGACTCGATGCATTTAACCTCCAAAATTCATCACAAAATTCCTCATAATTACTATCAATAAATTTAAAAAAAGAAGAAAAGTCATCATTTTGGTCAATTTCTTATAAAATTGTATGTACAATAATGACGAATAAAGGAAAAAGCTTAAAAGTCACTTTATCGTAAAATTCACGTAAAACAGCCCATACGTATTAATACGAAAAAAATAAAAACAAAAAAATCTTAACGACGATTGACAGTTTGTCACAAAACGTCCCATATATGTGAGTCGTTTGAAATCTCGAATGGAAAGTCTCGACAATTTAACCTGAAAAGTAATTATTAGTTCCGAAAAGCAAAAAAATAAAAAGAAAAAGAAAAAAAAACATTAATGATCAAAAATTCGTCCTAGAATGGCCCGTACGCGGTTATACCCGCACATGTGTATCATTAGAAATAGTTTCTCTTTCTATCCCGAGGCAGATCACGTGAGAGGCATCGTAGCGTCAAAAGGTTTCCCTTTTCGAAGCAAAAGAGCGTGTCGAACCCTTTCACGTGTGGCGAACAAGGAGAGAATATTTTTCTACCATAGTCGACACATGTATACAAAGAAATAATTCTACGAAAACTAAACTCGTGTGTTGAGAATGGTCGTAAAGAAAGAGACAATATTATTTTGTTTATTTTTTTAACCTCAAGGATCAAAAGGACATTTGTGTATTGAAGAAAATAGTCGAGACTTACGAATGAATTATAAATGACGAATTTATTTTCTTTATCTCACAAATTCGATCGTTATTATTATTATTTTATTATTCTTCGTTGGTCCGAGCTAAAAAATCAACGTTTGTACACAGTGACCTCGTACAAATTATATTTTTGATCGTTCTTCTTTCGTCCTTTATTCTCTTATTTATCGTCGCACCGCTAAGAAAAATCATCGTTCCGTAAAAGGTTTCTTTTTTTTCTCTCTTGACCAAGAGAACCGTGACCACCAGTCTTTTCTCTACTCCTCATTCTGTACGCACGAGGACTCTCGTTATTCGCGTGTTTTTCGTCTATGAATCATTTTACTTTATACTATTTTTACTTATGAATATTCAACGACATTTATGGATCAACGTTTGGATGTATAACAAAGTGCAAATAAAAGATAAGAGAATCCAACAAAAAATTTCCATTAAAAATAACCAAACGTGTGTATTTATTATTTCAAAAATTCCGAGCCTATTTCCAGATCAAACGTCAACGTATTTTTCATTCACAATTTTCGAGTTTACGATAAAAGTGAAAAAAAAAATTCACAGCAACTAAAATAAGTGTGTAACTGCAGGAGAATGAAAAAAAAATGACATTTTTTATCAAAAAATCTAAAAAAAATATTGAACTGCGTTCAAGTCCTGTGGAAAGAGACCTGGTAGCAAAAAAAAAAACGAAAACTAAGTCGACGCAGTAACAAAAATCGAAATTCGAATGAAAAACAACAATATTTCTAACTTTGAAAACAAAATGTTTGATTTTTCTTCAAAAATCTTAAACTTTATATCGAAAATTTTGTAACGATAATTAGTCGATACTTATTTGCGATATAAAAACTAAATAAACGAGAATATTAAAAAGAATTAAAAAAATTAAAATATAAATCGTTTTCCTAGCGTTTTCGAACGCATGCAAATGTCAATATCATCGTTTTGATGGACTCCATTAGAGAAAGCATTAAAATTTGTATAGCGAATGTAGATATAATGAAAAAAGATACACTCCTCGATGTATTAGACGAACGAATGATGCCGAACGGTACGAGAGAGATTACAGCACTATTACGCCGGAGAGAAAGCACGTGTATTTATATGGACATAAATACTCTCTACCATTCGAGCTCGAACAATCTTCCGTTATAAGAAAGATTTAAATGAAATGGAAAGAAGGCGCCTATGAAAGTATACTGTAAAGAAAGTAAAAGCTCTCTCTGGCTGGTGTGTGCAGTGTTGAAAGAAAACACCGAAGAGTATCACGAGTGCATAAAAAGTATAATAATAAAAATTAAAAAACACAAATAATAATAATTGATTAAGTAACGAAATTTTATATTCGAATATTTGACAGTTCTGTTGAATGTCAACAACAACAAAAATAAATACCACGTCGAAAAATGTGACATAATGATAATTCGATGTTTTTTTCACGTTTAATGAATCATAAAAAAAAAAAAATTCAAAGTTTTTCAATGGAGTGGTCGTAATTTTTGAAAGTCTCATTTTATTCTCATTTCATCAAATATTTTATCAAATATTTCGAACAAAATATCATTTCCATTGAAACAAAAAAAACAAAGATTTTTTTTTCGTCTATAATGAGGGCGTTAAGATTGTTAAATTTGTAGAAAATTTACGGGATCGTTATAATTCGAAAAATACCTACAATTCAATTTTTCAAAAAGTCCATTTTCAATTGATTTAGTTTTTATAATATAATCATGAAAGATATTGCTTTATATGCAATCGATAAGTTTGAACAAAGAAAACAAAAATTTAAGGATCGAGATTCGAGACTTTGCGGTTTGAAATTAAGAATAAAATAAAGTTAAAAAAAAAAAAGCATGACGACCATGATTTCTTTACGTACTTTTTTTTTCTCTTTTTTACGTCACCAAACGACAAACATGCTTCGCTCAGTGTGATGACGAGAATGGAAAGGAAGAAGTGAGACGAAAGTGGAGGATGAATAAAAAAAAAAAAAAAGAGAAGAACAAAAAAACAACGATGCAAGCTGAAAGCCCACCGGTAGTCCGGCTCGTTACACGTCGGTAACCCCTTACCCCAGTCCTTCGTAACATAGCCAGCCACCACATTCATTTTTGTATACATACGAAAAACACATACAAAAGAACGAAACTCTTGGTACGTCATGATTTTTAGTAATTTTTTTTCGATTTTTATTTTATTTTTTTTTAAGTATTTTGTCTACTCGATAACCCAATGGCCATGTTGGGAATATCCTTAAAATTGAAGGACGAAAAAAAAAACATTGGTATCCAATTAAAAACTGGGTGAAGAAATATGAAGAATTTGAATAAAAAATAAGAGAGTGAGAGTGCAATAAATATCGACAAAGAATAATTATACGTATTATTCTTCCTGTCACAAGACGTCAACGATTTTGTATAAAGCGATAAATAACGACGAGTCACAAGAATTTAAATGAACAACGTAGCAGTTGTAATAATTGTTAAAACGTTAAAAGTAAACATAAAAAATAAGCAAAGGAGAAACGAAAAGAAAGAGAATTTCGCAATGTGACGTGTGGGAAATGTGTTCGAGGTCATTGTAACGAAGGACAAATTTTTCTCTCACTCCCGCGCCATATTAATTTTATTTGTACATGTGTCTCTTGGTTTCGAAAGATTCGAAAAGAAAAAAAAAACGTCACTAACAATGCTTGGGAATGATTGTGAATCTTAGTGTGAGAGAGACTCATAGAATATGCGCATAAGAATTAAAAAAAAAATTGAAAAGTACCGCATTGAAAAATGTATGGAATGGTGAATAAAATAGCAAATCTATGGAGAGAGAGAGAGAGAGAGAGAGGTAAAAAAAAGCAAGGTGCTCGAGAAGTTTCAATCTCGTTCGTTTTCCTTTAAATTCTCTCATTCATACAGAAGTATAACGATGCACAAGGCACCCACCGGTAGTCCCTTGGTCCTTCTTCTTTTCTGTGTCAGGTTTCTTTTCACGAATATGGGAAAATTTCTCGAGCAAAGCCCCAAGTGTACTGGCAAAAAAAAAAAAAAGAAAAAAGGGGAATAAAAATACGCTGGGAGGGAGAAGAACTCGACAAAGGCCGACCACCCTTCGTGGCGAGTGTGTTGCTGTTGTTGCACGTGGCGTGCAACAGACTCTTTCTATCTCTTTCCCTCCTTTTTCGCTTTGACCGAGCAGGGATAGGCTTATGCACAATAGACGATGCAGAAAGAACGAGGCACTGTGTGCTTGCCTTGTACACTTTACACACATAGCCTCAAGTCTTTCGTTCTCTCTTTTTCCCTCGTGCTGTAAAACCTCTGGTAGGAGAGAAGAACGGGGAAGCACGAGGAGAGCAACAGGTTTCCATTCCACCGTCAGTTTCATCGACGATCCGACGCACATCACGAGCGCCTATAAGAACCTTTGGGTTGGAAATACTGAGAGAGAGAGAGAGAGAGAGAGAGAGTGAGAGAGCAGAGAACCAGAGATTCTCGTAACGCCCTTTTTCTTGTCCTTCGTGTCTCCATTTTTGAGGAATACGCGAAGGGAGAACCTGCTGCAACTATAGATACACATGTATCGTCGTATATGGTTGTAGGCGAGCCACAAACTATTGTGGGGCAAAATGGACCAGTCTGAGAAGAACAATACATTTGTAGGCCGTTGAAACCAGATTTCATTCTCCGTAACATGATTTTTATTAAACACTATGCTTTTGTGTATAGAATTTGCAAAATAGTTCAAAGATATTTTGTTATTAACGAAAAAGCGAGTTTTTAGATCGTTGAATTTTTTTCTTACAATATAACCATTTGGACACGTGAAGCAAAAGTTTTTTAAAGCCTTCCTCGACTTTGGACGCTTTTGAAGAAGTAAAAGCTGATAAAAAATATTTGAAGATATTGAAGGAAAACATGGAAATTTCCACTGAACGAAGATCGAAAGATCGATAATTGTTTTTATTTTGTTGCTGTTCCAACTATCGACGTGTTAATTGAGCAAAAATTTGTCATACTTATCTCGAGTGACGTTACAATAGAGAACAAAGAGAAACGTTGCTGAAATGTAAACAAAAGAAACGAGTTTTCAACGTTCGATTGCAGGGTATAAGCGTCAAGTGGTCCATTTTGCCCCACATCGTCGGGCGACAA
This sequence comes from Campoletis raptor, assembly GCA_948107755.1. Classification (NCBI taxonomy): domain Eukaryota; kingdom Metazoa; phylum Arthropoda; class Insecta; order Hymenoptera; family Ichneumonidae; genus Campoletis; species Campoletis raptor. The sequence continues at coordinate 5,881,978 of OX403630.1, read as the reverse complement.
TGAAACGTGTGTAAAAAGCGTAACCGTCCGTCTTCGTGCTCAATGACGATTATTCCTACGTCACAGAGACCTTTTACTTCGAATCGTATGAGATTCTTTTATTTTCTCTTTTCGTAAAATAAAAAGAAGAAGAAAAAATAATGCAGAGTATGAACAATCGTGTTTTCAAATAACACGAGACAATTTTGTTTTTCTTCATCTTTGTTTTCAATCGTTTTTCACATTCGGTCAAATCTTTGTGAATGATCGTAGGTCATGTTGAAAGCGAGAGTATAGAATGGTATTAATTTCAGATCTCGAATTTCGTCAGCTTCGGAGAGATACGTCGTTTGAAATTACAACATTTGTAAGACGAGTAATGGTGGGATATTCTTTTAATTTTCAATTCTTTTTATTTTTCATACTCTGTCTCTCGTTGTTTTGTGTAAAATGTGGTGGGCGTGAATCTCGGTATCGATTTACCGATCCCGAGGATCGAAGAAAGTTTTCATGTTCGTCGAATGGATTCTGTGGTTTGTATATAACGAAAAAAAAAAACATCAGTCCAAGATCGAGCTGGAGAAATTGTGGATGAAAGTTACGCGTGTTTTCGATCGCGGAAGTGTCTGAGACGTTAATTCCAATAATTCTGTATGATAAATCGTAACGAATGAAAATATAATAAAATAATAATAAATAAAGTAAATAAACGAACATTCCAGTATCAAGGCTTCGAAAACGCCATTGCACGAGGCTCTTTTCTTATTGAAACAAAAAATGTGTTACGGCTGATGAGCAGAGATAAGAAATTCACGACAGACGTCGCGAACGAATAAAGCTCCGAGAGTAAGAGTCACCGAGTTTCTTGTCACTGAATACTAAGGCGGGAAATGACGAGTGGGTTCCCAGTGGGAGGACACGCCGGAAATCGTACGATGGCAAATAAAAAACAAAACAAAACGAAAACGTCAGACGGAAATGAGAGACAGAGAAAGAGGTGAATAAAGAGAAAGGAAGAAAGAGACACGAAAGAACGAATAATTTGTGAATCGAGACCAATTCCTTTAACCTGCTAATTATATATTTGCCATACGTTTATATTCATACATTCGATTTCTTATGTATAAATATAGATACGAGATAATAATTAAAGAATAATTAATACAATTCAATGAATAAAATAAAATGTAAATTAAACTCAACTAAATAGAAATTGTAATAAAATCGTTGGTCGAACAAAATTCGAATAATAATCTCCAAGAATATTGAACTGTTTTTTTTCTTTTATGTTAAAATTCGTGCATCGATACAATATCGACGAATTATTAATCATAGGATCGCAAAATAAACGAGAAAAAATAAATTCACAGTTTAGTGCACGAGGGAAAATTAAATTATTCATTATTTTTCAAATATTTCGAATCATTTGAATCCATTTTGCAAATTTCGTTTCCAAGTCTCAAAAAATGTTCGATTATCGTCGATAATCGCTGAATGTAATTTTTTTTTGGCTCTGCTATATCGAAATAGCAAGTTCGCTAGAATTCCAACAATAAAATGGACCTTAAGATAATTCTTAAACGTACAAAAGTGTGAAAACAATTTTTTTCGAAATTCAATAAAAATCGAGTATTTCGTAATCTAATAAAGATTCATTAAGAAAAAAAAAGCCATCCAATTTGTAAACAAAACAAGTTTTTTTGTTGAAAACGAGTGAATAATTGTGTAAATGCATTTCGAAAATAATTATAATTGTTAATAAGTCGATGAATGAATCATTTTGCATTTATGAATAAAACAGTTGTGTTAAATTAAATAAAAAAATAAAGTAAAATGACAATAAAAAAATATATATAAAAATATATATAAAAGTCATGCGGATTTGCGTAGTTAATGAATTATCGAGAATAACGACGAATCGATAATTCGCAATTTGCACAAGTCGCGTTTAATGCAAGGCCTCGATCCTGGTGGTTGTGTGTCTCGATCCAAAAATAGATATATCTGTGATGGGTCAGAGTCCGGTCATTCCACGATCTTAGCGTAGGTCGTTTATTCTTGGTACACTTGTAACGTTTTCATCATAGTTTTCGTCACGCCCAGTGACGTTTCGACGTACGTTGAAAAAAAAAAAAAAAAAAAAAAAAACAAAAAAAAAATGCGTTGTTATTTTTTTTTCGTTTGCAATGTTCGTGTGAGTCAACGTATTTGTCTCTTTTTTGTTCGAGTCTAATTAATGCACCGACGTTTCCCTGGCTTATTAATTTCGTTAAATACGAGACAAAACACTTTCCCGAGGACGTCAGACATTAGACAGACAGATAAAAGAACGGACGTGAAAAAAGGAAGCTCCGAAACAATTAAGAATTAACTGTACAGTCAAAAACAAAATGTCATTAAAATCACGAAAAAAAAAAACATTTCTCTCGTTTTTCTCTTTCCATTTTCGACAACTTTTCATCGATTTTTTCGAATCGAAAATAAAAACTTTTTTGTCTATTCGTTCCTAATGATCCCTTTTTCAAAAAAATATAATTAAAAAAAATGACAAACGATTAAACTTCGATCTAAAATCTTTGGAAATGAAAGAAAAGATTTTTTTTTTCCCCTCGATCGAAAGGTCGAGTTTCGTTTAATGAGTGGAAAGATAATTTTTCGGTCAGTCTCGCCTACATTTCCGGTTTGCATTTTAGACAGGATTGTACATCAACGAAATTTTTGTTTGCCTTAATGGAGAAATGTTAAAATTCCAGGAGTTTCGTACAATTAACGTTTCAAGTTTCGCAGACGAGTTTTTACTCGAGTCGTGCCAATTTCTCACTCTCATGAATTCTCTGTTATTTGTTATCTTTGAAAAAAAAAAAGAAAAAAAGGAAAAGTTGCGCGAGTATTATTCGCACTTTGCTGCTGTACGCTCCTAATATATCTGTGTTTAAAACGACGCACATATATACATGTAAATACGATTTCAAGGAGTAGGAGAAGTTGGGGTCTCCGAACGAGTCAAACACGAGAACGTTCCGCGATACGCTTCGTAGCTTTCGAGAGCGAGAACGCTATATGCAGCTAAATATTTATAATTGTTAATTCTACGTTCTTTTTTTTTCTTACCAGCGTCGTTATGCTGTCATTTTTTGTTTCTAAATACAATCTCACGTTGTGTTTACGATGAACGTTAAAATCGTGAAAGCAGAAATTCGACAAGATTTGCAATTGTTGCAAATTGTTTCGTTTGGTTGATTTTTTTTTTCCTTTTTTTTTCTACAATTATCGTAATTTCAAGATATAATTACTTAATTAACGAGAAATCCCGAAAGAGTCAAAGTTCTGTTCTTTTTTTGCCAAAATGCTGTGAATAAACTTTCAATAAAAAATAAAATAAAAATCATTTTTCGTGAATTTGACAAAGATTTGACAAATTTCACCTTCGAGACAAAAGGATTAGAAAAAAAATTAAAAACCAATTTTTTTCAGCCGATTATTCCATTGTTTTTGCCCTAATTTTCGTTCATAATTAAAAATCGATTATTTTGTCATTATTTTTTTCGGAGAGCCATTCAGACTCGCGGTGAGGAGAAATTTTCGCGGTTTTTTGGAGAATTAATACCAACAAAACACACTTTTTTTTTTGCTGATCAAAAATCAATTATTTCGTCATCATAATTCTTTGAAGGAACGTATTCAGTGTCAAAAATCACAAAGTTTATTCGTAGATTTTAATTTGATCGAGAAAAAAAGAAATGAGTGGTTGCGGGTAAACACGATGTTCGAAAGAGTTTGTTTGGTTCGCGGGTCTCGTACCACACGGTGCCACTCTCACGGACTACATGCTCGATAGATATCCAATATGTACATATATAATTTATGGAAATTATCGAAGAAAAGTGGACAAGTAAGTTTATTAAATGAAAAAATGAAAAAAAAAGTCATTCGAATTGCCAGAAATGTGCAGAAGCGCGAAAAAAGAGAATGAAAAATCTGAGCATTATGGAAAAAAAAGCACATCGCTCTTTTGTTCTGCGAGTCACGTGACTTCGATCCTCGAAAATCGTGTCGAAAACTAAAAATTGCGGGAAAATTAAGACAGAAAAAAAAATATAGTATTTCGGGAATAACATCGTAAAAAGTACATTGAAAAGACGTTGATGTGGCAAGGAGAATCGATGTAACGATAAACGACGTTTTATGGAGTGAGAAAAAAGAAAAACAATGCTCGGACCTCAACAGAAAGCGGCGATGTCTTCGAGAGGTGAAACTCTTCGCGCCGGCGCGCGAAGCGACGCGGGAAAGAGAAAGAAAGAGAGATACGAAAAGAAGACGAGGAGCAAAGACGAAGAAAGGCGAGAGTGAGCACTGTTTTGATGATAAAAGTTTCCTCGCGAGAGAGTCACTGTGTTTATGATCGACGTCGCCATATTTTATGTTCACACTTGTGCTATACATTGTATTTTATTCATGTATCTATAGATATTCGAATATTTATGTGTACTAAATGGGATAGGACGAAATCGAACGTACACAAAATGTGTCCATACGTAAACATTGGCCTCAGTTTCGTGCTGTGTCTCTCTATAGCGTCAAGACTTCGAAAATAGCATGGAAAACTTTCATCGTCATCCTATTTCTGACATTTTCTTCACTAAGAAACCTTGAACAAGGTCAACGACGTATTTCCAGCCAAAATGGTCATTTTTCAATATTCTTAAACGTCACATTTCGTGGGAACGATTATTTGCTACGTTTTTCTACTTGGAAACAATCGGCTTTCGAGAGTCCTTTCGAGGACTATGTGAAACGCATATTTGATTTGATTTTCGTGATTTTTTTAAATTTTTATTCTAATCCCATCGGAGTCTATTGGCAAAGAATTTATTTGACGGTAATATTTGTGATGATAACCTAAAAAACTTTTTGAGTCTCGAACCCCATTTTATTGGAATACAAAGTTTGTTTTTGAAGAGCAAACGAAACGAAAAATAAAGATCGAAAGTCTGTGAATTTTTATTCATAAAATGTCAGAATAATGATAAATTGATTATTGACTTTCGAAACGATATTATATTGTATAAATTGTAGAAATTTATTTATATAATTGTTTTGATAATGTTTTAAATCATTAGTTCCTTCGTTTCAGAAGTTTTTCGTTTGACAACTAAGAAAATTCGAATGAACTATTAATTTTGGTGTTAAATGTGACAATATTTCAGTCCATTAAAAATTTCTCGAATTTGCAACATTGTACGATTTCTGCAGTCGCTTACGAAGTTGTTTCTTATTTTTATTTAAACTTCAATCTGAATAAATTCCAATAAATTCGTTAATGAACGTTTTTTAAATTGTTTTACTATGTCAAATAATTCTTCGAATGCATAAACTTTTATGAAACATTTATAACAACCGTAAGTTTCAAAAATGCACATCGAGACAATAAAAATCATCGAAAAAAACTTTTCCGAGTGTATTTTGTCAATACATCGATGTAGTAATCGAGCTGCATCGTACATCGTTTAAAAACAAGAAATTTATTTCGTAAGAATCGAAAACTTTAAATAATTTGCGAAAATCTTCAAAACTCACGAACTGTCATCCAAATATGGAATAAACAAAAATTATAATTTGAATGAAAAAAAAAACAACGAACAAAATATCACAATTTTTTATTTTTCCGAGACACGAATCGGCGTTGAAAAATTCACCAAAGTACACGATCATTTTCCTCTTTTTTCGAAAAATGAAATTTACGAATTTAAAACAAAAACGCACAAAATTTCAAAGGAAAGAGCAAGAAAGAAGTTTCGGAAACTTTCCTTCTGTAGACTTGCAAAAATATTCACATTGTTTTGTTTTCGAGAAAAAAAAATCTAACTCAAAATTTTACTCCGGTCTAAAGTATGGTGAAAGAAAAAAATAGTCAATAATGGTAACAATGAACTTTTATAATTAAAAAAATGTTTGAACCGATTTGACAAGACGTGAAAATAAAAGTGTATTTGTACCTTAAAGAGATGCTCGTTGCACTCGAAATTGGGACTGCTCATGACGGCGGTAGACATGTTTATAAATGATTATTTTTGTTTTTATAGAAAAATTCCGCACAAATAATCACTCGTTCAACTTTTTCTCGTTTTGAAACTCGTCTAGCTCGTATTTTTCAAATATTTTTATCGCAGAAATAACGCGAAGCACTGTTGTACGTATACGTAATTTCGTTTCACTTCGATCTTTCCTTTCTTTTATTTCGTAGAAATGTTGCACAGTTTTGATTCGTTTTGTCGGCACAAAGTTAAAACTCTGCTTTTCACACGTTGACAATGAAACCGTAAAATTAAGAATTTGGCAAGCGATCCACGTTTGTTGAAACCGTTTACAGCGATAACGATAATAATAATAATAATAATAACATTAATAATATTAGTGATAGTAAAGAGAGAAAAACAATGAAACCGCGTGAAGTCGATATATCGTATCGTAAACTTCGCGAAACACAAAAACTGCCACTTTCGATAATGTGAAGAATATTCTCTTTCGAGGGTACCCTTTGTTTTGACTGAGAATATCAAGGGATCGAGAATCCTTGTCGTGCTCACGTCTTCACCGAAGAATCGCTTGTTTTATAGAAACAAACGCGATTGTGTGTGAAAAGACGGAACACAGATTAAAAAAAAAAAAATTGAAAATCGATCGTCCAACGTGGAATCGTTCAACGTTTAATAATTCTCCAATAGTAAAAAAAAAAACACGTTTTCCGAAACTTGGCACTTTTTTGCGCTCTCACGCACGGTTTTGTTGTATTATTTTTCTTTCGATTCTGTGTTTTTGTTTTTTGCTCTCTCTGTGTCTTCTCGGTCTATCGTATCACGATCTATCGGGCGTCTCACGTTTAGTCCGGGTCTGTTTTGATATTGTTTTTTTTTTTCAGTTTTAGTTCAATTGATTGCCGCTCGTGTTCGGAGCGATGCTTATTTTGTTTTTGTTTATTTTTTTTCCTGCAGTTCCGCAAACTCCGACTATCCGATAAGCTCGTCGCGATGATGATGTTACTAGAAAGGCGTCCGAGAGGTGACTGACGATCTTGTGCTCTCATGGAACCGGCGTGAGAGTCCAAAACAGCTCGTTTCACTGTAAATGTGTGTATGTTTGTTCGCCTTCGTTCGTGTGTGTGCTTCGGTGCGAGAGAGGAGGCGCCAAGCTCCTACGACCAATCAGCATTCATGCTTTACCGGCAACTCTCTCTCTCTCGTGCATCCCCACCACGGACCTCCCTTCTCCCTCCAGTCCTAACAAACGAGTGTTCGGCAGTACAGTCGCCGCGCATTCGTCGTCATTCTTCGTCCATACACAATCTTCCCCTCCTTCCCTCTTGCTCTTTTGCGCGCCCTCGCACACCCTCGTAAACTTGGCAACGTCGAGCCTGCGATACGTACGCAAGAGCGAGATAGAGATAAACCGAGAGAGAAAAAATACACAGGCTTTGTGATTCGCAGCGAGCGTGAAAATACATTTTGCTCTGCCAACTTTACTTTTTTTTATTTCTTTTCTCTCGTACTTGAGGGTAAAAACACTTGACCCACAAGATCACGTGACCTCGAGAAAAAACGGCTGTTTTAGATTTTTTAACGACATATTTTGGACATTTTTTTGTGAAGTGAAGCTCGCAGTGCTCAGTGTGAGAATAAAACATCGTACTAAAAAGCTTTGTTGTTGCAAATTTAGTTTTCTCTTTTTCTTCACAACAAAGACACTTTTTCGCCAAATATTTATCTTTTTTCTTTGATTCCTCATAGATAAGCTTTTGTGAATGACAAAGCAATTTGAATGTTCTTCTCATTTGAATATATCGACGTACACGTTTTGGCAAAACCTTTTTTTTTTCTTTCTTTTTTTTTTTCAAGCCTCGCAGCCAAATTTGGTACCGTTACAATTCGTTTTTTATTTCTTTCACGATCTTTCATAGAATTTAAATTTATCTATAAGTCTTGATGTGGAATCGAAAATGCTTATTCGCGAGTGCTATTTTTCAAAATGGAATATTACCAGAAAAAACTCAACTTGAAGGTAAATAATTTTGTATTTTTAAACTGTTGGCTTCCAACTCGTATGACTCGTAATACATCGAACAAATTTTCATTTCTCTTTGTTTTTTTTTTCACTACGAAAAAACATAACCTAAAAGTTTATTCGTATCCTCCGGAATGACAGTGTGTTAGAAAAAAAAGCTCGTAGACTCGACGTAAATAACGTTACGATGAGAAAACATCTTGAAAGTGAAACTGTGTAGAATTTTTTTCTTCTTTTTTTCGTCTCTTCTTTCCTGCACTTTTAACTCGAGGAATGGAATACGAGGTTTATGGTCTCGAGCAGGGGGGCGTTGAAGTTTAATCGTGATACTGAACGTTTCTCTCTCTCTCTTTATTTCTCTTTGTCTCTTTCCCTCTCTCTCTCTCTCTCTCTCTCTCTCTCTCTCTCTTTCTCGGTCTCTGAGGAGAGAGCAAAGAGAAAATAATAGTAATATTACTATCATAAGTGGAGGCTTCGTGTGACCCTCTACTCGCAGAAAGAGTCTCGAGAGCAAAGCAGAGAGAAGGTAAAGGCAAAACAAGTTAGAGGCGAAAGGCACATGTTGGTTATAACGTTTTTCCTATTCAATATTTATCATTATTATCAACCCCATTATTATGAAATCCAAATGTTTTTTTTTATTTTGTTTTTTCGAACGTCTTATCAATTCGTTACTTTTTCCACTTAGATTTCGACACAAGACAAAAAAAACTGTCAAAATTCTTGAAATTAAGTCAACTGACGGTAAAAAAATCAAATTCATACGAAGTTACCGTTTTTTTTCTTTCCTACAAAAAATTCCATTGATTTTTTTCACCGCCTCATACGAGTCGTCCACGAGAAACAAAAATCCATCAAAATTTTCTACCTAATTAGTCACGAAGTTATTAAGTGACAGAAAATGATGGAAATTGTAGGAAAATTGTTTTGAACCGATGTCTTGCTTGCAATTGAGTTACTCAGTCTTACGTGACGTGTTGTCTTGTTATTTAATCAATTATCAAGTTATTATTATTATTATTTTGATATTTTCAAGTAGTTTTTTTCGTAGAATTGATCTTTTTTGACATTTTTCGAAATTTAATGACTACGTTTTTTTCAATTTTATTTCGTTCACTGAAATATATAAATATACGGATTGAAGGTTCGATCTCTCGTCTACTCGATCTCCTAAGAGAGTGGAGATACATGGCGGTGACCGATGGCAAGGAAAATTACTCTTGAACGTTCACGTTCTTATACTTTTATATATATATATATATATTTTTTCTTTCTTTTATACATATATGTTTATAAGTACAAGCAAAAGAACTCTCGAGGCGACTCGGGACGACTTGTGGCGGCCATCGACACAACCGCTCCCCGTAACCCCTTCCACCCTCTGGCGAACGCTCGCATGAATGAAGACTAGGCTCCTATTCATGCGCTCTCAACTCTCTCTCTCTCGCGCTCTTTTTTCTCTCCCCTCCCCTCACTCTCTTCTTACCAAGCCCTCTGTGTACACAGATCGCACAGCTCTCCTTACAAAATAGTCATTGTCGATGGTTATTATTGTTTCGATCGTCGTCGGTTATTGCCCGTATAGATTGAGACACTCGTCGACCAATGTGCACTCTATTTTATTCTTGTACTCGTCGTTTCGCACTATTTTACGTTTCAATGTATGAAATTGACGTTTTTCACAAATTTCATCAAATTTTCTGTTTAAAAAAATTTTTTTTTCTAATTATTAATATGATTTTTTTTTCTCATTTCGTGATTCACTGGTTCTTCCTTTTTGCAAATGGACTTTTGGCACTAAAATCTCTCTGTAGGGAAGTGGAAGAGATTTTTTTTTTGTAAATTCGAAATTTTTTGGATAACAAATTGTATTTTTGGAAATAGATAATTATTAGAATGATTATATCGAATTTATTCAGTCTTAATTAAGGGATTTGCTTGAAATTTCTTCATATTTCACTTTTATGCTTTTCGATTAAGTGTTTTGGTGTTTTTTTTTAAATCGAAAAACACTTTTTTTTTGGTTTTGACGAAAAATACGATGAAACTTGGCCTCCGTTGAAACACTGGGTCATTTTGACCCGGAATTTTTTTCTTTTTGACATTATGATTAGTACCATGAGAATCTGACCTGCAGGGTTGGAAAAATCACCCCTATGGGGTTTATCGAGTGCAGGGGCGTGTCGAGCGTGTGACAGAAAAAAGGGGGATGAACGAATGGGAATATTTTCACTATTTATACACGAATTTATGAGAACCCCCATGTGCCCGTATGTTAAGGGGAAATACCATGACAGATCTAATTGGACGTACGCCAAGCCACGTGGCTTTAAACGAAGGTTTTGTGAGGAAATGAGATTTGATTTTTTTCCCGCGACGATTCCATTCCCATCGTAAAGTAACATCAACAAATTAACTTTTTTTTTTTTTTTAAATCGTTAAACAAATAATTAGAGTTTTTTAAACGAACGTGAATCACGTGTCAAGAAACTTCGTTTTCGTTTTGTTTTGAAAAATAGTTATTTACCCAATTAGTGAGTCGTACGTTGGCGGCTTTTTTTATTTTTCGATTTAGAGCTTTTGATGAATCGGTTTTTTAAATTTGTTTCAATTTATTGTTGGTTTTTTTTTTTTTAACTTTTTTAATTATTATTTTAATTTTACGTCAAAAAATTGAATCGCTGATGAATGATAGGAAATATTTTTGAAAAATGTTGAATAAATCATCGACTAGTCGTTAATACAAAATTCCGTAAATATTAAATAAATTTATTAACTAAATTTCGAATAAAAGTTTTATTTCAATATTTAAAATCGATGAAAAATGTTCGATGAAGATGATAACTTGACATTCCACTCTTCCTTGAAGCCTTTTCAAATTCTAATGTTTTTTGAATCCTTCCTCATGGTCATTCGCTCAACTTCATGGTCAACGTGTACAAAGAAATCAGTGGTCGTTACCATTTACGTCGGACGTAACCTCAGCAGATCCTCGGGGCACGACAACGACACCTGATGCTGATCCTTCAACCTTTTAATGTCGTTTCTTACCAACGTATCAAGTCTCACGTATATACAGGAGCCTCGAAGAACGAAGATCTTGAGAATTTCGCTTCCTGGTACAAACCGAACATATTTACTCCCAGATTCTCGACCTCCGAAGACTTCCGGCTTTCCCTATCGCGCCAAATGTCACTTCCCACTCTCTGGAGGTGATCACCTTCGTTGCTAATTATTTTTTCCTTCATCTTCATCGGAAATTATATCCGTATCTTTATTATTATTATTATTATTATTATTATTATTATTATTTCAAATAAACATTAGGTAATTTTTTTGTTTTACGCGAATTTGTTCGTTGAATACTTATTCTTTCACTTCACTGTTTTTGTTCGTGTTCTGGTGAGTGCCCCCCAGAGTGTTGTTCACATGCACTACTGTATCGCATTTGCACGAGGGCCAGGTGAAACTGTGGAAAACTCTGGTCGATACAGACGACTATATTTAAACTGATTTACAGTTGATTAGCACCATCAGAAACTCAGAAAAACTGCCTCTCGTTCAACGATTGAAACACGAGCTAAGCGGTCACCCAACCAAGTACTGACCTCACTCGATGCTGTTTAACTTTGTGATCGCCGGAACCATACACCACGCTCGCACCTATCCCTGTCAGTTTTTTTTTTATCGTTTTTTCGTAACAGCTCTTTTGGTTATTGTTTTTTTTTCTTTTTTTTTTTTTTTCATCATTAATAACGTACATTATTGTAATTTCATTTAATTTGTGTTTTTATCAACCGTCGACTGTATGTACAAGTTCGACGCACCGAAGTTGCACTCATTAAAATTCTTATCAAGTGTCGTATATGTACTTGTGATATAAATTTACAATGTATTCACCAATGTCTCGACGCTTCATGCCTGGAGAGCTTACCAGTTATACAAATATAACCACGTTATCGTTCATTTTCACTCAGACCTTTTTATAGACGTACCTATGATATATATATATATATATATTTTTTTTTTTAAATAATGTATTCACAGGGTGTCTGAAAAGTTATTTCACTATTAAAGACTCATTTGACCTTGAAAAATTAGTTCATTCTATAAGTCACCATTTTTTCAATCCAAATATTATTTTATGGTGGTTTAAAGTTGAAATAACTTTGAAAAAATGTACAAAATATTTAACAAAATGTAAAAAAATGTAATTTTCCATACATTTATGGCTTTTTACAATATTTTCGTTTCTATAATCCATGAAATCTTTCGTTTTTTTTTGCTGTTATTAATGATATATTTTGTTGGACGACCTGAATATAATCGTTTAATACAAAACTTTCCTTTTCTGATTTATCTAGTTATTTCTTCACAATAATAATCGAATATTTTCGTGTCGTTCGAATTATATTTACTTGACTGTATTTCATATTTTAATAAAATAATTCGACTGTGAGAACAAAATTTCGACCTTTCTTCAACAAAATCGATTTGTCACTGTATTAACGTGATTTTCAATTTTATTTTATTTTGAAAAAAAGAAAAAATATGATAAATTTCGTGACGAGGGCAACGAGCATTGAATAATAAAAATTAATTCCGTTGCATTAATTTTTTGTTAATATATTTTTGAACTTGAAAGATTTTCTCTTCATTTTTTCTTTTTTTTTTTTTTTTTTGGAAACTAGAGAGCTTTTTGGGACAGCGAAGCACTTTTTTTTTTTAAATGGAACACCTTGTATATGGTATTTCGAAAATGTTTCCCAGGGCTTATCATTATCACTAAAAACGATATGCTCGTTTCAACCCCCTCGCAAACGCCTTTCGTAGGTCGCTACAGTTCTCTCTGAAATGTCACCGGAAGCGATAATCAAGTGCCTCCGTAGGATAACTCTCTTATCTCATATCGTATCCCTCAAGCGTTTCGTTTCCAGACTCCCTAGACTTTTTTCTTGTTTCGTTTTTTTGTTTTTCACTAAAACGTTTATTTACATTTTTATAACTTTTTTATTTATTAAACTACGAATTTTTTATTTTTTAACAGATTATTTATCATGTAGTCAATTTGGTTCCAATTTATTGGTACACCGTTAACGATAATCAAATAAATAACAAAATAAAAATACAAAATACGTTTTTTATATTAAAAAAAAAAAAAAAAAAATAAATAAATAAATAGCGACACTGACACCAGGTAAACAAACTGTCAACGTTCAACTTTTGGTGTCTTCATCAAAGTATTAAATAAAACAGTCACTGCCATTTAAAAAAATATTATAATTCATTCGTAAGTCGACACCAATGACAATTGTAAAAATTTTGCTGAATATTTCAACATCATTTGCAATGTTTTTTTTTTTATGAAATCAAAGAAATACTGAATCGATTCAAATAGTATATTACACGACAAGGGCAGAAAGTTTGAGATTCCTGCACTGCGCATCATGATGCCCGAGGCGAAGCCGAGGGCCATCATGTTGCGCAGTTCAGGGCTCTCAAACTTCTGCCCGTGTTGTGTATACTATTTTTCTTCATGCCCGGTCGAAAGTACGCTGGATTCGCGATATATTCACGATAGATTCATGTATTTGATGCTTCGCGGCACGAGCGAAGCGAGTGCCGACTAGTATTTGATGCCTGCCCCGACATTTGCGGCACGAGCGAAGCGAGTGCCAGCTGGTCGGGGGCAGGCATCAAATACAAAAGAAATACAAATACAAATACAAAAATGATAACTGATTCATTTTTTCAAATTTTAAGTTGTTAATAACAACACAAGTAGGGAAAAAATGGGCCCCTGGGGCAAAGTGGAGTAGCCAAAATTTTATATTTTTGGGCAAAATGGGCTCTCCACTAATAAAAGAAATTTATTGAATCAACTATATTTTCGTGAAATCAAATAATCCTGCGGTCACGGGCGGCGAACAAAATATTCTGTTCATCCAACAAAGATTCCATTGTTCCAACCACTTAATTTGTTGGCTGGAATAAATATCGCTCACTACGACAATATTATTGTTGCATCAACAAATTTTATTTTTTCCGCCACAATTTGTTGACTCCACAAATTTCTTTTCCCAGTGTCCTAAACATGAAGGGAGTTCGAATTTTCATAATATACACAATAAGTTCGACAAATCATTTTTGGGATACAAAAGTATCGTCAAGGTCGCGTGTAAACGGATACATCTAGCTTAATTTCTTAAGGGGCCCATTTTGCCCCATGTTCCTCTATATTATAATATAAAATATATATATATATATATCAACGCAGCTTTGACGTTAACCAAAAAATGGTTAGAGACAAGTCACTGGCGGTATTCGTGACAGGGGTGCAGGAAAAAAAAATTTCGGCCCGCACAGAGGGCGATCGTGTTTTTTTTTATCAATGCAGGAATGTCGAACTTTCTGCCTCGAAATCGATGCCGAAAGTGCGTACTTTCGACCGAGGTATGAAGAAAAATTGTTTTTTTTTTTTGTGAAGTAACGTCATTAATTTGTTTCTAATTGTCGTAATTAATCGTAAATTTTTATATAATTTTTGCTAATTAACTAGAAATAATATAAATTATAAAAATTTTATTTAAAAATTCATGAAAATGTAATGTTTTGTAAACATTTAAGTGGGTCGTCTAATTAATATAAAAAAATGACATGTTTTTTCAAATGTTTGTTTTATGATAATGATGCTTTTGTTTTTAATAAATAATCATAGTGATAATAATAAAAGACAATTTATCGAAAGATCGATGACGTCAGGCTTCTCAGCGTGTGACATTATACGATCGCCATTGCCTTTTTTCTCACTGTCTTGCTGCAGCAGCTTCTCCCCTCTCTCTTTTTATCTCTATCCTTCTCTGCGACAATCATTCACACACGTACACAGCATCTCGTCGGAATAAATATGGAGTATTCCGCACAGAGTCTACCATTTTCAGATTTTCTTACTTACTATACAATTTGTCCCACGAATTTATATTTTTTTTGCACAATCTCCAAATGAATGATCTCATCAATTTTTTCGTTCTTAATTAACGATGTTTTTTTTTAAGAGAAATTGTGAAAAATGTTGATTAACATCGAACAATCAAATTGATTATAAAAGTTTACAACATTTTGCAACAAATCCAAAAAATGAAAGAACTCAAATGCATTCCCCTTGTCATTATTTTTTCGTTTTTGTTTTCGCAAAATCTCATACAATTTCAACTAAATAAATAAATAAATAAATAAATATTTTACTGATTATAAAGACTTTTAGGATTCGTGACAAGATTTTTCAACGAAATAATGCAAAATTGCTAAGTATTGTAATTATTTTAAATAATTTATTGTGTTACTTCAATCGTCATCAGAGTTTGGAAAATTATATAAATCTGGTAATTACACAAACGATTGTTATAATAATGAAAATATAGTTGAATGGATTTAAAAAATTTTTAAAACGATTTTTATTGTTGTAAATAATTTGGGATCCATGTGAAAAAATTCAAAAAGGACATACAAACGTTTTGAATTTCGATTTTTATAAAATTTGCAGTATAAAATCTGGTGATTACATAAACAATTGTTATAAAAATGAAAATATAGTTAAATGGATAAATTTTATTTTTTAAACGATTCTTATTGCTGTAAATAATTTGGAATCCATGTCAACAAATTCAAAAAGGATATAAGCGTTTTGAATTTCGATTTTTACAAAATTTGTTGCATAAAAATATTTACTCCACTTTTTGAAAGGATAAAAATTCTTATATTTCGATTTTTCAGTGACAGATGAGAGTCGTCCGATTTGACATTAAAGTGCCCATATATTTGTCTCTTTCTTCGTGATATGGGCGAGCCCACACCTTTCGCTCTTTCTCTCTCTCTCTCTCTCTCTCTCTCTCTCTCTTCGTAGCTTTCTCTTTTTCTTAAGCTCTATCTCTTTCTTTCTTTCGAGGATCACGATACTCGGGATCGCAAGAACGAATACTCGATTCTGCTCGTTTCTCTCGCAGCTTCTCCCCTTTCATCTGAGCAGCAGCATGGGCGAGAGCGAACTGTTCAACTGCTCTCTGCATGTGCACACGCTCTCTTGTAACACGCGAGACGGCGAGAGAACCGCCTTGGCATATACGTTTTCTTCCTATACGCAAATCCTCGAGGCCCGAGAGCAAGAAAATACTCCTCCGCGTTTGCATGCTCCCTCCGTTATGAGCCGTTGCTTTTTTGCTCAGTCTTTTCCTGTTACCCTGTCACAGTACAAAAGTCATCCCAGCACTCTTCTTATTCCATTTTACAATTTTTTCCTTTTTTTTTTTCTTCTTTTCCTCCGATTTTTTTATTACCCAATTCGTTGCGGATCCAGTAACCGTCGCTTTAATTCTCTTCCATCAGAACAACAACAAAAATCGATTCCACTCCTCCCATTATTCCTATTTTTCAATCGTCCAATTTGTATTTTTTTATTGGCTCTTATATCAAATTGTCTTTCCACAGTTTGTTTAAATACTTTTTCAACTTTCTGTACATTTTAATAAATAATCTCGTTCATTATTCGATTAATTTGAGTTTTTTTTAAACTTTTCCATTAGAATGACACGAATCGAATAAAAATTCCAATAATTACGTTTTTGAAAGTTCAATTTTTTTTTTTAAATAATTAAAAAAAAAAAAAAACGCAACTTTTGGTTCCGTATAAATAAGATTTTGTAAAAAAGCTGCTGATTTCGATGATTGTTTTTTTTTTTTTTTTTTTTATCAATCAATACGATCCGCGATAACTGCAGTCAGAATTTTGAAAAATTCTTTTAATAAATCATCTAGTCCATGGGGAATAAAAAAAATAGTGTTATTTCTTTGAAAATCGACGTTTCGAGAGCCTCACGAGTTGGTTGAAACCTTTTTTTTTATAAGGAAGGCTTCGTAGGGACCAAAACAATTTGAATTTTACGACAAAAACTCAACACCATGTTTATCAAAGTCTGTTTTATCAAAATTTGTATTTAACACGTTCTATAAAAAATGTGTATGAGAAAAAAATTGCACCCAATATATTCCTGACAACAATCTCTAATTTGTTTGTTGTTGTTTTTTTTTTTTTTTTTTTTTTCAAATTTCATCATTTATTGAATACTTTTCTTGCATCGAAGAAACGTTAAGAGGTTATTAAACTTCGTGAATGTATGCGGCGTATGTTCCACATGACATAAATATGTGTCAATTATTTTCATATTTTGTATATTTATATATATATACATATATATAAATGATGGCCATATTCGTAGCCTTTTCATAAAATATATAAGTTACTGTGTACTCGATACATCTGTCGCACACTTGGGACTTTCGGTGTTGCTATGTAGTATAAATTGAAATATCGCATGTGTCTTACAGACGTTAGTGAAATGACGACGCTATACGCATATATGGAGTGTAAAGAAAGATAGTAGTCTGGTTGGAAAAGTGCGTCCTGAGACGTCGTCGAGAAGTAGGAAAAAGGTTAACGATTTTTGCACGCTTCCTTTTTCCACGGACGTGTCACTGCATTTTTCTTTTTCTCTGCATCGGACTTTCGTTTTCTTTGTCGTCAGGCTTATATGTTTTTTAGTTAAGAACAAAAAAAAAAAAGAAGGAAAATGGACCGTGGAGTAAGAAAAAAAAAATAACAAAAAAACACATATTGATCGAAAAAAGTCTCGAAGGCACGTGATGAATCGATTTTTCACTTTTCTAATTTGTATCTTCTTTGTAAAAAAAAAATATAAAAAAAAATTATAAAAAGTTAAAGTTGAATTATAAAAAAGTTAAAAATGTTTAAAAAAAAGTTAAATATTAAAAAAAAAAATTACATCCAAGTTGCAACGTCTGGTTACGTCAGACACAAAAAATTTTCACGTCCTCGTAAAATTCAGTCTCTAGAGTTCAATCGCAAAAATATTTACGAGCATAATTCTTATCAGAATTCATAAACCCGTTTATCAATTTAATAAACTCAAGTTGAAACTATGTTTTTAAGAATTTTTCAAAATCAGCAAAAAAAGATTTGAAAAATATGATGTTTTTCATCAAAAGTGTCTGCCAGGCTCGATTTAAAATTTAGACAAAAGGATTTACAATCAACTTTGTCAAAGTTTGTATAGAAACGTACAAAAATTATAATATGTAAGTTATCATAAGAACGATAAAACAACGAGATTCTGGGCGTCGTTAATGATCTGTTTAATTTTAATGTTTATTTGTCTTATCCATAAGAAAAAAGGAATCGGTGTACACACATTTATATTTATATATATATGCAGATTAGATAGCGAGTGATAAGAGACCCAAAGGCTTTTTCGTTATCGCGATCTATTTAATTAAAACATCTGTGGCTGACGATGCCTCCGGACTGTTATAAATTATTATAGTTACTGCCTTAATATACATAATAAAATATGCTCGTATACATATTCACGTTTGTCAGTGTGTATAGAAATGTTTCTTGAATCTATTGCTTCGCGTTTGTACATATTTTCAAATCTATATATATATATATATATAGTTATGTTTTACGTGCAATCATTGTATTAACTTGACGGTTTACTCATCTCGTTAGAGGCTTTTTTTTCTTACGTGCGAGTTCATGTGCTCGTATCGTCGACAAGTGTTCACTCCTATAGACATTTCTACACTCGTGGATGAGCAACGCTTTTGCAATTCTGTCTAAATGAAGAAAAACATTTTTAAAATAAGAAAAAAAATTGGTAGTGAAGATCTGCTTTAAGGAGGAATAAAATTTTTCGATATTTTCGAGCCTGATGCAGTCGAAACATCGATTTGAATCTTTTTTTTTTTTTTTGTTGTCTACTACTTCGATTAAATTATTGGGTGATTTTCGCAGTGTGAAAGTTTGTGTATTTTGCTTCCAGGCATGAGATTGATTTTGTAGACTTTCTTTTAGATTTTTGTAAAAATTCATTTTTCGCTTTTTTATTGATAATTTTTTAATAGATTTGCGATGCAAGTTTCGTGTCTTCGATATCGAAGTTTAACAATGTGCTGATTTTGCAAAATTATTTTTCATTATAGATAATTGTAATTTAAATTTACAATTAATTTTATTCAATAAAATAGGATTTTTGTTTGAAAGAACAAACATTTTAAATTTGTTTTGCGTTTTCGTATTTAATTTCAATCTTTAAATTGACAGTGATTGATTGGCGAAATGCAACGACTCTCGAAATTGGGCAAAAAATCGTTCGTTCAAAAAACTGCATTTGAGAGAACAGAACGGTTTTAATTTTCATTCTCAACATTATTTCACCATCAAGATCAATTTTTTTTTTCGAAAAACGATTAAATTGTCGTCGTACTGTTCTGTCAAATCGCAATAATTTAATTAATAGCGAAATTTGTTGTTTCCAGTGTATTAAAAAATATAAAAAATTAAGAAAAAAAAAACGTTTTGAAGAACAATGGAGTCGTATGAGAAGATCATTTTTTCAACCTCCTTAATTAAGCCACGGTGTATATTCGAAATGAAAGAAAACAACAAAAAAAAACATGAAAAAAAAAACGACTTCGGAAGGCTTGCAAAACGACTGAGCAAGCTGCACTTTCATCGCTCTCGTCGCTCTCGTCTGTGGTCTTGTATACAATCTTAATACATATTTACTTTTATATATACATTTCGTGCTGGAGGGCCTGGCGCCTCGTTTATCCCGTCCTCACAAAACTTTCACATTTCGCGGTTATATTTCGAATAAATAATAATAAAGAGGCTACAACGATTGCGTAATTTTTGACTCGATTAACGAAAGAAAGAGCAGAGCGTTCGTTTCGTGCGTATATCGCACGTCTTGCTCGTGACATCGCGACTTAATACGAAAAAAAAAAAATTTTTTAAATTTAAAAAAACAAAAACACAAACAACAACATTAACGAAATAACTATAAATTTCCAATGCATTCAAGTGACAAATAAAAAAAAAGAGAAAATCTCTTTTGCGAGCTAATGGAACGAAAAAGTAATGGTCCATCGCGTAATCGAAAATTTCTCTACTTATGACCACGGAAAATTTCTGGTATCGATGAATTCTTCCGATCAATCACGATTCATCATTGAACCGATAATTTATCGATTATTAGTAATATATTTATAAATCCTTCGAGTTAAATGAACGAAATGCTTGACCTTTGTTTTTTTTGATACCAAAAGGTATTAACGATCTTATTTTTTTTTTTGTATGATTTTACAGATTATCGATCATTTTACTCCAATACGAATATAACATAAATAATTATGTTAACAAGATGAAAATTGAAAGCAAAAAAACGAAAAAAAAAAAAAATGAAAAAAAGAAAAACAACGACAAATCGTCTGAAGGGATTTCAAACGATTGTCAAAAGCAAATTCACACGTTTTTTAAATGAATCGAGTATCTCTCTCGAAAATAAACAAAGGCTTATCTTTGAGATACAAAAATGTGTCATTCGATAAACAAAACTAAAGTTTTACGTAACGGAGACAAAAAAAACTGATTATTTTTGACACTTCAAAATATTTTGAGACGTTGATTATTGATACTTCGTACCATTTTGAACGTCTCGTGACCAAAGTCACTCTTTTAAACATATTTTTTGTTCGTAAAGTTCGTAGACACGATAAATTTCATTAGATCGATTAAATTTATTGAATTTCTTTTTTTGTTTTTTCTTAAGCATGCTTTCGGACTTTCAATCAAAATATTATTTTTTGGATTATAAAAATAACAATAATTGTAACAACCAATAAGAAAAATGAGAAAAAAAGTTGTATTTCGAGATAATTGCGGTATTGACGTTCTCGCACATATTGACCTCTGTAACTCGCTCATTATCTTCGCAAATGAATGACTCTCGTGCACGAGATACCACCGACTCACGTTCTACGTGAGTTCGTTTCCAGGGGATATTCAAGTGTGAAATTAATCACGAAGATGAGATGAATCATAATTTAAAGCTGGGGGGAGGGGGGGGGGGTCGTGAATATACGAGAGACTAACTGAGCTCGTGCTCAGAGGTCAAATTGTCATTAAACAGAGGTGTGATCGTTATTTAAAAAAAAAATGATAATAAAAAAAAAAAAAATTGCAATAGAGTCCACGTCTTTCTGGGGTTATTGTAATGAAACAAAAGACGAATTAAAAGGCAGATAAAAATTTGACTGAAGAATCGAAATCATTATTCATTGAAGTGATTAAATTCTTATCTTCAACGTTTCTAAATACAATTAATTGCCGTATTCTCGTTCGAAAATATAAAAAAAGAATTATCACGTTCAAGAACCGAACTGAGAAGATTTTTTTTTTTTCATTTTTTATCTTCGAACAATTGTGAAATGATTACATTTCTACATTTATTTGTTAAACTCCTCATTATTTATGAACAAGCAAAAAACTTACTTCTCAATTTTCAAATCTTGTTAAGAAATTATAATGAACGAGGCATTTCGGAAAAATACGTAAAAAAAATAAGTTTTCAGTGTCAAAAACGATCAAATCCATTATCGAAAAATGTCTCGCAGCTGAAAATCACTTGCATATACATTTAAGCGAACAAATAATAATAATAATAATAATGATTTCTCCATAAATTCCACACCATTATTAACAATTGTCTCATAATCAACGAGATATTTGTAAATTTACATCAAATCATTTTTTACTTCTCTTTTTAATGATTCCAACACCAGTTTTTTTGTTTTTTTAAAATAAATATCATGTTTTTTTTTCTCAACGTAACTCGTCGTGGAATTGAGAGTCGAACACACTCAGCTGGATTCTCCAAGAGCATAAAACACTCCTTAAAATATATATGTATAGGAAAAATACTTTTTCTTCTTTCTCTATCTATTTTTCTTCCTCCGGTTACAACGATGCTAAACTTTCACCACATCGACTTTCCCTTTCTCCGGTCTGTGAGCCTCTTCGTCTGTAAGTTTTACCGCGTTTCTTTCTCTTGCGAACCTCCTCTTGATTCGCGCGCGTCGCCTTGTCATTACCGGAAATATTCTAAGACGACGCATTTCCAGTTCGTCTTTCCTTCTCCTCTTCCAAACTCCTTTCAAGACACAAGTGATAATTGTTTTTATGTAGCATTCCCACTACAGTCACTTCTAAAAGTTAAATCTTTGGTTCATTTTTCGAATTTTGACATTTTTTGTTATTATACTTTATAAGAATATGTAAAAATGTATAAATTTTGAAAAAAAATGTCTAATTTGAAGTTTGGAGCTTAAAAAACATAATTACTTTTTTCATATCGAATAAACAGAGTTTATAATTTATTTCGCTGTATCTCCGAAACTAAAACGTCAAAATTCTTGATTTTTTTCGAAAAATTTTGCCATAAGTTGCTCTGTAATTGGGGAAAAATAAGAAATAAATCTGTAGAAAAGTTTTTGAGTTATTTCGTGAAATGTGAATTTTTCTACTGATCTCCATAAGAATTCGTCGAGAACTTGTGCAATCTTTGATCGTCAACATCTCGAATACGAGATTTTGAATCGTTTCAAAATTTTGCACAAAGATTTATAATAGAATTGTTTTCATTCGTGTTGGACTAATTTCAGTTTTTTTTTTTTTAATTTTAAGCCTTTTTTTCAAAATTTAAAGTTCGCAAAAAAAATTAATAAAACGTCAAGAACTTTCTTAAAAATACGTAAAAAAAAAAAGCTTTTAAAATTTCACAAAATGTGACTGAGATTCTGGTTTTGTGGAGTTTTTTCGAGCAAATCTTCAAAAATAAGTTCAGTTTCAGTTGAAATAAAACGTGATACATTTTACGCAACAAAGTGATACGATTTGTTAGTGCAAGTGAAAAAAAAAAACATTCTTTTAGAATTCAAAATTCATTGTTTTAGTTTTGGTTTGACTTTTCGAATGATTTTGCTACGATAAAACTTAAAAAAGACGATAAAAAAGGTAGTGAATGAATTGTCGAGAGCGAGTGGTAGAAGAATGCGAAACTTATATATCGTTTTCTTCTTTCTCGAATTCACGTATAATTCAAAAAGTCAAACGATCGATAAATATTTAAGAGGCAAGTTAACCCACATATCGGTGCATAAACTGAGTGATGCTTTGTACAAACGACTATGAATGTATCTCATTTTTCGTCGTATAACGTTAGTCAAGACGTTGACGTAAATTTGACTTTTTAAGAACGACGAGAGTGCGGACGCACTCATCCGTTCGTCCTTATCTCCAGTTCTTTGACCTTTTCTCGTGAAATAAATAACAAAAAGAAAGAAGAAAAAAAAAAAGGTTTAAAAACGTAACTCCGCAGAAAGTAAGCTCCCAAAACGTCTTTAATTCGTGTCTAGAGATAAGATAATGAGGACGATGAATTTGGCCATTTTGGACCATTTTTCATTCCTTCAAATTAGTTACGAACAGATTTTTACTTTTTTTATCCCACCCACGTATTTTTTTATTGTTCTTATCACGAAATTACCATTTATTCCTTTCATAACTTAAGAAATAAAGTTTTTTTTTTGCATATTTAAATTAAAACACTAATTTCTTGGTAGACGCAAAAATAAAAAATTTATTATCTCATCGATCGTTTATTTGGTCCGTATAAATTTTGAATTGAAAAAAAAAAAGTTCAAACAAAATGGCTTCCAAAAGACCCAGAAAGATAAACAAGGGAATCCTCTTGATTGGAGCCTCGAGTTTACTTAAATGCTCGTACAGCTGTGTACTTCGCTCCTTTCGGCTGTTCACGTATTTTTTAAATATTTTATCTCTCGAGTCTATGCACTGATCGTTCAAATTTGTATTTAAATATATTTTCAATTAGAAGTTCAGATCCTGGTTAGTGTTTTGAATTTGTTTTCAAATCGATACGATCTTACGTAAAAATTCTCGTTTTTGTTTTGTTTGTTTTTTCTCATTAAATTTTTCGTTGATTTGACTTGTCGATAAATCGAATAAATTTTCGATATTTTTTACTGTGATTCAGTGACAGTCGTAAATTTTACGACAAAATGAAAAATCAATTTTAAATGTTTCACTCGATGTTTTTTTTTTTTTTTTTTAGTGTTTTTTCAATCTTGTGAAAAAAAAAATTCGAGAAAATGTGTAAAATATTAGGTTCTTGATATCAATTAAATTCAACCTTCATTCGTGACATGTGATCTCATTCGTATTGCTGTCTTTTTGTAGTAAAGAATTTTTCATTTAGTTTATATTTATTTTTTATTTTTTTATTTTTGTTTTATTTTCATTGGAGTATTAATCGGAGCCAATTTACGTCGAGGGAGATCGTTGCCTTCTGTTGCAGGCTGCACAATAAAAAACGTCGTAGTCTTGGTTAAATATGATCCAGTATATTGTTCATCATAATCGTGAGAGACCGAAATTGACCAATCGACTTGTGACAATCAACGCATCATTTAACCCGCCAGATAATTTATCATACTCTGAACAACAATCGTATGGCGCCTATTTACAATTTATATATATACAAATATCAACGTATTAATATCGATGCATTAAATTGCAATGAAATTGCATTGTTATGTCCAAACAACAGCATTTCTTGTTGTGTCATCGAAATTTAATGGAAGAATTAAAAAATCTAGTTCAGAAAAAAAAAACATAAGTTTACATCGTGTTTCCCGACAGATTATTTTTTCCTAATTGTCAATTAATTGTCCATGTGACACGATGGAATTAAACGAGGGTGGGGGGAAAATAGTTTTTTGAGCCAAATATTACGTTTTGTCTCAAATTGTTTGGATTTTTGAGGAGAAAAAAATTATGATAATAATTTTGTTAAGCCTTCGTTGACACACTGGGTCATTTTGTCCAGGACTCATTTTTCGGGATTAATTATCCTTGCTCCAAAAATATTTTCGAAGAGTCCCATAGCATTCTAATTAGAATTAACGATTTTTTTATTTTGTAAATGAACCGAGTTCCTTTTGTTTGAATAAATAATTTTTTGTAGAAATCTCTCGTTGGCAGTATTTTTGTTTATTCGAAAAATAGGATTTCCTCCGAGCACACATTGCCGACTTTTTATTATTTTTTTTTAAAGATTTTTTGGCAAAATGCTCACTTTTTAGGAATCAAAGTTCCAGGGTTTTTTTTTTTGATCAACTAAATTTGATTTTTTCCGAATTTTTATGATGCACTCATTGTCAGGTAAGTCTGAAGTGCATTCATGTTTTTTTTTTTCAATTAAAGATGAAGGCTGCTAAAGCAGTTCTGGGTCAAATTGACCCACTGTTTCAATTTTCCAAGGAGATAAAATTTACCAGAAAGATATAATTCGAAGATAAGTTTTTTTTTGGAAATATATTTCTCCGATGTTTTGAATGAAAAAAAAAAAAAAAAAACGAAAAAAAATCCAAAAATTTGGTAGTCCGGCACGTATTAATACAGGGACAAAGGTCTGAAATATTTGTTTCGTGCCACACTTGGTCAAATAACGAAGTTGCCTTCGGGAGAAAAGACGTTAGGGTAAAATGTGTATGGAGGAAAGAAGGAGAGAAACGGGAAAGCGAGAGGCTTTATTGAAGCTTCTAATTCCGTACCGGAAGTGACCGGTTGCGCCGTATATACATATAGATATATACAATTACAACAGAAAGCAACGAAACGCAGACCTGCCTCAGGATCAAAATAAATTGTTGGTCATGCGGGACTCGGGTAGACTCGCTGTCCCCCTTTTTTCATCCCTCGATCTCTCTCTCTCTCTCTCTTTTTCTTTGTTCTCTCCCTCACTCGGTTTATTGTATTACTAATTATCACGTACCCCATGCGGTTGGATAATAGGGTAGCTGCAGAGGCGAAAGCAACGAGAATAACAAGCCGCAAAGGTTTTGATTCATTTTGCCGCGACCGCAGTCTCTCGCTCTTCAATACCAAAACCTTTACGTTTTTTGCACTTTTTCTTTTCTTCTTTTCTAACTTTTTTCACCTCAAAAAGACTTGCGTTTCCGCCCAATTGACGCTGTCAGAAAACTGTCGGTGTTACTTCGTTCGCCACTTTCGTTAATCGGTCAATCATTTATTTACCAACTTTTGTTCAATGGTTTGAAATTTTTTATGTCAAAAGACTCAGCAATTGAGCTACTTTTTTTTTTGTTATTTTTTTACATTCGTGATTAACGATCAATGATTGAAAATATTGAAGGAAGGAAAACCTTTTTTTTTTAATTCTTTTGCATGTTTATAAATATAAACTAATTCGAGGGGTGTTTCGAGATAATTTTCTTAAACGTTAGAAGCCTGCTCAGGGTTCTGTATTTTCGAAGAGCTCCGGAGTCTTTTATGAAAGGCAATATGTTTCCTTCTGTTTCATAAAGATAAAAGATGAATATTTTTGGATTTCAAGCGACGAAGGGAAACATTTTCGAACGGAAAAATATCGTCGCAGAAGGTTCGTTTCCTTCGTATTGTTAAAAAATAATAATAATAATGACGAATTTATAAAAAAAATACAAAAAAAGGATTTCTCGACAAGAATTTCTATTCTTTATAGAAATGAATAATTTAACGATCTACACTTAAAAAAAAAAACACTGAAGTTTTATCAATTTGACAGTCGAAACAATTGCCACATCCGGTTTCGAAATAGATCGATGGAATATTTCGAATCAATGAAAATCCGATATTTTCTGACTCACGATGTATTTTTGTAGATAATTTTTCAATATTTTTCCAGCCCTTGGGCAAATTGCTTGCTGCAACGAAACACGAACAAAGTTTTACGCTGTGGAGAAAGCAAGAGAAATGTATCACCAACGAAAATGTTGGATAGAAAGTTCATTATTTTATTCCAATCGATAATAAATTAAAAATAGAATCAAGAAAAATAATCAAGGAAAACAGAAATCATTTCAAGGTTCAAAATATTTCTAAAACCCTCAGATTCGTTGAATTTGAGTTTAACAATAAAAAAATAAATATATCATCAAAATATTTGATTACATGAAAAATATCGAGTACGAGAATAATTGAAATCTGTGCCCAAATAAATATTAAGTCAAATAAAAATCATGAGTGAAATTACAAATTGATGAGAAAATTCATTGGCAACATAAATTTCTTTTACACGTAAATTTATATGCATTCAGACTTTTTTCAAAAAGTTTTATAAAGAAGCAATGGCATACAAACAAATTACGAAAGGGGGCGAGAGAGCTGCTCTGGTGAGTGTACGGAGCAGCACATCAGCATTTGTGATAACTAACGTGCGATAGCGTTGGAAAATTCCACGTGTAACTCCACACAGCTCGTGAACAACTACAACGTCAGCACTTAGTATAGTGAACTTGAGAGCAAAAACGTTGAACATTATTAAGTCTTTATAAACGTAGAAATACTATACGAAAAAAAAAAAACAAAATTTTTGATGCAATAATTCTTAATTTGAATTAGCGAAATTTTTGATGCTTTAATTGAATAATTGCAACAATATTTATGTTGACATTTTTTTTTTTTTTTTTAATAAATAAATGTGATCCAAATAATTTTCGAGCAACTTGTCATGGGAAGCACAAAGATCTAAACTTTTTTCTTTATCACAAATCTGATGGACTTTCCAAAACAATATTTTTCCTCATTTTTCTTGATCGTTTTTTGGTTCGCTTTTCAATGAGATTTACGCCAAATTATACAAAAATACAAAAAAAATTTACATCCAGAGTATTTTTGGTAGAAATAAACTTTTTCATAGTCGTTTGGAGATTTTAATTTTTAGAGCTAATTATTTATGCAGTGGACACTCAGTAAGCAGTTTGCGTGAATAAAAAAAAAAAAATAAAAAATGAAATATCGTTTATTGTAATTGATAAAGAAATTAAACAATTATTTTACAAAAGCAAACAAAACCAAAAAAAAAAACAAATCGTCAAATTACGAAACTTTTTAAAAATACTCGAAAAAAAAAAAAAAAAAAACATAGTCACAGTATTTACATTACGGAATACATTGCATACTGAATCATTGAATTTATGTATAAATTTGTTCGTGACAACGTATCACGCAGTTAAAATACACAATTTATTTTTTACTGTCAATCTCCAGTTGTCGACGATGTCGAATTTTCTTATGGACTTTTCACACAAAATCTATGGGCATATGAATATAAACTTCGAATAAATCGTGAAGTGAATTTCACGTTTGAGTTGACAGTGAAAATAGTTTTTAACAAAAATTGTGATTACAACTAATTACAAGTTTATTTTTTTTTTTAACTCGGTCGAAAACTCTATTCACATCTCGAAGTTTTCAGAACGCAACGTTTTTTTTTTTTCTAAAATCATTAAATGTTTCAAATATTCGATTGAACAGAATCAACGAGAAAAAAAAACAAATTCAGAAATTCTGTTGTTTTTTTTTTTTTTTTCGAAGTCTATTTAATTTTCTGGACGTCGTACGTAAAAATGTGTCAAACAATGTAAATGTAAAGAAAATATGCAAAGTATTTTTTCTATCTATCTCTTGGCACTCAATTAAAAAATAAAAAAATAACAAATAAAATGTTGAAAATAAGTTGCTTACATTATTTTTTCCTGATCACTTAATTCGATA
The DNA here is from genome assembly GCA_948107755.1 of Campoletis raptor. Taxonomy (NCBI): domain Eukaryota; kingdom Metazoa; phylum Arthropoda; class Insecta; order Hymenoptera; family Ichneumonidae; genus Campoletis; species Campoletis raptor. The sequence continues at coordinate 5,853,387 of OX403630.1, read as the reverse complement.
AAAAATAATCAGACAATTTGAGTCTGGTGTGTTTCGAGTGAAAATATGAATGATGAAATAACCTCTCGATATTCTTTCAATAATAGATTGATAGCGTTTAATTGACAGTCGATTTGAAACGATTTTCAGTTCTTATTAAGAGATAAATATCGTTAAAAATAAATTTATCTTGTACAAAATTGCGACTTATTTTTTATGTCAAATAATAATAGCAACTCGATTGGAGATAAATGAAAATAATTGGAAAAATAAATTGTTGATATTTATCAGTTGGAAACGAAGCCTGATTTCGAGATTTTTGAAATATCTATTTTTGAATTATTTATTGTTGCTAATAAGATTTACACAGTACAGGAAGTTTGAAAAACAGAGAAAAAAAAGAAAACACTTTTCAATGTCATTATGTTTTTTAGTATTTGATGTCACATCAATAAACTTGTATATTTATTGCTGTTTATCGACTGAGTTTTTATTTTCGTTTTTTTTTCTCTTACGTAATGGAGTTGAGCAATAAATTTCAAGATACTCCTTTCTTTATCGTCTTGAAATACACTATTTATTCACATCTGTTCAGTCGAATACTTTGTTTGATTCTGTTTCGTCGTTTTTCATGCTGAATATCAATTTTTTGCCCTCTTCGTAATAAAGTTTATTCCAATAATTGATAGTTAACTTCATTTTGTTTTTTTTTTTTTTTACTCGAATGGCAGATACAGTGAAAATGGTTTGCATAAGTGATGATACTTGAAAAAAAAAAATTATCTTGTTTCCTGCTGTGCACATATTTGTTCGTGTTTCGTAACGAAATTTATCCTGTTACTGGAAAATTATCAAAATAAGTTTTATCGTTTGACGTACTGTCGTCTTTCAAATTTTCTTGCATTTCGTCAAAAATCTCGTCACGATTATATTCGTCGTTTTATTATTCGTTATTTTCTTTTTGTCCTGATGTGCATTTTTCTCGTTTTCGAACTTCGGAGCAAACTGCAGTGTTTTAATAACTTATAATAACATATCCGTACTAATTGGTTTAAATATTTTTTTTCTTTCTGGACGACCCATCGGCTGGGGCCACATGGGATTTCGGGGACGTGCCTTCGCTCAAAGTTTTCTTTCTCTCTCTCTCTCTCTCTCTCTCTCTCTCTCTCTCTCTCTCTCTCTTCCTTGGAGCTCTTTGTTCAATTTTATTTTCACTGCAAACACATGTGGAAAACAGACACCCCGCGTAGGTCTTTTCCCTCTTCCTTTTCCTTTATCTCGCTCTCTTCTCTTCTCTTCTCCTACAGTCCCGAGAGCCCAAAGTGTACTTTACATTCCAAGAAAAATGACACTTGGAAAAAGTCTTTGGATCCTCGCGATGTGTGGTTTCTCATATGGATGGCAAAAACTACAATGGCCTTTTAAAAAATTATAAAAAAAAAAAAAAAAACGATGGGCCCCTAAAAATTCAGTCCTTTGAATTTGATCAACAAGATTTTTTTAAATTATTTAAAAAAAAAAGATGGGCCCCTAAAAATATTTTCTTTTCATATAAAAAAGAATTTTTATTGTAAATTGAAATTGTAGAGAAAATAAATGTTTTCAATAAATTTACAACAACGATAATTATTGTTTTTAGAATTTATTTATACACCTCAACAAAGACATTATTTTTGATTTTTATAAGAAGTTTTTTATAAGAAATTTTTCCAAGGGCTTCGTAATAATTCCCCCTCAAAAAAAAGTGTCTTCGTCTTTCAAGGGGTTCCTGATGGTTTTCAACGGTTTTTTCCACTCTTTTTGCAAGCCACATGTGTGTGAGGAACCTCAAACACCCCCGTAACTCTCGAGAAGACCTTTTCATGGGTCGTCCATAACGGTTGATCGGGGTTGAAGCCAGTCGTGGGAAAAATCCTCTACGAGCCTCAAAACTGTTGCCATCCTTAATGGAGAAAAAAAAACACAAACGTTGGCTGCACTAATTAGACAAAGCGATACGTGACGAGGTTGTTTTTTGATTCTGTCACAAAGTTCGAACCTCCACTTGTTGCAAATGATTGAAAACTTATTTTTCAAACTTTTCAATGATTTTCGAATAACTTCGTGCGATTCAGCTTGGTCAATATTTTTACGTTCTTTTGACCTTCTCCCGAATGTGGGCCGCATCCCTAAATCATTCGTAATTATAATCCAGAGACGTAGAATCATTTTTTTTTCTATTCAATAACATCCTGAAACGTTGAAAATAATCAGAAAAATGGCAAACACAATTTCCTTATTTTTATCGAAGAATTCATCGAAAAGCAACGATTTTTCAAAATTTTTAAGTCTCTTGATCTCCGAAATATTAAGATTTTTCGATTTAATTTAAAATGACAAGGTTTTGTTGGTCCTTGACGATGATGCTGTATCTCCGAATAAAAAAAGTGCCCATTTAGTGATTGTAAAGAACGAGGGGAGGGAGAAGCCGTTACGCTATTGAGATTGGATCTCGTGAGGGGTTTGTAGGCGGCAGCACCTGCGGCTTTCATCCCTGGATGCTGAGGAGTCTCAGAGAGGGTGGGCACGTAGTGGTTGCAGGTCACGAGAGAAGAACTCGTCGAGGTCTAGAGAGGGGAAGGAAAAAACTCGAGGGACCATAAAAAAAAGAAAAAAAAAAAACATCGAAAAAATAGGAAAGAAAGATAAAAAGATATATATCCAGGCGAGGTCCTTATACGAAAAAGCCTCTGGGTCTTTTTTTCCTAAAGGATCGTGAGTTGGCTCGAGATCGAGGAAAAAAAGAGAACGAGAGAGAAAGAGGCTGCGAGGCAGAGATAAATAAGGATGAAAGGGCCCAGTATGTGGTGCGGAGTAAGGGAATTCGAATTCGAAGGCCCCATGAACTTAAGTACCTGACCATTCCACCGCGCCGAGTACCCAATCGAAAGGACCCTCGCACGTATATAAACATACGAACCTAAACATACCTCAACCATCATGTATGTAAAAAGCCTGCACTTGCTTTCATTACGTGAGCCTTTTACCTTCACTCGACTCCCAACTTTTTAATCTTTCACCAACAAACAAATTTTACCCTATTTTGCCGGCCAAGTAAATACATGCATTCTTATAAATCACTAAGAAAATAATAGGCTTCTTTTACAAGAATATTTACTCGAACAAAAGATTAAGGTATTCATAAACGAATGTATGTTCTTGCACATCCATCAATTTTATTATCTGCTAAATTTCGAGTTTGCCAGTCCGTACATTCTTTGAGATTCAACAAAATCCCACAAAACGTTTTAATTTTTTTTTGTTCTCGCGTCACTCAGATGCGCAGATTTCTATCTGTGAAAATGTCAGACTTCGTACGTATTCCACGTCATAAAATTTCGAATAATTGTCTCGATTTATAAATCGAATATATCCGTACAAGTTTCATTGTCGATTTATGTTTTTTTTTTTTTTTAAACTCTCCGAAAACAACGACCAGAATAGTGTGATCAGGAATTTTCACGTTTATAAAACAAGTAATACAAAAAATATCGAGATTATAAGATTAAAAACCGTTCAATGTTTTTCGAAATCAAATTAATCGAAAATTATCAACTATTTTTGACTTAAGAGCTTATTTTAAGTCTCGGTTCCAGGTCAGTGGTACGAAATGATTCAGGGACGCGAACTTGCTTGAAGATTTTGGTCCAAATGTGTTCGAAGGGTCAGAGAATTGCCTTCCTCACACTTTTTTTGAAGAAGAAAATCAAATTTGGGGTCTTTCTGGGCATGAGAATAAAAAGTACCAATTCGTCGAGCTCAACAAAACAGTCTTAACCGTGAACACACATAAATATCAACCATCTACGCTTCTATATGTCATCTTGATATAAAAAAAAAAAAAGAGAAATATATGTGGACAAATGTATAGGGCAAATAAAAGTGTGAATGTGTACCAGAGGAGGGGGAGACCCTGACAGGGCTCCCTGACCTTTTCTATAAGACACCTGTGTCGCTCTCAGCCATTTTTATTATTATATTTCTTCACGCATGCACACGGAGACGAATCGAACCCAAAAGATGCAGGACCTGTATTATGAAATTTATGAATACCTTCAGGTTTCGCCTCTCCTTTTAACCTTAACTGAATCATTTTACACACACGCTCTTGTATTTAAAGTGTGAGTGTATATTTGTCGAAGTTTGCTTGAGGGAACAAGGGGAGTGAACAGGAACGAGGGTGTTAGGAATAAACTCACAACACGCACGACTCCATGCCATAGATTTTCGATAAATATCTATATATATATATATATATATAAAATTCTATTGTTTAACTATTAACCTATTATTATTATTGTTTAAACTATTTGTTTATTCGCAGGAAGCTCAGTTGGGTTTCCTGCGAATAAATCTGTTTTTTCTGCTTTTGACCCGTTTTCCCCCCCTTTTTGGAGGGGATGGACATTTTTTCACATGCGAGAATTCTATCCACAGGTTGATTTTCGAGAGCAAAGTGCACAATGATTTCGTGAAGAAGCAAATACTTGATATAAATGATGAAAAGTGGAGTATTTTCAGTGACAGTCAACGATCCCTTTTGTCACTTTTCTTCGTATCAATCATTATTCTTCAATTTATTCTCCGTTCGTATCCACTCAAGTCAACATTTCCACTCTCGATACTCGTTCTCTTGAAACATTTAAGCTTTCCCTCGATTCGCAGGTCCTCCCTCTTCCATGCGACACTTGTGTTATGTCAATGTTGATTGAGGAAAAGTTGAAATAACGGAATGGTTTTGGTAACGTCGGATTTACAAGTGAGAAAACGCACTGAGTTTATTGACATCATTGGTCATTGATTTTTGTGTATTTTTCTAATCTTCGACTGCAAACCGTTTCAATTGGAAATTTTCATAAAATTACTTTATAATGAATATTAATTGCGTTTTCAATAAAAATTGGAATTTACGAAACAGCGAATAAAACACATCGTGCTTCAAATGAAATCGATCGTTTCATTCGATCATGAAAAACGTAAATGTTTTTTTTTTATAATCAATGGTAAATAAATACATTTTAAAAATTTTTGTAGGATCATTATAATGATTTTTTTTACCATTTTCTTGTTTTTCTTAGATCCTTCATTGCACGGAATACCTGGAGCACACATACAGTGATATTTAAGCATTTGGACACATATATACCTGCTGCAAACGAGGGATAAGACATGTGGGAAGATTTTTCGACGTTTTTTGGTAAGATCTTGAATCAAGAGGGAATAATATGGGACTATAATATAAAATGGAAAAAAGATGGGTCAAAAAGACACCTGTCCGAGGCAAGAAGTTCTCAGGGTGACAAACCATAGAAAACATCGTAGAAATGGTTCCCCTCTTATAAAATTCTTATGAAACGAATAAGACGAAAGCATCTGTTTGTCGTTCATAAAAACCATGAAAAAGTATATGAATTATTGATTTTACGAGAAGAAGAAGAACCGAAAAAATAGATAAAACAGGAATTATCGTGTGGGAAGATATTTTTGCCATGATCTTGAAGTCTATGGGAGGGTTAGAAGGTGAGCAACACATCTGCGTCTCGAGATGTTTTCGTTTTTAGAGCTCAAATCTTACGAGAATCGTTTATTTTTCCTAGTCGTCAATTTTCCCAAATTATCGTGTGGGAAAGAAATTTTGCCAGGATCTTGAACTCCATAAGAATGTTAGAAGGTGAGAAGTACATCTGCCTCGAGGGTCTTTCGTTTTTGGGGACTCAAATCTTATAAGAATCCTCTATATCTCAATTGATCTCTTCAAATTCTATGCACAGTCTTTCCCTCTTCGTGGTTCGTGTATTTTTATTTGTTTTGGAATTAGACATTCATGATAAGGATTAAGGCACTCGTAAGCGTGGAAAAGTATTCGATGTTTTCCTTCCACTCAAAAATCAAATATTCTAAAACGAAGTTTATTGGAATTTGTATGAAAGAAACAATATTTGGCATCGAAAGATTCAAAGTTATCACTTACGTGGATTCGATGAAATTGTCTATAATTTTATAAATTCATGGTTCGTGCTAAATTAACAAATTTTTTTTTCTTGTTTCTCCGAAATAAATACGAAGGTGATAACAATCAAGTTGACAGATTAATCAGCCTCGAAACCGAGTAAAAGATCGATCCTGTCAAGTTTTCTCGCAATTGGCCCATCTTTCGCGAACATCCAACACAGCAGGGTATTAATTAGTCCGCTCGATCTATCGCACCTGTCTCAAGCACTCGATTTCCAAGGTAAAACTCGCCACAAATTCGCCATTAAGAGTCTCAAGATTCTCTCAATGTTCGTGTGTATGTGCGTACTTTTTTTTTTCTCTCTCTCTCCCTTCATGTTTTAACATATAATGTCCAAGAGTTCCCGATACCAATTCTCGTTGCAACGTTGGAGAAGCTGGTTTTGCCCCAGTTCCTTTTTTTATAATTGCATCGACAATTTCCACGTTTCATTTCCCACGGATTATTCCAAGCGGACTATTAATGAATCGATGTAATTGAACGATGTACTTAGTGTGTGAATTGAAAAAAAAAATAACAAAAAAAACATATAACTAGTAATAACCTTCGTTTTCTTTCCATTCCATAAAATTGTTTTAAAATCATTTATACATTCAAATTCTACGAATGCATCAAAATACAAGTGCATCGCATATAAATTGACAATCAATTGCACTCAAAACTTAAAAATTTCATCGATAAATAAAAATATATTATAATTCGTGCATATTTTATGAGTAAACGTCCATAGAACTGTTTTCGCAGTATACTTTTATTTAATAATTGCAAGTTTTGTAACACGCTAACGAAGTTTCGTCTTATAATCAAGGGAAAATCTTGTTTGTCGGATGTTGCTACTTTGCCGCAATACTTTGCAATATATTTTTTAACAGATACACACGCGTACATACGTTTTACAGATTTTTAAACTTGTATATATATAAATATATATCACGAAGAACGTACGCAATAATAATAATAATAATAATAATAATAATAAAGCCTTTATGTTACTTACACCGGTATTCTTATGTATATATACTTAAATACATATATGTACACTCAAATATATATATATATATATATATATTACAAATAAGGGGAGTAGACCCGTCCAACAAACCGGTCGTTCAGATCGAGCCTCTCTTGGATTTCATGACCGGGCCGGTAAATTACCCTTGGATCCAACCTGAACACGGGTCCAAGACTTAAACTAACGCGTTATCCGTTTCTTTCTCGCTCTTTCTCGTTTTCGTCTACACAGAGTAACTCTCTCACTTTCAGTCTTTCTCTCTTTCTCAATACTCAATTCGATTTTTCGTTTATTTTCTGGTTCTCTTGTTACGTCCATTCTCGCGTTCTCTTGATTCTTTTTTTTTCTTCGTTCTTTCGTTTTTTTCTAATTGTTTTTTTTTGTTTTTTCTTACCGACTTTGAGCTCAAGTCCGTTTCAGGATTTGTCAGATTACCGGTTTCTCTCACTTCCAAAAGAGATAGAGATGGGCTACAAATAGAGAGAGAGAGTCGTGGCAGAGGAGAGAGAAATAGGAAGAATCTTCATCTCACTTGTTCCGCATTTTGACGATCAACGCCAACGCGGCAAAAGTACTTTCTCTCCGTTTCTCTCGCATCAAATACATTTCACTTCGTCTTTATATTTTAAGCATACACACACGTTTATACAGGGTGTCCTATCACCGGTGATCATCATCGCAACCTTAAATTCAGGATCGAATTGTGAGTCGAGATCCAAAACCGTTTTTCGATTGAACAATCGCCTCCTGATGAAGCTCTTTGGTTGCAAATGAAAAATAAGTGGATTCGATGTTGTAGAGGAGAAAATTTCCTACGAAAAACTCACCAAATATAATGTTCTATCTTCAGTAGCGTGGCTATGAGAGCAGCGTGAAGAAAGAACTGGTTTTCGAGGGTTTTACTGTTTCACGGTTTTTTCAATGCCCTTTTGGAACGAAACTATTGAAGATAGAGAAACACTACCAAAGACTTTTTTGTAGGAAATTCAATACTCTACAAATTTGGTCCTATGTACTTTTGCCCTATCTCGCACCGTTTTCACAGCATTTGCGGTGAAAGTGCCGGAATTGCTTCGACTATGTAATTATTATCGTTTTTTTTCATCAAAAGACAGTATTAGACTTTTTGTTACTCCGGATTCGGTCCATACCTCAAGCATAGGAAAGAACCGTCTATGAATTAGGACACCCTCTATATATACAAACATTTTTTTTTCTATATACATCAATATTATGTGTACGTTTGTATTCGTGTAACCGATCATTAATCAATGTATATGTGTCTGCTAAAGTTTTTGTGTTGGTTATATAAGTGTGTGCATCAATATATCTATATCTATATATCGAATATGAATATGTATATATGGCTCAGGTAAAATTCGTACAAACATTAAGCCCAAAGTGTCCCAGACACGAAAGTCCGGAACTAATCGTACGAAAAGAGTTTCTAATTTCGAATGAACCTTCATCATCGAACCGAACCGTCTAGTTTTTTTCGGTTATACACATGTACATGCGTTTTTTTGTGATTTAGTCTCACATATAGTGAAATTTATGGCACATTCGTATCTTTCACGTAAATTTAATAACGAAAGTCTTCTGTCAGATCGCTCGTTCAAACGTTCCGTTTCTTCCACTTTTGGAAAAACTACGTCGCTTGCGTAATCAAATGTTTTCAACCGCTTTTAAAACGTTTTATCTCAGCCTTAAGTTGCGAGTTTAAAAAATGGTTTTAATCACATTTTTATGTCTTAACGTCACATTTTAGTCGTCGCAATGCATCGTGCTTTGAAAATCGTATGAATTTGATATGGATGATCGTGAATGAATCTTTTGTTGACACCACATCGGACCTGATTAATGCAGACCGTCATTTTCTGAGTTGTCCAATATCTTCGAAAAATAAAGTAAAATGAATAAAAAGAAATCAACGAAACAAGACTAAAACTTCTGTTTTCGCTTCGACATTTTTTGGGTTTTTCAAAAATCGTGACTCATTCAAAATGCTCTCATCGATGGCGATGTTATAAATATATAAATAAAAATTATACTTTGTAAAAAGTTGTTGAACGTTACCTGGATGTTGGCACTCAAGTACAAAATCATCATAAAGTTCTTCAAAGCTCCAAACAAAACACGACAATTTACTCATTATATTGACAGTTCTCGAAACTTTGAATGTATCGACTACTGGAGTATCCTCCTACGTCATGGACAGTGTTGCAACAAAAATAAAGGAAATGGGGATTTTTCTTATACCCTAGACCTTAAGTAGAAAATTATTTATTCCATGTGCATAAATATTATTTAAATTCTAGGAAAAAGTATGAAACGATCTAAATTAAAAACTTTGTACATGCTGGAACAAATTTTCTATACACACCAAGACCAATGCAACGTCTTAGGACTATCCTCGTTTGTTTATGAGCCTCTTAAACTCTCGAGACTCGACGAGAGTGTTGTGCGTCGTCTTCTTCTTCTTCTTCTTCTTCTTCGTCTTCGTCGCCGTGGTCCAACAGCGGCCATATTGAAGGCCTGACCTTGAAGGGATAAAAAAAATTCGAGACGCCTTGTTTCTCTCTCTCTCTCTTTCTCTCTCTTTCACTCTTTTGCTTCTTGCTTTGTATATATATATACACTTATCTCTTCTTCTCTTTCCACCTCTTCCATATCAGCATCTCTCTTTCTTCGAATCTCAACTTGTTTCTATATGTTCATCCTTGTTGCTCTTTATTTTTCTTCTTTTTTTTCGTCCTCTTTCTCCCTCTCTCTTTCTTTCTTTATCGCTCAAGTGTTTGCATTCATTTTCGGTCTCGCTCGCTCTCTATTTTTTCTCGTTTCATTGGAGCTCAGCTCTCGGCCAGTTATCTGCTTTTTTCACTTTATCTTTCTCTCACCAACGCGAACTCGTGTCTTCTTTTCTTCCTCCGACAAACTCTGTCTGCTCTTTCAACTTGCATCTCTCTTCATCTTTTTTCTTTCTTTTATATTCCAACTTTTTTTCTCCTTCTTTTCTCTCTGTGTCTTTTTTTTTTCAAGTATCTCCGTCTCTTTTTATCTCATGATTTAGCCTCGTCACGTTTCTTTGCTTCGACGTTTTCGCCCTCTCGAAATCTCTCGTGTCACTCTTTCTAGTAAATTGTGACGTGTTCTTCATTCGTCGTTTGCTGCTTCTTTTATTTCTCTCTCTTTTTCGAATCATCTCTTACGCATCAACTTGCTCCTCCATTTTTACACTCCGCGTGCATTTTCGCGCGCAAACCTCGACCCCCAATTAGCACGAGATATAATGAATCTTCGCGAAAAAATTCGCTTGCTCTCTCTTCTCTCCTCCTTGTCAAATGGTTTTTCAATGACTTAACTCATTAACGTCCGATTGCCAGACGTGTACATTTTAGAAAAATCCTCAATTTACAATTTTTTCATATTTTTTGACTCTCGTACTAAATATTGAAACTCTTAGTTTTAACAGAATTTAAAAATATACTTTTTATGGTATTGTACCGTTAAAAAAAAAAAAAATAATCTAAAATTCTACCCAGACAGACTCTGTCAATAAAAAATATTGAAATTATTATCAGATCGTCACGAAAAATAAATTTGTGACCATCCAGATGAGAGTTATTTCTTTGAAACAACAAAATATTTAAACAAATAAGTGTAAATAAATAAATAAATCAAAAGAAACTGATAGGATTGAGAAACTTCTTCTTTTTCAAACTCGGTTAAAAATCGAGTGCCAATGACACAAAAAAACAGATCTCTTACCTTTTTTTCATTTTTTCATTGTTTTTGACACCACGGCTCAGACATTGTAATTCGAATTACAGATTTTCCGATTCTGTGACGATTACGCGAGTGCAATTGTACGCGAAATACGTTCTGCACTGTTTTATATACAATCGCATTCACTTATCGAATATGCAGTGAGTATGCAACGTCATACAGACAGCTCGAGATTCGAGATACCTCTTGCAGCATCCGTTTTCTTTTCTCGCCTTTTTCTTTGTTTTTATCTCCTTCGATGGTTTTTTTTTCTTCATTTACTTGTGGTTCGACCAATGTCCATGACTCGCCTGGAAAATACGCTTCGATCACCACAATCTTGGCATCGAATATGAATTAAAGAAATATGACGTATTTATTTCGATCGACGTGACACCGACCACTAAGAAAGTTTGAGGTAGGCACAATTTCATCGAAATGTTGACAAAAGTGTTGAAATGTATTTCTCGTTGCACAGACCATTAAAATCGAGTTTTGAGGCTGATCAGGAAGTAAAACTGTAGACAAAATTGATCAGAATTCTCATTTCAACAGAATTACGATATTTGATGTTGTTTCAGTGACAAAAATGACGCACAAAGTAGTTTTGCCATTGAATTGTTATTAAAAATCTTCTTTTTTTCTTCTTCATATTTCAGTATTTTTATAGCAATTGTCTAAATTCCTTCTATTCATAACATCGAAACTTATAGAATGAAATTGCTGTGAATTCAACCGAATGTATCGTTTTAACACATTTTCAGTGACGAACTAGAAAATTTATTTAACTTATTAAATTATTTTTCATTAATTTATTATTAACTTAAATTTATTTGAATTTATTTATTTATAAAATTTGAACAAATTTATTAATTTACTTTTTAATAATTGACAAAGTGTCTAACATTCCATTTTGACTTATTGATTGCCCTATATTCGATGAACATACTTATAAATTTTCTAAATATTGCTATTATTATTTCAATATATAAATATAATCGAACGAAAAACGAAAAAAAAAACATGTAGACAAACCATCAGAATCATGAAAGAAAATTTAAGAATTTATGACAAAATCTTGGCTGAAAAATAAAAACAAAAGAAAATAGTTTGCAGCTGTTTTCAAATACTTTTAACTCCATCGAATTTAATTCTTATACGTGTTTGACTTTTGCTCCTGTGGCTCGAGAAATTTCCCCTGTTGCGTCGATGTTCTCGTCTCTCCCTTTAGTTGCGATAACTCGAATTCTCGGGACAGAAAGAACTCGATTCGAGGGGCTATGCTCGTTCACGTTTTTACCATTTCAATCTTTGTGTGTTGAAGCATAAACACACGTACACAAACACACACACACACTCACATATACACGGATAAAGATATATATATTGAAAGGTATAGATATATATAGAGACGTATAAACGCGCCCCCAACATCCGAGGGGACCGACAACACGAGAGATAAACGAAAATTAAAGCGGTCCAATCAGATCACCCGGGGAGAAGTTTCGGGTCCGGTTTGGTTTGTATACTTGGGAATTCTCAGTCTTTCCTTGCCGACTCAACAGTCACAGATACAATTCTTCAGACATAGCCCATTTCTTGACGATCCTGTGTTTCCAGTTTTAATGCTCAAACAAAAACAAAACTCCACACGGATGTGTATCAGCATCCAGTTGTTTTCTTATACACTCACAAACATACGAAATACGTGACTATAGCATGTATTTTTAAAACATATCATTTAGACAAATATAGTGTACAGATATATATATATAATAATAATAATAATAATAATGATAATAATTTATTATTATTATTATTATTGTTATTATTATTATTATTATTATTAAGTTATTAATTGTTTCAACAGATATACATATTTATATATTATTTTATTTATTCTATGAATATTTTTTTTTAATTAACATTTAGTATTAATTATATGAATATATATTGTATATTATATTTTATATAAAATATAAATAAAATAATATTTATTGATTAATAATTTAGAGATTAAAAACAATTTTAAAACTGACGTCATGACATTCTTGTTGTGCCAGGTCAGTATACTGATTGGTCTAGGCTCTCACTCGTATACCCTCGTACACAACCTCTCAGTTTTCCTCCCTCTCTTCTTTCTCTTCTTCTTCTTCATCATTTTTTGCCTCTATTTTTTCTTTTTTGTTATCCCTTTACAGTGCATCTCACATTATTTTAGAATGTCCCTTCATCTTTTGCTCTTATTTACGGAACAAATGAACCAGCAGCAACTATATTTTCTTCTTATCATATTTTTAATTGCTTTTCTTTTACTCGTCCTCGATCCATTTCGTAAACGAGAGAAGGGTTTTTTCTCGAAAAATATGTTTTTTCTTAACTTTTGGACGCTGTAACCTTTCGTTGAACTCTTCTTACCCTGTCTTTTTTTTTTTTTTTACTCTCGTGTCAAATAAAGTGTTTTTTTTTTTAACATTTTTTTGACACACTGAATCCATTTTTTTTTTCAAAAAGAGCCCATAATGGGGTGAGTCAGAATTTTTCTTAATGTTTTTTTTAATTTTTTTTATTTAATTATAAAATAAACGAAAGTTATAATTAGTCTGTTGGAATACACTTTGCTATTGCACTAGACTGCGCTTTCGTAATTCTCACTGCATAAACGACTCGATTAAACATTTATGTTAAATCCACACACTCACATGTATTTCATTTTCCAGCCAGTGAATCACCGGAATGAATAAAAGGTTCGATGAACTTTCGTTTAATGGAAATTTTGAACGATCGTGATAATCAGGATTTGAGAGTCTTTGGACTTCTGTTTAATGGATATTTTCAACGAATGTGATTATTGCGATTCGCGGGTCTCACGATTTTTAGGTCGTTGATGTGTTTTTCTTTTATTTATTTTTTTTTATTTTCAATTTGCTGAATTCTTAAGTCACCCAAGTTGAAAATTCGATGTAATCGATCGACGCTGTCGCGACATCGGAGCCTTTCGAGAGCCCAAAGTGCATTTGCGTCCCTCGTTTTCTTTCGTACGACCGAAAAAGGTCTCAAGATATCCTTATCTTTCTTTCTTTGCTGCTTTTAGCAAAAGGGGCATCTGCGTTTCCGGCTTTAAGGATTTAACGCGTTATCTTTCTATCATGATCGTTTGAGCTTCTTGCTGTCGTAAAGCTACGGACACGAGATTTTTTTCTGTCTTTCTCTTTTTTCTTCATTCTTGCTCGTTATTTATTTTCACTTCTCTGTCTCAGTAATGTTATTCCAGTAAAAATGCAGCATCTATTTAATTCTGTTTTACGATCAGTGGGATTGATCCCACTGACCCGAGAATAATTTAAAAAAAAACATGTTATTTATTTTTTCGTCAAATTGTTGTTGTTCTCTTCGTTGTCATTATTTTCATCATTAGCATCAGTAAATAAATCATTTCACAAAGTCATTTAAGAAAAAATAATAAAACTGTATTGTAATCAGTTGTTTCCATAGTGCCAGCGATATTTTTATTTAACACTCTCAGTCTGACTGCATGGAATATTGAAAAAGTTTGAGTCATGGATTAATATTTTTCTTAAGATATATCAGAATTATCAAAAGAGTGGCTCTGACTCTGTGATTTTTTAATTTTCTTCTCGAATGATTTTCATGCGTGAATTATTTAATTTCCCAATGATTAATTTTCCTTTTATTAGGTTTTTTTTTGTTTTTTAATTATTATTGTACGTTTTAACCAATTTCCATGTGAATCGACCGAATTTTCTTGGTCCTCATAGAAGTGTCATTGGACTTGACGGAGGAGTGAGATCTTTTGAAAAGGTCCAGAGACGTAACGTCAAAAAATCAAGTCCCTCGAGAGTGCACACCCAACGTTTGTTCGTCTTTTGAGGCTTAGAACGCGAGAAGGAGATGAGAAGAAAGAAGATGAAGATCAAGATGACGATGGAAACGTCATTCTGCACCGGGACTCTGAACGTTAAACACATACACGTATACACACACTGCAAAACCCATCTCACATTTCTAACTTATTATCCCGGATCACTTTCGATCCGTTAGTTCGGTTGCGCCCCTTAAGGCGAATGAAAATTTGCCTTTTTCAGTTTTGACGGGGGTTTCGTCTCGATTTTTCTATACGAACTCACAGCTTTATGTTTGTGTGAAAATGCACATGTAGTTGTGTGTGTATATATATATTTAAAAGCCCGCGGGGTCTCAGCGTCCCTGAGCTCTCGTCGGAGATTCATTTTTCAAGGGACCTAAGGACCTGTTGCGTTGCTGCCTCCCTCGTTCCCTGATTCTCTTATCCTCACTCTCAGGGCTGTACAAAACAAAACACAATCTTGAGAGTGCATGCTTGCTTAAATTTCTGAATCTTCATTGCACTTGACTCTCACTCGTCATCTCTATCTTTCTCTTCGTATTTTTTTCCTTTTTACTTTCTTTTTTTTTCTTCTTTGTTCTTTAAAGTGTTTTTTTTTTGTATTTCTTCGGTTGGAGGTTCCTTTTATGTACCTAATCCTCAGACACCAATCTTCGATTTTTTTTTGTATATTTGTCGAATTTTAAATAAAAAAAATTAACAGATTTTCGAAAGAAAGCTTGAGATTTGCATTGGGAAGGATCCTCGAAACTCTGGGTCACACAGACCCATATCTGATTTAGAGTTCGGAGACTCGATTCGGCCCAAACTGGATCGATTAGTTTTTATGAGAAACAAGCCTTAATCGTTGTAGAAAGAAAGGGAGAGTAAAAAAAATCAGTATTTTGTTTCTTTTTTTTTTACGTACTCGTACATAACGTGAATAATTGACTAAAAAAGGGCGTCATTTCGACTGCCCTGCACGTAAAATCGTGTGAGTTACGATCCATATTTTTTTTACACACTTTTTATATAGTTCATAACGTACAGGTCCTTTTCGTGCTCCTCGGACGACGATCTTTATCGTACCGGTAAAAAAATCGCACCGTCAAAACACGCCCACCAATTCGGCACCAAAATTGCTTCGTAATCATCTACACAAAACTTCGTCGTACTCTCTTGGCTCCACTTTGAAATAACTCAAGAAAAAAACGAGATGGAAAGCGCAATGATTAAGGAGGAGGCTGTCAAACGAAGGAAATTCAATTTTTCTTCACAATTTTGACATTTCGCCTAAAATTTTACTTTTTTTTCTTTTTGTTTCACGCATTCATTACAATACTTTAATATTTGGTAATTTTTAATTTAAAAAACGAAAAAAAGTTTGTTTAAATTGTCAATTATTCGTGTGTAATTACGAAATAATCATTTAAAAATTATCGAAATTTTCGTACTGACTGTACAAATATACGCCTCTCGAGTCCACTTCACTCGCACTCATCATTTTTTAATTCTCACTCTTTCTCTGCTCGAAAACTCTTTTTCAGTGACTGTACCACGCTCAGTTGTTTACATTTTAACGGAGAGCGACGTTGCCGAGTCTGCAGACCTGTTGCTCGCGCTCGCGAGTTCTCTACGCCAAGAGATCGTCGGTCATTAATTAACTCTGCGTCGGATGACGAGGCCCCTCGCGTGGCCGTTTGCTTCGCGCTCTCGCTCGGACACACCGCACCGAATTAATTCGTATCTTATGATTTTTTTCAATCGTCTCCACTCAACGGAGCCACGAGAAAAAAAAAACAGCTATCGAATTCTCCTACGAACGTAGATTTGCGTACGTTTTCTTACGCACGTAACTAATGGAGTAAAGAGTTTGAGAAAAAAAAAAAAACAGTTCAAAAATACTTTGATTCAACATTTTTTTGGTCGTTAAGTTAATTCGTTTCAATTAAAATGTCCATTTCATACGATTTTGTAATGTTAACAATATACAAAAAAATGGAAGATTATTTTTTGTGTAATTAATTAATAAATTTATGAGAATTGTTGTTTATTTGAAAATGTATCGAATTCATGTAACAAAATTGGTTCAGTTTTTCGTCCAGATTTTTTATAAGACATTTTTTAACTGTATTTTAGTCAATTTTTTTTTTTTTGGTCACAACTCTTTGGTTTGTAATTTGATGCATAAAAAGTTTTTGAAATGAATAAAGATCGACATCCATTTCTAGAATATTCGATAAATCTCCCGACCTATGATCGACCCTAAACATTAAATATTTCTGAATAATCGAAGTGCACCATAAAATAATTGAACAAATAAGTTAGAGATAGACGAAAATACTAGTCAAACATTAGCTGAACTCTTGAATGATCTCTAATCACTCTTATCAACTTTTTGCCACGCAGCAACCAGTCGCAAGAGATAAAAATATTTTTCATCGTACTTGATCACCAGAACTCGTAGTTTCGAATGATACAATTATTATTTTCGTTACGGGTTGAAGTTTTTTTTTTTTTCGAGTCATTTACAGACGAAGTTTTTGAGCGAAAATTTTTTCTCGAATTGCTATCAATGTTTGTTCAACTGTAGAATTTTTTTTATTCTGATACAAACTAAATCAAAAAAAATTTTCAACTAATTTAGAAGAGAGGAATCTTTTCTGCACTATCAATAATCAACAGGCTCGAAAAAAAAAATTAACAGAAAGAACAACAATAAAAAAAAATAAAAATAATAGTCAATGTTAAAAAATCCGTTTTGCGAAGCGTATGCTTCGGATTTTTCCTTCGTGAATCCGGTTCGACGCTGATTCAGGTTTTGATGAAAAAAATATATATAAAAAACAACATAAAATGACGTTTTTTTTCGCCTTTTCTTCTCTCAAACCCTGTTTAGCAGAGTCACCGCAACTTCCTTTCGAACACAAGCTGTAATAAGGAAAATCATATATTTCGTTGTAGAATTGTGTATATAACGGGTGTTCCTTTATTAATCCAAAAACAATGAAAAACTTGACAAATTATAACACACGAGCCATTGACAAATAGAATTAAAAAAAAATAACAATGAAAAATTACACACCAGAATAAACATTTTCGATTATTGACAAACGTTTTTTTTACTCTAATATAAAAAACAATTAAACTATATTATTTGCCAAATTATTATGACCAAATTTGATGGTGAAAGTCTATAAATAACAAATTTTCTTATCCATGGCTTTCTGAATGTAAACAAAATCAAAAACCTGCTAATATGAAAGACAATTTCCAAAATTTTAACTTTGCCGGAAACCAATAAAAATAATTACTCTTGAAAATTATTATTTTTTTTTTTTTTTTTTTTTTAAACAGCAAAGTTAATAATATTTATCGCTAGTACTAAAAAGATATCTTACGCGTTTTGCCAGGTATAACGGGTGTGCTCATGGTTAGATAAGCAACAATCACGAAGTAACGTAAAGCTCAAACGTTATATACGTATCGTGACTGTGCGAGTGGGCTCTAGTTTGGATCCATGTGATAAGAACTTATCGTATCCGGCTCCCCTTACGCGAACGTTGTCACTTTGAGCTCGAACCTTCACAGCAGTATAGAATTCATTTTTTACAATCTTTATAATATATTTATATATATATATATATATATATATTCGTATACATTCAAATACACACAATTGTAAACGTGAAACATTATATTTTTTTGTATTTGTATCACAGGGTGTCCTGAGTAAAAATTTCAAAACCTTATGAAGAGGTAGAAATAAAATAAAATTGAAAAACAACATCTAACGTCGAACGTTTGCTCATTGAATCGTCATTTAAAAAGAAAAATCATCAATTATTCAATATTCCGTTACACACATTTCTCGAATAATTATTGACGACTACGTTTTTTTTTGTAAATTTTTCGACATTTCTTTTCTTTTTATTCATTTTTCTCAGTTCTTCATCTTTTTGTAATTTGCAATAAACTTTGTGCTGTTTTAAAATAATCAATTTGTGCGAATTGAAGAAATTCTTTTTTCTTGTGTTTCGATTTTTTTTGTGTATGTTTTTTTTTCGTACGTTTCATTATTCAGGACACCCTGTAGATACATATTCGTACATCACGTGTATATATATATATATAAAAGGTACGTTTATAGGAGTATTTTGTGAAGTTGCTGGAACAGCATCAGTCTTTCAATCTGTTTGTGACGGGTCAGTTTCTCGTTCTGCCTAAGTCTCCGATAAAAAGTGTATAAAAAATGTATCGCAAATACCACACAAGCAAATGAATAGTATCGCTTGTTCAGCTGGTGTCTGTTGGAATATATATTTTTGATAAAATTATCAGTATGTGGAATTGAGGTTCGTATAAGTTTGTAAATTCGTCAGAATATTTGAATCGTAAATAAAATAAAATAAAAAAAAATTATCAAAATTGCCTCAAATTATAGACGAAAAAAAAATACCCAATTTTGAATCTTTTTTCATTATCTTTTGTCGTTCACATTTCAAAGCCAATGTCAATCACTCTGTAATGAATTAAACATACTTTTGATAATATTATTGCTCAACAATTATATTGTTGGTTACGTTTATTCATTAATAAACATTTCATTTTCTTATTCAAAGGTTTTTAACTCAAACAAATGTGTTTTGTGTGCACATATGCATAGAACTATGTTTTTGTAAATTAAAAAAAAAAAAAAAGAAAAAAGAAAAACAATGTTCCGTACTCGTGTTAATTCTGTACTATGCTCCGGTCATGGTTGGCTAAGGTCCTTCAGAAATGGGTGAACAGGACACGAGCTACATACGCGGACTTGTTACGTGGGAAAAAAGGAAGGATAGATTTGCAACAAGTACACACGTCGTTATACTTGCTATATAGCCTCGTGTTGTTGTATATTCGTCTATGTTTTTCCAAGATTTTATTTTTATTTTTATTTTATTTCTATCTTTTTTCCGTCTCTTCCTTCACTTCTCTCGAATAAGACGCGGAATTAGACGCGCCCATTAAGACCTGTTACAGGCTCGGTTCTTCCACGTTTATTACGCACGTTTCCGTCTCCCAGTCATATTTCATTGAATAATCTTAACAAATTTACACAAATGTAAATTTCGAATATTCCACTATCGTCCTTGAGTGCTAACGAAAATGGTGTTTTTTTTCCCCCAAATGCTAATCTGATGGGATCAAACATTTCAACTTTTTATTCTTTTAGAAGAATTCCAATAGTTCATCGATTCTTAATTATTCAATTTGGTAATTGTTTATTTTGGCTTTCATGTGATTAACTTTTGATCGAAATGAATTAAGTGTAATTACGTTCGATTGAGGCTCAACGGAGAAATGAACGAAACTCGATCGGAGTTCGATGCTTACTCACAAGCAATATTTATTTATTTTTCTATTTATTCAGTCGGGGAAAATATTTTGATTGTAAATTTAAATGAAAACGAATGATTGATTTCTAACTTGAGTTTTAATTCCATCATTTATTTTTTATCTTTCCAATGACATTTGCAACGATTCAACTTTGACTACTATCGATTCGTGTCAATTTGCATTGCATTTTAACACAATCTGGGATTCAATGAAGTTCATTTTAATTGAGTTTTTATCATGTGGAGAAAAATTAGTGTTTTAAATATTCAAAGACGTTGACTTTTGACTTAGTTAATAAAAATTCTTTGTAGCACCTTTACGAATAACAAAATGGTGATCTTTTGCCATTCTCATAACAAATTTAACTCCCCTGTGTGCTAAATCATGAACAATGGTAATTATCTAATCAGGGAGTCTCGATCTCATAGTCCCCACGTGGAAGAATGAACGAAGTGGAATTAACTACACGAACTTGCGAGACATTTTACGATAAATTTAAAACAGGAATTGCAAAAAAGAAACAAATGTTGGACGATTCAACGATTGTTCGTTGTTGATGGTACAATCGTGGGTACAATTGTTTTTATTTTTATTTTATTTTTTTCCTTAATTTTAGCTTCTTTCAGTTAAAGAATGAACGAACGTGCTCGCGCGATGAATTTTCGCATTTTTCTTAAACGACCAAATATCGTTGATGCAACAAAGTCTTACAACATTTTATTTCATTTTCAAACGCTCGTTTTTTTCCATAGCATTTTTCTCGTTTTCTGCGACAAGGAAGTCAGTCGACCATTGAAAAAATCACTATGGCGGCCTCGCGATCGCATCGTCATTGCCGGTATTGCACTTTTGCTGCATTTACGAGATTCATGTATTCGACAAATTGCACACAGGACATTCAAGCCTCAATGAGCAAATTCGATTCTTTCTACTTTTTCTTTCTTTTTCGTTAATCTTTCGATATTTGACCTACAAAATTTGCAATTGTTTCATTATGTGTATTTATTGAACATTCGTCAATTTATGAAGTATTCATATTTTATAGGATTTTTTTTTTTTTTTAAACAAAACAGCAACGACGAAAAAAATTACATCAACTTTTGGAAGTTTTGAGAACATTTGCCAAGAATTATTTCTTCATCGTTATAAACCCTCGATTTTTCATGATTCAAATACTTTAATAATTAATATTAACGTGACAGAGAGAATTTTTATAATCCATCAATTCAAAAAACATAATTCTCTCTTATTTTTAACTCCAAGGATGCTTGAAACAAAATTCTAACTTGGAAAAGCTTTGGGTGTCTTATCATCGAACTCAATTATTTGATAAAAAATGGGATTTTGATATGATTTTTTCGTATTCACAATTGTGTCTTGGAATCATTTTTTTTTTTATGACAAAAATGTGCTTTTTATTATTTTTTCGGTGCTGGAAATGAAGGCCACTGTTTTTTCTTAATTTGACCGAAAGTATACAAAGTTGACGATAAAATTGTAGCGTTTTATTGAGCACGGAATGCCCCATGAGTAGTGACGAGTTGCAAAATGCAAATTATTCAACAAGCTCGTATAAGTAAAATATACAATACGAACGATCGACAATAAAACTATCAATTTTCCGATCTATTTTATACGTTAACTCATACAAACAGGAAATATGTGCGTATGTATATATTACGTACCAGTTTTATAATAAAATTGAGAGCCAATAAAAATACAGAAATACTGAACGATGAATGAAATTGAAATGCAACTAGATTTACAAATAAATCATAGAAATCAATGTTCAAACGTCATAAAACGTGGAGAGGAATTCTTCACTACGACGTCATCAAAAATTTCTGAAACATTAACTTATTTGTACCGAAGAAAAGTTTCTGCGACAAAAATGAGAAGATAACAAAATGTATTTAGTTCTTTTAACTTAACTTAAATTAAAAAATTTCTGAAACATTAATTTATTTGTACTGAAGAAAAGTTTCTGCGACAAAAATGAGAAGATAACAAAATTTATTTAGTTCACTCGAGATTTTTTTCAAAATATTTTTCTACTGAATCATATTTTTGCTATGTTTGATTTTCAACGATTCTTCGTTACGAGAAAATTTCACATTTTCAACGATATACACAAGAGAAAGCGTCTCTCAATATTCTGTTGGCTTGAATTTCTATCGATCCTATAACACGTGGATAAATTTTTTTTTTGCATATTGCACCAACTGCGAATAATCAGACGTATTAGAATCCTGAAGATCAATCGAACATTCAACATATTCATTTTTTTTAATTTAAAAAGTTTCGCGTCACGAAATTTATCGGGAGATTAGATTGCTCAATATTTTACTCATCGACTCTCGAGTCCATTGGCAATGATCGTTTGGATTCGTTTTTTTTTTTCATCCTGTTATTAATTCGCATCGTAACTAGCACTTTTGCTTAAAACTTTCTCCAACTCCTTGAAGACGATGTTATTATTTTGAAAATCTTTTATCACTTTAATTTCGCTAATTAGCTCGGTACGAAGCTCAATAAATTGTCTGGCACAGATTTTTATTACGAGTCCTATAAAACAGTAAAAACGAAGATGGAGATTCAATGCAAATTACATTCAATTAAAAAGGCTCCATATTTCATGACGAAGGTCGTAATAAATACAGAACTCAACGCTTAGTCCAAATGAAATTTTTTTTCGAAGAAACTTAATGGTAAAGGTTTTGACAAAAATTCCATTTTTCAAAAAATTTTAATGAGTTTGCCATCGTTTTCCATGCAAAATTGATTTTTCTGAGAATTTACTCCATAAAAAAATCCCAAAAGTTTTTGTTGTCTATAATTTGAGAATAGAAGTCATTAAAAAAATTGCAAAATTTGTCATTCCGTGCAACAAAAAATAATTTGACAATTCATATTTAAAAAATGAAAAATACTCAGAAATAAAAATTTGCAAAGTTCACAAAAAGTGTTTGGAATGTACGAAACCACAAATTTCCATAACAGTTATTCAAAATGTTGGGTTCCACTTCAATTTATACGTTTAAGTATGAAACCTCGATTTACACGCTTTCGTTTCCGTACAAATGAGAATTATTTTTAACTTGCGAAAGGGAGAATATGGTGAATAATATTTGATGGTGTTTCTCAAAAGTGTGTGGATCGTAGACGAAAATTTTTGAATATTTTTGTTGTATGGAAATAAAATGTGGTGTTCGTCTGGTAAATTTGTGAAGTCAAGCGTATCGACTTCATCATCGTCAAGTGCATGACAATAAAACTTAAGGGCCCTATTTTTCGTGTTTTCTTATTATTTATTTTGGGCCATTTTCCCCCCTCAGTGTTTTTCGACTACCTTTTTCCTCTCCATTTCCCTTTCTCTCTCTCGTTCTCTCTCTCCCTTAGGAATATTTATTTTGTGAACAATGCACTACAACCTCCGACTCGTTATTCCATCCTATTGTCCCCCATGAAATTTCCCTCTTCACCTGTGCACCACAAGGAAAAGAGCAGACGATTTGCAAGGTGCGCCATTGTACTATTTAGGCTGTCAGTCAACGAACGTACGAGAGAGAGAGAGAGAGAGAAAAAGAGAGAGGGGTCTTCTCAAATTTTTCTTTCTCCTTACTCAGCCGAGGGGTCCTTGTCCCCTGGTCTCGTTTTCTCTATTTTTTCTCCCTCTTCTCTAATAATAATATTACACCTGCGCTGCATCTCAAATTTCTAACCAGCTTTTTTTTTCGTCTATGCTTGTCCTTTTTTTCTTTGATCCACCAAAGAATCCAGGACCATTGGTTTTTTGTTCTTCTTGACATGAGTATAAAAAATATTTAATCCTTTAAAGCTCCAAAAATGATATAAAAAAAAAAAAACAAATTTTTCTTTTCAAATTTTTATTTGTCAGATAAAGGAATTTGACTATAATTTTTAATACGTTTTTATTTATATTTTCAACGATGAGGTGTCAGACTTTGAGGAAATTGATTTTGTAGACTTTGAAACTGATTGTGGAAACAAAAGTTATCTTTAGAAAAAAAAAACATGTTAATTCTATTTTTTTTTTCTTTCTAATTGAATTTGTAGGGAAAAAAAAATATGATTGCATAAATTATTCACCGTGAAACTAGAAAAACAGGAAACGAGTTTTCAAATTACATTCGCACGTGTTCTGACACAAATAAGACTTTATACAGACGATAAAAATTTATAAGTTTGTCAAGCGAGGGAGTAAATATCGTCACGAGGTTTTTTTTTTTTTTCAAAGCAATGGATCGTATTATTGTTAATTTGCAAATAAATCAAACTAGAGATATTTTCTAATAATAACAGGATCATATTTTAGTATAAAATTCATTGGAATAAATTGTTTCAATTTGTCTCAATGAAATGTTCAGATTTAAAAGGCGAGAATATTGTTTAATTTAATTTTTTTATTTTTATCAATTCATTCAATTCGTTAATTTAAATGCAAATAAGAACGAACCTGAATTTCAAATAACCTGAATATATTCTTCAACCTTATGTTTAATTCCTTGTCACGATCAAGATCAGCAGAAGCACAAAATAAGGAAGAGGCAATAAGACAAATGAGATGAAATTAAACTTCGAACATTATGATTTTATCAAAATTCACTGACACGTGGCCCATTCAAATAAATTGTGTTTCAGATATTTCAGATGTATTATCATGTTCGAGATTTGTGGATATATCTAAATATATATTTCATGGACGAGATTCATTTTGAAATGTTATTTTCATTAAAAAAAAGTCATTGTGTTATTTTTAAATCAATTTTGGAGCATACTCGAGTAACCAACGAGTAATCTCTCAAAGAAATGAAAACCTCGAGCTGAATTATTCGAAGATTCAGAGATCATGGGACATAGAAATGATCGATATAGTTAATGCAAATTTTTTCTCAATACAAATATATTCTGATAATAATAATAATAATAATAATAATGAGGAAATTGAAATAAATAATCGTTTCTATAAGTCATCGTTGCAAATTAAGAAAAATTTCGATCGAAAAAGTTCGATCATCTACGATGGGAAGTTCGTAGGATCGTCACAGAATGAAAAGAATATGAAGGCTGACAAAAAAAATGAAGAAAACAGCACTTGTGTTTTTCTCAGTGAATCGTAACTCCTACACTTTTAATTCGTAGTGTAATCTCTTGATCGCTGCATAAGCATGTACAGGGTGTCCCAAAAATCATGTCCAGGATTTGGTAGAAACGTAGATTGCAAAATTTCGAAGGGAAAAGTCCTTATTCATTATTTACTTCCGGTGCACAGTTGATGGAATATTAATTAATTAGTGATAATAAAAAATTAAATATCTCATGAAGGGTACATCAGAGAAAAAAGTGTCTGTTCATTGTTCTCCTCAGAATTTCACGATCTTCCTAACCTCCAATCTTTGGAGGTGACTTTTAAGACACCCAATAAATATACACGTGAACGTTCTTATATCCAAGCCTGCACGATTGTAACATCGTTTACGGCAGAATATGACCATGAAGATAATTTCCGCAAGTGGTTTTAGAATCGCGCACTTAGAATGAATAATATCTCGACGTTGTAAACGGCTTTCAGAGCAAACGTTTCAATTTTTTTACATTATATTTCTTTTTACATATTTCAACGCTGTAAGAAAAATTCTAAAAGTTTATCAAGGAGGTTCACGCGTTAGGCATGCGTTAGATAAATTCCAAGTGTAATTGTTTAAAATTCGTATGAACCTTCTTAACAGAAATCAAGTTATTTGTTGTGAAAAATCGTCTTTTTTCATAACTTCCCACAAGTCCTCCTGTTAAAGTCGCGATTTTAAACACTGAATATCGTGATTACTAGACGGTGAAACCTTCTCAAATTTTTGACACATTATAATACGATGCTCAAGAAGATTCACGCAGAAATTTCGAAATATTAACTTGCAAAAAATTGTATCTCATGATTTTGCCATTACTTTGTATGCTTAAACCTCGTTAAATACAGAATATTAGAAATCTCATTGGTGTGACAGTGTTTGATGAGTTTTTCGGCCTAATTTAGAAGAAAAAAAAATCTAAGACGTGTATTTGACAGTGTAAAATATAATTGTGTATTTTAAAAAAAATTCGTAAACAAATGTCCATCATAAATCATCAAAAGTTGAAGAATCTATTAATGGGGTTTTTTTTTTCGTGTTAAATTGTACCATCATTTTTATTTTATAGATCAATTATTAACAGATTTTATCAACGATGAATGTTTGATGTGAAATATAAATCAGGAAAATTTAATGTTATTATAACATCTAATACATATTCTTAGGCTATAAAATATATTTAACTTGTACACATATACGTATAGTGTGTTAAAGCCTTTGGCTATATATTCGATACTTAAAATCGTTGTTTTCTCTCTTTCTCTTTCTATCTTTCTTTCTGACACTGCCCTCTCTCAAGTCTTTTTCTTTTTATCTGCAAAGTACGTTCAGAGAAGAAATATGATGGAGAGGAGACAGGAGAGCTGGAGAAAAAGCCTCCGGGGGCTGGTCTCCGACATTTTTACCGACCCCATGCCGAGGTAGCAAGTGCGCCACCCGTTCAACTATTACAAGAGTTGCATGTAGAAAATACGATCCATTTTACATCTTTAGACGCCCAACCGGCCTTCGTCAAGCTTTCTGTCTTCAGACGCTACATTGTCTACTCCACATGACGTTTAACAACTTTTTTTTCGTCTACAAAAACATTTAATAGCTCAAGGTTCAAGTTAAGAGATCGAAAACTAGAGTTTTTTCAATGTTTTCTCTTAATAATTCTTAAATATTTCATTCCAGTTTCATTGCAAAAAAAAATCATGAAAAGAAGCACACCTTCCAAAAAAAATAAACTTCGTTAATCATTAACGATTATTCAATCCTGATAAACGTACTCGTTGAATCGACAGTTCGACGATAAAAGTAATGGCAACGAATCCCAAGCCAATAGCAAAAATGGCAAATGCGAAATCCAAGTCCTCGAGGAACAAAACTTCAAAATCCTCGTCCTTACCTTCATTTTCGATGAGATCAAGAGACTGATGTTCATCGACAAAAACAGTTTTAAAAAGATATTCGCGAATCCCGCTTTCGCTGAAATAAAAATTGTGTCGATTGTACCTCTCTTCCAAAGGCCAATCATCCGAAAAAATGGAAATTCAATTTTTGGTTTCGATCTGATATTATTTTTACGACGAAAACTGTCATCCATTGGAATTTTTTTTTATGTACCGAAGTACTTAATCCATACAATAAAGTTTATTGGGATTATCGGGAAATATAGTTTCAGAAATTTTTGTTGTTGCTTGCGAGCAAGTAAAAGGATTGGACAGATTTTTTTTTCGATATTTATATAACTGGAAGGTAAAAAATGATTGTTGATAAATCGCTATAATAACAACCCGCAGTGTGACGCGTACCAAAAACCTCAAAATGTCAATGTGTGACGATATAACGAAACTGAAGAACGACAATTTCTCTCACCTCGTTTGTAGTTGCGTTTAATGACGCGCAAACACGCAGTTTTTCGCGTTTTAATTGGCGTTTGCTACTTTGTTCGAAACCCTCATGATACAGCTAAACAGAACGAGAGACTTTGATAGCTTTCTGATCATAAAATGACATTTATTCCATTTTAATGCTAATTTAGGGAAATCGTCGAGTCTAAATTGAATAACGGAAGTGACTATCGAGCATTTAGTGTAAATTTTATTCTAGCAAACAGTTCAGATATTCAAAGAGTTTGATTTTATTTATTAAAATGTATTCCATTCAAAGTTTTACAATTTATTTCTTGTTATTCGTTTCCCATCTGTTGTTTTGCCATTTTATTACAATTTTTAAAAAATTTCATTTTGTACTAATTTTTGTAACATCCCAACTATCATTTCGACGACAGGAGAAAGTCATTTTTTCAAATCCTTATCCAAAATCATCCAAGAAATCAATCTAATCGTTGTTCCTGTTTTTTTTTCTCATACGATGGCTGACTAATGATAATAATAAGAATAATAATAATAGTTAGTTTATTAAAAGCAGTAAAAATATTTTTCATTTGTCCAAATGTCTGAGCAGAGTCGATTAAACATATTTATTATCTCATAATATTATGATTCGACACACAAATTGTCGAGAAATGCAATTTTCATAATTCAGGTATTGCCACATAATTAACAATTAATTATAACGTCCAAAGTTATCTTATTGTCTCATTTGTCAAATCTTTTGAAACAATGACCTTGCTCATGATTTAATAATTCGATTAAATAAAAAAAAGAAGAAAAAAATAAGCAACGTGCGATCTTTACGATCTGCCAAGTGTTCTGTGTGTCCTCCGACGAACATCCGGTCGTTGTAGATTTGCAAGAGAATTTTCCACGATATATCTTACGGATTCACCGCGATACGCTTATATTCCATGGCCTTCGAGGACTCGCTCATTTCGTTACGCACCGATACTCCACGACTACACTAAAGATACGCCATTATATCTCCTCGTAATATAAGGGTACGCAGGCCCATATCTTTTAATGTTAAACCCGCAGGCATAACAATCTTGTTAACATGAACTAAAAAACGTTACTTGTTTTTCCCAAATCCATTGCGGACCAAATTCACTGTAATCATTGTTTGCAAAACTATGTTTTATCCCTGGATTTCTAAACTGGCCACTGGATTGACACACTGGGTCTATATGACCCGGAGACCCTTATCCGCTGATCACTTGGAGCTCTGGGTTCGGATTTCATTTTTTTTTAAATCTGGAGTACACTTTGAACATTTCTGATCATCTGTGTATCACGATAGTTTGGAAAGTATCAAATTTAATGCTTTCAAAAAATCATTTATAACTTTGACTACTGGAAAAGTGAGCAAATTATTTTTAAATCCATAACTTTTTCAGTTTTTGATACATTTTACATCAAAAATTGGAGGTGTAGTCATGAAAAATCTTTTGTTTTCGGAAAAAATATGACTACGATGAAATATTTAAAAAAAAATTATTTATTTGAACAATTTAGCTTGTTTTCGACAAGAAAAAAATTATTATAACGCATACAATATTTATTCTAGTAAATTTCATTTTAATTTTTTGATTATTCTTAATTTTTTCTGATATTTTGCTTGTCAGAGAAGAAAATTATTATAGGAGAAAATTATGTAATGAAAACGACGCAAAAGAAGGAATGGTAGAGTGAGGATTTTTGATAAACTGTCATGTTTTGTACAGATGTTTGATTTGCTATCGCGGATTATAATCTGCCAAAAAGAAATATTTGCTAAAAGTGTTTACAGACGAGGAACTAAGCAGAGATTTAAATCTTGTTTTTTAACGTTATATCTTTAAAGATGGAGTATTTTTTGTGACTCAAAACGACTATATTGGTTCGAAGCATTTAGAGACCGATATGCGAGTCTCCAGTATAGTTTTTCTAGTAAATCGTGGGTCTAATGGCTCAGAGAAAAGGAAAAATGAAGGTAACGTTTAAGGGCCAAGAAACTGATGACCGGAGTCTATAGAAACGAGAGACAAATAGAGATAAAAATTTCGAAGCGTTGGAGGAGCAGTTTATGTGTTTAAAGGAAAAAAGACCTTCGGTTACTTAGCAGGGTGACCAAATTTTGTGAATATGAGACGCGCTTGGGGGTCCTGTCAGTTTGAGGACTTTCGATATTTTTAAATGCCAGAAAAACCTTCGTCTGCTAAGAGAAATTAGGAAAAAGGAAACTTTTTGGAGATTCGATTTCTATGTTTGTTTTACCAGGTCAAAAAATATTGACCCAACTATCGTCTGTACGAATAAAAACTTTTTTCTTTTTTTTTTTGGACCCTCTGTAAAGACCTTCGAATTTTCTCTCATTATATAACAAATAAAAATTTTATCTCGAATTTTGAATCGTTGTGTCTCGATTTTTCTTTATTTTTCTGCTCTGCAAACGATTCCAATGAGTGTGAAGATTTTTGGATTCAATTCCGATCCTAAATCGAATTTTTCGAATGGAATTTTTCAAAAATCGTTGCTGTTGACATGTTCAATAAAAAGACAAAAAAAAAATACAATTTCGTGTCCTACGTAATTCGGATAATTAACTTGAGAATAAAAATAAATCGAATAAAAAATGATCTTGATTGCAATTTGAACAGTCAAATCCATCGTAACAATCAATATGGTATGACGATTTCCAAGAGGATCAAATTTTCTGTGCCCCTCGTATCAGCACGTGATATCAAATTTTTAACATTTTATTTCTTTGATAAGATTATTTATTGAAGCGGTTGATACTTGACGATTAGGGCACCACGGAAAAGACGAAATCTTATCTCAATGCGACACAACATTCGTTGTTCCAAGACAAACAAAATCTTTCAAGACATCGTACGATTTTACTTCGTATTTCATTTATTTTTTCCCATAAACCTTTTTCCAATGCCTTTCACGAAATTTCTCTAAATTTTAATAAACGCGATACCAAATTTGCGCATTTTTGTTTATTTGACATCGCCAGGGGTCGGTTGATGAGAATAAATGAGATCAAAATCGTAATTCAAAGTTTTCCAACTTTATTGGCATTCGATTTGTGAACATTATAAGCTGAAAATAGTGCAATTTGGAGTTCATTACTGGCGATCGAGGAAATGTTAAAAAAAAAAAAACTGAAAAATTAACATCCTAATTGTAACAAAAAAGATTTTAAGGTTTTTTTTATTGCTTCTCGAATACTGTTTTAGTCATAATCAGTAAATTTTTTAAATCAGATGGAGCAGAATGTGTGGATACGAGAAAATAATTACAATCGACGTGTTTACCATCAGCTAAATCGATTGCCTCATTAATTGGATAAAATTTTGATAAAAATATATTGTCACGTAATCACAAATGTGTATTAACGATGTTTTTTTTTCATGAATAAAGAGTACACACGAACAAGTTTTTCGAAAATGAATAAAAGTGGTCTATCAATTGACTTTCTCCCGAATTAAGGTGATGTATGAGGAAAAAAAAGTGTTTATGGACATTATTCGCTGCTTTTATTCATCTCTCTTTTCGATCTTTGCTTCCTCTCACCCTGAGGGCAATTGGAGGCGAGCAAGGAAGTTATAAGAACGAGATTTGTTCGCCAAGTTTGGCGGCAGTCAGGCAACTCGTGAGTTCGCGTCACGAGAATGAAAAAATATATATATATATGTACAGAAAGTGAGACAGAGAAAGATCGAGAGCTTCCGGGAGAAACTCGGCTCGATTCACTGTCACGCACGATCGTGGAAACGACTCTCTCTCTCTCTCTCCTTGCAACATTCTTCTCTTTTTCTTCCTTCCTTTTCATCTCTATGTCTCTATCTCCTTCTCTCTCTTTTTCCCTGTCTGTTTTTTTTCTTCTTGTGCAAAATGTCGTTTATGTTATCTCGCTCTTACTTATTATATTTTAAATTACCAAGATCTATAACGAACGATCCTTGAATGTTGTGTCCGCATCGCCAAAGATCGAAGAATCAATGACACGATCGTCATCTTGATACAAACGATTTAAAGCCATGCAGCTAAATGTTCGTTCTCTAGCAATCTATCTACGGATTTTCCACATAAATGCATATTTACTGCTATAAACATGTGTATCATTTCCTGCAGCAGTCCTTGAAAAATATGTAAAAAAAAAAAAAAAAAAAATTGAAATAAAAATTAACAGCAGTCAAAATAAAAAAATTTCAAATCACTTTAACATTTTTTATTTTCAACTTTTAATTTCATTGAAGATTTGGATTTAATTACGGAATTGAAAAAAAAAAAAATTGAAAATTGAAATCAAAATCAAAAGCAGTCAAAATTTAAAAAATTCAAATCACCTTAACATTTTTTATTTTTAACTTTTAATTTAATTCAAGATTTTGATTTAATTGAGGAATTGAAAAAACAAAAAAACAACTTTACAGTTTGAATTAATTCATAGCTGAATTGAATTGCGGACATTGTTGCTGTAAAAAATGGCAGATCTTTATTTGGCCACTATACGATTAAGTAACCTTCGAATTAATCAGTGACATTTAGGAGCTTCAATCTGATACGATTCCTCACAAAAAAATATCACTTTACGGTATTCGTTGACGAATTTTACATAAAATAGAATATTCATGTATCGGTAAATACCAAATTCTAGATATTCGTGAAAAAAGAAAGAAAATGTATTGTCGTTTTCTCAACTACGAAAAATGAGTCGATCCACAATCGATTTTTTTTTTTTTTGAGAGTTATTACGAATTAGGAAAAGGGCCAAATGGTAATTTCGCGACCAAATACACATTTGGGATCTGGTGATTTTTAGAAATGCTTTCAAAAAACCAGTAGCAAATTATTTTAGAAAGCGAAACGCTGCGAGTTTAAAATTGATGAATTTCATGTGATTTTCTTATAACGCGGATCTCTCCAACAATCTTTACGGTTCCATTATAATTGCAGGACTTTTTGGAGCGAATCATTATTTCGGTAACATCTGTATCCACATAAAGTATCCCGCACGTGCGTTACGTGTGCGAAAGGGTAAATTTTAATGCGGAAAAGTTAATGCGAGCTTCCGGGCGGTGGGAATCTGCGCCAGCAGGGAACGACATCACTGCCAAAAGCCCAAGGTGAAGACCACACAACCGTGCGAACAAAGGAACTTCCAACTTCTATATCTCGCACATATACATTCTCGTGTATAAACATCGTCGGTGGGGTGCTTACGTTATGGTCTTTTTCCCTCCGCGTGTATAAACCTCCGCGTATTTATATTTGTTCTCGAACCCGTCTATAGTAAGAAAAGAAAAGGAGTTAAAGCAGATAAAAAGAACGAGCGCATGGTGTATACGAAATGCCGAGTATGAGCGCACATGTTCGATGGGCTGTACTGTGTATTTTGAAACCTGTGAGTTTCCATACACCAAATATATAAATATAAGATGTTAAAATATGTTGTTTAGGTTGTCGTGATCATGGAGATGACGAAAATCTGAAGAAAAAAGTTCCAATGCATTTTGCTCTCCGACGCTCCGGTGATGAGTTATTCATCAATTTGTAGCGACCAATCCGCCGCTCCGATAAGAAAATGTGGGCGTGGAAAGCGGCGTGCGATAACGCGGGAGCCTATGAAGCGAGGCTGGAGGGGCGGAGCGCGCTTATCCGGTGACGCGCATTGGCTGGGAATCAATGAGGAATATCTTTTCAACGATGCATCGGAGAAAAAAGTGAATGCATACTTTTTTCTTCAGAATTTCGTGATCTAACTGTTTCTTGCAGCTTAAGCGCAACTTTAGGAAGAGCTCGTATGTTTCTTTAGTGAAAAAATGGTTTTGCGTTGCTCGTTAAATTCTCACATACATTTTATGCGTGTGATTGTTATACGACCGGCTTACACGTGTTTTTTGTGGCACCACGTGGTTTTGCGAGTACATTACTGTCGACGAACAAAGAATCAGGGGAAGGGGATCCATAGCGCATGCGTACGAGAACGTTAATGATTCCGTGGCGCTCAAAGTTGTCCCGAGCAGTCTGGAACTTGTCCAGCCGCGGTGGGCGTTTGAATGGAAACTTGACCGATGCTGGGAAAGTGCGATTGAACATTGAGCGAAAAATTTACGAGCTTTGGTCTTTATCGCAGCGATATATCGTTGATAAAAATGTGATTTTTTCTTCTTCTTTGATAAAATCGCTATTAATAGCTATTAGCAATAGAGGAATGACTTGGGTATGAAAATTTCATTAAAAAAAATTCGCTCTATCATTTTTTTTTCACTTTCTTTCACAATAACCGTAAAAAATTTCTGGTTTTCAAAATTTTTTCTCATTTTTCTAAAAATACATTTTTTTAGCCTCCGCGCTTGAACGATAAGAAACTAATGATTTCTTGTCATTCATAATAACTCACAGTCAATCTGTCCGATCGTAATGGAAGCAGAAGACAATTGTCTGCGCTCTTTTAGGCTGTGTTTCTCGCCCCCAGTCCATATTCTTCTAGGCGTGTATCCGGTTATCATTTTGCAGACGCAATTCGCAAGGAAGTGAGTGAAAAGAGAGAAGGAGATGAACGTGTTGTTCATCAATCTGTCTTTAGTTCTCTTTTTCTTCGACTTTCGCAAGATATTTTGCTTCGTTCGTCTCTTGCTTCAAAATTTTATCGTAGACTGTACACTTCTTGGAATTACCACGTATCTCTGAAGCCAAGAGCAAGCGAGATATAACGAGTGAGATGAAAAATGAAGGGAGAGAGAGCAAGAAAGATAGAGAAAGGGGAGATGGATCCTGAAAATTGAAGAAGAGGAGGAGGAAGAGAACGAATAATGTGTTTCTCGTTTCTCTCTCTCTCCCTCTCTCTCTCTCTCTCTCTCTCTCTCTCTCTCTCTCTCTCTCTCTCTCTCTCTCTCTCTCTCTCTCTCTCTCTCTCTCTCTCTCTCTCTCTCTCTCTCTTATTTGATTCACCAGCCTCTTTGGGCTGTTCAGCTTTTTTTTCTCTCGTTTCTTTGCTTTCCTGGCCTCCGATCCCTCCTGTAGTTTATTTCTCTCTTCGTTTCTCTGCTCTTCGAATCTTCGGACTATCTTTCTCTTCAACCACATCCCTCTATAGTAATCTCTCTCTTATATTTCTTTCTCTCCTCTCTCGCCGTAACAGGGTTTATCTCTTTTATTCATTTTTCTCACTCTCGCTCTCTACGGGACTCACATACAGTCCATTACAACAAGTCCTGATCTCCTGCACTTCTTTCTCCACTCCCTTCGTCGTCGACCTCTCTTCTTCCTTCTTTTCGACCCCACCAAGGGTCCATCAACAACCAAATAAAAACCTTCCATCCACTTGTACAGTCGCATCTCCCATATTTATGCACTTTTTACAACAAAGAAGATATTCGCACTTTAACACTCTTTTGCTTCGATGTCACTAATGACGCTGATCCTTCAAACTTACGCTCTTTTTTTATTCGTCTTTACAACAAAATTAAGATCAATCGTCAGCTTTTATCAACCCAGAAAAAAACTTTAGTGATTAAATTTGTATTTCACAAACAAATCAAAACACCAAAATTTTTCCTACTCCACCAAGTGACACTTTTGTTAATAACTCTCCGAAGTCTCGATTCATTGCTATAAACTCTTAGCCTTGATCAGTCGACCCTTCCACGAGTCCAAAAACAATGTTTCAACTTGTTCAATATAGAAATTTAGCAAAACACGATTTAGTACAAACGTCACAAACGGTAAGCCAATGATTTATAAGATTCTAAGATTTTAATGACGATTTGACTTCATATCGTTGCTTCATCGCCTTTTCTTTCTCTCGTAACAAAATCTGATGAGTTTTCTTTGTTTTGTAGGAAAAAATAATTCCTACAAATAGTATAATCGTTTATACGCCTCGTTATTGAGTGTATAGGTTACGAATAAATAACAGAGAGGCCAGTCTTTGGGTTATCCTTATCTTGCATGAGGTTATCGCAAAATTAATTGGAATAACATGAACGTAATCACAGCATATCCGCCAACAAAACCGACAGTTGGATATTTTCACGTGTACAATAAACTATACAAACTAAATATGTTTGTTTATAAATTACGTGCAACGTGCCTGATAAATGGCAAGTTTCCTCGCGTATACATAAGACCAAGAGCATAAACAAAAGACCGGGAGCTCATGCGCCAATCTTTCATAAATAAACTAATTCTCGAGCGTGTTAAATGTCTGACGCGGTTATGCGGAGTATAAACTATTTTCAATGAAACACCTAAACATTGGACCATTTTCAAATAAATAGAGAGAGAGAGAAAAAAAATGATGCTAATTACGAATAATTGAGGAATGCAATTTGGATAATTGGAAATATAAATTGGATGTGAAAAGAAATTATAAAAATAAAAATTCTTCACATTTGTAGAGTTTCGTACAAAACAACAAAAAATAATGAATTTCTGAACATATTTTAACATTGTAAATCATTTTTTTTAATTCTTTACTCGAATAATTACAACTCCATTGTTCTTGAAATTTATATTTGGATAAACGTCATTTTTGTCATCGTTATTTTTCAAGTCTAACGAAATTTTTTCCCAAAACGATGATTTCAGAGTTGATTACGAAATTTTCCAACCAGGTATGACGATTTAAAGTTCGAAGAGTTTTCAGATTTCAAAAACGGTAAACAATATTATAAAATCGATTTTTTATAATATTTTGTTATTAAACAAACGTCGTTTGTTTACATTTTAGACTTGGAGAGACTTTTAAGAGGTTTCATAATAAATTTACATTGATTAAAGAAACATTATTTAGGCAAACTTGACATCCATGCGGAAGTTTTGAACCTCAAAAGTCATAAAACTGACTGCAAGATTATTTATTAACCTTCGACGATTGTAAATTAACATTTGACATTCCTATCATCATTTTTTTTGTTCGGTATTAAAATTGCCTAATAAAGCTGATAAATTATAGATCCTGTGGAGACTTCGTTTTAACTTCGATCGTATTTTTTCTCTGACAATATTTCTTGGTCGTTTCATTATCCGTGGCTTTTTCTATATTGCACAAAATGTATTCTTTGTGTCGTATCGTTTGTCAAAAA
The DNA here is from genome assembly GCA_948107755.1 of Campoletis raptor. Classification (NCBI taxonomy): domain Eukaryota; kingdom Metazoa; phylum Arthropoda; class Insecta; order Hymenoptera; family Ichneumonidae; genus Campoletis; species Campoletis raptor. The sequence continues at coordinate 5,816,724 of OX403630.1, read as the reverse complement.
TTCATGATGGATATTCATCACTTATGATTATTTCGTCAGGAACTAATTACGCAGAAACTCTATCGGTTCGTGATAAGCCAAGTCGTTAAAGTTATTATTATTTTTATGAAACAAATCGTAGGAAATTTGCATCCATCGAAACTCAAATAATTATCATGTTATCAGGCAATAAAATGTCTAGGTTTGTTTCGGGAATAAAATGTTTCGTGAAAAAAAAAATCGAAACTAAATTAAAAAATCAATTATTAACTAATCGATACCCGAATATTTGTTTTTTCCATCGATATTTTTTCTAACGATTCAAAAATTTCGCAACTTTTCAATTAATTCTGGATTATTGATTATAAATTACAAAAAAAAAAATAAACAATCAAAATAAGTGACAGAATGTACACGTAACTTAAATAAAAATATAAACGTCGAGCAAAATGTAACGAAATTAATGTTTTAAGGGAAATATTATATGATAATAAAATTATTTTACTGAAATAAGTTATGAAGAAATTTTTATGTGTCCTCCCAATGATGGCGAGCTGATTTCAAAAAATGACGTCGAACCATTTGAAATGAATTTCGTTGTGCTCGTGACTTCATTCGAATTCGATTAAAATAATAATTCTAACAATAGTATCAGAATGAATTTTAATTTATTTTTAATTAGAGAATAAATCGACGAATTTCTAGTCCATTTGGCATACGAAGATCTATATTTCAATACATAAATAATGAAAGCTCGAGAAATAATGCTTCAGACCAGAAGACACACAGAAACTTATTCGCAATCGATGAAAAAAGCAATGAAAAAAAAGCACTCGTTATCGACTTGTCTTTTACGTCAATCGGTCATATCTTTTCTTCTCTCTTTCTTTCTTTCTATCTCTTTTTTTCACTCATTTAGCTTGATAAGAGTAAAACATGTTGAAAAAACTCCAACACGAAGTTTTTTACACAGACCTCATTAACAAAGAAATTTTTTAAATGATTAAAAATTACATTTTTGTAGGTGAACTTGTATTGGTTTTTGGGATTCTCTTTTATATCGCTTTCTGTTCTGTTAAGGCTTCACGCAATGTTTAGACACCTTACGGAACTAGGAATCGAAAGTGTGCTCTTCGAAAGTGAAAATCGTCTCCAAATACTTTCTTCTTCTATTTCGTAATACTTTCGATAGAGCCCACACCTGATTTTAAATTCAAATGATTAATTCTTGTTTTTTTTTTTATTTCATATAAAAATACTCTGCTAACGATTCGATCATATAATAAAATGATACACATTTTTTAATCAAAACACACACTTTTTTGTCATGATTTGAGAAAGTTTTCTTGTCCATTTTCAATGAGTTTAATAAAAATGAGAAACGTGTTATCACTTCTGGGATCATTCATGAGATTGAGTCTGAAACGTGATCTTTAAGTGTAAAATGTGACGTTGCAAATTCTCGGTTTCAATACGACGATGTCAATGAGAGGATTGGATTATCTCGTAATGACACAATTTTTTTTTTTTCATCTTTTTTAACGACAACTACGTTTTATTGAACTCCAAACAAATTTAATCGGATTAAAAGATTCTTGTTTTACTGATTTCCTCATAAAATTATCTAATATCATCAAATTTGACCTCAATTATTTATAAAACTGTTTGAACACACGGTTTTTATGGTTTTCATGAATGTCTCGTTGACCCAAAATGTTTCCTCGTAATTAATCAAACACAAATTGTCTATAATCGTAACAGAAAAAAAAATTCGTCCATAACAATATAAAACCTTTTTCAAATTCACTCGTTCTTAAGTCTCGCACTAATTGTTATTTAAACGAGAGAAAATGCGCAAAAGAACATTTGACAGGAAAAAAAATTAGCCTGTGAAAGTGAAAGTGCGTTTCGGAACGATCTCGTACGAGAAAATATTGCCACAGTGGATGTAAACACTTTGCAACAAAAAATGGAAAAGAGAATGTGTAAATTTATCTTCGTTTTGAAAAAAAAAAAAAAAAAAAAAAAAACAAAAATCGTCCGAAAACCCGCGAAAACGAGTATGCGTCTCAATGGTTTTTTGAAATGTTAAAAAAAAAAGAATAATTGATTAAACACGATTTTTGAATAAATGTCATTCTTTTTTTTTTTTTTTTGAATTTTATCATATTCAGTAAAGTTTTGAATCGCATTAGGTCGTCGAAAGGTTTCTGATCTTGTACTTCTTCGACACTTTGTGAGCGATTATTGTAAAGAAAATTGAACAAAGTTCAGATTCGTTGCTTCGAACAATTAAAAGAGCAAAAGGAAGACAGAAAAGAAAAACCTGCTAATAATTTTGTTCTTTCTTATGTGCGTGTTTGTGATGACGTCACAGACGACGAGAATGAAGGGGTTCGTACACATTGTGACAAGGAGGTAGGGAGATCATTTGACCCCACTCATTGTTTCTAATCCCACAATAAATTGAAGCAGCTGTACGAGCAATTGATACGAATTTACCGTACAGTCCGGCTCACAATTCAAATTTGCTCTTATTACTTAAATTGCTTTTATATTCATATTAAAACTCTCGTTCAGATACATTGACGATTTTATTGTTTCGATTGTTCGAGTTGAAAAAAAAAAAAAAATTCAAGTACAAAGATGTAAAAAAATGTTTTTCGTAGTTACAAAAAATATATTTAATCCACAAAAACATCGCAATTTTGTTTTTTTGTTCAATTTCTTTTGTCATTACTCCATTGAAACAAAAAACACTGAAAAAAACAATAAACAACCGTGAATTCGAAATTTCAAAGATATTTTTTGGAAAATTAAAAATTTTGAACAAATTCACGAAATATTAAAACGAAAAATGACGAACTAACAATTTGATAAAATTCAACAATAAAAAAGACGATAATCTGGAATAGTAATTGGAGCAGAGGACAACGTGACATCGCTGACACGAATCGGTTTTTTTTCTACTCGACGTTTATTCCTAGCATTTAACAGTATTTTCATTAAATTTCGTAAAAAATTTAGCCGTCAGCTTCGTTTCATATTCTGCCAACGTTAGCGTAACCGGTAAAACACGAAAGAATTTTATTTTATTTGACCAACGTTAGGGAAACTATTTTTTTTTGACGATTTTTTTTTTCTAGAAATCAAGGCCAAGCGAATAACGTACGAGAGCATTAAAAAATACTACGAAAAAAAAAAAAAAAAAAAAAAAACAGAAATGACTCTCGTACACAAACGAAGCTAATTGGTAAAAAAAAAAAAAATTACAACAGTTTTTTTCAACGTTTCAATTGTTCAATCAATTGTAAAATTTCTTTCACATGCTTTACGAAAATTTCTCTAATATGCGCAGTAAACATTCTTTTCCATGTCAAAAAAGAAAACATTTTTTCTTTCGCTCAATTTTTCAATATATTTGAAAGAAAAATAAAAGTAAAAAACATTTAATTAAAATTCAAAGTAAAATGAACGAAATTTAAGAGCACTCTTCATTATATTCTGAGCCATTGTACATTCAATGTTATTTAGCTTTTCGGTTTATCAGGCGAATGGTGTGGAGTATAGAAGGTAAAAAAACAAACAGCCCTTACCGTACATTACACATAGACGCTAATTCATGCGAGTCACCGGTGAGTCCCTGGAGACTTTGAGTATTCAAGCGAGCAAACTCTTCGTAGGAAGTCTGGTACGTGACGTTGCTGTCAAGAGTCCCCTCAGTAATGTTCTTTCTCTCTTTATCTTTTCCTGCGTTGGGGCCTGATACGGTCATGGAAAATCCAAAAGAAAGAGAGAGAGAGAGAGAGAGAGAGAGAGAGAGAGAGAGAGAGAGCGAAAGAAGGAAAGAAACTCCTAACGCGCACACATTAATAAAAATAAAAACGTGTTCGAAGAATGAGAGAAGAGACGAAATAAAATGAAAAAAAAAAGTATTTGAAGATAAAAGTAAAAAAAAAGATATTTGAAAAAACGATGAAACAAGGGAGCTGTGGAAAAAAAAATGAACGAACCCTGGGGGGACATCTCGCCGCCACGACGTACCACATCGTGCATATGAAATGCGGGTTGTCGTTACATGTGTTTTACGCGTCGACTTTACGTGCCTCTCCTCCTCCTCCTCCTCCTCCTCCTTCCTCCTCTTCGCCTTCTTCATATTGCTTGTGGCTTTAAGAAACTCCCCGTCCATAGCTCTCCAAGTTTCGCTTTACACACCACCGTGGCCAATGCCCAGCAGCAATGTAATAATGTAACAAACAGCACGCTCGATCGGCAGCTCTCCGAGAGCGAAAGATCGTGCGTGCGAAAGACTCCGTGAACAACACGTTATTTTACTGCCTCTCTATTCTATGCCACAGTCGTTCCAGACTCCAATAACTTCTGGAATTGCTCATACAGTACCGAGAAACTCCCTTTTACGTTTAGAACACACATAGATTTAATGCTTTTTGTACAGTCATTTGCCAAAAAACCGGAAACGACACCAGACTAACATTTTTTTTTCAAGAATTCTTAATTAGCTACGTGTTCTTTTGTTTTTTTACTTATTCAGACATCGGGCCTGAAGTTCCCGTCACAGTTCTCAAGAATCGATACAATTTCGTGTGTTTTATTTCACAATCTAGAAAAATTCAACAATATATTTAAAAATCGTAATTATTCATCGATAGCCAAAGTTAATTAGACGCGAGCGAGGCTAATAGTTAGTTGGGTGACCGTTTGTGGTTGTGCAACGTTTTGTCTATCAATTGCTGAACCTGAGCCAGTTTTCTGGAGTTTCTTATGGTGTTGATCGGCTGAAAATCGGTAAAAAAATAACTGCAAATAAGAAAGTCTTGTGCAAAAATGATAATTAATTCATTTATCACAGACTCATCAATAAAAAGTTTATTCATGTTTCGTAGTTGATGAAAAATCGAAAGAAAAAAATATTAGCGAACCGCATTAATTTGTCATCAGTCACCATTTAAAATTTGTTTTATTGGAGTCGATTTTTGTAGATCGTGACGTTTCGTTGGGAATTTCTTTCACTTTTGATGACTTGAGACAAACCACATGAAATTTTATGTTAATTTTAATAAATTAGAGGAGTTTTGTTGATTTGTGTTTAATTTTAATGAGTTTCGTGATTTAGTTATGAATTTATCAATTGAAATGATTTATAAAAATCAATTAAAAAATTGGATATTTCGAGAACGATCGTATATAATTTCGTGTCTAAGTCAAATATTTATTTTCTTCATTTTTGTTTCAATTCCGTTCTAATCCTTTCCGTCAATAAAAAAAAAAATATAGCTTCAAATATTAAAAATGGAATGATTATACTTGAAAAATAAATAATAAATTGTTATAAATAATTCTGGTTTTTTTATTTAAATTGACCGTGTGGGTGTGTATGGGCAATTAATAATTTCGCCATCGTCGCCCAATGTCGTTGTAGGAAAACCGTCGTTGTCAACGCAATATGGCATTCCGTTACTGATTTGAAGAGCGTTGTAATTTCCATCACCTCCACAGTCTTGAGTGAATTCGATATTTTCTTCCGCAAAAAGAATACTGTCGCGTGCACAGTCTGAATAAAATAAAAATCAAATAAATATTGATGAAATATATGAACCCTTACTTGCCACCTTGGGGTACAAAACAACCCCAGGTTTATATTTCCTTAAATTTAAGTATCCACTTTTGTTGGCTTTAGCATTTTTTTTTTAGTGTACTTAAATTAAATTTTTGGTTATATAAAGTAAATAATCTTTTAAAAAAGCTGTCTAATATGTTCTAAAACAATTTTCAAGTCGAAATATTCAGTAGTTCATTTTTTATAACAATTTTTGTCAATGGGGTACAAATCTACCTCGTGGTGGCAAGTACGTAATTCTACAGAGGTGTGGCAAGTGAGGGTTAAAGTGATTTTTTGATCTAATGAAAAGTATATTTACTGCAAGTCGTTCTGGGAACGTCAACCACGCTCGGTGCAAAAACTCCGATTTGTTTTCCATCTTTCCAGGTGCAATGGATCCTAATATGTAATAAGAAATGCCCAATTATTCGTGAGATTCAAAAAAATTGTATTCGACTCTTGGGACACCCTGTACGTAGATTTCTATAGATTTTAATAAACTAATGAATTGTAATTCATTTAAAACAATAAACTTACGTTTTTTTGTCGTATCTGTACGATTGGTAACTTCCATCGTAATCGCACAATGGCATATCGATGTGTACATTCTTCGTACCATGAATTTCAAATTTTTGAAGTACGTGTATTCTTGCGAGGGCTGCACTTTCGCACTGTCTCATGTAATAGTGTCTCAGGCCATTTGGTTTCTCTAAATCTACAATTTTACCATTTCGACTTAATAATAATTCAATAAACGTGGAATTGGCGCTTCCACAGTCGATGGTTTTTGAATTATTTATCAATTAAATTGTTTTTATTAATAATTAATTTCTTATCATGCGGTAAATGTATTTGGACGTGAGCGATCGATTTATTTTGTATTTTCACTGAAATATATTATTGTTTATGAAAAAATACATGATAATTTAATAAATTTTTTACGTTTCTAACACAATTCATTAAAATGTATGATTTATTGATTTTATAAATAGTGTTTTTTTTTTCAAATCTATTTTTGAATATTTAAATAAATAAAATGTTTAAAAATTAATAATAATTTGTAATTTTTGCTGATAACTCACAACAAGGAAGTTTTCGCATCATGGACTCGGGATAAACTCGTTCAGTTGGTTTACCAGTCATGGGTTCGACGCACCAACACATGCCATTGTCACATTGAAGTTTATCGTAATTTCCATTTTCCTTACAATGGATAGAAACGTCCATTCTCGTAAGTTCCGCTCTCTGTCTGCTACAACCTGAACTCCATTAATTTATAGATTCAAATTTTTCAGATAAATAAATGAAAGAGTATTAGAGAGAAACTCACTGCAAGTCATTTTGTCAGCTTTGGGGTCAGGATTGGATGTTAACCAGGACCAGCCAAAAATTCTATTTTGGAATTGTTTGCTGCAGCAAAAACATCTGTACGATAAAGGATTTTGATTATTGTCCATTATTCAAAATTGATAGGAGGAAACATCCCTTTTTTCATGGTTTTTATACTAAAAAACGCTAGTGACAAAATACAGAAAATCAAAAATTCAAATATGAGTTGAAGCAACTGATCGTTAGTGAAATTCTCATGAAAAAAGGTCTTCATTCATTTTTATGTTTGAATTGAAGTTGAAGATATATTTATTTTTAAGTGACAGCCAATTGCGTGCTCAGGTGTCAAAAGTGGGAGTGACAACACTTGAAACAATGTACCATTGGCTTAGCATTGGTCTCGTAGGGGTCAAACTTGGCCAATGATAAGCCAATTGTAATATCCAAATATTCCAAATATCCAAATATCCAAATATTCAAAATATCCAAATATCCAAATGTTCCAATATATTGCAAATATTCAAAGTATTCAAAATATTCCAAATATTCCAAATATGACGATTTTGGCATTATTCAAATTTTTTAATTACATAGAGAGTGTCATTAGACAATTTTTCATCTTACCTGCCTTCGGAAGTCTCTCCTTTGCAAACAAAAGCTGGATAAGAACCGTCTGTACCAACATCTTGGCAAGAAGGCTGTTCAATATCATTTACCAAACCCAAAGTAGTTCCAACAAAAAAAATCTGAGCTAGAATAATTGACGTCCCCAGGGACAAATTCATGTTTCAATGGTTTCGATCCACTCGTTCGAGCAACGTGATTAACTGATGCATTTGAACTGTCGAATCGCGAATCGCAACTATTTCTTTCCTTTGTTTTTAATCTAATCTGTGACGAGTTTACTTCGTCGATGCAACGGAGAAGAGATTAAAGAAGGAAATTGTGTACATGGGTGGAGTCAGAATGCATTTGTTATCTTAACATCGTTGGAAGAGAAAAAAGAGAAAGAGATAGAAGGACGATCGATCGATCACTCCACGTCTATCATCGTGTTTTCTTTCTCATTCATTTTTTTCACGAAACACCTATTTTTTTAATGGACGAAGAACGTTCCCATTTATTTCAAAATCTCCATGAAATAATTCGAAATCTTTTTACTTTATAAAAAGTCTTTTTTTTTTCAAAAAGCTCGCTATAGTTCTTTTAGGCTGAATTTTACCAAATGCATTCTTTAGATTTGACACGAAGAAAAAATCTTCTTCTGTCATCGATTCCCATTCATTTTGCCCCGAATAGATCTCACACGTGATTTTTTTTTCATCAACTTTAGACATTCTTGCGAAAATAAGTTTTTATTGTTAATAATAAATAATTGTTAATAATAATAATAATAATAATAATAATAATAATAATAATAATAATAGTAAGTTGTTAATAATAATGGAAAATAAATAGTTTTGACACTTGTTCGTACGAAATATTCGAGATGAAGCACAATTTGTATCAAATTACATTCAGAGCATACTCATGTTTTTGTATTGCTATATGTATATATATATATACTCGTCTGCGTATGTGATGGCTTATCAACTTATCATGTCGGTTATAATACCTTGACGAGAGGTGGAGCTCGAGTTAAATTGACAGCAATGATGTCTCGTGCAATAGCATTTATATAGTTTCAAATATTATTGCTCCTTGTTGTACGAGTCATTCCAGACTAAATCAACAGAGATTCTAATTCATTTTTAAATTTGAATAATTTCACTTATTATTCATTTTTTATTCAATTTTTTGTTACGTTACATTGAAAATGTTGACAAACTGTTTTTTGTCACAAAAAACATCCAATTGAATCTTTTGTTTCGAACTTTTTTTTTTTTTATCCTCTTGAGAATCATTTTTGTTTGTTTTGAGGAAAATAATAAAATGTTCAGAAACCCTTTGCCATATTTCTTTAAAATAACTTTTCATGGTGATTTCCTTCCCTTTATTTGAATGTTTTATTTCGAAGCATTTATACTCGAAAAGTGTATTTAATTCTTTCTTTTTATTCTATAAATTGCAATAATTTGATAAAAAGCATGGAACCTCTGTTTTTGTTTTTTTTGTTTTTTTGTTTTTTTGTTTTTTTCATTATTTAATTGAGTAGGTGCTGTTGTTTGTGGTCAGTTCTGTTTTGAAAGTTTCATTAAACTTTTAGATTCCGTTTGAATCGAAATTAGTGAGTAAATAAATATAATAATTCTGTCGTAAATTTCAGTCAAATTCTTCGTTTGAGAAAAAATCTCCGAGGTTATAAAATATTCTCGAACGAAATGAAATCATAAGTTTCAAGAATTTTTCTAGAAATATATTTTCTTTGGAAGATGAAGGAATAATTTGGAAAATTTTTTCAGGTTCCGTAACATGATTACAAATGATTTTGTAAGAAAAATTTCATCAAAAAAATGCAGTTATATTCTTTTTGAAATTGGAGTTTGCACGTAGAGGTACACGTTTTGAAAAAATAGGACTTTAAGCTGATGAGAGGAAAAGAAAAAAAAAATTCCATCAAAACCGTGTGAATTCGGTCTGGAAAGCTCCATGTGTATACACCAAGAGATTAAATGAAGGGATAGCGAGTGAGGGACGACCGTAGCGTAATCAAAAAACCGGTTCTGGGAGGAAAAAAAAATCTCAAAAACTGTACCCGCGAAAGACGACGCTCGAGATGTGCGCTTTCGCGCGGGAGAAGCTTCCCCGTCCCTTCTCTTCCTCGCAGTATCTTGCACAAAGATTGATGATCAACTGGTTCCATGTTTTATCATCATGGTCTTCTATGCTAATAGCCAATTTAAAAAAAAAAATAGAAATTTCGATATTTCCGAATAGGAAACATAATTTTTTTCATTTGAATCCCATATCGATGATTACTTTAATTTTTTTTAGTGTAAAGAAAAATCAGAAGTTTTGTTAAAATGATGCAATTCGAATTTATTTTGAAATTTAATTACTTCGCAAGTTGCTATATTAAAAAAATATTGGTAACGTGTCTCAAATGGTGAAAATGAATAGAAAAAAAAAACGTTTTTCGATTGTAACCAATTCTAAAGTCATTAATTAAAATCATTTTTCTATAGATTTATAAATTTGAATCCCAACTGTCTTTTATTAAATATAAATCAATAAAAAATACAATATTGATTAACATTTATCAAATAAGCAATTTGTAGAACCGTCGTGTAATGAAAATTCATCAAAAACATTCAAATTCTCAATAACTTTTCTGCATGTATTATCATAAAAGAAGATTGCGAGTAACTCGATATTTATAGTTTTTAAGAGAAGACTAAAATAGCAAACAATAAAAATGATGAACGACGACAAATTTCTCGAGTATGAGACCATACAGTACGAGAAAAAAGTCACGTGGTCGCTTTATTTCGTAAATTATCCACACACACACTTAGAAACACGGATGTCCTGGTCGGTCAAGAGATAAGTTCTTATCGGACTTCATTAAGAGTGAATGATGACGAAGTGAAAAAGACAGATTAGAGAAGAAGAACGTTTTGAAGAGTGTTCTTGTAAATTTGTACGAAAAAAAGAAAATAAAGTGAAGATTTATTTGTTGAATACTTCGAGAAAAAACATTCTCATGAGATATTGTCACGTGATTTTTGGCAAAAAAACATTCAAAGCTGAATGAAATTCTCTGGCATTAAATTTCGTTTTCAAAACTAAAAAAACACTAATTTTTCTTAATATTTGAATTTAAATCATTGTTGCTGTCACTGTTGATATTTTTACGTTATTATTATTGTTATTACAGTTGAACGAACGGAGTAAATGAAAAGGGAGGAGTTGTACTTCGCGATGTTTTTTTTCCCCATTTCTCTGTTGCCTGGTTCTGGGGGTAGGCAGAACCCGTTCGACGACTTTTACTTCTTGTTCGCAGTGTTCCTTTTATCGACTGTCCCCATCGTCTCCAATCGCAACCCTTCGTTCTTTCATCTCGTCTTTCGGCAATCGAAAGATTTTTGGATTCGTGATTTTCTTCCAATCAAATTGGCTCAATCGATTTTTTAATCAATTTTTTAGTATTTAGTTGAGAAATTGAAAATCGACGCGATCTCGATTCGACTGTTGAGTATTTTTCGTGAGATTTTCTCGTGGGAAATGTCGACAGATTGTGATTTCACAGATTTTTTGAAATCGATTGATATTTTACCATTCTAAGGGCGCGTCTGTGTAATTCTTTTATAATTCTTTGAGCGATCGAACTCGAGATGACGAACCTGAAGCACGGTCAATATCGTTTGTTAGATCCGAGGGCCCTTTTCTCTCATTTTGACCATTAAAGCGTTACGTGTGCAATGGCCACCCGCATGTCGCCATATCGCATAGAGTATATAGTCCCAATTCTCATTATATGATTTATAAAATTGTCCATTCCCCTACGGTCATCATTGGTACTGATGTTACTCCATCACAGAGTTCTCGGCGTTGAGTTGTCGTTTGCCTCTTACTGAGCTCTTTTCCCCTCGACCCTCTTTTCCCCTTCGACAAAAGCGTATGCACACATATGCTGTTAGAAAAATTATGGTGCCGAAATACGGGTCCTTTAATCATACAGATTGGCCCCTTAAGTGAAATTGACGCGACATAACAATAGGAAAAAAAAAAAGAAAAAAAAAAACACATGTATGACACCCCTATGAAATTTGATTTCTGTGGGGATCTCAAACTTGGGATGAAATGTAATAAAAACAGCATTGCAATAATACACTCGAGATACAAAACTTGCTGGATCTTTTGAAAGTTTACGAAAAACATGAAATTATAGAAGAATTTATTTAAAAAATGGTAATTTAACGAAAATTTCGATAAAGAATTCGATTTTATATCATTTTTTAATTGGTCACGATATTGGATGTAATTAAATCACGATTTTGACCTAATTTTAAAAGATTTGAATTTTTGAATGACTTAACGATTGAATTAATTTGAAAGTTTTATTCATAATGACAGATTTTTTTTTTTTTTCTAATGGATTTTTACTATTTCTTATTTTATAATTTTTATTATTCACTCTGAGATGGTTTTTTTTGTTTACATTTATCAACAATGTAACATCGCGTTGGTTCATTGAAGAATGAAAAAAAAAAAACGTTCGTTTGTAACAATGTTACAAGTTTATTTATAGTTGGATGTTAATGACTAAGAACACGGAAAACATTTTTGTTTATTATCGACAACGCGGAAGTAACTTCCGGCTGCTGTAGCGTGCGATGCTTCCTTCCGGTTTAAACAATTATCGTCTCTCTTCCATAGAATTTTTCGATGTCATTGTCATTTATAAAGTTTAATTTTTGGGATTGTCGTCCGGTCGTTACAGCATGGAATTTTTTTTTTTTTAAGAAACATACGTTCAATGTTCGATCCAATTAAAATTGTCTGATTAATCAGACAAATTAAAAGACATTTTTGAATTTTTTTTTTTTCATCAATTTTGACTCATACATTTTTTTTCAAATTTTTTAATCACATTGATTTGGAATTGAGCAAACGTTTATATGATTTTTCTTCAACATATGCAAATTGTGTAAAGGTTCGAAAAATCGATTTACATATTTATTTCATTCATACTTTTGTATTATACTTTCAAATGAATATTTTTTTATATTTCATTGACTATCAAACGACGCTAGAAAATATATTCCTATACAGAAGCTTAAAGGACTACAAAAAAAACGTACAAAAATTTCGTGTAAGAATGCAACTCCTTAAGTATTCCACTCGTCTTTCCCGGAGGGTGAGTTGGATGCACGTGTCCTATGACATTTTTCTGTCGCGACACGTTCCTAATGGTTTATTCTTAGTGGTTTTATTATTTTATTTGTGTTTGATCGTTTAAGATGTGGTTTGTCAATCGCTGTTGAACAGAACGTTTAGAATTGTTTTTCATTGTTTATGATTTCCATTCGAGGGACTGCATTGCAATATTTGTGTACAAAATATTTTCGTATTGAGGGAGAATTTTTTTTTTTTTTGGTTATCGGCGTTTTAAACAAATTGGATGTTGAGTTGACTTAGAAAATAAAGAATTTCCGTATCACTGATGCTGCAAAATTAATTTTCGATTAAGAAATAAAAAACTTCGATGCAATTACCCGTGAGGAAATTTCTTAAAGGGACACAATGTTAAAAAAAAGGAAAAAACAATGAAAATTGTGTATCGATCTTTAAACGATTTTTGGGCAACCCTCGATGTTATTTTTCTACTGATTTATCCCATCGTCCGAGACTGCTGGACACCTGCAAGGATATCCTGGGGCGGGTGAAGAAAACAAATAAAAAGAAGAAAAGGAAGAAGTTGCAGAAAAAGAAGGAGAAGAAGAAAAAGAAGAAGGTTGAAGGTACGAGAGGAAGAAGAAAAAAATGGTGAAAGAGGAAGAAAAAAATTGGGCTCATCTCGTGGAGACCGGTCTGTCTGGTCCCTTGATTTGAAGGCAAGTGCTCGACAGAACATCCCGTTTTCTCCCTCCCCCTTTTCATCCTTTTTATACTTGACTCATTCCTTTTATTACTCTTTTTTCTTCAGACATCTACCTTCTTGTTTCTTTTCTCCTTGATATCTTTGATCCTTCTGCAGTCAGAAGGACTAGATGGATGCGTGTCCTTCATATTCATCCTTGTTAATCTCATCCCAAAACAAAAACAAAATACTTCTAGACACGCACAAGCTTTTGTTCATTTATCAGTTTTCCAACTCGATGATTTCTTCTTCATTCTTTCTCCCATTTCAATCTTTTAAAAGCTTTCTCGGTCTATTAAATCAACTTTCGAAAATAATCAACGTTTTTGGTGACTCTTCTAGTGAAATATTCTGTCATTTTAATCGATAAATAAGCCAAACGTTTTTTGTTCATTTTGTTACTTAACGAGGTCCACGCGACATAATCATAATACAAAGTAACGGCAAAATCATCAGATACAATTTTTTGCAAGATCATTTTTTGGAATTTTGCGTGAATCTTCTTCAGCATCGTATTATAATGTGTCAAAAATTTGAGGTTTCACCGTCTAGTAATCGAGATATTCAGTGTTTAAAATCGCAACTTCAACACGAGGACTTGTGGGAAGTTACGAAAAAAGACGATTTTTCAAAACAAATTACTCGATTTCTAGACGATTAAACTTTCTCAAATTTAACCCAAAGTTGAGTATTATTGTTAAGAAGGTTCGTACGAATTTTAAACAATTAAACTTGGAATTCGTCTAACGCATGCCTAACGCGCGAATCTCCTTAAAGAATCTCTGTTTTTTAAATAAAATAAATACTTTCGATCAATCCAGAGACTTGTGTCATTAAATACAATTCGGTTTTTTGAATTTCGAAGAATGAATAAGTGACATAATGCAAATCTGACTTTCACGATATCAACAAGTTGCCAATATTAATAAATTTTCGAAAATAAATGCAAAATTTCTTTTCCTAAAGTTTTTTTACTTCTTTTTTTAACAATGCATTGGAGAAACGATCGTAGATGAACGTGCATGAATTTATAAGAACCCAACATCTCTTTTATTGTGCCTCACGCCATAGCAGGTCTACGTGCAAATATCATTTTGTTGTATTGTCTCATTTTTATTCCATGGAAGACATATTTCTGTGGAAATAATATTTTTTAAATCTATTTATTGCTGTTTTGTTTATTTCCAGCATGCGACATTGAAAATAACGTGAATTCACTTAATAAATTTATCAGATTACCGAAATGTTACAAATAATTGAATTAAATCAATGGTGCAATGTCTTTAGCCTTTATTCTTCAGTTTTTGGGGTCAAGATTATCACTTTCTATAAGAATACGTTGAAAAATCAATGATAATTACAATCCTTCGAACTAATTGTTTTAAATTAAATTTCATGAAAATTCTTATCAGGCCTTTATCAACGTGAGATATTCTAATTGATTTTGTACTATTTTACAATCGGGTCCAATGGACCCAAACAGAAATGCTTAAAAGTTACATTTTTCGAACCATCATTGTGTGTTTTTGTTGTGTCTTTTCGTTGAACCTCAATTAGCATAAATCATCAGACAAGATATTAAAGAGAAAAAAGTTGCGTTTAATATTTAAGGGTCCCAATTTTAGTGGACGTTATTTTTAAAGACGATGTGCGTGTTTTTCGCTGCTTTTTTCCTCTCCTTCTTCTCCTTCTTCTCTTTCCTCGTAATGCAGCTCATTTATTCGTCGTTTTTTTTCTCTTTCATGTTCACAAATCGAAGGGTCCTAATAAGTTCTCTTCTACGAACAATATCTATATACATATATATCTGTAATAATGCCAAATTACACGTTGCATCTTATAACATGTATTATATACTTCGACACGGCGTTCTCAACATTTCCTCATGGTTACAATTAGAGTAAAATTATCCAGTAGCGCACACTTGACGTTCCCACTGTTTGAATTGAACGACTAAATCGAGATCAGAAGGCTTTTCATTTCAAAACAAATAAAAAAAAAAAAACTTAAAATCATTCCACAATTTCCAAGTCTTTTAAAAATTCTCAAAACAGTTTTTATCGCCGTCAGTTTTGAATCCAATAAACTGTTTTTTTTTTTTACTTTTTTTTTTTTACAATTCTACACATTTGCCTTAATAATAATCATCGTAACGGCACAAATTAATAATCATACCATCATAACATGGCATCGTATCGACGACAATTACAAACAATAATAATGTGAGCAATTATAACAAATGAAATAACGAAAAAAAAGTGTTTATTTTCATAGAAGAAAGAGAGAGATAGAGAGAATGAGCGATTAATTGATTGATTGGTACATACATTTATGCCTGAAATAAAATCCATAAAGCAAATATGAAAAGCATAATACAAGCACGAAATAAAAATTCATAACAAAACATAATAAAACAAAATATAAATAGAAATCAAAATAGAAAAGCAAAGAAAAATACTCAAGAGAGGGAGAGAGGAAAAAAAGAATTAAAGTGAGAGGAGAAGCAGAAAGCGAAAAGAAAACGAAAAGGTAAAAGGCATTGAGCGATAATCAAGCGAGCAACGAGCAGGGAAAGTGGTGTCCTACTTCCGTGCCTCGACCGATACAAACACTGACAAATACTTGAAATATACATTAAAACAGACATATATATATAGAAATAAATACATTTATGTATATCTATATATTTATGGAGTTGTATGTATACGAACGTACTTTGGTAACGTTGAAGAACGAAGAATGCACACGTAGGTTACACTACCTACTTTAGAGCTGAGGTCTGGATGCTTTTATGTAATCGAGCGTGTAACGTCGAAGCGTGTGTGTCGCAAGATTGCATGAATGAATCGTGTCGCGTGGCCGCGAGAGAGCGCATCGCAAATAATCATCGTCGTCGTCGTCGTCCTGGTCGATCGAAAGGCTCAAATCGATTCACGACTATCGATATAACTCTTCAATTCTCTTTCTCACTATCCCTCGAAGGATTCGTGAAATATTGTTTTATTGTGAGCTTTCTGTGTGCTTTGTAATAAAGATATATATGTTTAAAAACAGATCAGAATAAAAGACAATCGATAAGAGATCGAGAACCTTCTCTTTTTCCAATTGCAACGATTTTATGGCATCGGGGAACATTTTATTAACAGAATAAACTGTAGTTTCGACCCCTTTTTTTCAATTTATCCAAATATTTAACCAATTTTTGACTAATATTTGTTATTATTTTTGTATTTTATTTAATCGATTTATTTTGACAGAACTCGGTGGATTTGGCAAATCGACATTTTGGATTGGGATTCATTTTTTGCTCAAAGTTTTTCTCGAACTTATTTGAAGTGAAGATATTTTGTATATAGGATTGGACTTTTCTTGACACACTTAAAGCAGCTTGCTGCATTGACACACTGGGTCTATTTGACCTAAAGCATCAGCAGCCTTTCGATCCATTTTTGTTGGAAAAAAAACGAGAGTACATTTTAAAAAATCCCTAATATGTGTGCATCATAGAAATTCAGAAAATATCGAATCTAATTGTTTGAAAAATTTATCGAAAATTCTAAATTTTATGAAAATGTCAACATTGTCGTTTAAAAAAATTACATTTCTTTTAATTTTTGATTTTACTAAGATCAACAATTGTGGGGATGTACTTTTGAAAAATACTTTTTCCGAAAAACATAGCGATGTAACGAGATTTCCAAAAAAAAAAACCGATTTTTTCGGAACAGTGAACTTTTTGGCTTATTTTCGAATCGAAAATATTGGCAATATTGGTGAAAGAACGTTCGCAGAAGGAAAATGTTTGTAGAGTAAGGATAACTAACCGTGAAAAATGAATCCGGGTCAAAATGACCCAGTGTGTACACACAATACATTATATACGAACGGAACGATGTTAATTTTTTTTTTTTTAACTTTATATAAATAGTAAAATGATTATAATATGTGATCTTCGACATTTAAATTGAATGAGCTGAGAATAAAAATGAACGAGCGATGCTTTCGATCACAATAACGGTTAACGAAGCATCGAGGACGGCCATAAAACGTATAATTTTTCACTCAAAGTCCTCGCTATCCTTATTTTTCTTTTATATACGATCGATATCTCATACTTAAGGATCTATACAGACAACCTCGTGCACTGATCGATCGTTACAAAAAGAAATAATCATTCGTTCAGATACGTTTTCTTAACTTCGATGTACTAACGACCTCTAACGATAATGAAACGCGAGCACTGATTATTATCAATAATCCCTCCATCAAGGCAATTCATCATTTGCGACATGAAATATAAAAACGTTTAGAAAATTGCGGATCTGTTGAGTTACTGAGAATTTTTATATATAAATCGCTTTGTGGTGCTAACAAATGGTTCACAGAATTTTAATGACTTAAAATTTTTTAATATATTTAATTAAAAATTAAATGTTGAATTTTTAATTAAACTTTAAATGAATTAAATCTTTCAAATGAATTTCAATGATTTTGAATGGATTTTTGTGGTGCTAACAGGTGTTTGACAGAATTTTAACGACGTTTATAATTTTATTTATTAATTAGAAAGAAATTGATTGAGAAAAAGAAAAGCATTTGAGTGATGATTTTCGAAATTGTATCTGCTGTGGTTTTTGATAAACTAGTTGTTTATTGTTTTGACGAAAAATTATTGAATTACTGCCATTACAGCAACTATTCTCAAGATCGTAGCAAGAAAGTCTTCCTTCAGTCTTCGAGAAATTGGACGATGAAGTATTTTATTCTTCGTCATTTATACTCGTTTTGCGTCAGGAGCGATTTTCCCTTCGTCGTTTCTGCTCTGATTGCAAAAAACATTATTACTCTTGACAGACATGAAACGACCGGAAGTTGTGCAGAAAATGAAAAAATTCACGGGCGTCAGCTTTCTCGACTTTTCGTAATACGATGAAACTTGGTTAAATCGTATTTCGCACAAAAAATAAATGACGATCAATCCTCAGCAGAATTCGTGTCAATTTCAAGTTTTTTCCTTGAAATAAATATTTTCCACAACTTTTCCGATTATTCTAAACCTCAAAATGGACCACTCGATGTCCCGGGACGAAATGAAACTGTTGAATCGATGGTTGGTACGATTTAATTGAAAAAAAAATAGTGTAATTATTGTTCTCCAAAAAAAAGATATATTGACTAAAAAAAAAAAAAATCTTTCAAACGTCAGTCAAAATTGGGTTCACGAGGTCGATCCAAAATTTTCATTGCATTTCGATCCGGACAAACGTCGATATTTTCGAAAAGAAGTTCTTCAGTATCGTGACGAGCTGAGAGACGGACACGTGGAGTTTGTCAAAGTACGACGCGAGCGATTGAAACGATTAATCGTCGCTGATACTATTGAACAAATTCAATGTTTACGTCGTCATGGTTACGACTATATTCCTACACATTTTTAACGGAAAATACAATTTTAAAGAAAAAAACATCTTTAAAGAAAAAAATATTTTTAAAGAAGAAAACATTTTTAAAGAAAAATACATTTCTTTTCATTGTCCGTGTACTTTTTTCACTTATCAATAAAAATCCAAATCAACTGCCATTCAAATATCAAGTAAAAAAACATTTCCTTAATTTCATTGAATTTTACGTCAAAAGTTTCCAGTGAGTAACATTATTGTAAACGTAGATCTCGAAAAATTGAAGATTTTGACAATTTCGACGAGTGTCTTTATTGTTTCATCATTTTTCAAAACGACCATTCTCGGAGTCTATTCAAGTTGTGAAAAAAAAAATGGTATTTTAATGTTAATAGTACTTCAGTAAAAAATTCTTTGTCTTTTTCACAGAAAAAAATCAAGAAATTCGACTAATTTTTAAATTTACAAATAAATTAATACAATTTACAAATAACGATTGTTCAGACATTTTTTTAAATTTATGTGTTGAAATATTGGTTTAATAATAATATTAATTAAAGCTGTGGCTGAAAGAGTAAAAAAGAAAACTCCAAATACGACGAAAAGAAGTCTATAAACCAAAATATTTCTTTTCACTTCGATTTATTTCTCAATTTGTTACAATATGCAGACGAAATAGTCGACATGGCAAAAATAAAATATATGTATATTATGTATAGGAGTTATCTTACACGGCGATGTGAGTGAAAGAAACGAAAAAGATGTTGATGACTTTGGCCAAATGGCAAAAAAAAAAAAACAGAAAAAAAACCTATCATAAAGGCTCAGAAATAAAAAATAAAAATGTGAATGCATAATAACATTTAGTCACGTTGAAAGATTTCTCATAATACACATTTTGGTTATTTACAGTGACACAACAATGTGATGAATAATATTTATAACCGTTATCGACAGAAAAAAAAACGAATTAATCTCTTGGAGCGAATGAAAAAAAAAAAAAAAAATGCAATCATGTGATACGTCATCGTAAATATCTGTGTAATTTTTTTCCTCGTACATTTTACTCTCGTGATTCTGTAAAAAAAAATTCCACGAGGAATAAGTACCTTTACAATGTTTTTATTCATTTTTTATTTGCATTTTTTGAAAGAAAATGAACATTTTACTGCAAAATTGTTTTTTTTTTTTTTTTATCTCTGGACGGTATCGTTGTGTGATAGTTTTTATCATTAAACTCATTTCTCGATTAATTATTTTTTTCTTTCATCGACATTTCCCTCTCCCTCGTTCATTCATTCATTTTTTAAAATATTTTTTGTTGCTGTTTTGTTGTTTTTTGTTTTTTAGAAATTGAGTGTTGTCGCCCTTTCCTCAATAAATATTTTGTTAATTAATTGACAATCCACTGGAGAACGCTCGTGTCGGCTCCTCCGGTTGAAACGAGACGCGTGTCGTCCTGAAGAAATGTTACGTTCGTCACGTGACTCGAATGACCTCCGTAAACGTGGCATAATGACTGAAACGTAATAAATTCATTTGTACGCAGTTTTATAGGGGTCCATAATGCCTTGAATGTCCTCGAAATCCTTGAAATTCTTTGAAATTATGAAAAATTTGGTACAGAACGTAGAAAAATGAAAGAACATTGCTGTTATTGTTTTTTTCTTTTTATTCGTACCTTCGGCTGCGATGCTGGATGTGAAAATAATTTGACTTTGCCAAAATCGTCACCGGTTGCGAGCAACTTGCCGTCACCACTTCGAGCGCAATTGTTTATGTCCGTACCATCCGCTCCTTCCGGCCAAATTCCAATCGTTTCGAAAGAAATAACACAATTGTGAGTCGCCCAATCAACGTCTCGTAAATTTGAAGCTTGTGGGATTTGTCGACAGATTCCAGGATTCCCTTTAAATATATTTCAATTATTTTATTATCGAAGATCAACATTTTTTTGATTTGGTTTACATGGCAAAGAATTATCTTCAAAAATTTATAAGAAAAGCTTTGAAAAGTCAAAAATATCATTTCTACGATTCTTTATTTTTCAAAATTTCAACAATGTTCCATTTTAGTTTTTATTTAATTCTCTATTTCTCAGAATTTCATAAATTTCTGAAAGAAAATAAATTTAATAATTTAAATAAAATGTTCAATTTTCATACAATTATTCGTTTTCATTTACTTACAATACAAAAGCTCGTAATCTCCGCTATTGCTTCGCAAATATTGACCATCCACTGACCAATCCAAATGAGTTATGAAACTCGAATGCCCCTGTAACAAATTTTACAAATTTATCGTCATTTCTTTATTCGACGTCAAAATAATTCTCATGAGAGATTATAAAAATAAATAAATAAAAATTTCATTTAAAATAATAACCAACAAAAAGTACAAAAATTGCACTAAGCGTGACACTAGTGCACTTTCATTTCCAATGCAAATCTGTGATTTACGATCTAAACTTTTACGTTCCAAAAATTCTGCCACTGGTTTTTGCGACTACATTTCTCGTGTGTATTAAAAAATATTCTACTGTGTTTGGTGCTCGTGTGATAATTTGTAGCATTTGTAAATTTACTAAAAACGAAGTTAAAAAAAAAATTAAGAAATTTTTTTGTATTAATGAATTTCACTCCTTAGGCTGAATATCATTTTAACTTCGATCAAAACTCTTCGGCTCATTGGACAGAAAAACAAATTCTGATTTATTTCGTTTTCGTTTAGATTTTTTGTAGAATCGATAGACGTTTTTTTTAAATATGAAAATATTAATCAAAAGTGTCAGTGTCTACGTGAAGCATTACTAATTATCTTATTTCATAATAAAATCTTACTCTTGGCCTTCGTATCCTCTTTGGCTATTTTTTATAAGATAAAGAAACGATAAAACGTTGAAAAATAGAAGAGAAAAATAGTTTTTCACTAAAAGTTAGTAAGAATAAAAATATTGATAAAAAATTCGAATTTTTTTATTTAATCTTTTTTGTTTTTTTTTACGTACCAAGCATCGTCCAACTCTGCTGTACTTGGTCGCATCTTCGTTGACTTGATAAATATAAATATGATTATCCCGCGATCCCAGAGCAAGGAGAGTTCCATTTGGTGAAAAGCTGACGACCTTGAAAGAAGAAAAATTTCATAAACATTTAATAAAAAGCTGACGACCTTGAAAGAAGAAAAATTTCATAAACATTTCGTGAAAAGCTAACGATCTTGAAAGAAAAAAAAAAATTCATAAAAATTTTCTCGTGTTACTTGAAAAAAGTGTAATTAAGTAAAAAATTTAAGATTCTTTCTCACCTGTAAAGGTTCGGAACCGTCGGAATGATGTGTGTAAAGCTCTCGAGTTCCACTGTCAATTGCCAACCATTTTCCAGACACACAACCCACGACCATTATTGAACCATCAGGAGAGAAACATACGCTCTGTGCTTGTTCCTGTGAATTCAAAATTATTCAATATAATTGACTGTTCATAAAAAACAGAAAAAAAATCCAGATTATTGGAACAAAGGATTAGAAAAAAATCGAAGTAAAATTAATCAAAAGATCTTCTGACAGTGACTACATTCGAAAAAACTAAAAAAATTGAAAACCAATCAATAAAATATTTGAATATTTATATGTAGTTTTAAAAAATATTGACAGTTTTTTTTTTGCTTCTACTTTTCATCAATTCTTAAAACTCCCTCGATTCATATTTCTACTCAATTTTTATTAGGAGCTTTCCAAAAATCGTGAGATTGCTATTTATCGTTGGATCAGCTCAATATAAAAAAATAAATAAATAAAAAACTGGCAAATATGCTAAAAAAATGAAATTAATTAGAAAAATGACTTGAAGTTTTTGTATTTTTTATTTCTTTTTCCTTTTCACGTGAAATTTATTGATCGTCGATTTTTTGTTTTCTTACATTTTGCAGTTAATATGACAAACTTTTTGATTATTTCGTACGTTTAAAATTTTTTTCCATTTACCGCAATGTCTTTGCTCCATACGACCGTGTGACTAAGACTGTCCCACATTTGAAGTAATCTGTCGTGTCCAGCAGTTGCAAATTGTGGTAAAGTTGGATGTGAAGCAAGGCCCCAAACTTCTTCGGTGTGTCCGAGCATCGCTGGATTGAAACCCATTTCAACATCGCCAACGAGAATGCAGTTTCTTGTTGTACCGACGAGTAATTGAAAGCCACGTCCTTCGGACAAAGTTCTTATGCCACCAAAATGATCCTCGATCTGTTCGTGAGAAAAATCAAAGTTAAAAAATCATTGCAAATAACGATGATTTAATAAAATTATTATTAAACGTGTTGTTTGCCCAAAAAACAAAATCGTAGCATGCAAAAACAAAAATAAAACTTTGTTAAAAGTCCAAAAAAATTGGTTTCTCTCTGCTCAATAATAATCGTGTTTCGAAACAACGAAAAATACAATAAAATAATTTTTATCAATCGATGCAAACTTTTAATCGAAATTATGAAAAATTTCATCAAATTTTTTTCATTATTCGTCATTATTCTTTATTCAAAATATTTTTGGTTAATAAAAAGAGTAGAAAAATGGTTTTTTCTTTTTTACCTGAGCTTCGACTCCTGTCAGGTTGAGTGAACCGTCGTAGTACAAAATTCTTCCATCTTTTCCACCCCCAGTCACGATATTTCCCGTTTTCAGAACGCAGATCGAAAATATTGAACCTTCGTGAAGGTTTTTTACGAGTTTTGCCATTGTGTTGGTTCCTGTATAGGAAAAAGAACAAAAAAACATTAATTTCTATTTATAAAATATCCTCGGCTCCAGAATCTTTACAAAAAAGTCTAAAATTCGATACTTTTTTCATTTTTTTTTCATTTTTTTTTTTTTAGTAGGATAATATTTATTTTTTCGAAGCAACAGTTTCGAAAGAGATGAATAAATGTTTTTATAGCACTCAGACAAGTCCCTTTCTTATTAAACTGAATTGATATGAATTTTGATGAATTCATTAGGTTATAAATCTTCATAAATTGCTCCACTGAACGGAACTATTTGTTAGACCGAAAAAAAAGTCACGAAATAAAGTTTCGTCTTCGAGTTGTGAATTATTTAATTGTAGCTATTAATTTCAATGATGAAATGAGGCAAAAAATAAAAAAAAAAATAAAACGTAAAAACTGACCTCTGGACCAAACGATTATGTTTCCATTACTGTCGCCCGTCAACACGTCCCCATTTTGATTGAAAGCGACACAAGTTACGTATCGCGGTTTCTCACGACCCTCGAATACTCCCATACGCTTGTAAAGCATTCCACCATTGTCCAGCGACCAGAATGATACGTGTCCTTTTCCACACGAAACAATCTGGTTCCGTTCCAGCGGATGCCACTCTGCGCAAACCACCGTGTCTACTGAACACTGCAATTTGATTTTGTTGATTATTATTCATTTCATCGCAAAATATGCCAATTTAGCATTTGAAAACTTATTTTTTTTTGTTCACTTCACTTTTCGATGGATTTCCGACTCATTAAAGTAAAAGTCTCGTTGAGGCGTTTCATTACAGAATTTTTTTGAACTTTAAGGGCACGTGTAAAATTTCAAAAGTATTCACCATTTTATTCTTCTTTTTTTTTTATAATTTCATTGTAATTTGATCGAAATATTGTTGATTTCTGGGATTAAACGTTTCTGACATTTTGAAGCATTTTTTTAAGTCCAACTTCTCATTGTTTTTGATATTAAAATTCATAAAAATTGCTCCAAATTTTAATCATTAAAAAATCTTGATGAAACTTATTGAATTTCTTAATCCAATGAACTCATTAACTCACGAAATTCATGATAGAAATAATTCGTAACGAGATACTGAATTTGGAATGTTCCAATATTTGAAAAATGACAAATGAAGGAATAATCGTTTCGAACGAATGATCGAAAATCTATTAAAATTTGATCAAAACAAACTTGTATCATTATTTTTTCAATAAAATCTCAAATATTTTAGTCAAAATTGCAAAAAAATGATTGTCAAATGTTTCGAGGATTGAACTATTGAAAAAAAAAAAAAATGTAACGTTTCATCCACATTTTAGAAAGTAGATCATCATACGTTGAGAAATGAATGTTTATCACCTTAGTCTCCGTCACTTTGACGCCACGATCACCCTTTTGCCACTCCCAGACGGAAATGTTGTGATCCGAGGTCTCGTCTATGGCGCATAGAAAATTGCCACCGTCCGCCTTTGAGAAGGAAAGACAACATATCGAACCGTCGAACTCGCCGCTTCCAATTATGCTCAAAGTCGTGAGACTGACAGCGTTCCATATTCTTATGTGAGGCTGTTGAAATTTCAATATTCAATTTGACATTTATTAGTTCAGAAATAGAAAAAAAAAAAAAATACGATTCTTTAACTGTTCAATCTTTGATTTTGTTGTTATTTCATTCGATGACGAAACTTTTTTTTTTTACGAAATGCAGTAACCACGAAAATCAGTTGAGAGCCATTTTTCCAAACTCTTTTTAACGACAAATTTCGTTCAATTGTTTGTGAACCAGAACCAAAAAAAATGCTCATAAAAAAATTGCTGATTAAAGAATTAAATGACAGGAGAAATTAAAAATATAGAAAAAAATAAATGAAAGTGAAACGTTAAGAAAAATAATGTTGTGCCAATTTGTTGTTTAACAAGAATTCGAGCAATCAATTTATATTTTTTTGTCAATTATTTACACCATTCTAATAATTAAAACTTTTGTAATTCCTTACCATTGCTTCTCTTCTATCAGTGCCAAGAACTTGACCCGTTGCTACAATCATTTTGTTTGGATGTATCGCTATGCTAGAGAACAAACAAAAAATGTATTATAAAGATTTTAATTCAAGGTAAAAAATTGTATTGAATTACAAAAATAAAATAGTCGATTGTTTAAAAAAAAAATGTCATTGAAATTTGCATCATTGTAATGAAACGAAACCCCTTTTTGGTTTTAGAAGAATTCCAAATTTTAATACCATTCAACGAAACTCTGTAGAAAAAAAATCATCATCATCTTCTTAACAAAAATAAAGAATGTTTGGAATAAGAAATAAAGAAAAACTTTCATTCTAATCAAAATTTTGAAATTTTACCATTTAACGTCATCGGTGTGTCCCAAATAATGTCTTTGGCAGTGTTCCTCCATGTTATAAAGTACAACAACAGCAGCAACGAAGTAAACCATTTCACCAGTTGGTAAAAAGTGTAAATTGCTTCGACAGTCTCTTCCTCGATAACCGTAGACCCAATCAAGTTTAAGTTTGCTTTGGGGTGGTGTGCTGACTTTGTGAAGGTCGTAGGTGTCAATTGAAGGTGTTGGTACGTAAAGAACGACGGGTCGACCTCGAAGGTACATGCGGACAGTGCCTTCTGCCTCATTGTACTTCATGTCTCTCGTGCTGTATGAAAAAATCAGTGAAAAAAAATATTAAACCAAAGTGAACCTTCCACTTGGATGGTTTCGTGGTTAAAAGTTTCCAGAATCATTTTTTGCAGACTCCGCATTTCTAATCTACGTAAGATTTGTTATTTTTCGTGCATTTGGCTATTTTTCTGTAGAGACAGATTTTTAAGGCTGAAAATTTGAGTTAATTGATGACAAAGTTACGGAAAAGCAGTTTCTTCAGTTTTTGGAGTCATTTCCAATGACAACGAATGTCAAGAACACTTTTTCAATTTTGACAAAGTGGTCGATGGAACATTATTTGGATTTTTAATCATTTTTTTCGATCGATGTCAAAATTTCCAAATTTTGAGTTCAGATTCATTATCGGTCGCTCCAAAACCTTTCTGAGTACAAAGTTCGGATTTATATTCCACGTAAGAGATGGCTCAATGGCTTGATTTCAAGAAAAGCCAAAGACTGAACCAATATTTATACAAAACTTATGTCATTCGTTTATTTACATTTTTTTTTCTTCTCATCACTCGATACTGGCTTTCCCCGAGATTTTGTACACAAGATTCATGTCGAAAAGAAAATTGCGTAACTGGAGACTTTAACCGAGGAATAGACGATCGATTCGCTTCGTCGATTTTTTCTTTATCTTCTCAAAGAGGTCAGCCATTTTGATCTGTTTTTTTTTCTTTCACTGCTGACAGACACAGTCCACTCTCTTGTTTCTCGCGTGGTTGATTCTCGTCGAATAGCGATATTTAACAAAAGAATAATGCTTTGGAAGGAAAGCCCGGAAATCGTTTGTATTTCTCGTCTCTCGCATATATTGCGTCAAAGGTGAAAATTCACGTTTCGCTTTCTTCCGCCGTGTTAATTCCGTATCTGCCGAGGCTTGACGCAGACAACGACCAAGTTTTTTTTTCCGTGATTGCAAGTCGTTTCGTGTACGAGGTCATGGCTTTACGTGCGCGGATTATTATCACGCCACTGAAAAATCATTATACCAACATTCCCTTTTTCTTCATTATTTTGTTTCATTTTATTATGAGAAATACACGAAACTGTGACTCAATTGCATTCATAAACATTTTTAACTCAAACTCGTAAGAAAAATCGAACTTTTTTGCAAAATCTTAAGCGAAAAACGGCGCTTTAACGATTCAAATTATTTTTCCACTCAAAATTGCTGGAAAGGAAATGAAATTGATTTCTCAATGCTCGTGACACTTCACTAACGAAGTCTCAACAATTTAAATACGAAAATTTGCATTTGAATTCTCACACAGAAGGAATTTACACTTTAAAAGTAAATTTGTCTTTGCGTAGAAAAATATTATCGAGCGACGAAACTTCCTCATCCGGAGGAATGAAGATTTTCTTCCTCTGCTGAGAAATTTTTCCTCAAATATTTTTATTTTTTTGTTAAAAGGCTATGAATGAATGAAAATCACATTAAAAAACCAAGAAAAATGTGAGCAAAAGATTCTTCGGGGGATAAGCGTTGTTTTTATTTCGAAAAATTGCTACGAGCTCGTGAGTTTGTTAAAAAAATGTTCACGAGATCATCAGATAAAGCTTCGCTGATAAACTTGTTCGAACTTTTCATATCACGACGTGTTATCGATGCTTGTGTATGAAAAACTTTAGTTAATATGCACCAAACAGTCAGGAATAAATTATTCGATGCACATGTTAAAACAAAGTGAAAGTGTATGAAAATGGAAATATTTTATGAATTTTAATGCTTAATAATGAAATAAAAAAGTTTTTTTATTACGATGCAACATGAAAATGCAAAATACTATGAGCGTCGAGTCTAAATGATAAAATAAAAAAAGTTTCTTCAATTTTTTGGAGTTTTAAAGGCAGATTAAAGTTCCGAAAATCAAAGAAGACTTTTAAAGTCGATTGCTAATTAATTTGAAATTTTTTGGCACCGGAACGAGTCACGATTTTGATTAAAAGTTGTTGAATAAATTTATCGCAATTCCAAAATATTACGAGAGTGTCAAAAACTCATTAGAGTCATAATTAAAACGTAACAAACCATAAAAATCGAATAAATTATGAATCTTTGAAATATTCGAACTAAAAAAGTGTTCGAATGTAATTTCGTCAAAACAATCTTAGAAAAAAAGCATTTTTCAAGACCCAACAGCTTCATAGTAAATATAAAAAAAAAGCGATAACCCACACTCAAATGAAGTCTAACAAAAAAATGTTTACCCGTGTTTGACGTTGTTCTGGACCGGGGGCTTGAAGAGGTTGAACAGTGACTTGGTCGACGTGGACAATCTACGAATCGATGATAATGCAAACAAACAAAAATAGCATGCGGTGCAAAATGGTAGAAAAAACATTGATAAGTAAAACGAACAGAAAAACAAAAACAATAAAAAGAATGAACAATATGAATCGTAGAAAAAAAAAAAAACAACAAAAAAAACATAAAAATGATCAATTTTCAATAGTCGAGAAATGCATGACGAGCGTGTGACGTGCGTACGTATGAATATTATTAAAATTAACGACAAATGAAAAAAAAAAAAAAAAAAAAACACAATAAATGAAAATATTGAAATGAGAGAAAAATAATAAAATACTAAAAATTGATTTACCTGCTGGATGCTCCGAGCTGAGAATTACCACCGGGCGATTGTGGCGAGTTTGTAAAGTCTCCGGTCGACGACCATCTCTTAGCGCGTCTCAGGTTGCTCTGTGGTGGACCGTTTGTTCTCGCAGTCGGTGACCTGTTCTCGTAGTTGTTGATTCGTGCACACACGGTAAACGACAATTAGCAAAATTGCTGAGCGTTAAGCCATAAAAAACAAAAAAATCATGCAAATTCTTCGTTCTCTAGTTTTTTCACTTCCGGTCTGTATTTTGAAGCATTAAAAAGAAGAAGAAAAAAAAACGGAAAAATGAAGAGAAAGAGCGTGTGTTACGAAATCGTGCGCAAATAATTTAATTAAAATTCACCTGGCAACTGGCAAAGGTGTGGCCCGCGGGCTTGGTGATGGTACTGGTGACACACTGCTGCTACTTGGACTGTCCGAATGTAACGAACCCGTCGATTGATAATGGACTGACCTTCTGGACAATTTCGCAATCATTTTATTTCTCAAGATAACTCAAATGTTACGATAAACTTTATTTTATTCAGTTCAAAATAAACAATAATGAAAACTTATTAATAATTGATAAAAAAAAAAAACAATTTACGAAAATAAAGATAAATAAATATGTTAAATGAATTAATTGTGTCAAAAATTGGTCTAAACTAATGTCTCAAATCGTTGTTTTATTTTTTTTGCTTTGCAGTAATTGAGACATTTGTTTTTTTAATATTTTTTCATTCATTGATAACTTTATTTTTATTTTCATCGTAAGAATTGTGGAATAAAATGGATTTTTCTTTCAATTTTTGAGACACTTGTTCATCAATTGTTTTCTGATTGTTATTTAATTATTAGAAACATAAAAGAAGGATTTGATGATATTTTTCGAAGTAATGAAAGTTTATTTTAATGAAATTTGCCTAATTGTGATTACATTACGATCCTTTTACCTCTGGGGTAGTTGTGAGGGTGGAGTGTAACTGGAGGGTCGTCTTGGACTCGCTGTAGCGTCACGAACGTCCTGACTCGATCCTGAAGAAGAATTTCTCAAACAGGATGTGCTGCTTTGTCGGAGTCTTGGATCTTTTTGCGAAATTGAATTCTGGCCTGGAATAAAGTGTCAGTTGTCAAGGGATGAATTTTTTTAGGTATTACAGAATATTTGTATAAAAATATTTTTCAAAAATCGATGAAATCTTATTTCCATCAATTTTTTCTTATTTTTTTTCTTTTTGAAATGCAATTTTTTTTTACTCGTAATGTTTTTTTGTTTGAGCTCTTTTTTGTCAAAAAAGGACGAAAAAATCGTGTCAATTCTCAGGATTTTTTATTCGCCTTACTCAATATTTAAATCTAAATTTAAAAAAAACTCCAAATCCTCAGGGTTAAAAGGCTGACGAGTAAGGGCGAGTGCGAAAGGCACATTTTGGACGACCTTAACCATCGCGTGTTGGCTTTACTGGCAAAACTCTTCTTTCGGAGAGTTCCAACTTTCCCTCAAACTGGGTTATCCACCACTAAGGTTTCCGGCAACTGTCGTTCGTCATTGTTTTGTATGTGTGTGATTTGAACGTCTAGTCATGTGGCATTCGTGGACGATTATCACGAGATATTTTGCCTTGTATGCTATGGCGAAGGGATTTTGTTTTTTTTTTCACTCGCACACGTGACTTTGTTGTTCGAACATTTTCACGATATTATCACAAAGTTTATTTGCTTGATTTAAAAAACTTTTATAATTTATAATTCATTATTGTTGGAGTTTAAATCGTTACAGGGAATTCTTTCTTTTTTTTTTCATAAAAGCCCTAAACTGAAATGCATCAGTGTTTCGTAACGATAATTAAACCATCGTTTTTGTTGCAACCACTAAATTGATTAGAACAGAAAAATAGACGAAATGTCAAAAATAAAAAAAATTGTGTACAACAAAAAAATTGTCATTGAAAAAGCCTCCACGTGTTTATTTATCTTTTTTTTTTCATTCTCTCAGAAATTTTTTACGCTTTCTTCAAGTTCAAAAAAAATGTATACAAAATGTGCGAAAAAAAAATTGAAAAGTTTGCAATTTGTTTTTGAACCGAGAATTGAAAACAGCAGTACGACCTTAAAGGAGTTTGCGAAACTAATGAATTCAATTTTCGATCGAGAATCGCACTGAAAATGTTTGAGGGAAAAATGTTGACGAGCCAGAAGATAAATAAAAAGTAAAAACCACTATAAAAAAAAATAATAAAAAATAAAAAATAAAGCTCAAGTGGAAAAAAAGACGTAAATATAAAGAAAACTTGAAAGACCGTGAAGAGGATAAAGAGATGGTTAATGAACGGTAAAGAGGCGGATTAATCAATCAAAGCAAACGGTCTGGACGTCGGTGGCTGTTTCCCTTTAGAAAGGAAGGGAGAACGTTAATGAATAGAAATTCGTTTGACTCACCCCTCAGTGGTACGTGGCCATTTCTAAGAGGTGAAGATACGAGCCTTTCGTTTCTCCTCTCGTTTCTCTCATCCTCCCTTTTATCTCGACCCTCCAATTGAGCGATTCGCCGCAGTGCATCGGCGAGAGTAGCTCGAAGACAAACAATCTCGTCCCTCTGTGCTAGCGATTGCCTCTCGAGATCAGCAACTCTGCCAAGAAGAGAACCAGTCTCGCATTCCAGCATCTCATCTGCAATGTCATTGAGAAGCACAACATTAAAAAACAAAACAAAAACCGAATTTCATTGAATAAAAAAGAGTTACTGGCAACGACGATCCTTCAAATCCAGTTTCAACCATTTTTTTGTATTCCCGCGTTAAAAAAATACCAACTGTTGATAAAAAAGATTCCTGTAAACAAAAACTGGTCACACCGGCTCTCAAGAGTATCCCGCGCTTCGTGTTTTCCTCGTTGTATATTTACCTTCGCTATAAATAATGCCTTTTTTTTACCTCCACGAGAAAATTAATTAGTCGACATTCCTCGGACGCTTTCTACATTGTAAATCGTACGGACGCGGGAAAAACGTGCCGGGATATCCAAACCTCGGTGTTGGAACCGTTCAAACACATTTTTCTTACATTTGCACATCTATTGTGCGCTCTAAGTGTTCTCAATTATTACGCGACGCAAAAATTGCGTCAGTCAATCAAGAGACAGTTTTTTTTCGATAATTATTTCGATTTTCTAACCTTGGTGAAGATTTCGTTGCGAAAAAAATGACAAGTCACGTGATTGTACGAATTGTTGTAACACTTTGTTGTGAAATTTGAGCCTGAGACTCTTTTGCTCGTAGTTTGGTAATTTTTTTTTTTTAATCCCCAAGTAAAAACGAACATTCAAACTTATTTTTTACTTTCATGACACACGATTGAATTGTGTATTTAAAACATTTTTTTTTTTTTCAATTGTTTTATTTCTAATTTAAAATTCAAACGTAATTTTTGTTACTACGATAAACATTTGATTTTTTTTTGTTGTTATTTGTACGGAGTGATGATTATTTGAAAAAAAAAGTTGAACTCACTCCAGGCTTGTTCAGCCTCTTCAATGGTGTCCATCATATCCGGCGTGGACATTGCGAGATTATTCCCCTCTCGCGTTGACCCCAACGTTTTTTTTTCTTTTTTAATATGTTCAATTTATTTCGTTACGATTAAGTATAAAAACAGAGCAACCTCGTCGTCATTCGCATTTTGGCTCGTCTGCAATATCATTTTCGTTTGTTTTTCGTCCACCACACACACCACTTTTTAATTCCAAACGAAAAAAACACTACGATTTATATCTTGAAGAATATAAAATTTGGCACTCTCCGTATCGGGGTCACTGTTCGTCGATCAAATATTCGCCAGATTTCCAATTTTCTTTCTCGCATCACTCTCAATTTACACACGTTTTTATCGATCATTCAAATAAAATGTCGCTCTTCGTTGTACGATCACGTGCAATTCTCATTATCAGCTAAACAGCTGAGCAAACTGCACTGGGTACAGACGAAAAAAATAAAATAAAAAATAAAAATCAATGTCTCCTTCAACTATCGTGCTTTACAATCAAGAACTCACGTGGATCATTAATAATTGTTCTATTTATTCCAGCCTACGTAATATTTACAAAAAAAAAAAAAAAAAGTTACCAATTGACAGCCACTAAAAATCATTTAAAAAAAATTTATTGTTCCTATGCTTTCAACACGATTTAAAATAGTAAAAAAAACTTAATTATTTAGTTTTATGATCACTGTTTATTTATTTATATTATTATTTATTCACTGAAAGAAAACTTTGACGTTTCCATGATAAAAAAATCTTTACGCTTGTTCGATGTACAAAATTTTTAAAACGTCAATTAATTTTTTAAATCTCGTTAATTGACCTAACGAGTATTTTAGTGAATAAGCGAAAAATCGTAAGAAAAAATGAACACGTGTGCAGAAAAACGAGTAAAGTGAGATTGAGAGATCAGTGAAAAAGAGAGACAGAGAAAGATTTACGCGGTTGTGCGAGACTCGTACGAGATCGAGAGACTTGGCACGAGTGATACGTTTGTGTATTACATTGCACGCTCTCGGTTGCTTTTTTCGAACTACGAGACATTATGTAACGTCTGAGTTGTATATATTCTCGGTTTAGCTCACTGTATACTCACTTCGCATCGTAGTGTGATACTTCGGTGGCGTGAAAATAATAAAAAAAAAAAATAAATAGAAAAAAGTTCAATAATAAGGTAAAAATTTCTGGTATTTCTGCCTAGGCTTCCTCGTTTATATTGAATTTTATTTTTCCTTATTCTTGTACAAAATTATTCCTGATATTTCAAAATCTTATGAATTTTTATCAACTACCCCGGCAATTTTATTCTTTTATTTACGGTTTTTTTTTTTTTTTTTTTTTTTAATTCAAGAAAAGTAAATGAAAGAAGATTGAAGATACAAACAATAATGTGTAAAACATTATTTTAATTTCATTTTCATCTGATAATGAAATGTATTTATTTTTATAACAAATAAACTGATCACTGATTAAAGGAAATCAGTTCCTTCAGAAATCAGAAGGAAATAAATCCTTCTAATTATTTAATGAATTTTAAATTGATTGACTCATTTAATCGAAATTTGGTTTTATTAATAAAATATAAACCTGTGACAATAATTTATGATTGATTATTTAAACTCCTTTGTTTTTTCTCAAATTCGAAATAGTTGTTACTACGGATGGCATTTTGCAAAAAAAATGGATTTTACACAAACGGAAATTTCCTACTTCCATTTACGAAAAAATCGATATAATCTTTTCATATAAACAAAAAAAAATGATGAAAATTGATCTTATTTGGAAGTTTTACATATATTTAAGCTTTTGAGCAATAATTATATTGTCATTTTTTCAAATAAATCTTTCATTTTTTCAATAAGAATTCATAGATCCATTATCGCAATTATATGCACTTGTTTACATGTAATTTACAGCGTATTTAAGGATCTAACGTTACAAACGTGTGTGATATATCGCAAGTGGTAAATAGTATACAGTCTAGTATTATAATCAAGAAGAGAGATGATATAGTTCCCCCAGAAAACCGAGAGGAGATTTGGTGCTCGAGCAATTCTGCACGCGATATCGATCGAGGCTCTCGATCTCGTATATAAGAGACTCTCCTGTTTATTCTAGAGAAAATTAATACCCTCGTAAATACTGGAATATATATTAAAACTTCAAAAGTAACTAATTAGTGTTGCATTATTGAAAAGTGCACATGAGTAATTTTTGAAACTATATACATTTTCAAATATAGTTCAATAATTCGTTATATTTATGACGTAATAAATATTTTATTATTGATCTTCAATGCGTTCAGGTAAATCATTTTTTAAATATAAAAAATCGACAAATTTATCATTGCAGTTAAACTCATTAATGCAAATTATGTTAAAATAAAATTTATAAATGTATAATTTTCATTCATTTTAAATGATCCCGATAATGTTATTTTAGCAAATCATTAATCATCCCCTATTCATATTCAACCTGAATGATATTTTTTTTGATGATTGTGACGGTTCATTTATGTTTTTGATCCTAGTAAATTATTGATTTTTTTTCATGATCTCGATGAATGTTGAATTATAAATAATGGGAAAAAAATGGACCATATCAAAAATACATAAAAATTGGAAAAAAACCGGTACAATATTGAAATTAAAGCTCCAGCTGTGATTCAATATTATTTTAATGAAAAAAAAAAAAAAACAAAAAAAAAATGAAAATTTCGAGCAAAAATGGCATTGCCCTTCAATGGTCATTGCCCCGTAACGACACATTATTAATCGCTGGATAGCGATATTTTTCTTTCACTATTGACCACTCGAAGGGAACTCTACCTTTTGTCACCACAGAACTTATTTCTTAAGATTATTCGAACTGTTTTTTTTTTTTTTTTGCAATTGAATTCACGGTTCGAAGCTTTTTTTTGTTATTTATTTATTAATTTTTATTCCAGAACATATTTATGCGTCGTTACACTTTTGTGGGAGGCAAACAGACGGATGGCGAACGATACAAAGGGTGCGCGAACGTAAATGCGCGCACGAAACACGTGTGTTTTCCCCGTGGTCGCCCTGACGCTACTGTCAGTACAATCGTAGTGAGAGCCGAGCAGCTCCAGCTGCTTGGACACGATCAATACGTTCTAGATAGTCGAGATCGTTCAGATAACCCGCGTACGCACATGCATCGATGACCAAAACGTCAAAACGTCCCAAAGTTCATTTTTTTAAACTCTTCGATTATTTTATTTACTTGCTGTCATTTTCATACCGATTTCTCGACGTACAAACAAATGAAGACACAAGTTTATGAAATTCGATCATTACGAACCTTTACACTGTACATAAAAATACTTTTTTCACACTTTTGACACATTATGCCCATTTTTTATTTCATAATATTAATTTGATTCCATAAAATTGCATGTGAGGCCAAATTTTATGTTTAAATGAAGTTTAATTAAAATTGAACTTTACTTCGAAAAATAATAAATTATAATTTCATCAAAATTGAGATTATAATGATTCCACCATTGAACCAACTTCAAAAATTGTTAAATTCGTTTTAATATTTCAGAGAATACGAAAAATTATTTATTCGAAATGACAATCGTCGTGGAAGACATTTTTTTTTAAATTCGGACGCAAAACAATCGTTGACAATCATTTATAATAATATTTTTTCTACTTTTTCGGGAAATTATTCCAAGCTTTCGAGAATCAACATATTTTTTTTGAAAAACTGTAACTCTTGCAAAACATGAGATGAATGTCTAAAAATTGGTGTGAATATTCTTTTCATGAGATACTATTTGGTAAAATAAAATTGAGGAAAATTGAACGTGAAATTCATTCAACTCATAAGTAATTGAAAATCTTAATTAAGAGCAAACGGTAGCCACAAAAACGTTTTTTACACCCTCTGTGATCAATTTCCATCCACTATACGACTTGGAATATTTTGTTTATTGTTTCTTTTGTTTTTTTTTGGATTCTCTGGAATTTGAATCACCCTTGAGCGATCCTACTGAATAAATGACAAGATCCTGTCAGCGCAGCGGGAACACGAGCAAAATCGTTCGTTTCCGGTCTACCGTAGTTGCGAGACACACCTCGACAATAAATTTTCTCTGCTTCATTTTACGAGTGCAGCGGAATATTCACCCGATGATTGTACACTGTTTTTTTTTTTTTTTTTTTTTTTTTTTTCACCTACTTGCTATCTTCATATTTTAACGCAATAATTTGCCTCAGGATAGTGACACTGTATATTTGAAGGAAGAAAAATGTGATCCACTCATTTCAGGCTAAATAAAAAAAAAATTGATTTTTTTTCTTGAAAAATTACAAGTTTGAGTATTAATTTTTTCGTTTATTATCACGTAGAACCAAAAAACTTGGTATGTATATTATTAAAAAAAGAACAAATTTTATTAATTTTATATTTTGATTCCTTGAGACTCAACAATTTCGTGCACTCTTTAAATATTTCTCAATATTATTGTTATTTATAATTTTACTTCTTATAGCTATGATCATAAAATTATTTTTCTACCTGAATAAAATATGAACTCGACTTACGTTCGATCGAGCGTAAGTTTCGTTATTAACGGCAAGATGCAAATGCTAATTGCTCGTTGAGCGAAACACTAAAATCGCTTGTGTATCCGCACATCGCAGCCATGTTTTCAAACAATATTAAACGCGGCGTCGTTCTTTACGGCTGACAAGCCACCCCCGCGTGCGTTGTTTATAGCACACTCCGTTAAATGCGCTTTCAAAAGGAACCATGAAAGAAGCCACCGAGTCGCTTGATCCAATTATCGAGAGGGTCAAACAAGAAACGTTCGTTAGCTTTTTTTTTTTTATATTCTCTTCTCTGTCTCTCCAGCTCATCACCTTTTTCCGTCTTTGGTCAATTGTGTGTTTTTTCTAACACGTGACTAAACTTGGTGCCACATTGCTCATATAATTCAGTCGCTTTTAATGTCCATCCGACAGTTATCGAGCTTTTATGTCTCTCTTTTTTTTTCAAACGGTTCAATGCGTTGGTGGGCGTTACTCGATCGTGTCAAATCTTCAACATAGTATTAATTCAGAGAATTTTCCAAATTGATATAATCGAAGAATTCAAAAGTGAAGAAATCTTTCAATTTCGAAAAGAAAAAAACAATTCGTCGGAGAAGAAAATGACTACAGACTTTTTTTTTTTACACAAAATGATGCCATCTGACACGACCTTGAAACTTGGCCACGACTTTTCAGACTAAGAGGGTGTCTCACTTTAGACAATCCACGAAAATATCTTCGAAATTTGAGAATTTGTGAAAAAGTGGTCCAAAGATGTGATTTGATAGACTTGAGGGAGGACGTCTGATGACTTCGACGCCTGATACTTCGAAATTGACCTTTCCATTGACCTTGAAAGTTCACTTTTTCAAAAATTATTGAATTTCGAAGATATTTGCTTGGATTTTGTTTAAAATGGAACACCCTGTATATATTTTCATGCATACATATGTATGAGATGTCAAAGGGCAATCACGTGCATTTATAATTGGTGGGCAGGCCGATAATCATAACGCGGATGTCCAGAGGGCACTAAAGTGAATTCTCAATGGCG
Organism: Campoletis raptor; assembly: GCA_948107755.1. Taxonomy (NCBI): domain Eukaryota; kingdom Metazoa; phylum Arthropoda; class Insecta; order Hymenoptera; family Ichneumonidae; genus Campoletis; species Campoletis raptor. Next base: position 5,778,685 of record OX403630.1, on the reverse strand, counting down.
TAATAATTAAATTTGAATGTAGATAAAAAGCGTTAAATATGAGAGAGGCTTGGAATGTTAGGAGGGAGAGAGAGAGAGAGAGAGAGAGAGAGAGAGAGAGAGAGAGAGAGAGAGAGAGAGAGAGAGAGAGGCTGTGAGCGAGATAGAGATCGAGAGAAAGCCATCCGCATATTTAATTACATATGTGCCAAGATCGGAGAGTGTTAAATTCGTGTCCAGACATACGAACCGTTATCGTACGGACTGTTATACTAAATTTTTTAGTAAATCGATACTACATCAGTCGAAATATGAAAATTTGCAAAGAAACAGTGGGATCAACGATCTCCAGGCTACATTTTTCAACAGTTCAAACTTATTTAATTTTTCGTTTATCCAGCCAATTATTTTCATCGAATGGTCAAATAAAAATTGAAGAGATCTACTGACAAAGTTGTCACATTAAAAAAAAAATCTAATTTTTTCTGTTACTCAACAAACATTTAACATCTCTCCGCTACTTTTATTTCCGTTCCCAAAAAACTGCATCAAAAGTTATAATAATTATTATTAAAGTGTCATATCAAGAGAAACACTTTAACCATTTGATAATCTTGGAAATTAATCGGAAATTTTGTGACTTCTGATAAATTTAACCAGAAATTTTGAAGACGATGACTTTTTATTGTCAATAAACTATTTCTCACGTGTCTGGGATAATCAAATGTACTAAATAATAAGAAAATCGATTGGGATGATGAAAAAAAAGCGACAGGATGAGCCAGACACACCTTGCGATCGCGTCACTCTTCCTTGTATTGCCTTCAATGGCTTACATAATAACTAACCGATCACGAACGTGCCCATGATTCTTCTCTGAGTGCATTTACGTGCATGAATATATAGTGATATAAATTTCAACGTTATACGACCTGGGACATCCGTTTGGTTCGTCGATTACGACCTTTAATACACTTGTCGATGGCTCGACCTTGATTTTTCGAAAAAATCTGATATACAGATAGCAATTTTATCGATATATGTATATTTTCATATTCGTAAGTTCCAAAGGTGTGGAGTCAATTGTCTAAAAAGGTGTGTTAATTACTGTAACGCTATTACGAAGCAAGCAAGATGGATTGCTTCCATTTTAATCGAACATTGGTTGATGGCAAAATCGATTCGTTCGAAGGGATATTTATTTTGGCATTTGGAAAATTAATGAACAATTATCTTTTTGCCTCGATTAAATTTTGTTTATACTTTTGTGTTGTAGAAAAATATTTAGAGTGATACAAAATTCGTACAACGAGGATCGATGGATTTTAAAAAATGTTGAATTTTGAAAATAAATTTAAAAAATTTATTTAAAAAATTTATTTTCGAAGTAAATAAAAAAAAAATTATTATTTCCAACGTTTTGAAGTTTCAAAACTTCTTTTTGTTTGAGTTTGACCTTTACAACCTTTACTAATCAGAATTTAAACGCTCGTTTGTTTCAACACTCCGTGGTAATTAAGAGTCATTCGTAACGATGACGGTGACCAGACTAAAAATGATCTTTTTCGCACAAACAAGATAATGGAACAGTAGTCTCGAGTCGTAATTCTTCGAGACTTTGTAAAGTTTACTCTCGGCTCAATTGTAAATCCATCGTCGCACGATAACGTCGATCAACGTAAACGTATCGTCGCTATTTAAAGATGGACTTCGAGAAACGAGTCATTTAGCTTTGACCCTTGCTCTGTTATGTGCAAAAATACATTTAATCCCAGCATACGATGAATTCATTTTATTTTACAACGAAAATTATATTTTTCAAGTAAAACAAAATTTTAAACTTCATTTTATACGATTTGAGGTAAAAATGAAATAAATTTATTTACATTTTCACAATAATGTTAATATATTGCAACTAATAATACGAGATAATAATAAAAACTTGTTTATTTACCCATTTCTTGACAGGCGTCGTAAGTTCGATGCCCGTTTACGCGCATCGTCGATCACGAACTTTTTCTCTCATAGTTTTTTGTCTCACTAATGCTCTCACACGTTCGGGTCTCTCGTCGCTGTAAGAATAAACAAAAAAACAAATTTAATGAAAAGGAGAAAGCCATGAAATAGTACAAATCAGCAAAAAAAAAAAACTGATCAAAATTCAACCGAAAAATGTTCAATTATGACATGAAACAAAATCAATCTCAATATGTCTGGAAAATAACGTTTCCACTCATTTTCCGGTTCAAAACATCATTTAAAAACATGAAAAGAAACGCAACAATAGATTTATAATGACGAAGCAAATTTCTAAGTAATCTTTTCCTTTATTTGTCAATTTCTCAAGTCACGAAGAATTTTACGGTCTCGTCATCAAAACGAACAAAATTCCTCAAAACATTTATTCTCTTTTAATATATTTTTTGCAGTTTTTTTTTTCTTTCCGATCGAATGATTCATATTTATTATTTCAATTCATTAAATAATAATAATAATAATAATAATAATAATAATACATGGAATTGGATATATCGAGATCGAGAGTTTTCTGTTACGCGACGCTTCGACGACGATACGACGAGTTTGTAACGGAGAGGCTTGCCCTCAGATTGCATAGAGTGTGCGAATAGTGCACTCAAACATTTCTGGCTTGCACTCTCTCGCTCCGACGTGTGTGTAACACAAAACCAGTAAGCATTGACCCGTCCGGAAGATTACCTTATTGGTCGAGATCGTGGTGAGCTTGTTTATTTTACTCTTTAAAGGAGTAACCCAGAATGGTCCACATGTACCATATAAACCCGCGAATATATATACAGATGGAGAAAAATCTTTTGCTTTTATTTTTGCTACTACCCTAACGTGTATATATATATATATAAATATATATATAATTAGGACCATAGCAATATATATGTTGTAAAAAAAAGAAGCAAAAGACTTAACGTTTTCTTGATCCAACCATCACAGGAATAGAACCATATAAGAGCCTTGAGTGTATCACTGAGAAAAAAATTTCGTTGAATGAACAAAAATGCATTTTGTTGCACGAAAATATCGTTATTCTATTATTTTTTTGATTAACCGTGGATCTATATTCGATTTAATTCAACAAAAAAATAGTTTTTGTTCGTTCAATGAAATTGAATCGCGGATCTACATTATTTCATTCAACAAAACGAATTTTATTCGTTCAACGAATTTTTTTTTCTCAGTGTATAACTCCAACTCCAAAATAATCGTAAGTTTTGCGAGTACCGTGAACATTTTATCGCATGTTCAAAGTTTATAGTAAAATGTAATATTTTAATCTTTCGTATAGAATATGCAGGAGAATTTGAACCAAAACTGAACAATGGAGTAAAATGCTTTAAACCAACTATACCAAATGCATATTTAATTCATCACACAGTGCTGAGAATGTCGTTATAGCTTCGAGGTAATAAATGAGGTGTATAAATTGAACGGACTATTTCAGTCGCATTATCATGACAAAAGTATTCCGCCAAGTGCTGCAATTCGAGAGTGTTGAGTCTAAATGCATGCGAAGCTATTTGAATTAAAGCTTCCTCTCCCTTGCCCTCTTTTAATCCACGAAAATCCATTCAAACGTGATAAATCCTCGAGAACGCGAACTTTATGGCTGTGAATAAGAGCCACGTTAGTTGTGGCGAAAAGTATTCACTATCACAAGTTTGGAATCTGTGTGGGTTCTCCACCGATATGTAATTCCAAGCTCAATATACAAAGGATGTCCTAAAAGTTGCATTCAAATTGAAGGAGGCTGTTAGAATGAGAAATTTTAAGGAGAAAAAGCCTTCAGACATATTTGTCTGCGATTTATTGTTTTTATGGGATGTGGTCGTAAAAACCCACCAGGGTATACGCAGGAATAATGAAGAAAAAAACAAAAATAATGATTACAACAAATCAGGTTTGCTGTCAAGGAAATGAGCGTGGCAAACATAATCGAAACGTCAAACTCTATTCTTTCTCTGTGATCCGAGATGTGTGGAGAACGCTATACCAACTCCACATTTTTTGGACACTCTATATCGAGGTATTCAATGTATTAAAACTTGAACCAAGATCCATGTGGTCTCGGGGAGAGTGCAAGTCGAGTGCACTGCCGGTGACGTTTGCACTCTTGCATACCATCGTTTCGACCCACCGGTTTATGCCCTGAAGCCTCCGCAAGTCCCTACAGAGCCACAGGTGTCGCCCCCGCTGTTTATATTCAAAATATATCCGTACTGCCAGGTTACATTTTTTTATTACGTATCCCCTTGACATGCGACTCGAACATTATCGTTTAAACACCATAAATATTGTAACGAAGCATTATCCAAAAAAATAACCATGAAAATGAGAAGAAAAAAATTTGTTATGACTTGCGTGTCCATTTAAACACGATTTAAATGTTCTTCGTAATACGTGGATTTACGTATCAGTTTTTAGGAAATAACGGTTGACCATAAAATTGAAAAATTCATATAACTATCAAATGGACAGAACGAAATAACATTTGAAAAATTTTCATTATTCATAAAAATGATTTATACTTATAAAACGTAGTCATAATGAAAATATTCTTGTTTTATTGACAATCAATAAAAATTTCTAAAAAAAAAAAATGAATAATTCGACGATTTTTATGTTTGGTAATAACGAAATTCCTACGATTTTTGTTAAACTTTTTTTCTTATGTAATTTTTTTTTTTTTTTTTCGTAATAAATTCAGTTAATTAATATTATCTCATGAATATCAATGATTGGACCCAGTTTTAATATTCGTTCGATTTCGCAATTTGAATATCTTTTCAAGTACAAGGACGTACGTGAAATCAAAGGCTGCCAGATTTGAAGTGTGATTGAACGTGTCAAAAGAGCGTGCTATCGTCTCGATCAATTTTCACACATTAGGGAGAGAGTCATTTTCAATTCATGTCTCGTTATTATGTGGAATCGTCATCAAGAGTACAGACAGCTTTCCAAATTAGTCGAAGCCATTTTCGTTGAACGGATATCAAGTTTCTGGTTACTTTATTATTTATTATTTATTTAATCGTAAAAAGAAAAAAAAATCATTGTATTGTATAGAAAAAATGGAAAATATTTAAGAAAACTAAAAACTTATTTGTCATTTAATGAAATTAATTAATTAATAATTTATATAATAATATCAAACATAGAACATTATAAAAATGACACAGTTTCTAAAATGTTTCTCCAAAAAAAAACAAAACGTGATAATTTTCATGAAATTATCAAACTAAAATCAGTCATTTCCATTGTAATTAAACGGCAGACTAATTTTTTAAAAATAGACGAGAATCTTTTAAATATGTTTACTTGAAAAGTGAGTATCGCTCTCACGAATAATCTAACTAATTAAAATGAAAAACGGTATTCAATTAATTAAGTCATGAATATCATTAGCACTGGTCGGAACAGAGGACTTTCTTTTTTCCCCATTTAACTGGATCTTGGTCGTTAGATTGAAAGAATGGTGCGGGTCTAAGAATACGTTCGTATTATAAACGTGGCATAAAAAATTGCCATAAGTGGATGATAATTCCGTACAATTTGCCTTTTTTTTTTTTTTTTTACTGTTTTCATTCATCGGATATTGAAAACAGTAGGTTTCTCGATTAGATCGAAGTATGTGTGTCTTATTTTAAGAAACTTGAGAAAGGGATCGAATTATCGACACGAAATTGCTATCCAGCAGATGTTCGAGGTAGTTTCATCTTTTGATATTAAATTCGTTACGCTCGCCAGGTGAATATTAGTCACGTGATCAAATTATATACCGAGAAAATCTTATTCAACGCAATGTCGATAGAAACATTAAATCATTCGGTGAATACGATCGAGAACATAAGAAAATTGGCGTTTTATTAACTGTAAACATGCAATATTAGAAAAATAAAAATTCGTCATAACAATACAAGAGAGAACGTAATCACGTGACGAATCGAACACGTTCTCGTTGTAACGAGTACACAATAATTGTACAGCAAGTTATTTTGTGAGATTATTTTTCGATTCAGTCATAATTATGACAATAATCATCAGAATCGAATTATACGGGGTAAAATGGACCCTTAAAAATGAAAAATACAGTCACGTACGAAATAAATTGAACACAATTTCTCTCGACTGCTCCAAAAATTTGGCGCGATCATCCCGCCACATTTTCAATGTCTCATTAGAAAGCTGAATAAATTCGGTACCAATTACTTTTTTTTATTGGTTACATATTTTTGGAGCAGCGATTCTGGAATCAGTGAAAAAATAACATTTTTTCGAGCACAATCGTTCATTATTTTTGTATCGTCCCAATTTTTCCAAACGATGCAAACTTCAAAATTGTTTGTTTCGTAAGTCACTGTATCCTCATCTTCATTTTTACGAGAGAATTTAAGAAAATGTTGATAAAATTAATTTTACAAAACTTTCTGTGCAACAGTTTGATGATTTTTGTTATTAAATCAATGAAAATAATTAAACCTTATTATTATTGTACTTGAAATAATGGAACAAAGATTCTGAACTGAATAAATGTCATTTATATTGTTGCCATTGTTTGAAATAGTTAATATAGTGAAATGTTTTTTTTTCTTTTCGTCGATTAAATTGTTAATAAAATAGTATCAAATAGCAACGATAATTGGAGTTTGTGATCTTTGTTATTAGACATATATATCGGTGAATATATCGAGTACAACGATCCGTCCCGAAACGCCTTTTCATTGAAAAATTAAAGGGTGGGAGGGGGGCCCTCGATATATACTTTTACCTCTCTCGTTGTGGCTGGAAAGTGGGTCACGGCTTGCAAAATCGTTTGGAGTTAAATATATATACATATGTATACATAAAACAGCAAAATTCGTCACGAGACGCAATTCCCGATGACTGTCTACTCATGTGATCCATATAATATACTTATCTATATATATTTATATTTTATATACATGTGAATTGCAAAAAATGTGCCCCAAGATTAAATCAGATGTAAACCGGAGTCACAGAGTATAAAGAAAGACGAGGATTGTCACGTTGTATCATTTATTCTTTATTTATTCTCGTTACGAAGCATTTTGAAGCGTAACAAAAGTTGACGTGCACACAACGCACTTTTTTTTATCGATAATTTTTTGTCATTTGTCATTTTTTATTCACTCAAACGCTATTTATTAGCAGAGCATTAGATTTTTCTCAATCACCATCAAGTTGTTATACTTCTTTTTATTCTTTTAAAGTTATTTTATTTTTATTATTTATTTAACAAAAAAAAATATATATTGCTTCGTCACATATATTTGGAGGGCAAAATGGACTATTTTTTTCAAACGATATTGTTGGATCCAGTAAACCATTTTTAATTATACTATTTTTTGGTTGAATTCAGTAAATTGCAATAACGAAAAATATACATTTTTCGAAAAATCTTTGGAAAAAAAACAATGCTGTAGTTGAAAATTGCACCAATTTTGACTACTAAGTTCAAATTGGAATGGAGAACTCGTTGAATGTCTCTGTCGTCGCTTCGCTTCCTTTGGAAGCCCGCGGTGCATTCCAATCGCGTACGAACTCCCCTCTGTGTGATTAGAAAACTGCTAAAAGCGATGACGCTGTCTCGGTAGCAACAAGAGAGCGTGGCGAACTCTCGACAACGTAAGAGCAAACAAAAAAAAATATTACGAAGAGTCCTTCTCTCCCACGTTTTATTTAACACTGACTTGACTACAAACTCCGACTATACTACCTTGAATTATCATCAGTATTTTATTACCTTGTGTTATTATCAACCGGTATTCTCACACTTTATACGTCCATTTTCACTGGTACATCCTGAAGTGTCTTTTTTTCTTATTCAACATTAGACGCGCGATTTTTATTCACAATAAACAAATATTGTATTTCTACGAACAAATTTTATTCTATGACATTTTTTCACAAATTAATTTGACGTCATTTCAAGTCCGGTAGAAAAAATTTATTAAAAACATACTTTCATTTTACGAGGGTGTGATTTAAATCGTATCAATTATCAACTTAGTAATAAAAAACTTTCTAAAATTATAAATTAACTTCATTTAACCCAGTGACTGATATAAATTTAAAACTGATTTTAATTCCGCAATGAAAATTGCTTTAAATTTATTTCAATCAAGTAAACAAATTATTAAAATAGGATTTTTTTAAAAATGGAAATATAAAGTAGAGTTCATCGAAATTCTGCAAAATTGAAAAAAAAAAAAAACATCAATAAAACGTAACACATTTGGTTTTTCTTTTTTTTTCATAGAAATTTTGCAGTTCACAGTATTTAAAATCTTTTCTAATGATTTTATCCTTAAGAGTAGAAAAAAAATCTCAAATGATCGAATATAAAAATAAAATAAATAATAAATGAAAACCTGTGTTTGGTTTTGAGTGCGGCGTAACTTACAGAAACCTGCTTTGCCACTGTTTCGTCAGTAAATGTTACCGGTAAGAAAAGGTGGAGGAGGAGGTGGACAAGGAGGAGGTCAGTCAACTGCAACGCGCGCACTCACGCGGGCGCTCATACAGTCACCGCTTTGCGTTACAACGCGTTTTGCATTTGCATCCTCACAGGCGTAGGATTCGAATGTATTAAACGTGAAATTCACCATGCTATAGAAAATCGAGCGATATTATCCCTCACGTTGGTGGAATTCCAATCGTTCAAGTCACCATATTTCTCTCCATATTTGGATCCTTTTTTCAAATTTAATATTGTCTCATAGAGTGCAAAATAAGAGTTTCTCGTGGAATAAAAACAAAAAATATTTTCATTCCTTTTCTCATAAAACAGACGGTTTTTTTTTAAATTAATAAATAATAATCGATATAAAGAATGAAAATCCAAGCAAAAAAATTTGTTTTGGAGTGGAATATAATTGAGTATTCGAAATATTTGAAATTCTTTTAATTATATAATATTTATTTTATTCATAAATTTATCAAATACTGTTAATGTTTAAATTATAGAAAAAAAAAACCACGTAGTTGATAAAATTCCATAAATTTGAATCACCAAATTTCTCTCCACGTTTGAAAATTCTTAAAAAATTATTATTTCACACTGTTCACGATACGAGTTTCGTATATATATACAGTGAAAATAAGAAAATATTTAAATGATATTAATCAGTTTGAAAAATCGTTAGTGAAATTCCTGATGATGCCACGTGAACACATGTTACGAGAGAGTTCATTCGTAAGTCACAAAATTACATCATTCGTCTTATATTAATTTTTGAAAAATCCTAAAATCCTGTACTTTCAATAAATTTCTCAAAAATAAAAGAAAAAGTGTTTGCCATTAAAAAAAAAAAAGAAAAAAAAAGGAAAACCAAAATTGTTACTCAATCTTCAGCCTGATAATCTGAATTGAAACAAACCGAAATTTTGAGAACAACCATAAACGAAATAAAATGGTATTTTTGTCGTAGATCGAATCAAATTTTTCTTTCATTGTCAAAAATTGATCAAATCCTACAGTTCGATGTACGGTTGTAAAAAATCAAAAAAAAAAAAGGTATTTGATTTCAGAATTTCAGTCAAAATATCAAAATTCATTCAAACGAAGACTCGCTAATCTGACAAAAAGTTCGAATTTATTCGCACCTTCGTCATCAAGATATTTCCTTCAAAATAAGTTTTTGATAATTTGATTTGCAATGAAATAAAAATCCTTATAAAACTAATGATAGAAAAATGTGAAAAGGTTGAGGTATTTTATTTTCGAAAACCCGTTCACCGTCGCGTAAATAAAAATAGACATGAGTAGTTGTCGCGATGTAGTGACGCAGAGATAAGAATGCTCATTATCGTCATGTGTCCTCGTGACGACAATAGGTGAGAGATCGTGGTAGAATGAAAAAAAACTGAAAAAATAGAAAAAAGTAGTAATGAAAAGCAAGGAAAGACGAAACAGGAGGAGAAGAGAACGAGGAGAAAAGATCTTCTCGTGTTCGTTGCACACGGGAAGATGGAAAAGCAGGGAGAAAAAAGATCTGCTTTGCACGAGTATATAGAAACAGCGTGTGTAGCGTCGTCACGGTTATCGCAGTTCCGTGGGAACGGAACTCAGGAACGTGACCTCCTACGCCATGGTGATATGTACTATATACATAAATTCATTATAAAATAAAGTTTTTTTTTTAATTTTCAATCCAGATAAAAAACCGTAAAGTTTCACCTTCATTTTGGTTGCTGAGAATTTTGGCTACAACTTGAAATGCTAATTAAAAAAAAAAAAAAACACTCGTAATTCATTGAAAGTTTGTAAATTCTTCGATGATTTGTTTATTATTTTTTATTATTTATTATTATTTATTTATATATAATAATTTTGTATAATAATTTATTATTGACGATAATAAATCCAGAACCTAAAAAAATTGTTATTTTTTTAAAAGAAATTTCGACCTGTCATTGATTTCGACTGGATTGTAAAATCCAAATATTAAAACATCGATAAAAAATAATTGAAAACATAGATTTTGGACCTGAGAGTTTGATAAACAATCTCATTCCATTCCATTGTTTATCGGGATCAACTTTTCCATGGAATTTGCATGTTTCGCACAATGTTTTTCGTCCTGTTGTGAATAATTATGCCATAAATTAAAGGAACCGTTGATACTTTTCATTTTCTTGGCAAATGCATAATGCAATGACTTTTTTAAATAATAATAAATGAATTACGAAGAAAGTAAGTAAAATAGAAAAGAGAATAATAAACAGTGAATTTCGCTGAATATTTTAATAGGTCGAGTCGGAATTTTTATTAAGAAACAATCATCCGATGATAATAAATATTCTGATAAAATATAAAACGCAATAACAGTCACGAGCAATGTGTTTTTGGAAAGAAGAAAATTCTTCATTTAAATGGTTACGACGCACAAATGAGGGCGATTAACAAATATAGATTTCAAGGAATTTTGTTTTTTTTTTTTTTTTTGTTTTTCATGTTATTATTCAAACGTTATCGGAACATTGTCTTTACTATCATTGAGATGACTTTTTTCTTTTGTAGGAATGAGAAAAAAAAATGAATCATTCTGTTGTTTATCGTTTCGCGTACGTAATGATGTTCGCGTATAAATATTAAAATTTTTATTCCTTCATTATTTAGAAAGTCTGAGAATATTTAATCACGTGTTTTATGGCGGATTATTATTACGAAGCACATTCAGAGCAGTGAGAGTGTCAGACAATTACGTTCCCTTGAATATAATCTCTCGAAATATTCGCCAGTTTTGATTGTTGCGATAATATTGTACGTGTCATTGAAATTTCGAAAACTTGACCATGAAGTCGACGATCGATAATATTTACATGTCCTCGATAGCTAAACGGACGGGCATTATATGCTTTTCGAACTCTCGGCCGAGAGAATCTATTGTTTTCGAAAATTCGTATATTTGTCGTTATTCCTTGAATTTTTAAAAATATTAATTATCAAAAAAACACACACACACGCACATTTTTTATGACACCGTAACTTTTATTCCGTAATCAAAAAAATAATGAGAGAAAAGTTGTGTGAAAAAAAAATAAAAAAATAATTCACGTGAACAAAATTCGTGAAATTTTTCAATTGAATAAAAAAATTTATTGTTGCTAATACTTTGCAACAAAATATAAATAAAATTCCGGTTCATCAAATCGTCAAAATTTATTTACAAAACGCTAATTTCGTCGAATGAACAATGACTCGAAATTACGAAAATTATTAACGTTGTTTTTCGAAATTGATATTGAATTGATTAACGATAATTGAATTATGAAAAATAATGAACAATTAGTATAAATACAAATAAAACAATATTTTAATATATTATTGTTTTACTATTGACGTCTTTATTATAATTTATTTCTACTTAAGAGTTAGTACGCACCGGAAATTCGTAAGGTTCCTTCCTGCAGTAAAATTTGTTCGTTGGAAGAAGACAAAAAAGCAAAACTTTGTCAACAATAACAAGAAACCGTGGGGACGTTGTTTTTTAATGAAAAACTGCACTTGGATCGGTGCGCACGAGTGATAATTACGTGAAATGATCAAATTCCACGAGGATCAGAGTTGCGTCTAAAAAAACAAACACCAAAAAACAGTCTAGACGCCGGGCGTTCTCGGTTCCGGAAGTCGTAGCGTCGTTTTCGTGATATTTGCCACAAAATATATATTTTTAGATAATTTTTTATTAGGCTGATTAAAAAATATGAGAAAACTCAGTTTTTTGTGATCGAGAGAACAATTTTTCACCCAACGATTGTCAGATTTTTAAATAGAGATTTTTTTTTTTTTAAGTTTCAGATGAGACACGAAAATTAGATCGAATTCTCGATGAACATCGGCCGGACCGATGTAACTGGCGGAGAGTCGCGAGGTCTACCGCGCGGTCGAAACCCCAACCAGGTACTGTCGAGGCCAACAGGTGAGCCGTGCCAACTGTTCGGGCCCCAGTAACGTAGCGACTAACTCTTACCGGGTATCTTTAAATCTATAGACATATATATTTGTCCGTAGATAGTAGAACACAGAAATATACATCAAAATGAACAAAAAACCTTTAAATTTTTCATAAAAAATCACTATAAAAGCAATTTGATATTCATTTTATGAGAAAAAAAAACAAATGAGATTATTATTTTTTCGATTATTGACATGATTTTATTCAAATTGGAATCGTATTTCGTTGCCACCGGAAAATGGGTTCGTTGAACATTTTTTTTTTCGAAAAACTTCATTTTTTTACATTTTAATATTTAACAATAAAGTTTTATGGAAAAATAAAAATAAAAGATCTCTAGAACTGGCGAATAAGTTAAAAAAAAGCGACCAAAAATCAGGTTCATTGTTAACACTAAACCAGGAAACGCGATGATAAAAGTTACACCTTGAAATTTTCAAATCGTGTCATTTTTACACTTTAGAGCCAATTTTTATCTTTTTTTTTTTTTTTTAGTTTTGATGGTGAAATGTTCACCAAATGTGACTCCATCGTACATCATTCTCTTCGTTATCAAAAAAAATGAATGTCGTTTCGATCGTAAAACCTTGATTTCGTGGTTCTAGGGTTAAAGTTAGTTTCTGTTAAAGTGGCTGGTTTAATTTTGATTTTTAATTTAAAAAAAAAAAAAAAAACAATGACCCTCTGATGAAGCAGAATCGTAAGTTTATTAAAAACATTCACAGAGTTAAATGTTTTATTTTAAAAGCATTCTGTTAATTGAATTTCTAAAAAAATTCGCGTGAAATTCAATAAATTTTACAATAATGTCCTCAAATACGATCGTATTATTTTAAGAAACACGATTATACGATTTTCGGAAAATATTAGTTTTCCAAAATTACTTGAAAATTACTTACGACTACGAGTTCAATAGTTTAAAAAAAAAAAACATAGTAGACTTTCGTAAACCGATAATGAAGACGAAACAACAACAAATGACGATTCACTGAAAATAAAGTGAACCTGCCAGTAAACACTTGGTCAAGAAAGTTTTCAACAATTCCCTTGTGCAGTGACGAAATGAAGACGATAAACAAAAACCGTAATCAGAATAAAATAAATAAACAGTATAACGACACACGAATTTTTCGTCCATCAATTATCATGGCTTTTCTTCATTATCGACTGTCGATAAAGTGAACTTGAGGTTAAAATGCTTGTCGCTTGCGGGCAGCCATCTAGCGATCGTTTCGAAAAGCTCCGGTTCATAGACAACAGAATTTGGTTCTCAGTACCGATGTTTTTTAAATCCTTTCTCAATATTTTTGTGACAATGAGTCGTTTTTATTTGTTGATCGAGAATCGAGCCATAGTTTATTTTTTTTTCTCAATCGGGGATATGGATCTGTGGACCGTGTGAGAAAGTAATTTGATCGAGAAGAATAGAAGTCGTTGGAGCTGTTGGATTGTGTGATAAAATAGTAGCGAATTGAATCGTATGTGGGTCACGTGAGAGACGTAACCTCTTGTTTCTTTTTTTCTATTTTTATATATATTTTTCTATACATATATAAATGTATAGGTTTTTATTGTTTGCATTCTTTGTCTGACAGCTCGACTGGCAGTGTACTTTCTTTCATTTAGTAGACCAAACGTAAAAGTATTTACCTTCGTACCTTCCCCTTTCCCCCCATTCGAGGAGCGAGACACTTCCGCTTGCTTTATTCTGTGGTGTGTGATGTTTATTATTGTAACGGGCGACTTAAATATCAAACCCTCAATTATTGTACAAACTAACATTATACAAGTCTTTGAATAATCTCACCGGAAATCGTGGTCCTTCGTGTGATTTTTCTTCTTCAATTTGAATCACATTTTACTTTTTATTAGATTTCGATCATTTTTTCAAGTTCTTAATTAAATTGCCCAGAGTATTTTTCATCCCAAATATTTCCAATTAACTAAAAATTGATTTTTAATCGAAAACAAATTCACAAATAAATTGAAATCGTTTTTTTTTTTTTTTTTTTTTTTTTTTTTTTTTTTTTTTTTTTTTTTCAAATATTTTTGTTTTGATTATTGACAAGAAAATCGGAAATTTGTTTTGTAAAAATACTTCGGAATTCTTGCAATTGTGAATCGTTTACGTTTTTGATAACAACTTTTTCATTATTTCGATTCTTGAAGGATTTTTTGAAAATTTGGTTACGATTGTTGTTTGGCTGATAAAAACATAGACAAATTTTGTATCTAAACATATTTGGGCTGATAAGGATATGGCGTAACACGAGCTGCGGTGTCCGAGTGGTTAAGGAGTTGGACTCGAAATCCAATGGGCTTTGCCCGCACAGGTTCGAATCCTGTCCGCAGCGGTTTTTTTTTCATTTACTCCTGATTCTCCTCAATAAACATGTTTTTTTAAAAGATATTGTACAATTTTTTGTATCTGCATGAGTTCTATTCAGTGATTATTCATTGCTGCAAAGTCACGATCGTTCTATCGTCGTCGTGCACGACGACGAATGATGTTCGCATGCGAACATTGTTCAATTTTTTTTTGTACCAAAAAATGTTCCACAACCCATTAAATACGTTTCGTTCTTAATTATTATTCATTTATTGTTAACATTAATATTGAATTTCAAAAAAATAACAACGAGCCACAAAATGAGCAAAAGTGTAAATATTTTTTTACGAACTCAAGATTTAGCGAGTCGATTCAAATGATGGACCACAATATTTTCCATGACATGGACATTTGTTGTGACACAGAAAAAAAAGACTACTCACCATTCACCAAAAATACCAAAAGATAACCAGAAACCAAAATCAGCAAAAAAAAATAAAACAAAAAAGATATTTCGATCATTCCAACGTACAAAATTCAATATTTTCAAGATGTTTAATAAAGACGAGGAGAAAAAGCATGAACACATAAAACGTGAATACGTGCTAGCAAACATAAAAATTTTATTCAATGAAGTAATTTCGAAATCTTAGCGTACATAATTTTTCTACAATAAAGAAGAAAAAAAATTGTTGATTTATTTGTGAATCTTAATTTGGAAAATGAAGCAGCATTGTTGTTCTTGGGGGGTTGCGATCACCCACTTAACGTCGTAAGTTCTCTGGAATAAAAAAAAAAAAAAAACAATTGTCATAAATATAAATCGAAATAATAATCATTCACTCAATGGATCTATTTGTTTGATAAAAAAGGATGAATGTGTCGAATCACGGTTTCACCTTAAAACGGCTCCAAATTTTTTAGTTACATTTCTTACGATTAAAAAATCATTAAAATATAAATAAATAATAAATGATAAAAATGATTTTTTAGGGATGAAGATTGATAGAAAAAAGTTTGAAGCCGTGATTCGACATATTTAGCAAAAAAAAAGTATTATTTATTTAAAAGAGCCTGAAAAAACAAACAACGAATATCTATTTTGTGATTGTTTATTTATTATTAATCGTTTAAATGTCACTTGGAGAAAGAAATTTCCCCGAACGAACAAAAATCATTTTGTTGAACGGAAAAATGACAATTCAACTATTTTCGTCAAACAAAATGAATTTTGTTCGTTCGACGGAATGTTTTTCTCAGTGTCTCATTGATTTGCATGAAAAGATTTATCTGACAATGAAATTTTATAAAAGTTTCGCTTTAAATGAAAATGTTCATTTTGTATGTGTGTTTAATTCATGAATTTATTTATTACACATGTATAGTATTATTATCATCGAGCATTATACACCGTTTGATTGAGGGTGATTTATCAATTAACGGAGGGCGCCGACCTTGTAACAGTTCTCATTTTATGCACGCTCTTATATGCGCTTCCTTCTTTTCACTGTTAATTAATATTGAAGAAGTCTCATCAAGGCTGACGTATATAAGAGGCTTTGAAGTTTCCATTTGTCGTGTTAACTATCCATGAGCTTTCGCAATTACGAATTACGAGTGAGGTTACTTATCTTTCTCAATGTCATTAAAAGCTTTGAAAAGCAATTAGCTTTCAGAGACAAACGTTATCGAACCAATAATGAAGATACACATATTTATAATAACTACTAAGTACAATTTTCTAATAAGTACGTAAACGTCAATTTAAGTAATTTTTGAAATGTATAAAAATCCACAAAATTATGACTTTTATAAAAATCGAGCTAACGATAAATTTCCGTCGTGAAATTTCAATTCTTTGACTCACGAGAGAATTTATTATAAAAAAAGGATTCGCGACGACGACAAAGACCTTCGAAACTTTTAAGACAATTTTTCCGACACGTCAAAATTCCTCATTTACTAAATGATTCAATTTAATCAAAAAAAAAGTTACGACAGAAAACAAAATCTTGCCTTCGTAAACGTTTCTCAAAAATTGAACCAATTTTTCGTCATTTGTAAGAATCGATTAGAATTTTATTAGATTTGCAATAATTGAATAATCAAAAATTTTATCAATTATATTCATTTTTATATTGATCTTTAAGAATGAAAAAATTTCATTAATTTCGTGGTGGCTGTAACGAATTTAATTAATAATTTACTGTGATGAATATTTTTATTGATTTTCTTTTTTGTTCGTTTATAGTTTATTTGATTAACATAACTTTTGTAATTTCTCTTAAATTGCTTTTTTACCAAGTATGAAAAGTTTTATGTACATGGCAACGATTTACACCCTGTTGACTCAACATTAATCTTTCTTAAAGCTAATCCAACGTAAAGCTTAGCTTAATTATGCTAATCTCTTGGGGAATCTTTTTCTTCGTAATTGTCTTAAAAACAGTGAAGTATTTAAAATAATATGAAAAGTCTCTCGTACACGAAGAATAATGGTTTCGGTCCATTCGAACGAACTCTGTATAAATTTTTTTGTTTTTTGTTTTTGTACAAAACAACATTTATCAACGTCACTTGTATTTTTATTCAAGAACCAATTGCTTGCTGTATCGAAACGTATTGCCAGGAGCTCAGGCTCTTAATTTTTTTTTTGTTTTGCAATTTTTAGAAACATCCGAACCAGCACTGCTGTGATTCCAATAAATATTTTTTATTGTTTGTATGAATCGAATCGTATAACTAATAAGCACATTTTTATTCTCGTCCATATTTTGCATGTTTTTCAAACCCTTTTCCTTGTTTTTTTTTTTTTTCTTTTTTTACGTGACATCGACATATTTCTCGTCCAAAATAAACAAACAATTTGTAAATGTACTTACGATTGGGTATTTCTTGGAGATTGGGAAAGTCTGGTTGTAAGTGTGGATTTGATTGGCTACCGTTGGACAACGAGTTCCCAGGCAAGCTTGAGATTCCATACCCATGAAAGGCAATTCCATCACAGCGTTAACCCAAAAAGCTCTTCCCTCAAGATTGGAATCAGAGAACTCTGCAAATAATGATTTATCATTATTTTAAAAAAATGGAATTTATATAATTCCATTAGAAGGTCTATAAATAATTTCATTTAATGTTTAACATCAAAAATTCATTTCTCCAGTCACAAATATATGAATAAAATGAACTTAATCAACACCGTTCATTAATATATCAAACTTTTGAAATAAATTGGAAACATAGTTGAAAAAAAAAGATTATTAAAAAAATGTAATCATAGAAATGAATATTTTATTGACTTTTTTAAAACAATACTCACTCGGAGTGTAGTCGAATTCTATGGAAGCATTTTGACCACGTTTTAAACGACATGGCGTGTCAACAGGCGTGTCTTTGCAAGGATTAATGCGGACTTCGTGGATGGTACAGTTGCTTGGGGCATCAGCTGTAAAATTTTTCATTTTTATTAAAAACTATAAACATTAGAGACATCATTTTACACTTAACCTCAAAACCAAAACTTTCGTCTTTCCTGAAGTAACAAAAAGACTAAATGAAGTCCGAAGAACCCAACAATGATTTTGAAGGCTTGAAAAAATGTCCATTCCGCGTTCCAGTATATCGTAAAAACCAAAAAGTTTGTTTATCAGCAAAAATTTATCGATTTATTATCAAAAAATCATGAATTTTCGAATCAGTGAATATTTGTTATGGAATCGAAATTTCTTTATGGTATTCCAGACCCCAAGTGTAAACAACAAACCATTCGAAAGAAAAAAAAAGTATTTAAAAGTAAAGTATGTAAAACGAACAATTCTAAGTATTTTTTTGGGTTTTTTTTTTGTTGATACCAAAAATGACAGTTAAATTCGAAAATTTTTGTATTGCTTGAAAAATTTGAGTTTTTATTGAAAAATTAATAGACAATTCGAAAAAAATTTCATAGTTCCATATTAACGAAGATACAAAATGAATTTTATTTATTTGTTTCTTTTTTTTAAATATAAATCTTTACCCTTTTCTCACGTGTTATTATTATTATTATTATTCTTTAATTATTTAAACTTACGATTTTCTTGAGGACATGGTCGGAATTTAACAACCTCAGAGTTAACGATCGAAAAGATCGAAACCAACACGATCCCGAAGAAGAGAATTTCACGAGCTAAACCTGACATTCTGGTCGTACTGTTTGAAACGAAGTGATCGAAATCGTATGCAGTACTCCGTATTGTATGGGCTCATAAAAAGGAGCTTGGTAGGGGGCATAGGTCAATTGAGATAGTATCTCGTGGTCGTCAGAAGTGTATATTCAGCCCCACGCGCATTTCGAGTCTCTCTCTCTCGCAGTCATGGCTTCACGTGTCTTTTTATGCATAATCTTTCTTAACCGGATGATTTAACGTTGCGTTACAAAATCCACGAATCTTATTAAATTCATAAATCGAAGGAGAATGTTTTCGTGCATTATACAAAACTATTGAATTATAAACTTCCGGTTTTAACAACTACTGCGCATGATTTTTCATTACTTGTTAAATGCATGTCTCTATCGAACATTTCTAGACATTCAAATGATTGACAGTTTATTTTTATTCATGAACAACTTTCCACGCAAAAATATTTTCTATCAAAAGCTGTCATTTGTATTTTTGAAACTTGCAACGAAACTCTTTTGTTTCTTTCACTAAAAACCAACTCATTCATTCTGAATTTTACGATAAATTGTTTTTTTTTTCTTTATACGACAATATCACAATCACTGGGAAAATTCTGTGTCTTTAATATCCTAGAAGATTAAGGTTCGAAGATTTGTTAAATCATCGACGAACGAACTTTGATGGATTAACAAAAATGTTATGTTATGCATTATTGTTCATAAATTCTACGATCCATCAATAAAAACATTAATAAATTAGTAAACGATACTCAATGGATTCAAAATTTGAAAAAAAAAGTTGAAATTCATATTTTTGATAGTTTGAAATCAAGAATTTGGTCCAGATGAAAAAATGTTTTTGCGTTTACATAAAAATATTGGTCAATCCTCGTAATATCAACGCACGTGCATGCTTTCATTTACGAATATAAATTTGATGTATTTTTTTTTTTCTTTTTTTTTACTGTATCGAAAAAGCGGTGAATTTTTATCAATGTTGCAAAATTATTCCTAGTATAATGCGAAGCTTCTGAATCGTAATGAGATATCTCGTTCTTGGAATAGACGAGAAGATCTTTGACCCTAAAAACCCGAGCCAGCTGCGTTTACAATGTTACGGTGTTTAATGCGCATGATTCATCAACCTCTGCAAAACAACGATTGGCTTTGGACACCCCATCTTTTTTTTTTTCTTCTTTTTTCTCTCGCTCCAAACATCCATTGATATCTTTCTCTCAACAGATTAAGAAATCTGTCGCTCCGAATTTCATCCGAGTGAAGATCCGAGAGAGGGTCAAAAAAACTTCTTGACTCATGCGAACGATCTTCCGACCGACGTCCATTCTTACATGCTCGTGTATCCGCTAATCAAACACAAGAGACAGATAGAAAAAAATAATTGGGCACAATTGTTAAATTGTGCATTTCCTCATGAAACTGTGTGGACCTCACTCGGAGGAAGATCGAATTTTAACAATTAAATAATACTCGATATAATTCACTGGGAAACATTATTTTTCATGAATTTTTATTATTTTACCATTTTTAATGTCGAACTTCCATTAATTGAGTCTTGGCAAATGCTCTTCGCAAAGAGTTAGCTCTACATATTTTATTATTTTTATATTCCGCTAAAAAAATGAAACGAATGAAAATTATTTTATCCAGAAATTTATAACTTTCTACTATTTATAAAATAAATAAAAAACTATGATTTTAAGAACAAATGGCTCGTCAAAGAATACATTTTATCGTGTAATGATTCTTGGTATCAAATTTCATTCAAAAAAGTTATTTCGAAGAAAAAAAAATCGAGAAAAAAAGCATTTTCGAGTTCGAGCATCTGTCAAATCGAGATGAAATTTTTTTTCTCATAACTCCAACGTGTTATTGATTGTTAATTCTTTTTTTTACAAGATATATATAAAGGATGAAACGATAGAATAAAAATATTTTACAAACATGACATTTTTCTGCCTCCCAACGACCATGTAAGTCGTTAAGATGCTAAAATATTTAGGAAAATAAAAATGAATCGTGAAACTCTAAAAGGAAACTCGTTATACAATAGAATAACAATTTTCAACTTGAAACAATAAAATTTAAAATAAAATTTTTACGTTTTAAATGGTGTTTGAAGTTGAATCGTCAAACATGGAATGTTTGTTAATTATTTTGGGACATATTTGGATGACTCGATTATGTAATCGAAGAGAAAGAGTTTGTGTACGAAAAAAACGAAAGAGATTCGTTGATTGTTTTTTAATTACAAAGATCAACGAAGCAGTTAAGAGATAATAGTTTTCCGCATCCGGCGCGAAGTAAAGAGAGTCGTGTGTGATCCAGTCACGAAAACAGATGAGACTCCGTTACTTAGCGCTTACGCATCAGGAAAACAGACATAACTGTATATACCACGTGCGTAATCGACGTAACGATTATCCAATTGAAGACGTCGCGGTTCGTTGGTTACTGGTCGCAATCGACTCAAGAATTTTAGTGAAAAACTTGGATGCGAGCAGCCGTCTTTTTTTTTTTGTATTCTTAAGTCTGGAGATTTTAATTGGTGAAGGACAAAGAATATTTTTCTTCGTCTCTTAAAATTGAATCAAATTTCTTTGATGACTTTCTGGACCACCGATTATCAAAGTTTCGTATCGTTTTATATTTTTATTTATTTATCTTTTCCAGTCTCTAACTATAAATTGCCATTGATATGGCATTAAATAGTTTTCTTGTTGACTTTCGTTTCGTGGATTAAATATTCGTCAGTAATTCGAACGATTCGTGTCGGGGGAAAAAAATATCGAGAAATTCTTATCGGTCATAGCGTTTTACTGTTATTTCGAAGTTGTGAAGATAGAAAAATTGTAAATTACAGTTGATAACAGAAACCATTTTTCTCTTGATATAAAAAAAAGGTCAAAAAAAAGGGTATTGGATGTTTGATTACGAATATCAAATTTTCTTTGTTCTTCAGTACTTTTTGTAATCGCAGATCCCCCCACAAATCCTCATTTATTGCTTCTGCGTTGACACGCACTTACATTTTCACACAGTATTGACACACTGGGTCAATTTAACTTCAAACTTCGTCTCCCTGTCATCAGCAACCCTCGTGTCAGTTTTTTTTTTTTTTTTTTTTTAATCCTGAGTAGAAAAATAATTTTATTTTCCAAAAGTCGAACGTTCTTGAACCGTTTATTAAATACGAATATCAACAACGCAACTATACATATATAATTAATAATTTCTAGATTTTATAATTAATAAAAAAACAAATACATTTTTACGTAAAATCAAAACTAAAATAATAATAATAATAATAACAATAATAAGAAGAAGAATAAGAATAATAATATTAAGAATAAAAATAAGAATAATAATAATAATAATAATGATAAAACAATAAAGTAATAATAATTTTAATAATACTAAATAATTATGTCGTCGAATAATATTAATAATGATGTAAATAATAATAATAATGATAATAATAACAATAATATCAAATGTTATTAATGCTGTACAAAGATAACAAATATAATTAAAGACTGCGAGTCGAATGAACATTTTGTTGTTGTGTATTTGTCCAAAAATACCGGTTGGCAAAAGATATGGAGAAAAGTTCGATTTTTCTGTCATTCTCCATTGTTTTGTTATTTTGTTGGAAGGTTTCTTTTTTCTTTTAGGCTAAAAATTTGTGTTAAACAAAAAAGCCAAAGTTATGGTAGTTAGTACGAGAAGAGAACGGATAATCGATTCTTTGGTACCTATCGACGTCGGGACGATAGACTCGTTTCGCAGTCTTCGTCACAGAGTCTCTTTGGCAAACAATATATTTTTTTCTTTATTTTCATTTATTTTCATTATTTTTCCCGATTTCACAAGTTCTCGTTCAATTCTTTGTTTCCGTTCTCTTTTATGTGAAAAAAAAAAAAAAAACGAAAAACAAATGCTTTCCGTCCAGATTTTCGATAGTCTCTCGATATTTGATTTTGCAACAAACGTGTCGATTCGTAATTGGACATAAATAATTAAACGTTACGGTTTAAGGTACGGTTTCTGAAGCAATTTAATTGTAAGGTGTTTAAAATAATTTACTTGTTATTAAAGTCTCGAGTATCCTTAATTTATTTATTTTTAATTAAGAATAATTTTTGTGTTTTTTTTTTGTTTTGTTTTTTTTTTTTTTCCGGTTAATTTCGTTTTGTTCTAGCAAAAAATTACAACTGCAATTAATCGATTTTGTAATCAACAGAAAACTTGTGATTTTATTTGAACTAAATTGATAAAATTTGAAAGAATTTGTCTATTTGAAATGTTGAATATTTGTGGAAATCGATTTTTCGGTTTTGTTGCACATTTGGTGTAATTGATATTTTTCCTATTTGTTTGTACTCGTGGTAAGAAATATGTATTTCGTTTCGAAAAGTGATAAATAAAAGAATAAATGAAGAGAATGTGGAACCGAAAATGTAATTTGTTTGATTAACTCGCTAATTACGTTTTTTCTTGTTTTATTCGGACGTCCGTTGAAAATAAACTCCAGTATTTTGAACTCTATGTTAAAAATAGAATGCGGCGATAAAAACAATGAAGATGAAAACATAAATTGCAAGGATGTTCATTCAGTGAATTAAATCAAAAACATAATTCAACGAATTAAAAGTTCTGATGATTACTCCGGTTTAAGAGAGTATTATTTAATTAATGATTACAAATGTCAATGATAAAGTATTGTCGGAGGTTAAACGACGTAAACTGGATCTTTACAAACGGATATTCTTGCTTCTTGCAAAATCCTCAGTCGGGGTCCAAGAGGAACGCCCATTTTTTGAAGTCTGTCTTCACTCAAGTATGGCAACTCAACCATGCCAACTTTTTCCTTCTCGAAGGCCGTTGCATATTTCTAGAAGGATAGAAAAATCGAAAATTCAATAAAATACGAAAAAAAAACATGAAAACTAAATGGTAAAAAGAAAAAAAAACAACAAAAACATTCGTAGAGTCTAATAAATTCATTGGGTTGTCAAAAAATTTCGAAAAAGTTAATAGAACAGGAGAATCAATAAAAATGATAACGAAAATGTTGTTTGTTGGTAAATTATTAACGAAATCAAATGAAATTTATTAAGAAACTAACCTCGTAGCCAAGTTCCCGAAGAAAAAGTCGTATGAGTGGTGGTTCAGTGCCAAAAAACTTGGTCAACTTTTTAACTCTGGAAGGATTGGAAAGTGCAGGAAGTTCCGAATCTTTGATCAATGGTTGAGATTGCGATCTCACCATAGCCATGCTCGTTTGGGTTCTCAGAGCAGCTATTTCCCCTCGGATATTCTCCATTTCCTGTTGAATTAATAACATTCATGATTCCCGGAAGTTTATATCATTCGTAAGGAACCGTAGTGGAGATAGAAAGCTGATGTCATTTGAAATACTAATAAAAAATCAAATAACCTGAATCATCAGATGCTGGGTTCGCATTTCTGACGAAAGATGAGCTACTGATCTTGCGAGTGTTACGACGTGAGATTCTAGTCGTTGAAAACGTTTGTTGATACTCTGTAAGAATAAATAATCATCGATCAAAAGTCTTTTTTGATGTAGTCACTAATTTTTACGACAAATGAGCTGACACTTGATTTTTTTTTTTGATCAAATCCCCTGCCAATTCACCTTAACGTCCTTGGCTTTTTTCATTCGATCATCAATCACGTGAGACCTTCTCTTGTCATGATGCCTGGCAACTGGCCTGGAAGACACTGAAGACGTTGGCAAGGAGGACACTGAACCATAACTTGCCAAACCTCTTGCTTTTCGTCTCTTCTTGACACTGCCACCCAATAATTTCAAAACCTTAAGAATCAAACATTGAATTAGTTACTAATCAGTACTTTATTTTAATATTTTTTTTTTATTTCGATGTGTTTAAATATTTGAAGTATTTTTATCCACTTGCCTCACTGTACATATTCTCCAATCCTTCCAATTGTTTTCTTATTGTTCTTGCATCATTTGTACTCAAATCAGAATCACTGCGATCCAGCATCGAATCCAAGTCCAGGCCAGTCGTCGTCGATGTGAGGTCACCAGCTTCGACACCGAATACTACAAGCACGATAAACTTATTGGTAGTAATTCATCAAACATGGCAAAAGATTGCATTTGAACTCATTTGTACACAGAATATCGTACAGTAAATTATGATTTGTGCGTTAAAATTCAAGGTCACTTTCATTTCGACAACGTGAGTCCCACTATGGCTCAAAAGTTCAATTCTGATGATGAGGATTTTCTGATATTCGTTTCCGATGGTATTTGAGCAAATGTAATTGAAAGAGTTAGAGAAATGATTGACTTACGATGAGAGAATTTTTTCGCAGCATCCTTTTTCGATGTAGAACTACCGCGATGTTTGGATACATTAGGAAAATTTCTTTTGTCTCCATTCTTGACGTATTCGCTGTAGTTTGGCTTGGAACCATAAGGCAAGCTGTTGGCATGAGTAATGATGTGAAAAAACAGAACGTGTTGAGAGTCTTATCGTTTTTAAATGAAAGGATCATAATTTCAATGATGTTCTAGACTTACATTCGTATTTTTATCAAACGAAAGGCTTTAGTGTAAAAGAAATAGGTTGGAATGTTTGAATTCCTGTTCAACTCATGTCCAGAAGATTACTTTGATACTAGAAACTTCCGGTTATATAAAATATCCTCACCTGGCTGAATATAGATTCCTCGAAGATCTTGGACTGCCGTGAGGTGAGAGTGGTGGCAATGGTGGAGTTACCGAGGAAACGCTCTCGGAAAGGGTCGAGTGTGCCATTGCCGGAACGTCTCTAGGTTCAAGAATGCTTCGAAGCTCGGATTCCACGATGTCTACCCACTCTGAATCCTGGCCTGTTGATAAAAGAACGCATAAGATATTTTAATCAATGAAATTCCAGTCTTCATTGGAAATGCTTTTGCGGAGTCGACTTCAAAAGAGAAAACATGCAAGTCGACTGAAGATGGTGAAACCTACCTGGAGGATGATTCTGATCTTCTGGAGCTGGTCGTCTTCCACTGGAATAAACAGCAGAACCTCTTCCAGAATCAACATTCGATGAGCTTTGACCTGCTTTATCGTAATCAGATCCAGAGCCTTGGTTCTGAAGCTTCAGCCTTGACATTCCGTGTTCCAATTCGTCCTTCCTCGTATCTATCTTCGTAGCACCGTTTCTATCCTGATAACTAGTGTTATCAAGTCTTCTTGCACTTTCCTCAATTTTCTTCGCCACTTCGTTCACTTGTCCTACGTTTTTTTGTCCAACACTTCTGGAATTGTCCACTTCGTTCGTTTCCTTCACCATCTTCTGTGCGTAAGATGACGTGGACGAATCATGATCATTTCTCTTCTGTATTTCCTCGATCTTCCTCTGGACTCCGCTAAGATCCTTCGGGATTTCCGGGTTTCCATCGGACTGCAGATATTCGCTTACTGGAAGGTCCCTCTTCGATGATCTCGCCTCGTCACGACGGATGCCAAAACTTGTTTCAGGTCTGACGTCCTCGTTCTGCTGTCTTTGTGATCCTTTCCTACCAAACTCGGCGGGTCTTTCCTCAACGGTGATCTCGTACCTTTCCTTTGACATCGAGTCAACTTGAATGTTCTTTAGAACATCATCGTTTTCAAGCGTTCTGCGTGAGTCGTTAGGATTTTTATCATCATCGTAGCACAGCTGGGGCTGGGATGCAGCTTTTTCTATACACTTGGCAGAATTACGTCGTTGGAACTCACTTTCCTGGTTATTCGTGTCCGCTTTCATGTAAACCTGAGGTCCAGTATATCTCGTTCTGTTTTGAGCGTAATGATAGTAAATCTCTTGGCCACCGATTCTCACGTCCAAGTTTTGCCTCGAGGTACTTGGCAGGTCGATCTGTGATCGTGTTATTGGCTGCCTTGCCTGTTGATATTGCTGGTACGTAACCCCAATGGGAAAATGTGATTGCTGTTGATTTGTTCTCATAGCAGTTTGGGGACTCTGCTGACCAACTCCCAGCTGTTGTTGTTGCATTTGTTGAATAAGCTGTCGTTGGTGCATGTTCTGGACATGCTGTTGCGAGAATCTTGGACTCTGGTGCATTTGATTCTGGTGAATTAGTTGTTGAGGACTTTGATAAGGTTGGTTGTTTGTCTGTTGGAGGGTGTTTGGCGGTGGCAGATTTGCAGGCTGCATAGGCAGACCATGTTTATTAACGGGTGGATTTTGGTTCTGAAATTATTTGAGAATCGAACTGTGATATTCTCCTCAAAAAAGGCTTGTGTCATGTAATGAATTAACGGTATCTTACTTGATTCGTTACTGAGGATTGATGGATATTTTGATGCATGGATTGCGAAGCCATTCCTCCAGGACCTTGCACAAGGTATTCACGATTGGTTGATTGCATTTGTTGCCCACCAGCTCCTGATTGGCCAAAGTTTGTAACTTGCGTCTGATGAACTGTCTGCACTCCACCGGGTGGTGTAATGTGAGTTACGTGCAGTTGAGCACTCTGGCCTGGCAAACTTGGCTGAAGGGCTTGCGAAGATGTTTGAAGCTGACCGGGTAAAGGGACGTTTTGTTGGGAGGTCTGGTAACCATAGGCTTGGCCGTACTGACCTAAAGATTCGTTAATGAACATTGTTTTAGCTACAGTGGAAGACTATGTTCTATACTTTGAATGGGAGTTTGAAAGACTTGAGATGGAGTAACTTTTTAGCTAGGCATTGAATTGATCCACAAAATCAAACTTGGTTTGCTAACAAAGAGGTTTTTGGAAATTTTTCAAAATGAACTGCCACTTTGATGAAGAAAATGTGAATTTGCAATGATTTCCTAGTCTACAGTTTACAAAAAAATTTCATCAGGCAAAACGTTGACACTTGCTTAATAGATTCTTTAGCAGAATCGCTTGGAATCGATCATAGAATTAATTCCGATTTCTAAGATTTGGTCATCAGTAAATTCCAGTCAACGATTCGAGTCTTCACGTTTGTAAACACCTCGTAAATATTACCTGATATTTCTCATCATAGATTCTCATATTCTTCATAAATAACACTCCCCCCCCCCCCCCCCCATGTAATCTGAGTGAAAAACCGTAACATGAGTGTCGAGTTAGTATTTTTACGAAATAGCATGAAAGTTCGGAACAGCGTCTTACGTAAGTTGCTTATTGTTGCTGTAAGATAAATCTACGCTAGTAATTCGATTGTGCATGGAATACGGTGAGAAAAAAAATAAGCCAAAGTTTTGCTCTTTCTCTTGGTACATATCGCGTGTGACTTTTGTCTGGGGTAAAACAGAGTGCAACCGAGTGGATCGAGTGCATTACGAACTCGATCTCATGGCATGGTGTCCGTACGAATTTCTCACGTGAAATTATTCGTTAAACCAAAGAGTTTTAGTGTGTGTGTCGAGTTTTATAGAGATGTGATTGTTTGGAATGATTTGACGTTTTGTTGGATGAGTCAACTAAATAAATCATCAATCCTAATGATGCCAGAATAAAGAACTACTTACCATAACTATTTTTCGAATATTGTTGCATATTAATGGCCGGCGGATCTTGGGCACGTGGTTTCCCATAAATACTCTCTTTCTTCTTCGCCTCTTCTTCGTTTATACTACGGCTCGATTTTCTAAGCTCTTCCGTAACATTGTTGAGACTTACTTCCGGTTCTGGCTCCACGTCTTTTCTGCTAGGACCAAAACGACTCGAGATCATGTCCTTGATCGTGTGATACGTCCTCGACAAAGATTTTGTCTTTTCCTCATCATTTTTTCCTGTTCTTGGTACAGCTCCCGTAGAAGTTGATCTACGAAAAAAACAAAGTCACTATTCCATTCCAATGTTTCTTTGTCGTATAATTATCGTTGAACTTTCTGTTGACACTTACGAGTACGTTTCCTGGGACTGGAAGTTTCGCGCGTTAGTTTCTTGTCTTTGATCTTGCATCTGATTTCCCTGCAATATGTAGTTCTTATTATTTTTCACGGCAAAAGCCGAACGTCCTTTCGTGAGAATTTGCATTCGACATTCTGATTAGCCCCTTAATTTTCTACCTGGTGTTCATCAGAGCTTTATAATTATTAATTAGAAGATTGAGAATGAAAGAATGCTAATGATGGAAGGATTGTCAAAGTAGATCACAGTAACTCTGTGAGAAAGCTAGATTCCACGACATATACGTCTGCTGATGAATTCTTATGACAAACCGAAGTTTCGAGTCACTTTCTACGAATGGCTCGAAGCCAAACAAGCGAATTATTGATTTCGAAACGACAGGAAATCTAATAAATTCAATGCCTAAAATCATTTTACACAAAGAAAAATGGAACTGTCTCATAAATACATCGTATGTTGATATAAACTTACGATTACGACAAGTTTAAAAAAAAATCGACACAGTGAATTTGTAGAGAATTTCTCGAGGAACAAAATAAGCCTTCGCGCGTTAAAATCGTTTGAAAAATGTGGATTATTTTTCCAAAAATATCGATAAAAATATGACTTTGTAGAATTTTGCATTTATCAGTTGATGATTAAACATATCTATAGTTATCAATATATTTTCTAAGTCAACAAGACATCCTGCAAGACGAATTCAACGTCGATTAATTAATTAATGTGTTAAACTTTGCATGCAACAATTTCAAAAATTTAACAGAGATTTGACTAGGGCAGTCACTGCTCTAAATCCTTAAATCTTTCAGATTCTACCAATTAATCTAAAAATAAAATCAAATATTTCTTCACTGCAGTGGTAAGCATAGATTCGAAAAGGCGAAATCCTTCAACACAGTTTCGATCATTGGTTTTTCATTCAGAATTCACATTGTCGTTTCAACGTTGTCTACGAAGGACGTTGGATAATCAATGACAGATAAAAGTGTCGATTTCTTATACGAACATGTATGCGTTATAATGCTATAGCGTGATTGCAGCAGAGAATTACAAAGTCGTGGTACGTTGAACGCTACAAGCAGGAGAAGGCTTCTTAGGAAGGGATGCGTCTGGAATAACAAGGCTTTCGGTTCGCGCGACCAGGCTTACAAGGGGGGAAAAGTGTCCCGATAGAAACGGAGAAGAGTCGGACGTAGCTTGCATACGAAAAAAGGCCCTGTTGACTTACGACCACCGTCATAAAAGAATAAAAAGATCAAAAAAATAAGAACAAAGCGTTCCTTTTGCTACACAGACGTTTTTTACTTCTCCGTACCTCTTTCGTAGAGCTCGACAGGGACAAAGAAATGAATTTTTTTGTTACCGTCCTAGAAAATCCTTTTCTTTATGACCTCTCCTTGGTCCACATTCCGATTTTTTCCCATTTTCCTTCTTCGCTATCTTATCTCACAAATTTTTCTCTCTCACTTTCCCCTCTTTCTCTTTCTATCTTTTCGTTCATCTCTTCATCTTGTCTCTGAGTTCGTGTCTCGTCAGCAATCCTCAACAGTTTTTGTGGACTTGTGTTAAGCATCATTTATTTTCCTTCCCCTACCATTCATCACTCCTATTTTCTCAACACACGTAAAACCGATCTCTCTTTTCATCTTTTTCTTTGCGAAATGAACATTTTTCGAAATCCCTCAACTTCTTTGTTGTCGCTTACTTTTTGATTATCTTTTCGTGACTCAAAAAAACGTGCACGTTGTTACAATGGAATGGAAGTTCAAGTTGATTTTCAAATAGCACGTTTATCAGTGGAAAAAAAAATGGATTTCCTATGCGATATAAAAATATAAAAAAAAATAATAATAAAAAAATGTGTACAAATTTTGGAATTCTCTGTTTCGATAAGAAGCTTCATTCCATAAAGAAAAAAATTTGCATTTTTTTTTTTTTTTTTTAATAACGTCGATAAAACCTGATAATAATTAATCTTCATGAGTCTCTTCGAGTCTACGAAAGGCGACGCGATGTCGAGTGCATTTAACGTGTATAAAGTAAATCTCGTTGTAACTCGTTGTAGCTTCCATCTCTCTTTCTTATACACACACACACACACACACAAATACGCGCACACAGTATCTTATAGTTTTCTCTCCTTCTCAGCTTCTCGTCAGTCCCACGGGATAATTACCGGGTGCAATGTTGACTATGGACGAGTACAACCTCGTAGTTGCACGAGAAACTCGCCGTACTACAGAGTACAAAATTGCTTTGCCTGCGAATTCTCGTTCCTCATGTCCTCTACACAACACACGATGTGTGCACTCCTTGATCGCCTTGCAGAGTTCACTCCCAGACTATGCCAACGACTCGATGAGGATCTTTCGATCTCTCGTCCAACTTCATTCCTATACCAAGACTCTCCCTGAACTGTATGCACTAACGTTATAAGTACGTTCCATGTGAACAATCATTTATCCATCAAAGATTTTCACACAAACAATCATTTTAATTCTCATTTTTTTTCCATTAACAACAAAATACGGTTTTTTTTTTTGCATAATGACAACCACTACATTTCTCAATCAAAAAATTTCGTTTACATTTGTCAACTTAGAAAAAAAAACACATTTTTTAAATAAGGATTAATGAAATAATTTATCAAATCTTTCGAAGAACAACAAATTCCACACTGTTTGAAATATTTGAAGAAAAATTTTTCCTTTTTTTTCATCTGAACTATTTGTTGCCTGACAGACATTGAGATTAAATAATTATTATCAAGAGAAATGAATAAATAATAAAATTGTGTTTTTAAATAAACATTTTGTGTAAAAATTGACTGCAGTGCCTTTGGGAATCCCGTTAACACTGTTAGTTCGATATTTTTTAACGAGCACTAAACGTAACTGTACGTTGACCACATAACTCACAATTTTCCCCATAAAATTTGAATGTTAACTGAAAAAATGGTACTGCTTGAAAGAAAAAAAGGTTTTTCGTAGCTCGAAAATGAGGACGAGGAATAGAAAACAGTATTAAACTTGATTTAACTTTGAACTAATTCTGTCTGAGAGAGCAATTTATAATATTTTTCTCTAAAGTTCCTTTTCCTCTGGTACAGAAAGTGTCTTTACATCTTTGGTATTTTTCCTGGATCTGGGACATTGTTTTTTTATCTCCGATTAACCGGGATTCGTATTCTCGTGAGTTATGTAGTGGAACTATGAGCTGCACGTGTACGAACATTTACGTTTTATGAGGCTGATTATGCGAAGGGAAAATATATGTTTATATGTAACTATGAAGAGCCAAACAGGAGAGTGTGATCTCGATCTCTCAACATTTTTTATTCTTTTTTTTTTTCATCAGAATGCAATACTCAAGCCTGTATATTATTTCCAGTTAAATCGCATTATTTAACCTGAGATTTAACTCGACAATTGCAGAATTTTTTATCTCCCTTTTGTGCGTAATAACATCGTGCCTCCTGTTTGTAAATTAGGTTAAAACTTTAGTATATGAATGAGACAAGTTTTCTTGTATTAATGCAGCAAAAAATAACGTGAGAATATTATATTTTCTTTTATAAATTATATTTTAATGAAAAATAACAAGGAGACCCGTTGAGCAACAGTCGTCGTATCAGATGTGACGCGATTGTTTATTAGGCTAAAAACAAAATTCTTGATCTCACTTTCTATCCAGTTAATTATTTCTTACAATTGATTTTTAATTAATGAATTTATTCGATATTTTTTTTACTTCCTTGTTTCTTATTCCTTCGTCCTAATTTTTGTTATTATTAAAAAGTTATGTTCACGATCTTTTCTATTAGGAAATATTTCTAATGTTTTCATTATTTCACGAGAAGTAGAAATTATGATAAAATAATTAGACACGTATCGTTTAGTTTAACTCTGATTTATGTCTCTTGTCAAACAACATTTTTATCTGACAACTTCTCAATTGATTTACGATCTTGTAAGAAAGACAGTTTCCTGATATTTATACTCGTAAATGAAATGTCTTACTTTGACAGTGGTCGATTATTCTTTTTTTTTTTGTCAATTGCATTAATGAATGTAATTTAATTAACACTATGTCTATATTAATTTATACAACGTGTCACAATTTATTATTATTATTGACACTAGTGTCGTATTTTGACGTAATTACGTAATTATTTATTTGTAATATTTCATAATGTGCCTGCAAATCAAAAAATCTTGACACATCACTTTTCTGTCAAATTTGATATCCACCATAGCCTAATATCGATAACAAAACATTCGGATTCTACGATTTTTCAACTCTAGTTCCAACACTCGAACTAATTTGTCACTTCAAATCTTTCTGACACCCACGAATATTCAAATTAACGAAATAAACATTGGAAAAAAAAAAAAAAAACTACCGTGAGAAACGTCGATGTGTGTCAAATGAGAGAAACTCAAATTAATTGGGTTCCACTACGACATTAAAAAAAAAAAAAAAATGCAATCAAAAATATTATGAGTATTTACAAGCACAAATGTCTCGAGTACGTTTCCAGCGGTGCACCAATGATTCAGAGAGGGAAAGAGCGTAAAAAAAAAATTATCCCTGTACGAGAAGAATTCGCAGACTTCCTGGACTTTCACGAGAACTCATTTACAGCTTATAATGAAACTCCTTTATTGGTTTGTTTTGTCGAACATGATTTCTCCTTCCGTAGAAATTTTATGTGTCGTTTAACATGCCCGGAGATTAAAAAACAGGAGACAATTAATTAATTTTCAGCAGTCATACAGCGCCTGAACACAAAAATGTTTTATGTTCGTTTGATGAAACAAAATACATATTCAAAAATAAAAGTCGGGAATGACTTGGTCAAAAAAAAAACACATTTTTATTGAACACCATCGATTAATCAAGTGGCTGGAAAAATCGACAATACTCATCGATCATTTGATGGCAAATTACGAAATTTAATGGCGATTACGAATCATTAGATCTCCCGAATATTGAAGAGCTTTTGATGTTAACGATATCCAGTGTTTTTATTGAGATCCTTATGGGAATTTTTATTTGCCAATAATCAGAGGATTCGCGACCATAAAATTTACAATACTTTCGTCCAATTTTACAGTGAAAATAATTTTAAAAAAGTTTTTTTTTTCATTTTTTAATCCTAAATATTATTAATTGTTATAAATATATCTTCATCAGTCAAATAAAAAATATTAATCGAGGCTCTCTACAACGAATCGTAAAAACAGTATCGTTATTGTAAGCTTTTTTTAAAGATAAAAAGAAGTTCGAAAAAAATAAGAAAAATAAGTACAAAATAATTTCTGACTACAAAATTCCTCGAGAGTTTTCTTTTGCCCTCGTGCAAATACGATACGAAACGATAAAACAATAATAATAATAATAAAAACAAATATAAAAATGAGAAAATCGGATGGTTTTCTAATTATATTATAATTATTTTCATATCATCATAATCGTGTGTTCAAATGTGTGAAAATATGTTGATTTATGTCCTTTTCATTTGTAAACGTTTTTAATGTTTTTTTAATAAAAAATAAATGCAAGTCTCGTATTGAATGGCTTTATAAATAGAATGAAGAATCGATAAGGTGACTGTTTGCTGATAAATATTTGTAGGACACTGTCTCAGACGCTTTCTTTTTACAAACATACATAAACATTGTAGTATCGTTGATTTCTTTTACTGTTTATTTTTATTTTTTAAAATTTTTTTTATTTTTTAATTGTTTTTTATTATTTGACAGCTTCTCTCTTGATGTCACTACAAAATGTGGGACATGCTTGCTTTGTCGAATGACCGAGTTTACTGTACACTCAGTTTATTCTTAGCATTACACACATGCATAATAATACGTGTTTCAAAACGATCAAACAATATAGTATAATTATTGATTTGAATTCGACATTTTATTGAACGCCTAACCTATACACACAAACTGTTCTTTTCAAGCTTTGAGCAAATTCATTGATACTGTTATTCTTAATGAATACAATGGCTTCTGAATTAATTAAACCATAGCACTCTCTTGAGAAAACTAAATCCCACAGTCGTTTGTATTTTTCAACAGTTTCTACTTAGAATAAATCATTTATTTAACCATCCAGAAAGTTTGAAAAATATTTTATTCATTGTGCACGAAAGAATAAAATTTGATACTATTTTTTAACGATCTTTCAACTGGAATTAATTTTTGTTGTTGTATTTTTTACAATTTCAACAACAAAAAAAAAATCGTCATTTTCGAATGATTTTTTTTTTCATTAAATTCGAATGTGCTGTCGTTGAAATTGTATTTCAATCTTTTTTTTTTTTTTTGTACAAATTCATTTTGAGAAATTTTTCTGTCACGACTCTTTTCTTAAACTCTAAGAATGTTTGGTGAGAATAAATACATCGTTTTACAAATTTAGCGAAGTAATTTTTATCGTGAAGTATACTTAGAAATAAAAAATCTTTATTCTCTACTTTTTGAGTACACAATAAAGAACCAGGAATTTTGTTACAGTTATATTTATACGTGTTTGGATATATTTGAAAGCTTTAAATTGGTCACAAGTTAGTGAGAATATAGAAATGAGGGAAAATGGTGATAAAACGATTTGTGCTTAACGATGCATGACTCGTATTTTTATTTTTATCTTGAAAAACACGTGATTTTCAAACACTCGTCCTCAATATTCTGTGTACGAGAGTGTATGGACCGAATCTTCGACATTATTGGTGCGTCAACGTATTTTCTCGGACGTTTTAACATTCAATGATGTTCGATAACTGTACAATAAATAATAGAGCGAATCGAGGTTGGAGGTGTATGCAATGATTGTCGTGTATAAATTTATAAAACTTGACGGGTACGTGAGAGACTCGAGTTTGCTTGTGAACGAAAGAAAGAGAGAGAAAGAGAAAGAGAGGGAGAGCTTTCCCTCCGCGTCCATAAATGAAGAGACGCGCTCTCTTCGAACGATCTCGCGGGTTCTTTTTGCGAAACTAGGACAGGACGTTGGCTGTTGAAGGCGTTTATACGAAGCATTTCTTTTCGACACAATGAATTGCTCTATAAATCACTCTCGAATAGTGTAAACGATGAAATTTGCATTCGCGAAATAGTTGAAGAAAAGAAAAAAAAGAAACGAAGAAAGAAACCAATGAATTTCTTACCTCTTGGACCCAGGCTTGCTGTTTGATTGGTGCATCCGGCGCTATTGCCACTCTTCCGGCTCCACGCTGTTTGTATTCGTGCAATATCGGTATTTTCGAATTCTTATCCGTCGATGACAAAACGACCTCGCGCTCGATCTGTAATTCATCCAAAACTGCTTGTTATCGATCTCATTAAATTAGTGGAGAAAGTTCTAACTAAACTTGAAGAAAACTTGTGAATATGAAAAATTTATCAATCCTGAAGGATCTTTTCAGTATAAAGGGCATAAAAATTGCCAAATTTCTTTATTTTTTTTCTCAATCAATGAAATCCGTTAACCAGTCCAATCGGTTTGAAAAAAAATGGGACCAAAATTGAATGGGATGTTGATAAGATTCCAAACACGAGAAGAAACTTTCCTTGATTTTGAAATGATTTTTCTTAAATTATTCTCAATCGACGATAGAAATATTTGTCGACCAAAAAAGATTAGTCGAAGTTTAGAATTTTTAATACTATTATTTATTTAATATGAAAGAAACGGTAATAAAAAAGTTTGCAAATGGCGTCATGACCGAGAAAGGTCGATATGACCCTCAAGAAAATAAGAAAATGTTCCTTTTGTGTTAAATAAAAGAATTAGGTCTATGTTTATGGAAAAATAAGAATAACAAAGAAGGAATAGAATCATCAGGTAAGGAAGTGAGAAGTGGGCGCCACAGAGGAGCAGGGAGGAAAAGTTACGTGGTATCCGAACGGCTATCGTAACGCCGTTTCCGGTAAACGGTACAAATACATGTGTAAAAAGTGAAATAGTGTTTGTGAGCAATACATTGAGTAAAGTTAAGCCAAAGTCTTTGTCTCTTTTCTTTACTCCATCGTTCTATAAAACAGTAGACTATGAGAATATTCCCAAGATTGGTATATGAGCAAACCTCGTGTACAATCATCACAAACTACGTCGTACGATGAACTGTCTTGCCGAAGATTTCACCGGTATTTAAACCGAGATTTTTTGCTGTCACTCACATGATTTTTTTTCCTTCATTTAAAAGATACGTTAAAAAAAAAAATCCAAACGTGTATGTAAATAAAAGTTTGAAATAATAAGCAATGGGATCGATGTGTTCCAACAAGATTCTAATCGTAAAAATGTGAATTAGCCTTTCCTTGCGGTTAATAATCGTTCGTTCCAATGATACAGAAACTAATTAATTTATATTTTTTCAACTTCTAGTCGTTCTGAGACTTTACGAGCTCATCCAATCACGTTAACACAACTTTTACGTTACTTCTCTAAATTCTATGATCCCTTGAACATTCTCGTTCGACTGAAGTGTCAAAGAGTGACACTTCTGATGGCATTTGTGCGAATGGGCAAAAAAACTGTATAAGAAAACATGTGCTGATACGGTTGAATAGTTTTTTACTGATTTTTTATGGTTAAGATACATGGGCTTAGCGGTCACCCAACCAAGTAATATTCCATGAAAAAATGTATAATTAGCTCATCATCGGCCAATTGCCGATTGTACATTTTTTCAAGTAGTGACTCCACCCAAAGATTCTTTGCAAGATTCCCAAAACTACACCCTCCTGCATGAAAAATTCTTAGGTTCGTTGGAACAGCGATTATTGGACAAATCGATGGATATGGCTAAATGGTCACCCAACTAAGTAGTATTTCATGAAAAAATGTATAATCGGCGCATCATCGGCCAAGTTTGGCTCCTAAAAGACCAATGTTAAGCCGATTGTACATTTTTTCAAGTAGTGACTCCGCCCGCAGCTTTTTTGCATGATTCCCGAAGCTACACTCTCTTGCATAACAAATTCTTAGGTTTTCCCTCTTCAGGATCAGGCCATTTCTATTCTGTAAGGAGGATTTTCAAGTTTTTATTATTTTTTTCCATGTGCCTGGGAACGTCACTCTGGAAAGTCTCATAAGAATGGGAACAGGAACACAATGGATTTAAAAAAATGTAACTCTTCAAATAAATGTTGTGACTCACTAAAGAACGTGTAAAAAAAAAAGAAAAGTTAACAAGCTAAAAAGTTAAAAAGTTAACAGGAAAAGTTAAAGTTAAAAGAAAAGTTAAAAAAGAAAAAGTTAAATTAAAGAGTTAATGTATCAATGATTACCGGAAACTTGTTGCTATGAGTTTGGAGATGTGTCGTTGTTTGATTCTGATTCGAAGTCTGTTCTTCTCCGTATAAAGGTGGCATTCTGTATTCAGGACCGGTTGCACTATGACCGGAATCGTTTGTTCTATCCTCGTACTCGACTTGTCCGTGTCTCGTGCTATTAGCGTAAACTACCGGATCTACGATGGACTGTGGTCTTCCTGACGAAGATTCGCTGCTCCGCTGACAATTAATGTTCCGCTGATTATTCGGCACCGGCTTCGGAGCTGGTACCGATTTGTAGGAATTTTCTTCATCTGCAACAGATAAAAATTCATTATAGTTCGCCATTTATTGATATTATAAACATTGCGATGGTATAAATGAAAATTTATTATGCATTTTAGCTTCTGCTTCATTCCCCACGATCGTAACTTTCTACGAGAAAATGTGTGTAAAAATAGTTGAAATTAAAATCTTTACGAGGGAGTTACCAATCAGTGGAATTGATCAAATCTTTCAATAACTGGGTCAGAAAGATCAAAGAATTTTTCCCTAAATTTTGATAATGAACGACACTGATGATTATTCATCAACGAAGTCGCTATCGAGTCCATGGTTTTTTGTCAGGTCGTAAATTCATTTTTATGGAGACGAAAAAAACTTGTGAGCACATAAATCTCTTGGTTTTAGAATAACGAATAAAATGATAAGCGAAAAGTTTCATTTCCCGAAAGTTGAGGTCGTTAACAACTCATTTGAACTCTAACGAATTCTTAAAACCGCTGGGAACTTCTTTTTTATTGACATTCGTCTCCAGGTCGTAATCGAAAAACAACAAATATCTTCGTTACGTTTTTTTATTCAATTATTTAAAGATAAAGGGTTAATGACACTTGGAGAAACAAATGAAAAGTTGCACAGTTTTCATTAACGAGTAATGTGATGAATCGACGAAAAATGATGCACACTCATAGTGTGTACATCGGGCGTCATGGTTCCTTGAGTGGAACTGATGTTTTCTCATTAATAATAATTTAATATTTATTTTATTCATGGCTAAGCTCAGCGTGAATTAGTTAACGGTATAATGTATTATGTGATATGCTTTGTAGCTGCGAGTATTAAACGAGCCTCTGAAAGCATATCTGACTGCATTATGTCAGCTCGAACATTGCTCTCTTCGTGCCATGTTCACATTTCTTCCAAATCGTCCTCATATCGTTTTTGGAAAAACTTTTATTCATTGGTTAATGAATATTTTATTTATTTTTCAATTATGTTTAAAAAATTTCTTAAACTAATGAACGATTTATTGACAATTGAATATTTC
Source organism: Campoletis raptor (assembly GCA_948107755.1). Taxonomy (NCBI): domain Eukaryota; kingdom Metazoa; phylum Arthropoda; class Insecta; order Hymenoptera; family Ichneumonidae; genus Campoletis; species Campoletis raptor. Next base: position 5,739,147 of record OX403630.1, on the reverse strand, counting down.
GAATTATCGACATCTGAATATTTCTAAATGTGTATTTTTTTTTTTTTTTTTTTTCAAATGTCATATTTCGAAAAAGATTTTGAGATACTTGTCAAATGATACGAAATTCTTTTTTTGGCCATAAAAAAGAACTTGAATGGTTTTTTTTTCAAACGATTACTTTTCGATGCTTATCTCAATTATTTAAAAAATTAATAATTTATCAGTCATCAAATTATTCGATTGATTTGATCGAATTGAGTAAATCTATTCTTAGACTTTTTCTCCATTCAAATAGTCTAATGATATCTTTAAAATGTCTTACTCATTAAATCAATTCCTATTCGGTCAAGCGTTTGACATTAGAAGATAATTGATCATAAGATTATCACGTGTTTGATAGACCGTGGACTCAATGGTAACGCGCGGGACCACGTCGTACACACGCGATGCTAATTCTCGAGAGGAAATTCCATGTGGCAACGAGAGTCGCGTGTGTGGTACGCAAATCAACTGGCTACACAAATTTTATCTCCTGTCCGTATAACTTAATTGTACAGTTATTAAATAAATTTTGAAATGGCTCACTAACACGAGTTTGTAGTTAATTTAATTAATATATTCGCGATAGGCCATCATTTTTCGATTTTAATCATTATTATCAAAAGTTTCTTCCTCCGTTCATTTTTCTTATGATTCAAAGAAATTACACGTTCTTATCATCGTTGATTATGATGAGCATATGGTTCACTGATCATTACAGAAAAAATCAAGCGCCTAAATTTGTTTTTTTTTGTCAATATTAAAAATTATATTGGAACTGTGAATCTTAATCATTTAATCGAATATTTATTAAAGGAGTATTTTAACACAGAATGAATTCCGAAAAATAATGATTTTAGAACACACTTTTATTTAATCGTCAATTATTGTAACGTTAACTTCTATTTTATATGAGCGAACGACATAATTACAAAAAACACTACTTTTTAGTCATTCCATCTTGTATAATTAATGTGTCACGTGCTGTTGACTGCTTTTTAATGTCAATGGTAAATTTCGAAGATTTATAAGATAAGCAAATTTTTCATAGGAATATAACAATTTATATTCTATTTATTAGTCCCTTGACACATACATTTATAATATTTAGTGTTTTCGACTTGAAATTTCTCACTCGGAAGTTTTGGTTGACGCTGATTACGGATCTGATCCCAAAATTTGAGGAATTTTATATTTCTTTATTTTTTTACACAAAAACTGCCGTTTAAAAAATTTCGAAATAATTCTGTAAAGTTCTTCAGAGTATATTGAGTTTGTAAAAAAAATAACTACGCCGATTTCCATAATCGTTAAGTAAAAAATAATTATTTTTCATGGAAAATTACGAAAATCGACTATTTATTTACAATTGGTAATTCATTAATTAACAAATAATTACTGCTCTTGTGTCTTGAACATTTATTAATATCCCAGGGACCAAAAAGCCCATTTTTATTATAAAAATGGTAGTTTAATGAAAGAAAAAAAAATCAATAGACATTCTCAAGTCTCTCAAATGACTGGGATCCTAATGAGAAATAAAAAGAATAAGAGATCGACAACAAATAGAAGATGATTTTATAAAATTAACGTAAATTAGTGTAAAATGGATAATTGGTTGTTGTTTTATTTTTTCAAGTGAATTAAAATGTACCTTGATTATGATTTTGTCGTCTCATACGATTTTCCTGCTTCACTTTTCGAACAGTCGTAGCCATGGCGTGTTGGCTGACCATCTCTCTGACGAGATGGTAAAACAATTTCCACTACCACTGCGAAACTCTCTGTCTCATTCACTGATTCAAACTCAGTGGCGCGAAAGGCGACTTCAACTTTGTATTTAATCATATACACGTTTCGTTGCCGGAGTCTTCACTCAGACTTGACAATTTATTCACTTGGCAGCGAAGAAAAGAGAGAGAAAAAAAAAGCAAGCGAGACTCCGGTGAATCTACCACTCGAAACTTTATTCCAGGCAAATGAAAAAGCAAAAAAAAAAAAAAGAACTAGGGAAACATGGCGAAAAGTTTTCTGGTTTAATTTAAAATCCTAGAATCGCAGATTCGGGGGATGACGAGCAACGACTTAATGCATCCTTTCAACACCACCTTAAACTTTTTCTCCTTCATTCACACACTCCCGGACCTTCAAATGTCAACAGATTTCTTTGATTTTTACGTTATTATTCAAGTTTCCTTAATTTTAAGGTTTTCATTAATTTATTGAAGATTTTTGAACGTCTTGACACTTGTCGCTGGTGCTCAAAGCAACCACCCGACTACGAGACTCTTCGCTATACTGAAACACACCGAACTTTCCATTGAGCGAACGTTCGTAGATGTTCCGCCGTTCTGACTTCGTTTCCGGTATCATCCCACCACTTCATCCGCAAAGAAAGAGCGAGAGACGCGTACGAATCGTTATAGCACTTAAAGACGAGGCAATAAGACACTAAGATAATTTATTCCGGTGGCCCATACACCGTGCAACGCATTTATATTTTATACATGGGCTTTTTCATGTTTCATCCACACCTCACCTTTCAATCCTAATCTTAATCTTATTTGGAACATTTAAATCACTAAAAATAACACTCAATCATTTTCACATCATTTTCTATCTTTCATTCAGTCAAATCTACACTTTATTTATATTTAAATTTTTCTTGCCTCTAAGTTGTTGGCTTTAATTCTTAATCGAATTGAATTTAAATGAAAGCTGCTGGACAATTTTTAGATTAATTTTTACACTGTTCAAGAAAACTTTTCATAATTCATTGAAAAATCAAAAAAAAAAAAATAGAGCTATCAAACGTACAGTTACATAAAGTTGCAGAAATCTTGAAAAAACATTCATTTGTATTTAAATCTTTGCTCAAAAAACGTTCGAACTTAAATGAAGACAAATTGTTGATTATTTTGTTGTTTGTATTTTTTTTAATCAAATTGATGTTTTATTTGAACAAAATGACTTTTGCATTTACACATACATGGGAATGCCTATGCAGACAGTAATAGTTGCATTGTTTTCCACCAGATAGCCATAGTTTTTTTCTGTAGCTAACGTTCAAGAGCCCAAGACTTCGTGGACCGAGAAGTGCATAACACGTGAACCCGATCCGATGTACCCTTAATCTATTCAAGATCCTGAGTTTTCGATCAAAATCTCTCGAGGTTCTTGTTTGCTCGAGAAAAATACAGTAATGTGATTTAAAAAGAGAATCAAAGTTGGAAATGTTGATTAATGTTTTCGAAAAATGTGTAATGCGTGAGTTTATTGAACGTGCAAAAAATTTTGGATCATTTTTTGCCCTGACGATGTGCACAAACCTTCGCACAAATCATTAGTCAAGATTTTGTGAAGAAATTCTTTTTAATTGAATTGAAGTGATTACAACTATTTTATTGAGTCGATGAAAAATGATTTTTAATGATTTCTCTCTTGCATTTACTTACAAAATCTCGTGTCAATATTCGTAATAAATGCAATCAATGGCTAAAGAAATTATATTCCTCTCTAATTTGAAAGTTGAGACTTGAATTTTATGCGATTTAGATGAGAAATTTTAATTCTATTGAAATGAAAAACGTCCCTGCACGAAGCACGTCAGGAATTTTGAAAAAATTTTTTTTAGACACTCATCGATACGGTGAACCTCAAATATTTCGTGATATACCTCCTGCTGTGAATGAAATTATGAAAACAAAAATGTTAAACGAACCTGTCAACCTGCCAGAATAAATGAAAAACGATTTTTGTTGCAACACTTGTTTTTAATTAACCGACGAGCGTAATTTAAGCAATTATGTTTGCTCTGAAAACTTTGAGCGTCAGCAAGTTGTATGAATCGTTGAATTCTCCTTAAAATTGTCATGAAAAAGTACAAAGTGACATATAATTGTTGTAAAATTTTACTAATAGACGAGTTTTTTCATAAAGTTGTTTCATTGAAAAGAAAAGAAGAAGATCGAGAGATTAAGTTTACGATCGATTCTTTCGTCGTTGTGGAAATAATTGACCACCAATAAAAAATTTCGCAACGATTTATGATTTCATGTGTTTTCAAAGAAAAAAAAGTGGAGAACGTTTTAACGATCTATAAACTTCTTGAGTCCATAAATCTTCATAGCAAATAGCTCAAAATGAAACTAATGAAAAATAATGAAAAAATAACAGATTTCTTTTGTTTTATGAATTTCGTCAGATTTTTAATACAAGTAGATGGCAAGGAAATGATATCCAGTCTGTTTAATAGATCACTGGAACATAAACCAGAATTTAACAACCCTAAACAACAAAAATTTATTCTGACACTCGAGAATGAACGAAATTTCTCTTTACTACAGTTCTGCTTCCATGGAAGTTTGCTTACAAAGGATTCCTCACGTTTTCTATCAGGAATTCAATTCATCTGGAATTCGAGTAATCTATCGATAGGTTTACATGCGGTTTGGCCCAAGAATCGATAAATTCAAAAACATCTGAATAAGACTTACGATTTTTGTGATTTATTGAAAAATCTGTAAAATTGTGATCGTTAGGATTTCGAAATTGAACAAAAGTTGGAAGTTGCTATTATTTTCAATTTCAATCGCTAAATTTCTCATTTTCTGAATATTGTTCCTCCACATTGCAGAAGTTTGAAGATTCTTTTGAGAGTTTTCTGAATCTGTTTTCCAAACTTGACCATCAAATGATTTGGTCACGAACAAAAGGTCAATCATGAGCTGGAGGTCAAATCTGGTGGAGAACGCGAGATATTATTCCAAAGAAAAGTTTACAAACGATCAAAATTCCACATCAATTAATGACTCAATCATTTTTTCGGTGCATAAGAAAAAAATCAACTTGCAGAAAGTACGAACATGAGACTTGAGCAGTCGAAAGATAGTCGAAATGTCATCAACCCTCAGAATCGATCTCATAAAAGCACCAGTCAATAAGTTGTTCAGTAATAAACGAATATTGCAAGCCCCTTAATTTGATCTGACCTGCGCAAAGGAACCGAAGTGTCGATAGAGGATGATGTGAGTAAAATAAAAAATAATATCCTAATGAACGTGTCTCGCTGTAGGATTCGTGAAGCCCCGGGGCGTCCATTAATTAGAAAAAAAAAGACATAAAAAAAAATGCCATCATCGATAAATAATAGTGAAGAAAAAAAAATTGACAGTAATAACTCGTTGACATGGGCAAGATCTATGAACTCTCGTTCCTGGGAATTGGTACAGGTTGGTTGGATCGATCGATCGGTTCATCGAACAAACTTTGTATCTATAGAAAGACAAATACATCAAGACATTGGTTTCTCATCCAGTTTCATCGCACACATGCTCTCGCTTGAGTATGTGACTAGGTATGCCAAGGTGTTTTTTTTTGTTTCAAATATAATTCCTTTCCAAACCAGTCGGTATAGTCGGCGCGTACAACAGCAGCCAGTAAGCACAGCGTGTGATTTGTACATCGAGAACAGCCACTGCAGCCACAATAAGAAGGCGAGTAAAGACCTCTTCGTTCTTGTATTTCTCTCTCGTTTCTCTCTTTCTCTCTCTCTCTCCCTCTCTCTCTTTTATTTTTCTTTCATTTTTCTTGCCCGTTTTACGAAGCTCGTGAAGTTCTATATAGATGTTCATGATTCCGTACAGGGAACCACGCCTCGCTGAACCCAAAGCACACGAGTACTCACCGTGAGCTCCAGCCAACCATAGACGTCTGTCGATCTTTTCTACTCCTACGTTTTTTACCTATGTGTAGATATTTTTCCAGTCTGTATCGATCCATAGATATTTGCATATGTATTTATATATATATATATTATGGACATGAGACTGATTTTTCTACTCTCATGCTCTATTGCCCGAGTTCACCGATTTTTATTCCAGGCATCCAATAAACCGGAAATCCTCCAGGTCAATCTTTCTTCGAAGCAAAAAAACTTCATGTCGTATATGCTCGAATTTTCCTTCAACGGATTCAACTTTATTGCTGTGTTAGCATCCAATAAACTGATCAATGGGACTTTCTGATTTATGGATTTATGGTTTAAATTCCTGTTGAATATGCATCACAATTATATTTCTTTATCAGTAGCAATGCTGTGGAATTTGAGAAATAAAAAATATTTATAAAAACATTTTTTCATGCTATTAGACGAATTAAAACTAATCTCTTATTTAACTGTAGAACTCGATGTGATTCCTCAACGTTTTTTCTCACGGGCCTACGCATCAGAGACCACGTCACCCCTCGTGAAATTCACCGGAAGTCCAAAGACGACCAACAGTGGTTTCGCTTCTCTGCATGTCCAGCTCCTTCAGACTCTAATTCACGAAAGAACGAGGAAAAAAGAAAACAAAAGTTTCTACTTAAAAGTTGCAGTCAGGGCTCCATTTTATTTCAATCCAATGAAGGAGACTTCGATAAGAAAAATTTCGTCAGTGAACAACAATAACGATTCCTTAAAATAACGAGTCACCAAATTTTTCAACAGCATCCATAAAAGTCCAATTTTTTTCGTCCATTCTTTCTTTTTTGATAAATTATCTGCTATCAATTTAGAAGCATGAATGTTGCGACCAATCCAAACGGCAATTTTGTACTAATTATTCAACACATGACACTTATCAGTATTTCTCTTGATCGGACACCATAATCATGGATTATCCTTTTAAAGGATTGTATGAAAATTGACGAGAATTGACGTCCATGTGTTTTCACGTTTATTCAACCATCGCGAACATAATCATCATTTTACTGACACAAATTAAGGTATTTCATTAATTGGACCTGTCAAAATACATGCTATTGGATCAGAAAGTCTTCAGAATGAATTTTATGAATTTTTCTACAATTAACCTGAAGTGTTTTATTCAAAATCGTAAAACATTTTGATTCCAATTGGATCAGAAAGTCTCCCAAAGGAATTTTATGAATTTTTATACAATTAACCTGAATTATTTTATTCAAAGTTGTAGAACATTTTGATTGATATTGTATCAGATAATCTCCCAAAGGAATTTTATGAATTTTTATACAATTAACCTGAATTATTTTATTTAAAATCGTAGAACATTTTCATTGATATTGGATCAGATAGTCTCCCAAAGGAATTTTATAAAGTTTTGTACAATTAACCTGTTATATTTTAATCAAAATCGTAGAACATTTTGATTTTTGTCATCGCTACTGTATAATAAGACTTTGATAATTTATTGTTCGCGATTTTTACAACACAAATCTTCAATTCAAATGATTCTTGGTGTCTTTAATAGTTGGAACGTTAATGATCATTTTCTTACGTGATGTATCGGATAAAATTATCCTCCGCTATACCATTATTTTTATTAATCTTTTTTTCTCTCTCTCTCTCTCTCTTTCGCTCTCTCCTTTCTTGGCCATTTCGCGGTTACCATTAAGGGCAGTTTTCCTTTCAAACTTGTCCTTATGTGTACATATATAAGTGTATTTATATATATATATATATATAGTGTAGTGTGCGTGCTGATGATCTTGCCTGCACTTAGCAACTTATTTTCTTCCATTTATCTGCCTCATGAGCGTTGCCTCTAATTCCGTTTTTTCCCCTCCACTTTCTTCGCGGAATAAGACGAACAGCAATTGCTAGGGGGGAAATTTAACTCCTACCCCTTCGCAGCCCAAGATCTCTCGCCAACTGATGGCTATGCACACCTTTGGTTAACTCTCGCGGCAATTTTACCTCAAGCCCTCGGGATCTCTCATCGAGAGATTATTCCTCTCTTTCTTCTTCTTCTCTCTCTCTCCGTCTTTCGAACCTTATCTTATTCTTCCCTTTCATATAATCGTTACCGGAAATGCTCTTTTTCGTTTTCTATACAGCAGAATATCTCACCATTTTTACCTATTCATACGATTTTTTTGTTTCTTTTTTTTCCTAACACGAACACGATATTATCGTTTTTATGGAATTTCCAAGCATTTCTCGTTCGTTAATTATTTTATGGATGATGTCCAATAAAGATTGAGTTTTGTTTTCCATGTCTTTCGGCCAGCAGTTGTTCCTCATTCTTTTTTTTCGGTTCCTCATCAAATTTTTATAAAATTTTTTTACTTTAAACTCTTTTAAACTTTTTTTTTAACTTTTGACATAGAAATGTTACGTTGAAATCTGTTTAATTCGTGTGATATTTAATGGAGAATTCGATTTAATGGATTTTGAAAAAATTTCAATCATTTCGTATCAACAGAAAAAACAGACAGTTGCCAAATGTTTTTAATTATTTAGACGTTTCTATAGACTGCAACGATTTATAATCGAAAAACTCATACGTTTTTCTCAAGAGAATAAAAATCCTAAGATGTTCACGTGTTTCGTTGCCACTTACACATCGCAGACTACAATCGCGATGAAAATATCCTCAGGCTTGAAAAACAAATTTTCACGCGAATATTCTTGGAAGGTTAATCAAGTCTCCGGGATAAGCGAGTTACACTTTTCTCGGGAGGATCGCACCGCTGTCTAATTTGCATTTTTTCCTCAGGCTTTTCTCGTTTCCCATTTCTTAATATATATAGCGATATATCATTTTTTTTTAATGCTCGCAAGATGATAAAAGACGAGATTTAATCACTTTTTTCGCCGCCTAATGAGCTTTTCTACTGCGTGAGCTCTTCACACCTTGTCGCGAATTTTTAACACGCTCAATGATTCTCGGTTTTGGTTCATTATCAACTCTTAATGCTTCGCATTTATTATTCACATTTAATCAATTATTTATTCATTTATTCAAATTTTCCGACAGCTTTTATTAATTATTTTCGAAATTCTTTTATTTCTTGTTTAGAAATGGTTTTTTTGTTTCTTTTCTATTTTTTTCTGTTTCTCATCATTGAATTGCTATTTTTTCATCATTGAAAATAATGAAATTTTGACATTTCGTTAATAACTTATTCAAGTTTCCATTCGGTTGATAATTTATTTATGTCTTTGTTCAAATCTTCATTTAGTGTGTGTGTGTGTGTGTTTTTTTCTTCTTTCTATTGAGTTTTTATTAACTTATCGATTAGTTTGAGAGCAACAGATAGAAATGTTAAACTTTCTCGACAAATCACCAAGACCCAGAATACATGATCATCCTTTCAATCTAACATCTGTCGGTACTCGCAGCCAAGCTGTTTGTGTAACGACTTAACTGTACACCATGCTCTCCAACGCTTCGTAGCACTACGACCACGTACTCTATACGTACAATGTATTCAAACACAAATTCTACGGATGTAGTGAATAAGCTTTCGACTATATTGACCGAAATAATATTATTTTCTATCTCGACCTGCTAAAGGCTATCAAAAATGTTAGGATTTTGTGAAATTTTATTAAAAAATTGAATTATTGTTAAACTATGTTTTTATAAACGTCCAACTATTAAAATAGAAATTCGTTGAACCAAAAATCAGACAATCTCATGAATTAATAATCGAAATAAATATCGAGAAATTTAAGGGGGCGGGGGGGGGGGACTGTGTAAAAGCCCGAAAAGGCATACCTGAAAGAAACTAAAGTATCAGTAAATTTAATTTAATTTCAATTCATTTAAATTAATTTAATTTAATTTCAATCGATTTAACATTTTTATTGAAATTGATTTTATGACAAAACTTTCATTTCGATATTAAATAACACCGATATATAATTAATTCATATTTCTCAGAATCGAGGATAAAATCAGACAAGGAACTCGCTGCGAATCGCTCGAAATACCGGTTAACAATTTAAATGAACGTCGATTTACATGGCAGTTCTTGTCATCGTCCAGTTTTTTTTTTTTTTTTTTTTTTTTTTTTTTTCGAAATCTGCTCTCGTTTTAGTCTTTCTTTATTTTTATTCTCTGTTTAGGTATGTAGAAAGATCTGATATTTAACAAGCCACTCTCACTCGAAGAGAGATACGAGATTCTGGTATGCGCTGAGATTTCTATATATATATATACATATATTTACGTTTCTATCTAGTTGTACATATATATATATTCATATGGCGTTATATCAGTAGGTTGTACGATTGCATACATGACCCAACAGGATCGCGTGCGAATCGCGTGGGTCGCCAGTCGAGAGAGTTACGAAGTTGTGCTTATATTATGACGATGCAGTTTAAAATTTACGCACACGAGACTGTGCCAAACTAAAATGCACAAATATATGAATTTTATAAGAAATTTTCATGATTTTTGTTACTGTTTAAAAATTCACATATTTTTTTTTTTTTTTTTGGTAATTCTATAAATTAAAAAACGCTCCTCGTCGAATCGTCTTTTGATTTAGTTCATGATTTTTTTTTTTCCAACAGAAGATTGTTACTCGAGGATCGAAGAGACACGAGAAAATTATGATATAATTTTTTGTTTTTGTTTATTACAAAATTAGTCACGAATTGGTACATCGATTGAGAAAAAAAATCAAGAAAAAATTAAGGGCCTCCGGATTATTGCTAATCGGAATAATTTTCAAAGAATTACGAAAACTTTGGTTCAGGGTTTCATTTCATTCGGAAACTCCAGTGAGAAAAAAACAAAATTTAGCCAAAATGTCGACTAATTATTACTTACAAAAATATCATTCCATCAGGTGCCCATCAGTTCCACAATTTTCTGATGAACTTTGAATAAACTCAAGATGAAAAGTTGAAATGTCAAAAATTTGGTCATAATCGTAAAATAAACTTCATAAACATTTATCTCAGTGAAAATATTTATTTACAGATGAATGAGATAAATGTTTATAAAGATTATAAAGATGATTATGATAATTATCGAGGAAATTTTTCCCTTTGAAATCCACCTCGTGTCCTTATAAATGAAAGGATTATATTTTTTTATAATGATAAGGATTTTCAATAGCTCGCATTTTCGAATTTATAAACAGTCTGGTTTACCGATGATTAACGATCTTTATTTTTATGTTGTCTTTTTCTAACAAATTGAACTTGTCTTCGATGATTATTTTGCGATCCTCGATTGCGTCGCATGATCTCGAATTATTATTAATTGTTAAGACCGGTTGGAAATATTTTATAATAGCTCTCGACAACCGGTTCGTTTATGTACACGAGAGTCTTTTGCGTATCTCAGCTCATTCTGTATCCTCGATTTAGTCTCGAGCGATCTAGGATCTCGTCTAACGTGTACACGAACGCAAGTAGTACAAGCAGTTTCGGTATATATTCTTATAATACACCTGCTTCCCCAAGGGTTTTATATCGTAGTAGAACAACGTGAGTTCGAGGAACGAGAACGACACGAGATGTAATGCAAAAATTCCTCGAGGGAGCGACCTCGCTCTTTAGTGCCTCGTACGACCAACATAAAAGAAAAGATTTCAGATGAAAATTGAAAGGCAAAAGAGAGAAAAAATAAAGAAAAGATTTCTTTGACACGAAAAAGACGACGAGACACATATTACTTCCTGACCCTTCAAATAAATTCTCGTAAACGTTTTTCTTTTTTTTTTCTTTCATTCGAAGCAATTAGTACACAACTAAATTTTATCTTGAACAAGAAAAACAAAATCTTATGTTATTCGACATAGATTCCAATGAAATATCAATCGAAATAAATCAACAAAATTTGTTTTACAAAAAATATAATAAAAAATATCCAATAGCTTCGAATATTTTTAATAATATTACCAATCTTGCAATTTTTTATTGTCAATTCATCGGAGATGAGAAAGTAAAATTTTTGAAAAATGTGTCATCAAAATTTTCAAAAATTCTGTAAAAAACAAATTTTTTAACAAATTTTTCAAATAAATCAGACAATTAATTAAAATCTTATTAAAATTCAAATAAATCAGACAAAAAAAGGAACTTTTGTTTTTTACAGAAATTTTGAAAATTTTTATGACACATTTTTCAAAGGATTTACTTTCTCGTGCGAATTAAAAAAAAATCGTGATTACTCGTTCATAAAAAATAAATAAAATGCATTCGTATCGCCCACATTTATAGAACGATTTAATTGAAACGTATAAAAATAATAAAAATTGAAAAAAAAAAAATTCTTTAAATGAACTGGCAGTTGTGACTTTATGAAAGCACCTTACTGTGTAGTCCTGTCTCATGTGTGTAGATATAAAGTCATAACGTATGAGAGTTCCTCCGAGAGTCAGTGTACTCGGAGGGGGCCTTGGAAACGCGTGGGTTCCGGAGCAACGAACGTCTAGTACAAGGAAGGTAAGCATCAACGTGTAAAGTCCCTATATATAAGATGCATAGAAATTTTTTCTTTAAGGTACTGTGCTCAAGGTAAACGTAATCACGTACATGCTTTCCGGGACTAACCTCACGTTATAAATATATATTTATATATAAAGAATTCTATAAATACATAAATATATACGAAATGGAATATTTGCTAGTGCAAATATTTCATAAGAGTTTAAAACGTATGGTTAATTTTTTACTATTTTTTATATAGTCCCAATCCATCGATCTGTATATAATAATTATTTTAAATTATTAACCATTCATTCGTATATATAGAAAGTGTAAAAAGCATTAATTGAGTTGATATTTCAATGAAAAAGATCGATTGATTATAAATCTATTGATTATCAATAATTATTGAGTATTATATCAAAGATTTATCATTAAAAAAATGGTGAAGGAGTTTTTTTTTTTTTTTTCTTAGAATTTTTCAAATTTTTTGATTTTATTCATTTTAAGCACGACTTTTGGAACAGTCTGTATTGGTCACACGTACTCCTGTTGTGTGAACGACAAAGGTGTCTGTAGGAGTATTAGATATATATAGATATATAAATGTATATATATATGTTTTTTTTAAATGAAACATCTACTCATGGTTGGATGAATCATTGGATCGTGCTCGCCTCCGGATCGGATTACGCGGGGGCTCGTGAATTTTTTTCCTCCATTTTTTCTCTCTCTTTGTCCAGAATATTAATGATAACCATTAATCAGGCCAATAACGAAGAAATCTATAGGCGAATTCTCTATGAGGGTGACTTTTGAACGTCTGCTATCCCGAGGCAGATACTTTTTTCGTCAATTTTTAAAATTTTTTTATTCTGGAGTTGAGGAATATTAAATTTTTCGGCTCAGATTTTATTCTAACTCAGTTATGTCGAGTTTTGAGAGACGAAGAATAGTTGTTCGTTCGTTCGAACGAATGTAATGAATATTCAGACTTTTTTGACGTTTTCGACAACACAGCTAATCTTTTATAATGAATATTAATACTTTGCTCCATTATTCATAATATTCATATTTGTAGCATCGTCCATTGTTTCTTGTTTTCATTCTTAGTGAAATTTTTTTAGGCCATTTTACTGAATGAACACATGAATTCATTTCAACAGAAAAGAAAATGTTTTTACAAGGATTTATTGATCGAAGTCAATTTTTTCTCCTGTCACTTGACACTTTGAAATAAAAATTACGTTCAAATAGTTATTAAATGTCAAATATAGACAATAATTTCCCTTCATTTTTATCATTTCTGGTTCGAGTTACTAAAAATTCGAAATCTGTTGATCCTGATCCTGATCCTTGGCTATTTATTTGATATTTTCTTCAATCTGAAACCTTTTTTCGTCCAATTTGATCTGCAGCTATTCGTTTTAATTTATTGTGGATCGATTATTCAGAAAACTCAATGTAACACAATAAAGTTCAATTTCTAAAATGTTTAAATCAACTTAGTCTTAAATCTGATGATATTTAAGTTTGTGCATCTTTGATATGGAACGAAAAAACATTTTTTTTGTTGCACTACAAAAATGTAAAATTTATTGAATTAAATTATGAAAATCTTGATTGAATTTTTTCTAAACTTCTAAATTTGAACATTGAAATTTGATGAGAAGTTCGTAAAATTTGGATGACACATTATCACTAAGAAATAATGAAAAAATAAGATAAAAAAATAAACATGAAAATTATTGCGATTCGATTTTCTCAAAATGAAACATTTAAAGTTTCCCGAAATTGCAAAATTCCTAATAAAATTAACGTCGTCACTGAACCATGAATGTCAGACTTGACAACTTTGCAATAAAATTAGCAACATAATTAGCTCGTAAAAAAAAAACATAAATACCGAAACATAATAAACAATTATTCATCGCAAATTATTTTACACGATAAACCATAATAATTCAATAAGAACGATCTAAAATCAATCGATTGAATAAATATTATCGATACCAGCATAAAAGGTAATAATTTACAATAATAATAATAATAAAAATAATAATAAATGAATTCTGAATATATTAAAAAATAATTCTGTCATTTGTAATAAATAAACTAACCCGAACCATAATTTATTCGTATTAGCATAAACATTGATAAAGAAAAAAGTTAAAATGGTTTTTTAAACATACGAAAACATCAAAATAGCGAAAAAAAATATCGTAATTTAAAAAACAGTATAAAAAAAAAATCATAAATTTACGATTGAATGGACAAACGTGAATATTTTTTCAGAGTCAGAGAAAGTCAGAGAAAGCAATTGATTTTTTTTGGATCGTTCTTTTGAAATTCAAATGAAGCGAACGAAAGGCCTATGCGGCTTAACAATAAGTATTTTTTTATTATTAGCAAAGCTGGATTCGAAAAGCCATTGAGATGACACCCATGAGCAATACGGACAAAGAAATCGGTATGTGATAATCGATCAACTTCGTGGACGACTAGACCCCTTCCCTCGTACCCTTTCCCCTGCCTTTTGGCCGACAGAGAAGCGGGAGGGGGGGGGGGGCGGTTGGTCTTTTCTGACGCAGAAATTCTCTCATTCACTTAATAAGTTACCTGTGTCGTTGGTCTCAGGTGAATGACACGAGATCCGTACACGTCCTTCCAGACACTGTTAGATCCGAACAATAAGTTCTTCAATTTGGAGGAGCGCCCACGCACGAAAATTCCCACGTAATTAAAAAAACGCTCATTAAGAAAATTGTCGAGATTAAACTAAATAATTATTAAAGCTTCGTCACTGGAAAACAATCCACGAATAAAAATTTCAAACAGTATTTTCTTATAACTTCGTAGTGAAATGATTTTCTTTTAAGAGTCGTTTATCAATCGATGCAATTAAATTCACTATCGATCTTCGATGATATCACTTGAAAATTCCAATATCCACAATTCACTGAATTTAATAGAATGAAGAATTTTTCATTGATTTAGTTATCGAAGATTCTCGTTTAACAAGCCTTCCGATCAAACGTTTTATTCTTCGCATACTAAATAATCTTTAAAGTCAATCGAAAGAAATCGACACAAGGATGGAATAGAAGCAAAACTACTGCCTTGTGATTTTTATCACTGTCTCGATTCTACGGCATTCCAAGGCGTTTGTAACACGGCGCCGGGCCCTTTTTTCCAGGAGCAAGATAGTCCTTTCTATACAAGTAAATATATATATTTATATATATATATATATATATATTTAAAGAAAGAGACGATGTATATAGCTTTTTCTATATACGTACATACGCGTGGTCGTTCTGGTAGCTCGTCCGATCGTACTTTATGTTCTGTACGTGTATCTTTCCACACACAAATACATTTATAAATTTATGTATATATTTATATGCAAAGACATATAAAGAAACTTGTGAAAATAAATAAATGGATCTCTCTCGACGAGAATATAAAAAAAAAACTTGCAACGATACAGCGAATTTGAAACAAGGAAAGAAAGAAATGAAAAAAAAGTAGTGAAAAACACAACTGTGGTGAAAATAGGGAGAAAGACACACGGTTTAATCCAAGAGAGAGCGAGAGTCTTTCACCTGTTGGCTCGTGAAAGGTTTTTGCAAAGCCAAAAAATCACGATCACAAACCGATAAAAATCTCCAACGATTTTTTCTCATCGCATTTACGTATTTTCTTTTTATCTTTTCTTTTCTTTTAAATCACTGCACACAAACGATATTTGGTGAAACGATTTACGAAGAAAGATTTTTCCCACGAACAACGCACTTCCGGTGGTCCATTTTCACACGCTTATTCACTCCTTTCGTTCCAACAACAAGAAAATATCGTTACTTTAAACTCGAAAGATTCTTGAAGACACTGTTAATAGTTTCACGTACTCCGCACCATGTTTTCTCCAATGATTTACTGTTTTATTCTATTTTTATCTACTTTTTCACGTAAGATAATTAAAAAAAGAAAAAAAAGCGCGAAATTTAAAACGATTCCATGATCCTGAAGTTTTATATGGATCTCTGTATTGATCTCGTGACTGACGCGCGTCTAAGAATCGTGTGTGTTGCCTTGCTGCGGTGAACACCGACCCGGCTTCCTCCCAGACGCCAGGTGGGAGTAAAACACATATAAATACATATATATACGTATATACAAAGTTTGAAACATAAATTTCTTCATATATATACATAAATATGTCTATATATATATTTATATATATTCATTTGTGTATGTATGCAGAGAGGGAACCGCGAGAGACTCAGGAGTCCACGAACATCGAGGACTCTCGAGAAACACTACTTTACCACCTCTTTCTCCTCCACCTCCTCCTTTAACTTCCTCTACCCCTTCTCCACTCAACAATCCTCTCGTAATCTTTTCTCTCTTTCCTTCCAAGAGTTTGCTCTGTTGCAGTAAACATTAACGGAGCTCACTCAGTTCCCCTTGGATTTCTCAGCTGCGAGACTCCCAAATGCCCCCTTGAAATCGCACTCCTGCGAGGAAACTTATCTCGCTTCCCATTGGCTCATCAACCGATCGGCACTCTCGAACAACACTCCAACTTACCACAACCACACGCACGCCCTCAAGCCTCTGCATGCCACACGAACTTACTTAAGAAACTTCACACACACACACACACACTCGGACCAGGGCCTTCACTCTTTCTTATCGAAATTCACCTGCTTCTCTTATACCTGTTACTCCTTAAGGTACATCCCCACGATTTCTTCCTTACCGATCTTCCACACCTGCCTCATTTTAATGGCTCTTCGTGCAGGGTCTTGTCGAATGTTTTTTTTTTTTTTTTTTTTTTTTCAATCTCTTTTTTTCGGATTTATTATTTTTATTTCTCTCATCTTCTATACATCGTTTGTTTCGGTTTGTTTATGTTTTTTTTTTGTATAGTGTTGTTCGTATGGTTTCTTTTGAAATATTTTTTTCTAGGATTTTTTGGTCATTTAATTTTTATTTTTTTGTATTTTTCTATTCTACTCTTTTTACTCCTTTCTTTCAATCTCTTCTTTTAAATATATTTTTCGAAACTTCAAAGACACTTTGCTCTTTAGACATTCAATTTCTCTCTCTCTCTCGCTCTCTGTTTCTCTCTCTTTCTTATTCGACTTTGTTGAAATAGACTTTTTGTATCAAAGTAAAAGTCAGTTGGGAACAAAGGGAAATACTTTTGTAAACATTCTTCGGAAACAGTTATCAAAAAAATCATAACGTCTCATTAAAAAAGAATAATAATCTTTACATTTCATGTTTTAACGTAAAGTTTTGTTGAGCTTCAGGAAATTCTAATTTGATTATTTTTTAAAGGGAATTAGACGGGTTTTGATTTCATAACATTTGGAATTTGGAAAATTTAATTCATCGAATTTCGACTTAATATTCATTAAAATTTATATTCAATTCGTTAAACTTAACTTAAGCAAAACTTTTATTAAATATACTTAGCCAATTATGTTTATTTTCGTTTGAAAAATATTATTTACAAGTGCTTACCTGATATCGTGACTGCAAAAGATCCTTTCTGTAACAGGCAAGTGAAATTACACACTCTCGTAATTGCAGGAGGTGTAAATGTAAAATATTACGTATTTTTACATATTTTTTCTTCTTTTTTAAGTGTTAATTATAATAATGTATTTAGTTTGTTGCATGGAAGAAAGACTAATATAATTTCTATGGAACACGTGCTTGAATTATTCTTAATTGAATGGATTCGCATACATTTTTAAAAGTCAATTATTTTTAACGAAGAGTTTGCATCAATTAACGAATTTAAGTTTCAAATTTTTTTTTTTACGATGGACCATTTTCTTATGAAAATAAAAAAATAAAAATAAAACATAAACGCATTGTCTGCTCATTTTATTAATTTAATTTTCTTGATTATATATTGTAAACAAAAATTATTTTCATTCACAAAATGTATTAATAATGAAAATTGTACTGGAATAATAAGCGACTGAAGAAAAACTTACCGGAGGAGTGTCCTCGATCTCTCCACGATTGACGTTCTTCATCCGCATGGTCTGAAAGCCACAAAAATAATAGAAACATCGATCATGATATTTTCGCAAATCTCTACTTTTCGAGAGAGAGAAAGAGAGAGAGAGAGAGAGAAAATTAGTTCGTGAATCTCTAATAATCATTTTGTAAAACAGAAGCGTTTTTGTTAAGAAAAAAAAAAAATTTACTCAGTTCCAATTTTTCGGTGTATATTTACAGATTTTTTGTTCGCTCTCATTCTTCTCATTCACCATTGCTGTTTTTTTTCTCATTCAGCGAACATCGATAAGCACCGTTGGTAAGAAAAAAATTGGTCAGATGTAAAAATAATACCGTAACAAAAAAACTTTGCAGAAGAAAAAAAAAAGAAAGGAAATTTTTTTTTCCTGTATTTCTGACCAAAGAGGGGAGAAGGGCTCGTGATTTTTTGTATATTAAAGAAAAGAATACCAGCGGCACGAAGATGCCCCGCGAAGGACTGGTTCTTGAGTCCGTATGTACACCGTGTGCAAAAATTCACATTTCAAAGCAAAAGGGTAACTGGATGAGAACATTACGAAGAGAAAAGTTCTTTAGTGTGTTTCCCTCTCGTGGACCGTTGACGAGATATTCATTCATTAGTAATAACCAATCCGATGCACCGAATTGAGAAAATGGGCGTGACTTCGCCAGGATGGGAAAGGAGTTCAATACTGTTTTGTAACCAGGCAACAAATACATTTTTAATTTGTATTTTCATTGTTAATCAATGGTACTTCACCCAAAAAACTACACGAGAAAGTCCCTTCTCAGAATTTCACTATATACTGAAATTGCTGTACGGAACGGTATAGAAACTTTTGGGACGTCCTGTATAACAGAGAAACCAAGGGGGTGCCGTGATTCTCTGCCATTATGAGGCCGAAGCATTTTCTCACGGGATCTCTTCTCTTTCTATCCCTTGCTCTCATCTCTAATTATATGTCTAGCTTTTGCTCCTGAAACCTACGGCTTCATTGCTAAATATTCTACGTCCAACATCGTCCAACTTTTATACTCGAGTTTCTCGAAACCGGTGAATAAAAAAAAAAATGTAATTTCTACTTTCGGCAGACCAGTGAGAGGTACAGGTCAAAAGTATCGGTCGAAACCGCAGCATGGCATCCATACACTCTCTTAGATGATAGTCAATCAAAAACTGGAGCAAAATACTCGCAAACAAGTCGTTAGGGTATTTCATTGTTTCAAAAAAAAAAAAAGAACGCAGGAATTCTTTCATTCTTTTGATCAAATCAGAACGGCAAATTTCAATAATTTTACCAATCAATGCTTCTATCTGGTGGGTATAAATCCTTTCTTGACGATTTCCAAAGCTAAGCAGCCTCGGGCAAGGTCAATACTTGGTTGGGTGACCAGTTAGCTTATTAATTGTTGTTTTTATGAGTTTCTAACGGTGCTAACCGATTGGAACTTCAGAAAAATTTAGCCAACTGTGTCAGCCAGGTTTTCAACAGTTCCCCTCAGCCCTTGTGCAAATTCGATGCAGTCGTGAATCAGGAAATGACCATCAGGACCAGGAAGTGATGGAATCTTTTCGTAAAAACTTTAAGGTGATTGGAATTTTTTTAAATATTGATAAATTTAAGGAAATTGCTTTTTCCTCATTAACCATAAGATTGGCCAATATTTATGTTCACATTTTAAAAAAGACGAACAACAATAGCTCAGAGCAGATAAAATATTTCTTTTTAATTCCTAAGACGTATTCATTGGTTTTTTTTCTTGACCAAGCAATAAAATTGGTAAAAATGATATCAATCAGTTGTATAAGAAAAGATAATCTAGTGAAATAGAAGAATATACAGTGAAGAAATGAAGGATGTATCCATTAAGATGAAAAAGTTATTTCATTCATGGCAAAGCAAAAGTTTTAATGTTTTATTTGGTTGGATCGATGTCCGTGGGCGTATCAGATGACCCTTTCGCGCGAAGGAGAATCGAGCGAGTCTACGATCGATGTAATACGTTATATATACACAATATCCTCAACAGGATATCCTCCATTCTACGACCATCGATCCTCCCCTTTTACCATTTTTTTTTCTTCTTTTTTTCCTTTTTTTTCTACCAATCCGAGCAACAAAGCTATCAACCCCCAAACGCGAACGTTCGATAATTCCGATTGCACGTTTCACCTGTCTCGAGACTTTAACAATACGGTACCACCTCACCACAAAGTACTGAGCATTCTGCAGTTAACAGCACATCGAGAATTCTCTTTGTTAATCTGCAAATGTTTCTTTCAAATGTAAACTGTCAAGCTGGCTCGTTATTATTGTGTTTGATTCAATCAAAAGTTAATCTCATACGTAAAAAAAAATGGAATAAACATTTTTAATTAAAAAGTTCAAAATAATAATAAAATTTTTAAAAATTAAATTATTCAATATTATTTACTTCATTTATTATTTGACATTTCGATAATTGTTAAAACTCGAATACATCTTATGAAATTATTAATTATTCGAAATTAATTATTTTATTACGAGACTCTATTGTGAAATGACGAAACAATCAATTTTTAACGTCTCTAAAAATTTCGATGATTTTTACGATTGCAGATTAAACATTATTTGGAAATGTTCGTAAAATTTTTTTATAAAAGGACATAAAAATAATGACATTATTCTGATAATTTCAATTGATAGGATAGCAATTTTAATGGTTTTTTTTAGTA
Organism: Campoletis raptor; assembly: GCA_948107755.1. Classification (NCBI taxonomy): domain Eukaryota; kingdom Metazoa; phylum Arthropoda; class Insecta; order Hymenoptera; family Ichneumonidae; genus Campoletis; species Campoletis raptor. Next base: position 5,718,175 of record OX403630.1, on the reverse strand, counting down.
TTATAGCTTTTGATCGCTTTTGATGAATTTACACTGTCTGCCTTTTGTGAAACAGCAACCTCTGTAATCCCTACCTTCGTCCTTCTCGATCGTCTCGATACGAGTGGATATCCAAACACATTCCGTACTACATAGACCATAGTGCAATCTCGTGTATCAACTCGATGCTAACCCTTCGTCAGTACAACGAAGAGTCAACTCGGGAAACAATGGGCCACTCGACAAGAGTTTCCAGGACCACAGAATAGAGAATTCTCGTGCTGATTAGTGAGAAGAATCTGCATCGATTTCAAGGCAATTCAATGTTGCGGGCTTCATTGTACTTGACCGATTTTCCTTTTACGAACATTCTACGTAATGATATTTTTTTCATAATATTTTATACAAAAACAAAAGAAATGATTTTTTCCTTTCAATACATCGATTATTGAGTTTTTTATTTATTTCAAATGTCAATTTTTTTTTGCTGGTCAAAAGTATTGTCCAAAGAACAATAATAGCCTCATTTTTTCATTTTTATTTAGAATTTTTAAAGCTTCATCATTCACATGTTAAAAATGGTAGCAACATCTTCCTATTTATCTAATGGACGTTTATTTACTTATTTTTATTTATTTATTTATTTAGTTGTTCATCTTTTTACGAAATAATATCCATCAGTCGCAATCGATGTGAAAGAACTTTGTTATTTTTATTTTCCAGGGCATAAAAAATCGAGTACTATTTAATGAAAATAAAAGATGAATATTTATTGATAAACGAAGGAAAAGCTTTTTTTTTTTACTTCCAACTGCAAATCATTTTTATGCTCGTTCAGACTAAATCGAAATGACAAAAAATTATTGTTCGAAACGTTTTTCTTTCTTTAAATATTAGGGAAAAATAGTATCCAGGGATTGAAGCTAAAATCGAAAGGGGAAAGCAAGTGTGACAAGCGAAAATCTCAGGAATTTTCTCGATCATTACTAAGGCAAAGAAAATTCTGTTGTGATGAAAGTGGAATAGGGCGATGCGATTATTTCGAAGAGGGTCTTCGATCGTAGACAACATTCTTCACCGTAAGAAAATTGCCAGTAGGGTCTTTTCAGATACTTCCTAACCCTCCACTTTTGCAACATTTTATCAGAAGCCAATTTCATAAAAATCGATCGGAAAACTGTCAACGGATTTTTCCCAATCATATTTGACGGTGAAGTTTGATACTCAGAATTTTGGAGATTTTTTTCTTAAATTATTGCAACGTTTGACAAAAAGCTTCGAATAGAGACTTTGATCAAAGTTTTCCAATAAAATTGGGGAAACGATGCCAATCGCTAGATAAATAATAAATTTTACGAACAATCTCTCTTTTTTGTAATTTCCATGTACTTTAAGTTCACAATTCATGAATTAATTATTTCTCAACGTAAACTTACGTTTTTAGTTAAATTGTACATTTCGAAGGATTGAAATGAAACAAAGTTTTTATTCATCAATAATAATTATTTAAACAAAAAGAAAAACAAAATACTCCATAAAACTTTGTTTTCATGGTTCATAAGATTTGAGTACAAGTTAAAAATACATAATGACGATGAACCCACAGTGTACGATGTGAATTGAGTTTATTTTTTCTTAATTGTCAAAAAGTTAAACAATTATCGTTAAAAAACAATGAAACGTTGTCGTTGTTGTTGTTAATGGATTAAAATTCTTACTAAAATCGATAGAAGTCCGAGCCTTGAAATTTTGGAGGTTCATGAAGTTCCCATTGGTTGGTTCAGGGAGAGTAACGAGAAGATATCCGTTTAAAAAAAAAGTTGGTTTAAAATTTCGAAGGATTTTTGGAACAGTAAATCGAGTCCGGATGAGGATAAAATTTGTTCGCGTGCTTGGAACACAAAGTTGGAATATCGCGTGGCAAAAGAAACTCGTTCGTAAATAATAATACGTATAAATAAAATAAAATAAGTGGTTTGTATATGGACACGAGCCAGGTCGAAATAGTCGACCCAAAACCGGAAGGCATTCGATTATTCGCGTCGGTCCAAACTGGCGTCTCATGACAAACTGGCTTTGAGGCGTTCGGACATCGTGAACGAAACCTCCTCGAGGGCTCTCTTTGCTCTTCACGTCTCTTTCTTTCTTTCTCTTTCACCTTTTTTTCTCTCTTTTTCCTTTCTCTTTCTCTCTCAACGTTTGCATTCCTGAGCCCTTGGACCTTACGGTGCATCGGAGTTTCTCTTCTTTCTCTTCCGTTCATTACTCTCGACTTTGTCTCTCTCTCTTTCTCTCTTTTCTACTCATCCCTTCCTTTCGTCCTTCGAATGGTTTCGCTTCGACAATTAAAATAAAAAGTTGAAAAAAAATAAAAATAAAAATAAAATCATACGTTATAAACATCCTTGACCATAAATTCTTACACACCAACAATTAATATCTCAGGTTGAAACTATTCATTATTTAGTTTTTTTTTTTTTTTTTTTTTTTTTTTTTTGTAAAATTACAAATAAATTGATATTTGGTCTCAATCGTAAAATGTTCATTCAGTGTCGATTATTTTTACTCCTAATGACAATGTTTTTTCGTGTCTTCTGCAATTTTTTTTTTTTTTGTTTGTTTCTTGCAGTCTCAATCTTTGAAATATATTTCTTATCAGGTATTTCGTTTTAACCTAATTTTTCTACTGCATTATTTGTATCGTAATTAATTTTCTTTCGTTCGTAGATTTTGCGTTCTCAAATACATCGAATAAGAGCAGAGTTTTTTGACTGAAAATCTTTAATTAATGAAGACACTGAAAAAAGACTTTTTTACAAAAATTGTTTTTTTTTTTCTTTTACGGGTTATAACTTCTCGCCTGCAAAAAAGCTCGCTTCCAGACCAGGAGACATCCTTTGATGAGGCTGCGTTCTCAAGCTTCTGCTTCTTGTATAACGTGTGATGAAGCTTTCGAAATAAATTCAAGAGAAAAAGACAGAGACAGAGAGGTAAAGAGAGAGGATATTTGAGTGGTTGAGACTACACGATAATTCGAAATTTTCGCGAATAGAAGACCTCCTGTAACGAGTGACCGAACTGATGAGGGTTGAGCTACAAACTGTGAGAAAAGTCCTCGAAGTATAACGAGGACGAAGAGACCACGAGATGTTGTATTTCATTTTCCTTATTTTTACATTTATATATTTTTATTTTGAAAAACAACTTTTCTCAGGACTAAAATAACACGAAGATTTTGTTTATTTAGTGAAAATGATTGAGATGACGATTTTTTTTGCAACAATACTAATTTTTTAATTCATTGAAAAAAAAAAACGAATTTCGTAGTTTTTCAGGAAAAAAAATTTCTGTTTTTGATGGAAATTTTTTCACAAATGCAATACACTCCGAAGAATTTTACAGAATTTTTTTGAAATTTTTTGCCCGGTGGTTATCGTTTGAGAAAATAAAGAAAAGACGAATTTTGAATTTTCAAACTTCAACTTCAGACTCGTAATCGGTGAATCCAAAAATCTTCCAGTACCAAATTATTTTAATTCAATTGTATGCGAGCTAAAATGTATGATTAAAAGATTTAAAAACTGTGTTTCATAACAAACACCTCCGTATGAAAATAAATAAAAACTGTTATTAAGGTCATAAAAATGTTCAATCAAAATTCTCAATCTCGATAATAGTAAAAATGAAAGAATGGCAAAAAAAAATCAGTATTAGGTAAAATTATAGCGATTGCTCACAAATCCTGTGGTCGTAAAAAAAAAAGCTCCTCGCATGATAAAATCTTGAATGAATGAATATAAATTCGACGTTAACTTTCCGGAGTTTCTTAACGCTGCGAGCTTTTCTCCACCGTAGTTCCTTCCTCAGAATTCGCTGGGAGAGCAAACAAGATTCCTAAAATGTTGAACTCACGGATCGCGATTTAAAATGAATTTTCATTAAACCCTACTGGGCGACACGACGGGATATAACGAGGGAAATCGCGCGGAAGGGTGAATTACAAGAGCGGAAGAAATCTTGCAAATGCCTAAACCATCGAATCCTGTTACTGGAGATAAATTGTCTGGTGAGTTAAGTACGACAAACTTGGTCGAACAAGAACCCACCACGATTCTCGTCACTCCAGTTGAATCCAGAATTCATTTACATTCGTTGAATTTATAATATTTCACTTAAATTTCACTGGGGGTACAAAATTTTTTCTATTTCTTAACTGACGTGTACAAAAGTCCCCTAAAGCTTGTAATTTACGGACTAAGTAGATCATTCGATTCTGAAGAAACTAAATTACTGGCCATTTTCTTATCCAAAGAGAAACTATATTGTTAACGAGATATTTCTTGATTAATTGATCGAGACGAAAAAACAAAATTGATTGGAAAAATTGCTTCCTATGTTTTTTTTTAGCTGATGTAGTGGATTAAAAATCTCCAATAAATTAAAATCTCATAAACGATAAATCGAAAAGGCTAATGCACAAGAATTCTTTATTCTGGAAATACATTAGTTCGTTGTCTGTAGTTTGATCGTATTTTCTTATTGGAACTGAATGTCGATGATATTTGAGAAATAAAAAATACAAAATTTTACGAAGTAAATAAAAATTATAAATATGAGATTTATATTTTTTTTCTTAATAAGAAAGAGATTAATGATGGTCAATAAAATAAAGAACAGAGATGAAAAAAAAAATCTTGACAAGTGAGCACATGCAGTTGATTCATCGACAAAAACGAGGAGATAAAATACTGACGACGTAATCTGAGATTCATTACGGAATAATTTACCTTATTCCATTATTCTCTTCATATATTTTCGTGATTTTCTTTTGGCTTCTTGGGTTTCTTGTCATGGTGAATCAGCATTCGAAGGAGGATGGCCTTAATTCAAGTTTCTCCTTCAAAGAATGAATTGCGGTCTGACTTTCCATCTTGTTCTGAAATGCTACGAAGGGAATTCTCGAGCACTTTACACTTGACTTGCCTTTCACTCCAGTTACAATTACTCCCTTTTCAACCGACGGCGATAGAGGTGGGCGCCCGGTGTACGGCTCCGGCGATCACAAAGTTAAGCAGCCTCGAGTGAGGTCATTACTTGGTTGGGTGACCGCCTAGCCATGCATCGACTCACGTATCATTCGCTGAGCGGGAGGCAGTTTTTCTGAGGTTTCTGATGATGCTAATCAATTGAAACTCATACCAGGATCCAAAGACACTCACAGGAACAGGAACAGGAACAGTGAAGTGGGCTTAAAAGGATGGAATGGGGTCGTAAAAATCCGCAAGGATATGTACGCAGGAATAAAGAAAAAAATACTCCCTTTTCAATTCATAAAAATCGCAATCTTGTTGTTCATTAAATTTTGTCCCTTTAGATGTTTTTATATGTGTACAAACTTTTGTCGAACGTTCTTCAAGAATTCAAAACTATTAAGTACCACAAATAAGTAAACTTTAATACACAGAAGAGAAGGAAAAGCTTTTAAAATTAATCCAAAGTTCAAGAGTGCCACTTTATTTACTCCTTAATCATTATCTTCTCCACTTGATGTGTGCAGCTATCGGCACAAATGTGATAAAGAATAGTAGTATGTATTATTATATTATGTTCGATTAAATTCTCGATGAGACAATTTTCAAGTTTAAGAGTTTTCATAATTGGATTGCAACGTTTGTGATATTCTGTTTAACGCATGAAGGAACGATTTTCGTCATGTAGAAGTAGTGAAACTCGAGAGGGTTGAAACAATTTTGATGATCGACGTCATCCCTCTCTCTTCTCTCTCTCTCTCTTCACGTTCCCTCCGACGTGCTCCACTGGGAGAGAAATTTCATCATTAATTGGACTTTCCAGATGGGCTATTCCAACTTTTCACACAGTAGGCGACGAGGACTGTCGTATATATATGCACCAGCAATATTCTCCCATCGTTTTAGTTGTGAAAAGTTTGAGCAACCATGTATGTAACTATATAGTATCTTATAATAAAAAATAATAAAAAGTATACAGGGGATGCAGAAGATGGGACTGAGACTGTAAAGAAAAGTTAGGTTATGAAATTTAAAAAAAAACCCTGATCTATTTTTTTCTGACAATTCATCGTGATTGATTTACTAATGAAAAAAAAAAAAAAAAAAAAAAAAAAACAAATCTATCTTTAGTTTGAATTCGTTGGTTATGTTAATGATTCGTTAAAATAAACGTCAACAAAAAGTGCAAGTGAATTTAAGCATCGAAGAGATCAATACTCGGTTGGGTGCCCGCTTAGCCATGCACCGGTACGCGTATCACTCTCTAAACGAGAATCAATTTTTCTGAGTTTCTGATGATGATTTTCCAACTGCAGTGGTAAATGGAAATTATTAAAAAAAAAAAAAAACTATTGACTAGCAGTTTCTTGAGGAAAAAAATACTCGGAGACTTTTTTTTACAACATTTCACGATCTGTCGATGACGTAACATGTCGAACGCGAATTTTGGGACACTCTCTACATTTATATTCACGTTTATATATATATATATAACGTCTCAATATCATGCTGCAAACTCCCCTAATTCTCTTTACTAAGATCTAACAAAAGTACTTTTGTAACAGAAAGTATAACTTTTGCTCGTGTGTACTGGCAAACAGTGGTATTCACCTAATGTCCAAACTATTAATTCTTCTTGGTAATAATTTCCTATAAAACGGTCCAAATGAACTTTTCTGTACATCACAAATAAAGGGTATGAACTTATGCAACTTTTACTTACTTTTATCACGATTTTTTGCAACACAAGTACACAGAGAAATATTTTGTACTAATTGGTGTGATCTTTCGTAAAAAAAAAAAAAAAAAGTAATACGAACAAATCTATTAATTGTAATTTTGTTTCAATTTTTATTTAACATTAAAAACATTTATTTGGATCAATTTTTTAATCAAAGGAACCAAAATCTTTTGATCCTCCGTTTCGACAAAATAAAATTAATGATTTTTTTTTTATAGAATAATACATTCAATCGAATTAGTATCGAATTATGAAATTATTGTTTTTAATTGTTCGGGGTATATTTGGAAAGGCGGAAAAAAATTTGTGACACTAAAAATCCAATCGGAAAAAAAAGATCAAAACACTATACTATGAAATTATGAATCTTACAGTTTCCTGATAAGAATACCGAACGAGAAATGATGATTTTTTTTATGGGGATTCTCCATGAGAAATCCGAACATTTTTTTTTATAAGAATTCTGGATGAGAAGTCTAAATGTTTTTTTTTCTGGATGACATTTCTGGTTTTGATATTGAACGGTTGTCAAATGTTTCTTAGTAAATCACCGAAAATGCATCAGCCCTTAATCTTCACTCTCTCTCTCTCCCTCGTCAATATCAAGAATTTCTACCCTAAAAGGTCTCCGATCACGTTTTCTCTTGAAATACAAGTTTACCCTCTTTTCGGTGAATCAATGAGTGACCGTTCAACTTGATCGAAAAATTGGGGTTCGAATTTATCTCCGACAATATCTTTCACAATACTGACCATCAAGTATTTTGTATCCATTTTTATGAATGTTTTCGAGGCTCCCTTCTGCCCTATTTCTTCGACTGGCTGTCAGATCTCGAAACACCAATTTCAAAAATCCTTTTCTCAGGAGCTTTTTAGGGCTTCGTAATGTCACATTCTCGTATATTTAAACAAAGTTCATTTACAAACAAACAAATACGATAAGCTAAACGAACAAAAATTAAAGTTTTATTTATTTTTTTCATATTTTCTTCCAACTCCGTATACAAAATTTCAAATAAATTTTTTAAAAATCCAAAAATTTCAAATCTAATTTATCCAGAAAATCGTCTTCGAAAGCAGGGACAAAATTCACGAAAAAAATGACAAATTGTTCCTTTCATTGAATTTCTATCTGTTGTTTATTTTCCTCTTTCAAATTATTGCAAAAATAAGCAGAAAAAAACACTTAGTCAAAAGTTTATTACACTTATGTCAATCTGATAAGAATTTAATCACCACCCAAGTCTTCCACCTACACTGATTCTCCCTCATCTATCAAGCATATTGCACTCGAAGCTTCAAACGCCTACGCTCTGTTGTGTGCCATGTGTATTTTATTCTCCAACTCTGTAACAGAAATTTAAGAATTATTCTTAAATTTTACCCCCCCCCATAACACTGAACTTTATATGCAGCAAAAATGACATTTATTTATCTATTGTGTGCATCACTATTTTCGAAAAAAAAAAAAAAAACCTAGACAATTTCTTCCGTTTTAATAAATAAATTCAGTATCACAAAAAAAAGAATATTTGTTTTTTAAATAAACGTTTTATTTTTTATTCAAAGAAAGAGACTTTGTTTTTAAGTTTTTGAAATTGGGGTTTAAACATTTTCCATAGCATTTCAAAGGCCTTTGAGAATTTCATTTTATTAAAAAAAAACTTTGCAGATAATATTTTGTTTTTCTTCAGTGACTGACTTTTTGGTTTTGAACTTTTTAATTTATTATGAAACTTTAAGTGATACTTATTTTCTCGATGTTTAAGATGAATAATCGTAATAATTTGATGAACGAATTCCTACAGAAGATAAAAGAACGACAGGGCGAAAGGAAAAAAATTCGCAGATAATACGTTTTATCGGATCGTGGTTTTCGACACGTGAGAATGAAAATGTTCATACGTGCGTTTCCTTCTTTCGATGAAAATGACTGATGGTAAAACGCGTTATCTGGAATTTCTCTCCAACTGGTGAAATCTAAATCGATAACACGCTTCATCCACAATTTTCGATCTCTCGGGGGCACGTCAATCACCGAAACATGATTGGACTCTACGCTTCAAATTTTCTCGTTTTCACTCGATGCTTTCCTCGTTCGGATTCCACAAAATGACAAGCTTCAAACACAATTCAAACACACGTACACACACTCATATCCTTAATCAGACAAACCTATCTTTGCAACAGTATTTCCAGTTTGGAGTGTTGAAAACGACCTTTCATCGAGGTCCAACATGTTTCGATACAGATAAACACAAATTTTTCAGTAAAAGACACAAAAAAATGTAAACAAATTGCCGATTCTTCCAAAACACTAAGAAAAAAAAATTCACTTTTCATACCTCATCGTATGGGAATTAGGTGAAAAAAAAAAATTACAAATATATTAAAATAATTCATTAAAAACAACAAAATAATTTATTTGAGGTATAAATTGAATAATCAAAATCTTAGGAACTGTCACTCAAAAAAAATACAATTAATAGTGAAATCAAACATTCTGTTTATTTTATTTCGTGCAATGGATTATTCCAAATATTCAAATGTCCAATAACTACAATTATTTTTAATATTTTCTTTTTTTTTTATAATCGAATTTTTTGTATCGAGTGATTTTCCATTTTTAATAAAATTTTATTCCATTGTTTTCATAAACAATTCATTGCTGTCATAAACAGAAGCCACAAGGATGGAATAAATATCACTTATCGATTAACTAATCAATGGATATGTTCCTGACGGGCACAGGTATCGGAACTTACGTAAATGTTTGTAATCCTGTTAATTAATGAAATCTGTATTTCAACTTCAATTCTCATCAAAATTCAATCAAGACTAATTTTTAAAAAAATCCATTTACAGCTAGAATTGTGTAATTAAGAAAAAATTCCATCATTGACTAAACAGTATTTTCTTTTTTACATTTTCTCACAAGAGTGTACTATTAATAAAAAAAAGCTGAGTACTATATACGGATTAAAATAATCGAAAATATTTTTTCGATTAATTCACAAAAATGGCTCTTACTTTTTTCCTATTTGCAATAAAGACTCCAAAACGTATTCATTCGAAGTTTATTGGAGTCCTCGTTCAACTGGCTCCAGTTTAATTGCTTAATCTCAATTTTTCCATTTTTTATGAATTCACTTCTTTTGTTTATTCAATCTCATTCATTTTTTATAATCTGCAGAGTTTTTACGTAATTTATCGTTCAACCAATAATTTGGATTTGAAAAAATTAACTAAAAGTGTGTGGTTCGTTGGGGTTCGTATATTGAGCTTCAAATTGAGTGGAAATAAAATGTTTGATAATTTGTTTACACATTGTGGTACATATATATATATATATATAATTAGATATATAGACGTAGCACGTTTCACGGATATATAACGCTCAATTACAAGGAAGGGTTGATGTAGCGAACCGCGAGGTGATTGTGGTCATGGAAACTTAATTGGACTGACCATAGTCTCGTTGTATTGTTCGGTTACTGATGGAAAGGGATGAAGGGAGGGGAGGTGGGGAGTGGTTTGGAATCGCAGTAGTTAGGCACACGCCAATTTACGATCTAACTCTGTATCCGATTGGTTGTTTCTCAAATATGTATGTGTGTTTATCTGGATATATATATGAGGCTATGGAGCCATAAAATAGGGATGGTCTAACCAGGACGTTGAAATAGTGATATCTGCCAATATAATTGACACTTTCTCGTGCTTCATTAACGAACAAATGTCCTGGTGAGAGAAACCAAGGGATAGAAATAACAGAAATAAAGGATCTAAGGAATTGAAGATAAAGAAGCTGCGGTTAAAAACGACAGAATGCTTTTTTCTTCCAGTGTTTGATCTGTTGAAATAAAATAAAAAAATAAAAAAATAGATAAATAAAAAAACATGAAAATCGATACTCCAGTGAGGAATATTTTTCTCGTATATGAAATCGTATATGATCTCAGGGAAAACAAACTTTGTGTCCTATATACGGGGCTCGCAAACTTATTTAAAGTGAAATTTGCAAGTGCACTCTCCTGCTGTTTAAACTCTCATGGGAGAGTAGGTCATCGTTTTATTTATAAAGGTTATAATATAATTTGAAAAATTATTCAAGCAATCAATCGGCTGGAATAAGATCGAATCTTTTTTAAACTTTTGATCGATAAAAATAACATTATTTTTCATTATTGTATATTGAGGAAAATATTGTTAACAAAATCGAATTTTTTACAATGAAATTTGAACGTTATGTACGAAACATTGACTCGAGTATTTTGTGGCATTGATCTTCAATATATTTTTTTTTCTTTCAAATGAAAATATTTCACGTAAAAAATGTAATAAACCTTCGTCCTGTAGGTCGTTGTAAACTCGATCGATTCCGAGCCTTTGATCGCATGAAAAGAACGAACTTTAACTCATAAGTTAAAGGGGGGAAAAAAAAAACTTTTATTCTCGACGTAAAAGAGAGCAAAGTTGGGCACTTTGCGAATTATGCGCCATGAGGATCCTCTCATTCTGACGTTTTTTTTTTCTTTTTTTACCATCCAGATCACGTTTACTTTGAAAGTTTTAGACCCGAGAGTAACAACTTGTGAATTAGATCCCTCTCGAACATTTATTTATATGCCTATACGTATACATGTGAATGTAAACTTTTTTTTTTAATAGAAAGGTCGAGAAACGGACGACGGAGCAATCGAGTTACCTTTTTTTTTTTTTCCATCGAATTCCCAATTGTTCGATACAATCTATTTTATCAAAGCTTCGATCTACGAGTCTGAAGCATTTCATTTTCCTATTCTTCTCGCGTCCTCGAACTATGCGAGGAAATTGCATTTTCCTTTCTTTATCTCTCTCCCTCTCTCTTTCTCTCTCTCTCTCTCTCTCGTTCTCACATACACACGTACTTTATACCGATCGTCTTGTTAAACTGTTGATAAACTGTTTACGTATAGCTAATCGAATGAAAATGGTGCATCAAAACAATGTCCATAGAACATTTGAAATGTCATTACGTTTGTTTTCTGTTTTTCGTCACATTAAACCCTGTGAATACACACTGGGTCTGACATACCCGAACGAAGATTTCAAACAAATCTATTTTCCTAAAAGTTCTTTATGTTACGTTGGGTGAAAAAAGTATCAAAAGATCTGGTCAAACTTCCTAGTTATAGTTTAATTAGTAAGTTGAACGATTCCACATTTGTTTATCTGGAGGGTTGATCTAATTAAAAGAACGTTAAAGTTGGCCAGACCATAAAAAAAGATAAACAATGATTTGTGGATGAAACAAATTTAATGAAGGGAGGAAAATAATTCCTGGGGAAAGTTCCAAGACATAGGTTCATCTTCAAAGATTAAAGTTTTAGGATCTTTTTTTTTCCTGGAGAATGTGCAAGAAACCTAATTACTAATATGCATCATCCCTTGATGAAATTGGCGATAAGCGATCACTGAGATTAGCCAAGATAATTGACCCAATTTGAGACTCCAGTCTGCTTCGGAAGGCAGTATATGTATATTTCTAGATTGCACAGACTCCCTTTGAAATAACCAATATCTGCTCTCTCTTCCAACCCCATCGATATGACGGTTCAACTCTAAAGGAACCTTCCCGTCCTAATTCTCTATAAAACGGTAAGGATCTAAATTTACGAGCCTATACTCTTCTCTTGGTATAGTCTCACTATAACCACATACTCTCCCTATTCCTCTTTACGATTTTTATCAAGTCCTTCATAGGCTAAATGGTCTAAGAGCTGGACAATTGTTTATCTGCATACAGGATGTCCTCAAAAGGAATTTCCACATTCACAGGACTTGCAAATCACTTCATTTTTGACAGTAACCTCTTTAGATATTTTTTTATTCAATTGATCGTTCAGACAATATTAATAAATTAGTGACAACCAAACTGGTACCGGTCAATGATGAAGCAAACGTTGTCAACTTGAAGAAAGGAGACTTAAAATATAACGGGGATTTGAGTATTTTTCTAATTCGTTGAAAGCTACAAGGAACTCTGAGGTTTTGATAGAACGTTGTTGTTGTCGATTTGGCACAAAATTTAACCTTCAAGACTCGTGTTTTGAAGTTTTAATGAAACGTCGAATTCGCTTCTCGTCTTTAATTTATATCTCAACAACAATAAATCGAATCCATGAAGAAAACATGCATGCGATGAAATTCTACGGAAGAATCTTCGAAGCTTGAAACGTGACTTTTGGGACACCTACTGTAGGAATATTCATGTGCGGTATTTTCTACCCTCGAGAATCTTTCGACATTTACCCTCCACTTTATCTCTCGAAACTGCTATCGCTCAAAGCCCTTGACTCTATTTTCATCCGTCTCCTTGTCATCTCAACCTACTGTCCACTACGTTTTGCTGGCGTTCATCCTTTCAGATGTCGATTGTAATTTAAGGTTTTGTACTTCTCACTCTTGAAGAATGACAAACTTTAGTAAGGACTTGATGGATCTTTGTATTGAATTGAAGAGATTTACAAATTTCATCAAAGTTTTGTTTTCGTTGTGATGATACTTTTTACTTTCTGAGCTGATTAATTGTCTTTCACCTCAAATTCATTTGTAATTCTACGGTGTCTTTATGTTGAAGTATTTAATCCTAAAACAAACCATTCTCGTCTTTAGAGAAGCAACTGGTTCATATTTCCACATAGATCATAGCTAAAAAAATGTTTTTGCTTAAAAAACAGTTGCTCGTGTATAAAAACCTCATCCAAATAGAGCTGAAGCCCTAATTCCTCGAGTATAAAGTCACAACGTGTTAGTTTATCAAGTTGAGTGTCAACTAAACGAGAAAAAAAACAAAACTAACCGTTGTCAAAATATAAATTTGCATAAAATCACATACAGCCTCAAAAAACAGCCTCGATGAGCCAATCTCTGTTCCTATCAACATTGAGCATCTTATCATTTTGTTTTTTTTTTTCACCAACATCCTCAGGTACGAACGAGTATAATCAACATAAAAAAAAAGCGAAAAACAAGATTTCTCCACAAAAATGCTAATTAACAATATTCCGTTTCGCTCCATTTGGAAAATCCAATGTACAACATATTCAAATAAGCCACAAGCGAGTTTGGTGTGCACCAGGCGAAAAATGTAGGAAGAGGAATGGCAAAAAGAAGGAAAGGAGGAAGAGGAAGAGAGGAGAAGGAAAAAAAATTCATTTCTCGTCATGTACGGGCTGTGAGGAAGTGGGAGATCGCTCGGGGATAGAAGAGGCAAAGAAGAGAGTGAGGGTGGACTGCGAGGGGGTTGAGGGTGCATGGCAAAAGACTTCTCTATCGTTGGGGCTGGCTGGCGTATCTGTGCCGGTTTTGATCATAGTGAAGGCGTCCAGGGGTGGCGCGCGCTACGTTTTAACACACATTTCTATACATATATTTATATATAAATATATATATAAATTCACATACGTACATACACAATAAACGGTGAGATCAGCGCTGAATTTGTGGCGCAAGCGCGAACCAGGCTCTTATTATGAGCGCCCTCAGTCTCGGCTCGCCTGGGCTGGAGGCAACATCTCTCTCTCTCGTGGCAACCCTTCGTGCGTGCATTTTTTCCCTCCCAGTGTGACTGTTTGTGTGTGGTGCGGGTTTTTGTGTGTCCACGCCAACTGCGAGCTTGCCAATCCCAGGCTTATTTTTATATTTTTCAGTAAAAAAAAAATATATATATATATATATAATACAAATTTTTGTGGTGACTGATAACAAAAAAGAGGAACCAGGCAAAGGGGCTTTATTTGCTGACGATTTCAAAAGGACACACGAGGTACGAGAACTTGTGGAATTTCACATTAATTTATACGTCGAATCGAAGGATTTGGAAGAAAAATTTACTCGCGAGCTTAATTCACGCGTAATGGCGTCCTTTGAATGTTTTTTTGTTTGTTTTTGTTATTGTTAATTGAAGGTATTTTTAATGAGGTTTTTAAATAGTGAATTGAGAGGGAAAATATTTTGTCGTTGCGGGGCACTTGGGATTGTAGGATTTTTGTTTTGTCGTGGCCTCGAGAATGCTAAAGGGTTGAGGGCTGCAGTGACTGCTCGTTGCTGAATATACGACGTGGTTGAAATTAACGAGGAGAAATAGAGATATAAGAACTCTCTGATGTACATGGAAATCCGCGAGTTAAACGTGCTATATACTTTTTATTTTAGTGGATTATATATATTTCGTGTGTTTTTTGTGCATAAATAACTGTATGTTGAAGATTAACTGTATAAAAAAATATATATATACAACTGTCAGACTTTTAAGGGAAAAATTTTAACGAGAACGCGTTGAAATTTGAATAATGAGAGATTTTGAAGAAAAACATTGTTTTTCTCGCGAAATGGCTCGTTTGTTTAACCGAATTTGTTTAAATTCACATTTTTTAAAACAATTCAACGCTTCGTGAGGTTTTGCACGTTTGTAACGAGTTTTTTTTATTCATAAACTTGTTGACATTGTTTTGGTTTCAAATGTTAGAATTATGCAAAGATTTATCGTTTTGCAATAAATTTTTATAACTTTTACGAAATAAGAAGATATTGAAAACGAAGAAATAAGACATTATGTCACATAGAAATTTCTTATGGTAAATGAGTTTAATTTTAACATTGGAATTAATCAGTTATTGGATTCGAATTGTTGTTTAAGTAAACCGCTAATGAACTATTAATATTTAACACTGTTCATTGAAGAATTTTTTTATTAAATCATGTTGAAATATGACGAAGGCTTTCGTGTAGTGAGGAATTTTAACAAGACCAGGAAATACCCGAGAAATAACGAGGCAGAGAGGTGCAAATATTTTTCGGAATTTTTGAGTATCGGAGTTATTTATTCGGTTCTTATACTATTTATTTTTTAATTATTATACTTTTTCGACGATATCGAGCATTCTTCAGTAACATATTTCATTCTTCTTAAATGCTGGTTTTCAGAGTAAATAACTAAAAAATATTACAGGTTAAATTCAAAAAATTTGCATCAATTTTTCAGCAAAACAATTAATTTAATAACTCTGAAAAATAAATTAACGATTTAACAAACCTGTGACCTTTTTATTTGTCAAATAAATTTCATCGACACGAGGATCAACATTTTATCATATTTTATTCATTAAATGTTCATCTAATAATTATAAATATTGGAAAAATAATCACGTGGCAGATCTGTCAATATTCCTGGATTTCAATATGCAAAAAAATAGTTAATAAAATCAATATCAAATTAAAAGTCGTTGAAAAATTGAGAAAAAAAATCATTTTCGTATATAAAAATGTAAATAAAGCTTCGAACTGATGGTTCAATGGATTGAAACGATTTTCGATGGACAAAAAACAATTTTCATTGACTAACGCATCATATATTCCAGAAAAATTGAACGTGCATTCATTACTCTGATAAAAAAACGGTGTCATGATTAAGAGCGATCAGAATAACAAATGCAAGTAAGAAACAAATGAATTTTCAAGATTACACATAAGTGTCTAGTTCGAAAAAGTCCATCAAACGTTTTCGCCTCTTACGTTGATTTTCTGCATGGGCGGATATGCGTTTGACAAGCGCACGTCTCTCCAACCCCTCTTTATGTCTTTCCGTCCCTTGTGAAGGAAAAAAAATATTGCGTGAGTGGTGGAATGAAAAAAAAACTGAATGTGGGTGGAAGAAGAGTGAGATGGAAGGAACTATCGCTCGAGATAGCCCGTAAAAGTCAATTAAAGTCTACCGTCGCATATAAAAATTCTTAAAATCATATTCCAGCGAAAAAAAATCGAATAAAGAAGACTATACAAAAAAAAAAAAAAAACTTTTCATACGCAGCACGAGTCACTATTTATGGGCTTCCATAAACGCGTAAACACACCCTCCTATTCACCAAATAATCATAAAATACACTTACACCAAATGCAATGAGAATAAGTTAATATTCGAAGCAGTCGAGAAATGCAATTCAAAAATCCTCTTTTAGAACGATTCCCTTGACATATATCCATAAACTTTATTTTCTACGTCTTTTTTTTACAATTATCAAAAACCTGATCATTTTCTTTGTGAATAAATGCAAAGAATTTTCATAAGACGATCAGGAGTGAATATTTTAAATTTTCATATAATCATTGATTTGATTAATTTTATATGAAAAAAAACCTTTAGTGTTGAATTTTCTCGGATTATAAATTGTTGTGTAAAGCACCGAAACTTGGAGCCAAGACACTAATTAACATTGAATTTGAATTCGCGTTAATTTCTTTGTCGAAATAAAATAGAATTTAAGTTGAAGAAAAAAAATGAGAGAAAAATTCACAAATGGGTAGCAAAGAAACTCTTTTTTATTTAATGGTCAAACGAATGTATTCTGTGGTGAGAATTTGTTATTAAATCGAGAAGTGGAACATGAGGCAGGAAACGTAGAATGTGAAGTAAAAATATAAATAATAATTACCCAAGAATGAATTTTGACCCAAAAAATAAAAATGGAAAACCATAAAACGTAAATAAAAAAAAATGGACTAAAATTTATAACTTTTCCAACCCCCACAATACATTCGTATTTGAACTTTAATAAAATGCAAATACTCCAGTCGAGCTTAAAACTTGTTGGAAGTTTAACACGCAGAGTCGTGAGATATTCATATTTTCAATTTATTTCAAATATTCTGACGATTCAATAATGTTCAATATTTATTTTCAGTGATTGAAAAATAAATATTTGCTTATCGCTCGAAAAATCTATGAAATCTGTTCTACAACAAATACGTTTTTTTCTGAAACCGATCAAATTGAGAGGTTCACAAAGTGCAAACACAGTAACGTTGAGTAAAGAAAATAAATAAATAAATGAAAACATTGGGTTCTCGTCAATTTATATTCTTTCGTAAAGCTCTGGCCTCTAAAGCTCTCCTCGTATCTAGGTTCTGTGAACGCTCGAGGCGTTGAGTGGGGGCGGGAGGGGGCGAGGGTTGTGGTAAAAGCAGAGGAGGAGAGCAAAAGGTTGCTGCCACTTCTGCACCCTCGAGGAATGGGAAGTTTCCTAGACCTCGTCCTCATCCACCACCGAGTATCTCTTCGTACCCTCGTCATGTCGCGAGTGCACGAGTTCACCACCAAAAACTCACCCTCTAACCTATATCTACGTATATTCTAATAAAAGTATATATACCTTTTTATATTTTCACTACGTGTGTAAATGAGCCATTTAAAAAATGCAATAAAATTCGAATTTTCTTGCCATCAGTGTTATATACGGAAAAATTCAAATTTATTTAACAACAAATTCAGAAAACACTGATGTAAAAACGTTGCCATGATTCTGTGGAAACCTTTTTATAACTGTTCAATAAATTTATTTTTACTTTATTTTTTTCATTTATTCGAAACTCGATCGTCAAAGATATTTGGAGATCACTGATTAAAAGTCTAAACTAAAAATGTTAAAATTCGAAATTCATTGTTTATTTATTTATTTGAACGAAAACTACGCGACGAAAAATTTTGAAAAAATTCTGTAAAATTCTTCAGAGTGTAAAAGAGTTGTGAAAAAATTGTCATTCCTATATTTATAATATTTGCGTAAAAAATGTCCATGAAAATATGAAATTCGAGATTTTATTATCATGTAGTATTTGTACAATAAATAAATAATGACAGTTTACACTCGTTTTATATTTCTGAGTATTCCACAGACGGTAGAAAATTTAAAAAATTCGATATTCGTTGGTAAAATAGTAGTTTAATGATGAAAAAAAGTGCAAATAATAATTAAAGGGACAGCAAAAGTCTCGACAATCGTTCAAAGGGTCAAATTTATCTCTGGACAACGATATTCAATTAAAAATTTCATTTGAAGCCAAATATTTTCAAACTGGAGCTACAAATGACATAAATGGAAATTTTTTATTGTTTTTTTCAAGATCCAAGAAAATTATTCACATATATTTGTAAACAAAGAATCGAAAAATACGATTAGATTTTTAGTAGCAAAGAAGAAACAGAACGAAAGCAAATCTGGAGCTAAACGGAAGCAAAGCCTCGAGTAATGGCTACGACATAATACTCTTTGGGTTTGATATCCATGTCCACACACTCAGAAACAGCTTTTCCTCCATGACTCTCTCGTATGACTAGATTTCCTTCTCCACCCTCTCATAGCAGATGCAACACACTATTACTGTTCGCAAGTTACTGATATGCAGCTCACGTACACACAGGATGCATCTATACAATGTATCCCAAAGGTCGCGTTTAAGATTGAGAGGATGAACCCTCGAGAAACCGAACATTCGATGGAAGTGACATGCATGTTTTTTCAACTGGAGCACGTACGAAGTACATTTATGTGATATTTCCTTCTGTGAGAGAAAAATTCGTAAAATTAAAAAAAAAAAAAAAGAAAAAAAGTTGTAAGGAATTTTATTCTTGGATGCAGAATCATTGATAAGTTTTTAATAAATGATTGATAACCTAATCCTGTTATTTTGTTTAAATTGCTTTTTTAAATCAATAAAAAATATGTCGTTTCTTAGAATAAAAAAAAAAGTTTAATTTTAATTTTATAATGTTTGTCAATTTTGATTACATTGTTTTTTTTTTTTTTTTTTTTTTTTTTTTTATAGCAATAAAAATGTTGATTCGTAGAAGAATAAAAAAGAATTGATTTTAATTTCATCATTTATATTAATTGTTCAGATCGTTGTGGCTTATAGAATTGAATATATTTATTCATTTTCATTTCTTTCGAGGACATTGGCTGTTTTTTATAAATAATTATCTAATCAACGGTTCATTGCTCATTGAAATCAATAAATATATAAAAATAAAAAAATAAAATGATACAATAAAATTAATAAAAAATGAAAAAAAAAAAAAAATCAATTAAATAAAAATAATTTAAAAATCTTTTGAATGAGAAAAGAAAAATGTTTTTTCAATGTCTTAATATACGAATTATCAGACACCCTGGATATTTACTTATGCGCATGTGTATTTGTATATATTAATATGTAGAGGAAAATCATCGATAATCGTACTTCATATGCTACGATACTCGTTCACAGTGACACGAGCTTTGACGGTTTGTACTACATCAATAACACACCTTCTACACTATATGGAACACAAAGTGTCGATATATAGCTCGTCAAGAGGAATATCAGGTTGATATTTAAGTGCAGTTTATTTCTCGACCTCGTCGTTCCTTGGAACAGGTCAATTTTTGTCATTTCGTTAAACTGAATGGTACCAGGATTTTATAATAAAGATGCAAACAACAGACGGAGGAAATAATTTTAAAAAATCATTTTACAAATACCAATTTTTATTTTATTTTTCATTTTTTATGTTTTTTATCTTTTACCTGATTACGATACCAAGGACAAATTTTATGATATAACTTTATTTATTTATTCATCAAAGTATTAAGGATTTAAAAAGCTTGGCAAAGAGTGTGATTTTTTATAAGGAAACAGTACGTTTTATAAATTATTCTCGTAAGATTGGGAAACACTCCAGTGGCAAAAAAAAACACTTTTCTTCTTTCATACTCCTGCTTGTTTTTCTTTGTGTTATGATGGCTTGCTGTTTCTTATTTCATTAGGAAACTGACAGTGTCGAAATGAGGGGGCGGAATAGTTTGCACTTTATTCACGTCAGGACAGAGCGCCTGGGGATGTTAGACGAGGGAGAACATCCTTCGTTTTTTTTTTTTTCGTCTCCCTATGGTTTTGCTTAATATAATGACCCCTAGGAATTCACAAGGAGCTATTTTCACTCAGTGAACAAGCCAATAAGTTGCATGCGGTTTGTACAACTATAAATAAAGATTTTTCTTTTTATATCACTCATTTATCTTTATATGTTTATACATCTGTGATAATATATATGATCAACAACTGAAATGTTTGTCATCCAATTATTTCTGCTTATACAATTTTATCAATCACTTGAAAATAAATATACTTCTTGGCCTAACTGCGTATCGGCAAGGTTTTCTGCAGTTTCGCTTCGCCCTCGGCAAATACGACACAGTTGGGAGTAAGACGACTCGAGCCGCACGGTGGGGGGGGGGGGGGGGGGGTTAGTTAGAGTAAGCCTCGGAAAAAAGTACAAATGGTTGCCTTGGCAAAGGCGGAAATATGGAAACCTCGTAAAAAGGAGGATAATGGTAGTTCGAAAGACGCGGGAAAAAAAGGGAAATCGTAAAAACCTGAAAGGATACACGTCAGGAAGATTGAAAATTAAAAAATGAATAAAATTTAAAAAATTAATTAAAATACTTCTTGACCTATCTTTGAGAAATGATTTTTTTGTTCGGAGAAGCAAAAGAACTGAATTTGTTAGGAGAATTATATTTTATGGGTCGATTGTCATTGAAAATTTATACTAAATGTAGATGATGACATTTTATTAATAAATGAGTGATAACTTCATTAGAACATTCAACTTAAAAAGACGTCAACGACCCAAGAAATAGTTGGTAGTTTCATAGACTCACGATATTCAATTAAAAATTTAACTGTAATGACAAATAACAAAATTAGAGATAAAAACAAATTGAATATTGTTTTTTCACAGTTTGTTTCTCTCTAATTAAAAAATCATGTTAACACATGAATATTGATGGAGATAAAACATGTAAATGTAATATTTTGCTGAAAATACTTTTTTTGACGTCACTGTCAGGTTCGATTTTTTCCCCCATCGTTTGCCTTGATCGTGTAACGTATGCAGGAAAGGGGAAAAGGATAATTTTAGCTCAATGGAAATTTGATGAAATTGGAGATATTCGTGTGTGAAAAGCTGAATATTTGTTGCGTGGGCGAAACTGCGAGAATTATTGTGAATGTGAATCCTTATCATCGAGAAAAATTGATGCCAGACACAAAGTTGCTAATAATAACGATCATTTTATATACTCGAACGAATTAGCACCTGATCGTTTAAACAGATTTTCAACAACTTTCATTCGAGAACTTTTTTTTTCTCACCTATTTATTTTTCCTCTCGCATTAAACTTTGAAGAGATAAAAAAAGAAAAATGTTGGTTCTCACCAAGAGCTTTATTTAATATGACTGAAACAGCTGTTAAACTAAACGATCAACCATTCACGAGAGCATACGTCATAATTAATCACCAATATGAGGAATGAGATCGCAAACCAACTCAGCTCGTTGCTGCGATAACGTAATTACTCCCGAGCAAGGCGGATTCCGTGTTTGTCTAATTAGCACGAAATATCCAATCTCCAAAAGCTCTATCTATACGTCTATGCTCTGACGTAACCACAAACCTCTCATTTTCTCTCTTTACATTTTTTTCATAATAATTTTAGTCTTTTTTTTTCTAAAATTAAGTTTATTGGATCAATTAGATTGAAGTATTATTGCGATTGATCAAATTTACTCATTTCTCGAGTTTTTTTCTTTGCTGATCGATTTCTAATCGTGATCATTAATCAAGTTAATTAATGACACTTCCAATTATCATGTAATCAATTATTTGCAGTTTAATTAACTTTGTCACGGTTTTAAACGACGTGAAAGACGTCATTTATTGCAATTTGTACAAATAAATAAACTTTTAGTTTCCGAAAATCTTATAAAGGAGTAAAAATAATAAACAAAATATTAAGAATTATAATTGACACTGAGTTTTTTTTATTTTTTTAAATTATTATCATTGATCTAAAAAACATTAAGGTCAAGAAATTGATATTTATGTAAAAATAATTCATTTTATAATTGAATGAAAATTTTTTTTCATTCGATTATTCATTTTCCTTTTATATTGATCACCCTTTGGCAGAAAATTTCCGATTTCTTGTCAATATATCTAAAAATATTTATTTGCAAGAAATAATTGAGTGATGAATCGAAATATTAATGGAATGTTGAAAATAATAAATTGTCGAGTACAGTCGCGTATATTTCTCCCATTTCAAACTGTGTGTGGATTTTTTTTTCTTTTTTTCTGTCCCGAGACATTCGCGAAATGGAGTCTGTGTTGAAAGTTGAAAAAAATGGGCTCAGAGGACAACCTGATTTTTTTTTCTCGATCAGCTTTGGTCAATGATGTATCGAACATAATATAAAATATTGATGTAACAGCCGGCTCGTCGGGAAATGAACAAGTTTTTTTCTCTCCCCTCGTGGTCAGAGAACATTTCGGATATTCGGAGGGTCAGGTGGTTGGCCTGAACTCCTATTTTCGGTTGATTCATAAAATCGATCATCTTTGTGTGACTAAATCATTGTAAAAAAAAAAAAAAATTTTCAATCAATTTCGACATAAAAATAATGAAAAATTAAAATTCCCACGAACTGGAAATCGGAAAATCATTTGTATGGAAAATTGTTATAAAATCATTTTTTTCTGAGTGCTATAAATCGAGAAAAAATATACTCCCGACGTTTCCAACGATATTACACTTTTCGAAAAATATGTAACTACGAAAATGCGAAAACACATTATTTTTTTTTCTTTTTTTTTATGCAACTCATTCACCGGATACCGAATACAAATTTCTTCGTACCCGATATATAAAACTTTATATATACAAAGCGAACATCAAGCGTCAGTTTATTGCCTATATTTTGCATCGAAAATAAAAATAAAAATCTAAAACTCGATTTAAATGATAAAAAGAGAGGTTATAACTGCACGCAAGTGGGAAATCATTCTCCGCGATAGTATCTCCCGTGTGTTCGATCGCACGGGGTACATATTTTTCGATTTTTATTGCTTTGAAAATATTGGAAGGGAAAAGTGTCTATGTTTTTGCTCCTGTGTACGATGCAATTCACCAAAGAGGAGCATTTTAAACACCGATATTGAGTATGAAAAAAATCATAGAGTCCTATAACATTTTTCGTTTACGAAAAAAAAAAAGATTTTTTTTTTTTTTTTTTTTTTTTTTTTTTTTTCAAAAAACGTTATAAATAAAATCTAAAAATCTTGCAACGATCGATTTTTAACAAATTTTTAAAATAAATGATAAATCAAATGTCAAATTCTTTGAAATATTTGTTTTAAAAAAGTTATTATTTACAAAATTATTCTTCAAGATTAATACAAATAAGAAAATAATCGTATTTTGGCATCTTCACTCACTCTGAGAACTTGATAACATCGAACACAAGGAAACTTTGATAACAATCTGCCTCGAAGTCGATGACTATATATACGAAAATGGCTTTTGCAGAGAACTCAATATCGTACTCCATACTCTATATAATATTGTAAACACAAAGCCCCAAAGTATAACTTCTTGAGAAACCTCGATCGTGATAAGCGACTATAGCATTCGTAACTTCTTGTTTATCCAATGCATTCAAAAGTAAAAACGATAAAGACGAAACAAGTATTTGTAAAAGTTTTCTAACTTTTCATGAAAGTGCGAATATAGATTGTAAAGAAATGAATGAGAATATCTGACCTCTATATTTCTTCATAGCAGAAGGAAACTGAGATTCAAACATTGCAGCCATTATATTTTATTTATATTCATGAAGAATATCAAAAAATAACAAAGAGAGGAAAAATCCATGAAAAAACATTAACCAACCATTTGTTTCGGACTTTTTGTCTACGAGGTGTTCTGATTTGACTGATAATGACTTTTATTATTTTTTTGTATGTCTCGCTATTTACGTATTCGACCACAAAATCAATTATTAATTAATTTATTTATTCAATTATTAATTTATTTATTTGTTTATTTATTTGCACAAAGAGCAACAGAATGCAAACATAAGAATAAAATTTATTTTCATGATGACATTTACTGAAAAATTATATAAAAGTTGAAAATGATTTATTAATAACATCTAAAGTATACTCGTAAGCAGCCTCAACTCAATGAATGACTACCCCTTTCATTAAAAGTCTTTTTTTATGAGAAACAAAAACACGATCCCTCCCATTATTTATTTTCCCCTTCGAACCAACAGTATTTCGTGTCGTTAGTCCCCTCGAGGGTTTTAGCAGCCCATCGTCGAATTCTCGTGAAAAGTAGGTCAATCGAAATGACGATTGTGGATCTCGTGCTGTTAAGAGAAGAAAAAAATCTCAGGATTTGCTGAAAACGCAGCCCAAAAAAAAAAGAAAAAAAATAACAGACGAATGGCGAAAAGTGGAAATATCGAGGGTGCATACATTTGTTTCATTTCCTCGTCAACTATAGATCAATGTGACCAAATGTGGGATAAAGTTTTGGAATTTCTAAGTTTAGCTGAATCTTGAGTCGAAAGAAATAGTCATTCATTTTTCTTCGATACGATCTTGAGCAGATAAAAAAAAAAAAAAAAAAAAAAAACAGATTGCACTTTGGTTGAACAAACAAGAAGAACTATCTCGAGTACGAAAATTCAAACCTTGATCTTATTTTCTTGGAATTTCAGAAGGTATTCCAATTCGGACGATAGCAAAATGACGCCAGTCACTTCGTTCTGCTATCCCACGAATGCCATTGAATTAATCGTGCCATTCCATTATTCAAACGTTCCAATTTTACATTTTAAATCCTTTGGGTCATTTGACATTTTTTTAAATCTTCAGACTCTTCGATTCGACTCTTTAACTTTTTGACTAATACATCAAATTTTAAGCATCGAATATTTTACTCTTATCTTTGTAACGTTATCTCTCAATCTTTTAATATTGAAATAGTTCAATGGATCCTTTATCTCGTCCTTAAATCATGAATTAAACGTTAAAAAAAAAAAAAAATCATTAAAATCGACAATATTTTGACGATCTACAGTCCGCCACCTTTCTTAATAATGTGAAACAAACTGAGACATTGATAACTCACCGTCCACTTATTCGTGATTGTTAATAAATAACAATAAAAGTTAATCTGTACAAAGAATTGAGAAAAGAATTTGAAAAAATAAAAAATTAACCAAGCAAGAGAAAGCAGGTGTTCGTTTATATCGTTTGTTACGTTAAACTTCGAACAAACTGTTGTAAAAAAAAAAAGAGTGTGATAAGGGAGTTAAAAAAAACACATTATTAGGCTAAATCACGTGAGAATGAAAACAGACTCAAACCTAAACAGTGAAACGACTTACGAATAACTTTTTCAGGTTATATTGATTCTCTGATTGTAATTTCAGTAAATGCTACTGAATAAACTATTAAACGTACCGTGTTCCAAGTGGGTCGTGAAGCAATCTTGAAAAATCGTCGAAACATAATCCCATCAATGTTTCATAAGTTTCAGAAAATTCTTTTAACTTATTTAACGTTCGACACACTTGTTCGGCGCAGGGTCAACAATATTCGAGAAAAATATATATTTATAGATAAAAAAGAAATTGTAATCGAGTTCATTCGAGTTTCCATTGGAACATTCACCTTTTAAGGACGTTGTATGGCGACGGTCAAATGTCAATTTTTGTTTTCAGTTTTTCTTACATACAAAATGCTTTTCGAGACTAAGTTTATTGAAAAAAGTTGTTACAAATAGACTAAAGAACAACATTCTCTAAATTCAAGATTGTCCGAGGTATTCTGTATTTGTTATATATAATAACGAAAATTTCAAAAAAAAATGTACGCTCGATTTTTTTGAAATCGATATATTCAATTTTGAAAATTGGAACTTTAGACACGCGCTCTTATGAGAAACTTCTGAAAATTGTGATTTTTATAAATAAATTTCTCGACTTCTCCATGGTGAAACCTCTCAAAATTGCGCGAGCTATTAGACACGACTATTCTCTTTGTGTGGTGCAAATTTGAAGGAATTCTATCGCTAGAAAATGTTGCATACAACGTCCTTAAAATGTATTAAAATGCAAATATTTTCACTGGAATTTGAAATTTTTTTTTTCACATTGTTACAGATCGCCTTCAGGGGGTAGTGAACGTTGAATTCAACTCTTAATTACCGTATGTACTCTATACCACGGGCTGCGGCCCTACATCAAGATAAAAAAAATCACATCAGTCGAAAGTACGAGACGAGTCGAAGCTCCAGGAGTTTGAGCGAATCGTGGACAACAAAATTATTTAAAAATGGTGTGAAAAAAATGTGTGAAGTTTCAGTTTTCGAGAAGGTGTTAAAAAAAGGGTAAAAAGTGGACAAACTTTGGGAAGAAAGTTTTATATTGAAAAAAAAAAAGTATTTAAAATTTTTTGTTAAAGTAAACAAAAAACAAAAATCTTATAAAAACCAAAGAAATCTTAGTTGTCACGTCGTACAATGAACTCGTACGTGCGAGGATTCACCAAGGAAATGGAAATTTGCTATTCGCGTCACAAATTCGCGAATTCGTTGCGATCGAATTTGCAATAAATTGTGAAACAAAAAGATCATTAAATTACGTGCGAATTTCGTTGCTACGAAACAGTCTTCCTGAATAAATTCCACGAGAAAAAAAAAAAAAAAAGTGCACGAAACCAGTGAAAAAAGTGCGATCTGGTGCGACAAATAACAAAACGAAATTGACAACCATTTAAAAATTTCTGTGACGTCGGGGAGGCGTCAAAAGACAATTACTATGACTCGTAATTATAAATAATTTCATAGAAAAAAAAATCGTATTATTGCACCAGCAACGAAAGTGTTCCTAAAAAAAAAAAATAACAGAAAAACGTATTTTTTTCTTTCTTTCATTATTTAATTTTTACAAACGTTAATATCCTCGAGATTTTGATGGTAATGACATTTGTAAAAAATCCTAACTAACGAGGGTCCGTTCAATTGTTTATAATTAACGAATCCATTGTATCCATAAATCCTTCAAAATTTTTCGTAAACTTTCTATGATCGGTTCAAAATTCAACTTTGGATAATAAAACGACTCCCAAAGGTTTCATTACCCATAAAATGCTCTAGTTCCATAGCTCGATTGTCAAACACATAACTTTGCGTGAAAATTGTTGAAAATCACGGGCGAATGATCACGCGATAAATTTACGTCCAATGAAAAAATCGTTCGTTCGGAATCATTAGAACTCATGATTAAAAGTTTATTTTTATAAATAAAAGCACAAATTAAACGGCGAATTTTTTCATCATGATTCGAATGAATTAGAATTTTTTTCCAGTTCTTTGATTAATGAAAAAAAAAGAAAAAACCAAACAAAAAAAAAAGTTTCATTTTCGAAAGTGTTTTCATAGGACGATTAAATTATTTTTAATTTCATTTTAAAACAAATAAAAAATCCTTCTTTCTTTCTCGTAAACGTTGCACCGAACACATTTCACTTATTTTGATTGCAAGGAAGAGAAAAAAACGTTCTCGATTTAAAATAACATTTGTCAAATTTCTTGGCAACTGCATACAAAAGACTTTTCCCTTGTCATACACTCGAGTCTTGGATGATTTTTCGCTCGCGTATGCGCACCTGAGAAGAAGAATAAGAAAAAAAAAGTAATATTTTGCTCGTATGTGTGTTAGTGTGTGTGTTGGAAGAGAGGAAACGACAGAAATAAATTATTCTCGTGCGTACACGAGCACCGAGAGCTCTGAGATCCCGTGGGAGGCGACCTCTCTTTCTTCCTCGAGGCTTTTCCATCGAGGCATCTCCCTCGCGTCGTAAATCCTCTCTCACTTTGCTGCACGTTGGAAAATTCTCGAGAACATATCCGCCCCAAGAAAGATTAACTACGACGAGTCATAATTTTCATTTTTTTACTATTTTGCAATAAAAAAAAAACATAAAGAAAACGCACGAATGACAATTTATTTTTACATTTACGAAAAATGAATCAATCAGTTTAAAAATTGATTTTAAAACTTTTCAGTTATTGATAGAAAAAAATAAACTAGCAACAAAGACTCTGGAAACAAGAAAGAAAAAAATCCCAAATATATTTTTATCCACAATTTGCCATTTTTCAAACAAACTAATTGGCAGCCAATAAAATGTCTCAAGAATTTCGTGATACGAATTACTGAAAAGTTCCAAGTGGAAACTCACGTTCGCTCCTCGCTGTTCATGTGTTTGCAAAACTTATAGTGTCGAAAGTTTAAGGAACAAACTGAAGAGAAAAAAAAAATTTCTCAAGAATTATTTATAAAAGTGTGACAAAGTGTCGTTGGAAACATGGGGTGCGAACTTAGCAAACTGTCCTCCTCGACGCTGCAAAATCGAGGACGAGACAGTCCACCCCCACCGGCCGCAGTCGATCCACGGCTGCCTTTAACAGCTAAACAAAGATACACCGTTATTGCCAGTTGGAGGGCTGTCTCGAGAGCCATGGAACCAACGGGGGTTTATATGTTTGTCAAGTAAGTATTATACATTTTTTCTCTGATTTTCTTAATTTTATTTCTATTTTTTACTCCTTTTTTCCATTATTAAATAAATTTCCGATTTTTTCTAGTGTTTTCATTATTTTTCATTCCTTCGACGTATCAGGTGTTTGTCGATTTTATTTGACGATGAATCAATTTTGTTGAGAGCTCATTTTAATAGGATTACGAAATTTTGCCTGAATTTTCAAATATAGCTCTATTTTTTATGATTTTCCATTAAAATTTGTCATTTTGATCTTCCTGCGACTACCTTCTAGGTTTTTACGACAAAATCTCATGGTTGCAACCCTTTTTTGCTAAATACCACATCCTGATGTGAGCCCCTTCCAAAAGTGTTGTCCACAGACGTTCTGGACGACAAAACGGCCCCAAAGAATCAAAAACTCATTTATTTTATCTCAAATCTTGCACATTTCTGTATTAAACTTAGAAGATAAATAAATATTGCTATTTATTTGGAAGGCACTAGACCGAAAATTCGTCTTGTCCGTGATCTGTCGAGAGTTTCATCCCCTGAAATTTGAGTAGAAAAAGAGAGAGAGAGAGAGATATGGTGGAAAGAAGAAAATTCGAATGGCGAGATGATACGAGAGAGGTATAAAGTAATACTCGTTTTGCAAATCGAGAATCCTTGGAAGTTTAACCCGAGAATACGAAGTCGACAGTTATGTACAGAGACGAGGCAAAAGCAGTGCAAAAAAAAAAAAGAAAAAAAAGAAATGAGAAAGAAGAGAGAGCTCTCAGCCTCTCACCGGCCTCTGGGGTAAACGCGTAAACGACAAACGGGGAACGCAATCTTCTCATGCAGCCGTTTCTACCCCATTTTTTGTCTTTTTTTTTTCTTCTACGCGCCGAGTTCTCATAGGATTATCGTAAAACGTCGAGAACGTGATCGAAAAGGGACTATCTTCTTACCTCGAGGTCCGCGTTAGAAACAAAATCCTGAAATGAGCGAAGAAAATCCTTCCCAAATATTTGTTTCCGTCACAATTCAAACGTTTCAAGTTCTTTTCCATTCGCATTACGACAATGAGCAGGTGGATTAAAATATGGAGTTTTTAAATATCAAAAAAGCATTTAAACACCCGTTGAAAATGAAAGAATTTTTATTTTTTTCTTTGTGTTGGTGCCAACATTTATGAGTCGTTCAAATTTTGTATATTTTCTGAGCTTTTCACAAATCTTCAACTATAATTTTGAGAAATTGAAGGCAAACAATTTTCGATTAATTTTTTCGTATATGAATTGTATGTCTGATAATAATACTTTTTATAAAGATTTTTTTATCATTGTTTAACCCGTCGTTGACATTCTGGGTCATTTTGACCCGGACTCATTTATTCGTCATTACAATTTATTGTTTTTTGCAAATCTCAAAAATGTTTAAAATTTTTACATTTTTTTAGTAAAATACTCACATTTTCGGTAGACAAAGTTTTTGCTATCATTTATTCCATCAATTATATTCAATCGATGATTTTCCAATTTTTGTCATTGATTTTTTTCAATCAAACAACGACCGTAGGGCTGCTAATAGGAGTTTTAAGTACACCGCGGGTCAAATTGACCCAGTATGTCAATGGAGGGTTAATCCTGTAACTTTCATCTTTTTCGTACTGTATAACGGTATTCCTTACTCAAAAAAAAAATGGAAACACATTTTCTGCACTAAAATAATCAATCGAAATAATGAAAAAAAAGAAAATCTGAATTCTCCTCTAAATTTATATATTTTTTGATCCTTTTATACAGAGAAGGAGAAAAAATATGAATTAAGCGATACTTTATGTAAAACGAGTGCATAAAATATATAAATTTATATTTGAAAGATCAACGTCTTATGATAACAGCAATCACTCGTCCTTTGTCCTCAACGTCGAGATTCTCTGGTTATTGGAAGAAGGTTTTTTTTTCTTATTTTTCTTTTGTAATGTTCATAAAGAGAAAAAAAAATGATCTTCATTTATCATTGGCTGAAATGAGGAAACATAAAAAGCAGAGAGAGAAAGAGAGAAGAGAAATTTGAAGAGTAAATAGTGTTGAAGCGAAATTGGTGCGAGAATTTTTGACCTTAAGACATTTTTTTGGGTGAAATTTTGTCAGGATCGAGAATTTTCTCATGTATTTGTCGAAATAATTGCGAGGACGAGCGACGCGCTTAAGCATCCCTAAGTAAGTCACCCTCTGGGGATTATTCACGACTCTTATCCTTACGTTCACCGCCCATGCGACCCTAGAGATGAAAAGGGAGGAAAAAAATCGTGGTATAGATGGGAGGGCGCGTGCTCTCGATCAATGTGATAACCTCGCAATCGAGCCCTATCCTTGTACATACTTTACAGAAGCAATTTAGCTTCGTTCATATAAAAACAATAACAACAAAATGCCAAGCTATTAACTCTGATTTCTTTGATCCCTGTTTCGTACTTATTCGATACTGAGATGACAAAAAAGTCTCCAAATGATAAAGAAGCAAATTAAAATCTTTGAAAAAACAATCGATTTATCCTTTAATTGTAGTGCAAAATATATTATTTTTTTTTGGATTTTTTTATTATTTTGATTATTTCTATTATTTTGTTTTTTATCTAATGACACTCGATTCATGAGAAAAAAAAATGAAGCAAATGCAACATCGATCTTTAATTGATCGAGATCGTCAATTTATTTTTTATTTTTATTTTGATAAATCAATGATTTTTATACCGATCATTATTTTGGCTCAGTTCAACGATTCTTTTCATTTTAATGAACGTGAACTTTAAATTGCTGTAGTCAGGATAATAAACATTTGCAGCAATAATCGATTTCAATTGACCAAAATCTTGGATCGTGGAACTAAAAGAAAAAAAAATGACAAAGTGTCAAAAAGACGTGTAAAGAGAAAAAAAAATGAGAATGAAGATATTTACTATGAGGCATAGTAACTTTTGGAAAAGTTGCAAAAATAACTGTGCCTCACAGTAAATTTAACTTAAATTCTCATATATTATGTAAAAAATTAAAAAGATTTATCAATATAACATTTTTAATTTTACTTGACGAAATAGATTCGTTTTCTCCGTTAACGAGTGTAATTTCATGATCGAAAACACTAGAAATACCAGTTTTTAAAATTCACTGTTTACTGATAAAATATTATTTCCTCGTAGAATGAAACTTAATGATAAAAAAATTCCAGTGGTGAATTGTTTATCTGAACTCATGCGTGCGTAATTACGTAAGCCATTAACGAACACGTAAGCAAGAGGGAAAAAAAATGGTGATGAAGGAACATGCTTTTGGCAACGTATATAGTCGTCTTGCGACGTTATAGTTCGAGCCATCACAGGCTATTATTTGATTAGTCCTTGAGGTTTTGGGTTGTTGAAGCCTGTCATCACCGCAACAAAGCACACACGAAACAATCAATAAAAAAATACGTGGGCAACAAAAGGAAGAAAAATCTAGAAGAAATCTTGATGGACGATGTCAAATGAAGTTGAAAATAAAGCATAATGAAAAACGCTTAAAAGATGCAATTGGAAATATGGAAATGCAACTGGAAATTAATATTCCTTGTCTAAATTTTTTTATCACAGGGACTGAAATATTATTTAATTGGTTTAATCAAATATCTAGTCCTTTATGGAACAATATGGAATAATATTGACCACCGAGTGACACTTGACTCTCGAAAGAATTTATACCCGAGGCTTATGAAGCCTGAGCCTCGTAGAAGTCAGACTTGGCCAATGCTAAGCCAATGGTAAATTTTTTCATGGATTATCATTTATGGGTTATTTTCATGGGTTGTTATTGCAGGATCATTGCTAGTCAGTTTTTTAATAAATTCCACAAATGTTTTCATCAGTGATTATTAGCAATAATACTTCTGTCACTCAAAATCCTAAATGAAAACTTTTCAAAAGAGACCAATTCGCCAATAGTAGTGATGTGTGTTCATTTATTGATAATTAATGATCACTAATGAAAATTGATCGACGATAGTGATTGTATTAGTGTTGTCATCGGTGCATTCTTCAGTAATTCCATTAGTGATTTCAACAGTGATTTTATTACAATTTAAGAATGAATAGAATTGATGAAATAATTAAAAAAATAGGAGCAATGATCGAACATCTTATTTATGATAATATTTTCTTTTTTTTTTTTTATGAAATCATAACTTGAAAACATGTTCCACGATAGAACTTTTACCAGTAATTAGATAGTAATGAAATCAGTTGAAAAATCATTGAAAAAACCACCAATAACTAGTGATAAAATCACTAGAAGTATTAACGATACTGATTAATTGGTGCATTAATAACTTATTGTTTAATTACTTATTCAAAAATTAATAATTTGTAGGATCTCGATACCGCGGTTTCCCGCAAAATCAAAACTGACGATTGTGAATAATTGATTAATTTGCGTGAAAATTTCCAGCTGCACAATCCAACGGTTCTTGGTTTATGAATTATTCAGTTCTTGCAAACCTCGTCAAATTCTTCTTCATATACAATTCAACAAGAAATTTATCCAAACGTTTTTATAAAACATTGCAAATTGCTCAAACACTTCTTTTTTATTGAATAAAATTTTCAAACTCGATAGAATATCGACAAGTTTTTAAAAAAGATGTTTTTTTTTTTTCATGAAAATTATATTCCTGGGATCGAAAAACACGATTTTATTGAAAAAGAAAATTTCAACCATTTCTCGTCCATCGTATTTTACATTCAAGGATAACAAAAATATCGATCATTTTTATAATTATTTGTACAGAACTTTTCCACATCTACAATTAGAAAAAAAAATCTATTTCGAAATTAATTGAAATGAATAATTGTAAATATTTTCGATTCAATGCCATATTTTTTGTTGTTATATATTTTCATCCATATTATACGCGACATTGTAAGAACATAAATAATAATAAAAAAACACACACACACACACACATAAAAAATACGAAGAAATAAAAGCACAGATCGTTGGCCGGACTGGGTGGATTTGAAATATTTTGTGTCCTTCATGACCGTGCTTTTTTTGGGTCTTTCGTTTACCCGAACCTTTTCTTTCACTGTGACCCTTGATGTCCTGGGATTTTTCTAGAGAAAAAGGCTTATTGTCCAAGTAAAACGTCGATTCAACCCCTGGAGCAGGACAATAAGGTGCTCCTTTTATATGTTCCAGAGAAGTTCGTTATTACCCAACATTTTCCTTCTGACTGAGCGAAAAAAAAGAGAGCAAAAAAATCACTCTCTCTCGGACTTTGTTCACCAAGAAAATTTACCCCACTCAATCTAAGGACTTTCTATCATCCATTCGAGAAATTGTATGACGAAAAAATATTAGTATAAAAATGTATCATGACGTCATACAGACAGACACGAGGTTTGACCTCTGATGTTTGAAAAAAATATGATAAATGGACAAAACCCAATCTATAAAAAAAAAAAAATCTTTCGTATTTTTCATCAAATTCATGAAAAAACTCAAAAAGTAATTGCTTAAGAAATGAGAAAAGAAAACTATTTAATTTAAAACTAATTTTCGACCTAACTTTCACGATAATTTGTCAAACTCCCAAATTATTGAGAAGAATTCGAATTTTTCGAAGATTTGAATTTTCATTAAATTCATGAAAACCATCGAGAAATATTTGTTCAAGAAATGAGAAAAAAGAAATCATTTTATTTGAAACTAATTTTCAACCTA
This sequence comes from Campoletis raptor, assembly GCA_948107755.1. NCBI lineage: Eukaryota > Metazoa > Arthropoda > Insecta > Hymenoptera > Ichneumonidae > Campoletis > Campoletis raptor. Next base: position 5,683,422 of record OX403630.1, on the reverse strand, counting down.
ATTTTCACGTCAATTTGTCAAACTCCCAAATTATTGAGAAGAATTCAAATTTTTCGAAGATTTGAATTTTCATTAAATTCATGAAAACCATCAAGAAATATTTGTTCAAGAAATGAGAAAAAAGAAATCATTTAATTTGAAACTAATTTTCAACCTAATTTTCACGTCAATTCGTCAAACTCCCAAATTATTGAGAAGAATTCAAATTTTTCGAAGATTTGAATTTTCATTAAATTCATGAAAACCATCGAGAAATATTTGTTCAAGAAATGAGAAAAAAGAAATCTTTTAATTTGAAATTAATTTTCAAAGTAATTTTCACGATAATTCGTCAAACTCACAAATTATTGAGAAGAATTCGAATTTTTCGAAGATTTGAATTTTCATTAAATTCATGAAAACCATCGAGAAATATTTGTTCAAGAAATGAGAAAAAAGAAATCTTTTAATTTGAAATTAATTTTCAACCTAATTTTCACGATAATTCGTCAAACTCACAAATTATTGAGAAGAATATACAATTAGACGTATTCTCGTGTTTACATTGAAAATTTAGCCTCGAGGCAAACCAGCTCTCGAGGCCAGTAGCTTGTTTACTCGGCCATGATGAATTCAACGTTGATGAAATTTCTCAATCGCGTAATATACTCCCTAATTGCAAGAACGTCACTATAGGGAAACGTCGTTTTATCGACGACCACTTTGTCTGACGAATGAGAGACGCGTCAGGTCGATGGGGAAGGGGCTCGCTCATGACACACGACGACAGAGATCGATTCTCTCAACAATCATCGACAATCAGTCACCCTCTTCTACACAAGGGAACTCGAAATTTACCCCATCTGTCTCACCAAAAGCCTGTCCAATGTACAATCACGAAAAAACCTATTTTCAGTCGAATAAGAAAGTTGAAAATCAACTTTGAACATATTTTCTACAATCTTTGCTCAAAGTTTGATTTTTCCACAATTTTACCACTTGTCAATACAAAAAAAAAGTCAGAAAAGCATCAACGACGATCTAAATATTTAAAATATTCGTTTTCATAATTAATAATAAAAAATAAATAAATAAATAAAAATTAAAGTCTCCATTGAAAAAAAAAAAAAAAAAACCTATTTTTCTTTTTCAATAACTCAGAATTGGAACAAATGCTATTCCACACAAGCTCCAAATATAAAAAAAAAAAAAACGTAATAACCCAGCAAACATAAGTTCGAGAATTTTCGTAACTTAGATCTAAAAGTTACGAGTTTGTATCAAGTTTTTATAAAAGTTGGAAAACTGTTCCAAGTGTATTTGCTGAAGGGAATACTCTATGCAATTAATAAAAAAAGAAAAAGGAACCAGAGAATTTTTCATTTCTTTTTTGTTTGTGTTACTTGGATTTATTCATTTAGTGTTTGATCGAGAGGCTGTGCAATGTATTTGTAAGTACGTGGGGGGTAACAGCAGGGTTGGCTTATAGGAGGATCGACTAAGTTGACATTGGGGAATTAGTGAGTATTACGTTGCGTCCGATACGCCGATTAGGTATCCATCAATATGTCGCCAAAGAAATTCATTAAAAAGTCTCAGCATGAAAAAAAGGTTTGCCAATGATTAGCTTTATTATTATTATTTTGACTATTTTTTTTTCTTTTCTTTTTTGTTCTATCTTCTGGATTTGGCTCTTGAATCTCTATTTATAAATGGGTTGGCCCGTATTCAAATAAATAAATAACTAAATAAGTAAATAAATAAATAAATAATTATATTTCTATCTGGAAATTCCTGTTTTATATTTTAATTATGAGTTTCATAATTGAAAATATTTTTATTCCGAATCGTTCAGTCTTTTTAAATCCATTATTTTAATTACAGTTTTTATTGCACACGTGGAAAATGAATTTCAGAGAGAGAGAGAGAGAGAGAGAGAGAGAGAGAGAGAGTAAAACGTAACAACACTTAATTAAGAAAAACATATTTCTTCGTTAAATGTTGGCGCTCGAACCGTTTGAAAGAAAAGCTTATCAGAATTAACGCTGACACGATGATTTTTCATTATTATACACACGATGCGTTCAAGATCTGAACCACAAGATTAATTAGCAGCCTGTCGGTCTGACCAGCGAATGAACGTGACTTGGTAAACGGTGGTGATATATATTTTTATGTTTTTTTTTTTTTTTTTTAATAGAGTAGAGTAAAAAATAGAGTAAAGTAAGTCGATGGATGTACACTCTAAACGAAAAGGGCAAAAAAAATCAAGAAAACTACTTAATGACATATCAATGGCAACTTATAGTTAAAAGATGGAAAAGATAAATAAATAAATAAATAAATGTGTTTTTACAAGCCACTCGAATGAACGATTTTTTCTCCAAAGAATAAAATTTCCCATTCATTGGTTTGACGTTATAATGAAATATTTTTTTATGTTTCTTTATTTCATTTCTATTTTCGTTATTTTTCATGTAAACGTCACGTTTACGAAACGTCAGGCTTTCAGGAAATTAGTTTCGTAGATTGAGGATCGCGTCGAAGTAGAAGAGGATAAAAAATGTGTATAAAAAAATTGATTGAGTTTTCCATCGCACCCCAAACGGATTTAATCTCATCTGAACATTAGAATTGATCAAAGTCTATAAATCAAAGTCCAATTGTCCATTATCTTCATACATCTTGAGCTTAACATAATTACAATCTAATTAACTTAATCTACAAAGTGGATATCGTATCAACAATTATATCATGATTTATTGTAATGATTAAAAAGCTGAAAAAAATACATATATACATTTTTTTATTTCTTTAGTTTGTTGTACAAACTATTGATGGATTGACTATGAAATCGACGCAACTCGACATCGAGAACGACCCTTGTGGCCAGTAAAACATTTTCTATACATCCAACCAACCCTCTGGATCATCCCCGCATTTCTCTTTCCCATTTATTTCACGAGCCCCCATCAGCCCTTTGCTTTTCTCTTATAATCCAACTCCCATGTTCAGAAATCTCTCTTTCTCTTTTCCTCTCACATCGCAAATCCTCTCTAATCTCTGTCAGTTTTGTCTTCTTAATGATAAAAAAAAAATATGTTTTTGAGCGTTGACGAATTCTCGTGGCTGCACATAAAGTGTCAAAATATTTTTTTTAATATAAAAAAAAGAAAATATTCATTGGACAGCAATGAACTTATTCAAAGTATCAAATAAAAATATTTTTTCGATATTTAAATTCAATTTAAACATCGAAATTGTTAAGAAAAATCGATATTTGTTTGAAAATTATTTTAAAAATCACTGCAGTATCATAGCAACAGAGAGAACCGTGACGTTAAATTTTGTAAATGTCACGAAAGCACGAGTGATCCAATTATTACGACCTTTTACGAAGCAATTTTCTTGCTTGACATTTTGGAAAATTTCTAATGTATCATAACAATTAATCGAACAACAATTTGGTTGAAAAATAAAATGTACTTTTGGGATAAAAAAAATTTCATTAATATTCGTAAATAATTTTGTTTTTAAATATCTCGTTCAAAATACAATCGTCATTAAATGGTTAAATTTTTAACGTTTAATTAAATCTGAACACGTTTGTTCCAAAAAAGAATTGATGACAAAAAAAATCGAGTATGCCAAAAAAAAAAGGAATTTTTTTTTTCACGTCAAACGAAGTATAGTGAGAAAAATGGCTTTTCAGAAACGTCAAAATTTACGTATATTTCAACGAAAGGGAAGGTATATTTCGGGATTAGAATTTTTCTATTTTTGGTCTGATCGACTTTGTTGTCCCAAGGGTTGAATCGGGCGATTTTCCCGGCAGTGGTGATCGCATTCTGGACAGAGAGAAAATACAGAAACATGGAATGGTCCGAATAAACAACGAAGGTAAACGAGCTCCGTTTACACAAGAGAGGGGAAGAGAATAAAAAATCAGGATACACCAGAGATCGAGGAAAATGTGTGAAATTTAGGGAAGAAATCAGAAAAACCTGGGAATTGAGACGAATTTAAAAAAAAAAATAAAGAAGGAAGGAAGTTTATTGAGGGAAAAAATGATGAAGTTTTTTGCACGCCTCGCTGAACATTTAATGAGCAAAAAAATCATCCATTTTTCAAAGTAACCAAAATAGCATTAAAAGATACTTAATCATAATAATTATCTCAACAAAAAAAGAACTTTACTTAAAAATCGAATCTGTGTCTGTAACGAAAAAGAAAAAAAAATCAATTTTTTAAAGTAACTAAAAAAGCATTAAAAAATACTTCATCATAATAATTGTCTCAACAAAAAAAAACTTTCCTTAAAAATCGAATGTGTGTCTGTAAAGAAGAAAAAGAAAAAAAATCAATTTTTTAAAGTAACCAAAAAAGCATTAAAACATACTTCATCATAATAATTGTCTCAACAAAAAAAAACTTTCCTCAAAAATCGAATGTGTGTCTGTAAAGAAGAAGAAGAAGAAGAAGAAAAAAAAACGATATATGTCAAGGATTGCAAAAGTGTAGGATCGTAAATACTGCGCAGTCGCCAAAGACAATATGGCTACGTTTATTCCTATAGATATATATCACATAAATTATCTCGTTTATTGATTATTCAAACATAATAAATGATTAAATCATAAACAAGTCAACCACCATGTGGTTAAATGATCGCCAAATTCATCTGTCAAACGAAATTTGCAAGAATTGATTTTCATCTTATTTTCTGTAACTTTCAAATATATAAATATATTAAAAATGCATTGACCTATATATTTACTAAGAATTTATAAATTCGATTGTACGAATATTAATATATTCATATAATTTTATCATGTAGAAGAAATTGATTTTAAATAGTGCAGTTTTTAGTCTGACACGCTTCGTTAGACTTTCAACTGCAATGTCCGGTGTGCAGCACAGCTTTAAACCAATTTAATTAAGGCCTGGTCACTCAACACGTGACGTAGCGAGCGAGACAGATGAGAGAACCTTCGGTCCAGCGGTAGCTGGTGGCTCTTCAAAAATCAATAAACGACCATATCAAGACCATATATATATATATATATATATAATACAAGTAGACTATGAGTTATATATTCTCCTACCAGTTGCTTTTATCCTGTTTTTGTTTACTTCGACGTTTGTGCTTCAACGTCCAATAGAAAGTAACGTCAAATATTGTGAAAAGTTTTATGATTTTGTCATTAAAAATATGTTACGAATTTACTGTGTATTTTTCTCATTTTATGCACAGAGATCGTGAAAAATGAAAAAAAGGTGAAAAATATAAGTCCTGAAGAATTTTATTACGATTTGTTTATAATAAGTCTTTGCATGTGATAAATTTTGACGTTTTATTATTAAGGATATTTGCAAGAAGAACGATGAACGTTCGGTCTATGGCTTCGGCGATAAAAAATGTTCAACAGTTTCAGGCGCGATCAATACTTGGTTGGGTAACCGTTTAGCCGAAAAAATTCCTGTTGCACCGTATCGTATTTTTACGAGGAACAAAGGAAACTGTGAACAATCTGGTTCATAAGGGCGGATATTCTTTTTGCTGAAATTTAGTTGATTAGCACGACCAGAAACTCAGGAAAACTGCCGTCCGCTCAGCGGGAAAGGTTTTCCCGAGAGATATCAGTTCAATCGAATGAACTCGTGAAAACAAATGAAAGCATTGGCCAGATTTACAAATTCTAGTTACAACGGACGAAAACATTTATTTAACAATTCAATCGAATATTTAATCACGATTAAATTATTATTGATTTGATTGATTTGAATAATTTGATTAATATTGAATTAATTAATTAATCAATATTGAGAATCTGGATCTCGACATGTCAAAAAACGATCGAGAGTCTCAATATTAATTAATTAATTTGAAAAAAAAAGTCGATTAAAATTAAATGAATAATGATCAAAATAATCGATTGAGTTTATAAGAATTTGTTGCAACGTTTAAAATAATGTCACGAATATAAAAACGAAATAAATTAATGAATTTATTAATATTGAGACTCTTGATCGTTTTTTAACATTTCTCTTCAAACTATAAATCGTCATTAGAGTGGAGAAATCTTTTTAAAAGTAGCAAAAAATTATTCTAAACTCAATCGATCATTTTGTTCGTCATTAAAAACCATAATTTAAAGTAATCAGGAAACTTTTAATTAAATAAAGTAATAATAATAAAATAATGAAGTCAAAATTAGCGTCTGGTAGTTAGAGGACGTTAAAATAAAAAGTGTGAATGTAGGTCAATTGATCGCCATCGTAAATGGACAATATGGTTATCGAGGAGAGATCTATAGGAGGAGGGGGATAAATTAACAATTTTCGGTGTTTGACGCAGGTCCGTTTAAACGAGGCAAATGCTCTGATGGCACGAACAGCTCAATGGTCGATTAATTTCAAATTAATTCTCGCTTGCGGGCTAATATTGAAGAATTACGTGACAAATAGGCCACTGCTGATCGAACGACAAGAGACAAAAAAAAACATTACAACGAAAAAATGGAGACGATGAAAAAAAAAGAAACACTTATTTACAAAATTGTTTTAATTCGAAAGAAAAAATGATTTTTGTTTTTGTTTTTCTCCTGATACCCATGGATCATATTTATATTGTATTATTTAACAATATTTTCCATACATTTTTATTATCGACGTGATCTAATGGCTCGCATTACTTTCTTCCTCTTCGTAAATGTGTCACGATAAAGTTTCACCGTGTAACAAGAGTATAAATAAAAATGTAAGGCTTCGAGGTGTGTGTTATTTATGACAGAAATACGACAGTCTATCTAACACCGAGCCATAAAATAACGAATTCAAGAATGTTTTTTTTCATCCATTTCGATTATTATCAATATTATTATTGTTGTTTTTATTTGATTGTTATTGGTGTAAACAATAAAATGACAAAAATCAGTAATAATTCATGACAATTCAATTAATTAATTAAGTCCATTAATGGTTTTGCATTTCGATTATTGTCAATATTGTTATTATTTTTCTTATTTGATTGTCGTTGGTGTAAATAATAAAATGACAGAAACCAATAATAATTAATAACAATTATTTGTTTATTAATAGTTTTGTTAAGTGCAACGTTTAAAAAATCATTTTTTTTTTTAATTTTTATTGTAGAAACAGGAAATTTTATTCCTTATTTTTAAATTAGAAGTATTTAGTCACAACTTTAAACGAAATTGGCCAACTTTTGGCTCTAATTATATCGACTGATAATTAACACTCGAATGAAAATTCAATCTGTCCCTAGATTATTCGAGGATAACGCTGAACTTTTGAGTATGTTCGCGAAGTTTCAAGATCTTAAAACTAAGGAGCAACAAACCGCGAGTATGGAACTCGCGGAACACGCTAAAACGGTGATGAAGACCCTTGACGAAGGTATTAAGGGGCTTGACGACATGGATGTGTTCTTAACTTATCTTCACGAAGTTGGAGCATCCCATACCAAAATACCTGGCTTCAATAGGCAATATTTTTGGGTAAGTAATAAACTGAAAGACATATATCAGAAAACGTCAAGTGAGGCTACAAAATCTAATATTATTATTAATTAAATAATAATACTGTTATATTAATGAGTAAAAAAACAAGAAAAAGAAATCTATTATTTTCCAACTTGAATTATTCGCATGGAATTCTTAAAGTTGAATGACTTTTATTGTTTAAATCCCAGTGTCATAACTTTCGAAATTTATTCTCCTGTCGCGTTTTCAAACGTCAAATTAAACGATCATAACAAAGGCTCAAAACCACATGTTGCAGTATTCAAAGCAATTTTATAGCTCGCCATTTTGACCGATGAAGTACGAATCTCTTCGTCATTTTTCTCTCTCTCTCTCCCTCTTTTTCTCTCTTTCTCTCTCTCTCTCTCTCTCTCTATCATTTTACTTTGCCTAAATGTCGATCTTAAACATTCCTCATTTCTCATTCAACGATGTCTATATTCATATAGTTTTAAGCACAAAAGCTTCTTTGATTTTACGCCTAGTTGGGGCTCGATTCTATAGCTGTGTGGTTCATGACGCATTTGGTTTCTCTAACGATAGTTCTCATTCCCTTGCCACTCTCTTTCTCTCTCTCTCTCTCTCTCTCTCTCTCTCTCTCTCTCTCTCTCTCTCTCTCTCTCTCTCTCTCTTTCTCTCTCTCTTTCTCTTTCTCTCTCTCTCTCTCTCTCTCTCTCTCTCTCTCTCTCTCTCTCTCTCTCTCTCTCTCTCTCTCTCTCTTTCTCTCTCTCTTTCTCTTTCTCTCTCTCTCTCTCTACCGATGTCTCTATCTTCCGTTGCTATTGTCTGGTTAAGACAAAGACGAGAATGCATAATACGACGAGAGCTTGAGAAAGGCTCTCGCTATGGCCTCAAGCTCACTCAAGCTTCCCCGAGGACACACTCGACATGCTCAGCGTTAAGCTTGCCGCTTATTGCTCGTTCGAGCTCCATAGATCGCGTCTCGAAACAGTATATAGGCCATTTATATATCGGAGCAATAATGTGCCCAACGATGCACGTACAGATCTCGATACACGTCCATAAACGATATAACATTTTGTACAAATCTCTGTTCTTATATTTATACACAAAAAACAAATTATTATGACAAAACTGATTCTGTGCTGCTATTAAAAAACTTACTTATCCAGTTACACCTGCTTTTGCTCAATAAAAATGATACTCACGTCACTAAAAATCCTCAATTTTTTACTTCCACTTTGTCGTTACGATCGGCCAAGTGACAAAAGTTCTTTAAAAGATCGTAAATTTGAATTTTACTCGAGTCTCTTTTACTCAAAACATCGAAACAACGATTTCATCCCATTTTTATAAACTGCAGTAATTTTCATTCAAATAAAAAGTGTTAACAGTTAGAACTAAATGGTTTTTAACCTCACGATGTTTTTTTAATTTTTTTTAAATGACACCTATTTTTATTATTATTCAAACTGTCAATCATCCTCTCTCACTGATGATCATATTTCGCACATATGTTGCACAAGCATTCAGCGTATCTGAATAATTAAAGCTATCCCCTAATGCTCTTGTTACGCTGACACATGGGATCGCTGTGATAAGCCTAAGCGCACATGACAGCCTGATTTACTAACGAATATACACAGCCTTGACGTTCCAACATCACAAGAGCTAGCTCTCAGCTTATGTTCGTACAAATCTCACGTACGACCTCTTGAATTTACGGATTTGATTTGCAACCCCTCTATTTTAGGCCCCGTGCCACCTTCGTCACAATCCTAACACGTTTCGCTTTTGGTAAATTATCGCCTCTAATTATTTCACTATGAATTACTGCCAATGTTTCTTATTTCGTGTTTTTTTGTATTCTTTATTATTTAAAAAAAAAAAAAACATTTTTTTACTTAATTTCTCATGTTTTACGAAATTTCGTGTTTTTTTTTGTATTTTTTATCATTTAATTTTTATTTTTATTTTTTTTTTAACTCAAGTTCTAATGCTCTACGAGATAATTATTCACGAGCACGAGAATAATTAATTATTGCAGGAAAATGCATATTATTAGTCATCACAACACTAAACTCCGTTTATTCGAACTACACGAACGTGTCCTCGAGCAGTTCCATTTGACAAGACTTTTGTTTCAACGCTTTTCTCATCCTCCTACGAAATTAACCTATTTCACAACTCTCGATCCAATCCACTCTCTAGTGGCTTAACAAGGCTCTATGTATGCTTTGTTGTCTAATATATATGCATGTGTTAAACTAACTCCCAACTCCAAAACTCAATGTGGAAACTCACAAATGAACTGGCTAAATGGAACTATGAATCTTCTATTTGACGAGATCGTGGCGTCCAAGCTCTTGGACTTTGTGTTATTCATTAAAGTCGTAGTCTCGATTAACCATTTTTCTTTGTAGAATTCTTTTTTATTTGAAGGACACGTTCAGGACATTGTTATAAAAGTACGTGCAAAATTTTAAAACGATTCGAAGTTTTGTATTCGAGATATTCACCATCAAAGTAACTTTTTGACAGATTTTTTCCCCTTTTTTTGTCTCCCTAAATAGAGAGGAATATGTAACGAAATTTGTTGCAAAAAATTAAAAAATTTGACCTTTTAGTTTTGCAAATACGAATCTAGGGAAATTCAGCCTAATAATTTAATGATTTCGTAAAATACATTCACGAATGTCTATTGTTGCACGTACGTTGCGGACAGGAAGTCTACACTGTGACTAAGTAGTTCGCCAAACATTGGATAGCGTGAGAAATTTAATCATCTCCTGTTACATACATAGACACGGATGTATATATAAGGTCATTCGAATGTCGGCCGCGTACTTGACAAATTAGTTATCATTTGTCAAGCGACGTATCGAACGAGTTGATATACAGGAGAGCTCCTAATTCAATAAGTTGCTTCATCGTTATGGAACTGCAGATCAATTTAACTGGTCCACTATTTTCTCTCTATTTGAGAAAACGAAAAAAAAAATAAAAACTGATCCACTATTGTTTCTCTATTTAAAGAAAATAAAATAAAAACTGATCCACTGTTTTTTCTCTAAAACTGATCCACTATTTTGTCTCTATTTAAGAAAAGAAAAAAAAATCTGATCCACTATTTTGTCTCTATTTAAAGAAAAGAGGAAAAGAAACTGATCCACTGTTTTTTTTTTTTTTGTATTTAAAGAAAAGAAGAAAAGAAAGTGATCCACTGTTTCTCTCTATTTTTAAGGATAAGAAAGAACAAAAGGAAAAAATTAAATCTGTCAAAAAGTTTCCAAGTTTATTTCGTAAAGTGTGTGAATTTTTTTACTACTCCCCATTTGACTGTTCAATTGCGTAACTGCAATGAAAAACAATTGATGAACGATCGTAAAAAAAAAAAAAAGAAAATGGGTACTCAAGGAATAAAAATGATTTTTTTGTTGACAGAAAATCGAAATACCATTTCTGGAGGCTGTAGAACGTACACTGGGGGATCGATACACGGAAAACGTGGAAAACACATACAAGCTGACGATAAAGTTTATAATCGAAACGTTAATAGACGGTTTCGATAAGGCTCAGATCGACAAAGCGAAGTCTTAGTCTCCTTGAGCTACGGTGTAAACAAGGAAAGATTGTAAACTTATGAATGCAACTGTGGAGGCGACAGTGTCAAAAAAAAAAAAAAAAAACCAAAAACGAGAAAAAAAAACAAGAAAAAACTTACGTCAAAATGTGTTCGAGAGTTCGAGCACATCGACGAGTGTTCAAAAGGATGAAAAATAAGTGGTTTCTGCGCTCTCCTGATCTCGAGTAACATTTTTAATGATTTAATCACGAGGGTCAAGAAAATATTTAAAAAAAGGATTAAAATGTGAGAATTCAAGAAAAATCACTTGATTTAAAATTCACAACAACAACAAAAATAACAACAAAAGACTAAACGCAACTTAACGATATGAGGGGAAAAAAATGAAGATCTCGCTGTAAATGTGCTCCACGAATGTGAAAAAAAAAGAAATCACGATCGAAAAGTGACCAAATTCGTGGGCTGAATGTTTTTCGTTTCCCTTTTTTTTCTAGTCGAATCGTAAACGAGTTACGATTTAAAAATTAAAAAAAAAAAAAAAAAAAAACATAAAAAATAGTCGATAAATTTCAATCATCATTTTCTTTTTTTTTTTCCACGAAAACTCTCATAACATCAACTTCGATAATAATTATTTAAAAATAAAAGAATAAAAAAATCTTTTACTTTTTAATTGGAAAGAAAATTGGTCGATATGATTGTTTGCTTATCAGGCAAACGTGCACTTCGAGTGTTCACTTAATTCCTAATTTAAAAACCCATGTGATATGATATAGTTGAAAAAATTGAGTGGATTAGTTTAAGAGAATATATTTCATGAAAAATCGCCTCGAATTTTTTTCCATTTAAGTGCAATTTATAATTATATTATTTATTTTTATTAGCCAATTTTTATTACTAAATCATCGTATTATTTACGAGAATTTTATTGTTTTTTAACTTAAATATTATTAACGCATTCGTACTGTGAGAGAAAAAATTTCAAAAATTCAAAAAAAAAACACACACACACAAAATGTATTATAGCAACAGTCGATAATTGAAAATTGCCCAAATCCCAAAGAATGTGTTAAATCGTATAATGTACACACACACTTTTATAAATATGTAAAAAAAAATAATGAAAAAAAAAACAAAAAAATTAACAAAAAAAAAGAACATTTATTTACATATGAATAATTGTGTGTGTTCTCGAAAGTGTCTCACGCGTCGTGTTCGTTTACAATTCAAAATTGTGGACTGTACGAAAATAAACGAACAAAGAAAAAAACAAAAATTAGAATATTTGAAAAAGTGGGAATTCTTATGCCGAGAATGAAAAAATAATGAAACACGTTATGACATTTAGAGCCGCGAAATGAACGCATAAGGGATCTCATCGTCCCTCTTCACAATGTCAATTTCCTGGATGAGCCTTGACAAACAGATTTTAAATCATGGCGATTCCACTGTCTCTATATTTCCTGAGTACTTAAACCTGTAATTAACCCGATGTACTTTTTTTAACGCGCTAAAGAATACGTCGGGAATAAAAATGTATGGAGAATGAAGAATGTGAAAATTGGGCGTGAGCGAAATTCGATTTGAAATATTCGAAATACAAAAAATACAATATTCGAATGTAAAACGTCGAGTGAAATCATTTATTTACTATTTTTTCAATAATTGCAATCAAAGTATAAAATACGGAATATCTGATAAAATTATGAATAGATTGATGACGATAAATTTGCAAAAAAAAAAAAAATCTCAATCGATACATCGAAAATTTCACGATGTCATTTTTTCGTCGACATTTTTGAATGAATAATCCGTAATTTTCAAGCGATTTTGATGTATCTGCGGTCATTTTGTTCCTTGATGAATTCCCTACAATTTGACTGATCTCATTTTTTGCTAGACGTCACTATTCCAATGTTACAGCCGATTGTTTAATAAACGAAAAAATGTTTCAATAACAAACTGCTGTTATTTTGATAATTTACGAACTTGGAACGAATATTGACGCAGTGGATTCGTAGAGAATTTCTTGAGGAACAAAATGAGCGTTGTTGCATTAAAATCGATTGAAAATTACGGATTATTCATCGAAAAATATCGATGAAAATATGACATCGTGGAATTTTGCGTTTGACAGTTCATGACTCACCAAATCTATCGTTATTAATATTTTTCTAAGTTAATAAAACATAGTATTGTACGAATCCACCATAAAAATAAAAGAAAATGAAACATTCAATTGATTAGAGTGTGAAAGGAGTACATGACCTTGAGAGCTGTGCAATTTTTATTTTTATCTTTTGTCTTCGTTTCCCATTCAATTTTTTATCGAATTTCTAGAGAAAACGCCCAAAATAGTGATTTGAAAAAAAAATTGGAGAACTCAAAAAAGTGGATGATGGTAAAATTTTTCGAAATTCCAACAAAATAATAATAGTCACTTATTTGTAAAACGGTTTTGAAAATATTTGGATTCGTTCGTTGTCCAAGTCACAGAAAGTTTATAAAATTTGACAGTTCAAACATTTTTTTACATCACTTTTCGTAGGGGTTCGAAGAAAAGATTGAATTCGCGACGTATTCGAATATTCGATTAAATAGTAACTCGCACGTCCCTAAAGAAAAAGAAAAAAAATAAAAAATTACCATGGAATAAAAAGTACGAAAAAATTCCACTGTCGAGAATAAGTTTGACATGAAATTAATGTCAAAATGATCGCGTGAATGTAATTGTTAGAGACCATGCCAATATGTCCCTAATCACGAACACACCAAATGTATTTAAATAAAACAAAAAAAAAAACAAAAGAAAAAGTAAAACACAAAAAACAAAAAAAATTTCAACAAAGCCATCGAGGCTCGCCAATCCGTGATAAAGATGTACTTCGTCGATCGTTTGATCATTGCCAAAAAGTTGAAAACTCACGCGATGGTTTTTATGGTTCGTTGATGAACAAATTTCCAAATATTTGTCTCTAATTTTTTTTTACTAAAATTTCCATTAAAATCTTCCATTCCGTACAATTGTCAAAACTTTTTTTTTTTACATTAATTTGAGAAAAGTGAAATAATTATAAACAATGATTATTTGTTGATTGCATAAATCCTGCATATTAAAAAAAAGTCGAATTTCGTACTTTTTGATAAGTAAATTCATTTCATACCGAAATACTATAAATATCGTTATAAAAAAATTTCCACACACTGAATAAACTCCAATGAACTTTACAGAATTTTTTCACAATTTTTTACTCGATAGTATTTATTTTAAAAAAGAATGAAAAAAATTATTTCGAATTTCCAAATTTCGAATTCAGATTCGTAATCAGTGACCCTCAAAACCCCCAAGTATAAAATTTTAAGGTAACCACGCATAAGGAATCATGTCCGGCTCAAAAGGTTAAACACAAAAACCGAAAAAACTCATTTTCCTTGAAAAAAAAAGGAAATAACGAAATTGCCGGAATTTTCCTCTTTTGGGCAATGATCGAACGTCGTGGTCACCTTTAATTAACACGAATTTATGTAATTTCGTACGAACTGCACAACTAACCTGTACCTTCCTAAATCTTTGACAAAGAAAATCTCTATTTAACCGAAAGTCTTCAAAACCAAAAAAATGTATTTAAAAGAAAAGAAAAAAAAAGCATACACGACATAAATAAATATATATATATTTGAAGAAAAACAAAATATATATATATATGTTACATATTGTATGGATTGCTGGTGCAACTTGCAAGACGTTGCATTATCTGTATGTTCGTTCTATACAGGTCCAAATGTGTATTATTGTATCTGATGGAATATGGTATAACGAAACCTGTATATTTGTACGTATAAATGTATAAATTTAAATATATATATACGTATAAATATATATTATATATATATGAAATATATATGTATAAAAACAAATATATTATATATATATGTATATCTTTACTATTGTGTTATATATGTGCGAAAGCAGAATTTTTCAGTAAAACCTGAAGTGCTAATGTCCTTTCGTATTATTCTTGTCATTCAATGTTTTCGATTTTTTTTTTTCTTTTTACCTGTTTCGTCCTCACCCACCATTAATCATAGAAAAGGTCAGAGCCGAACGAAAATGAAGCCTCGCGGAACTCACGAAAGGGTAGTTGACTTTTTTTTTGGGTCAAGCACCTCTGACACTAATAAGTTAAGAGTATTCTCAAAGTGGTCCTGACACCATTTAAACAACAGAGTTTGTACTATGACCAGAATATACGCGTCGAAAGACAAACTTTTTTTTCTTTTGTTTTCATTATTTTTCACTTTATGTGGTCGATTTCATTGAGCATCAAAAGAAACGTTACAATATTATTGTCTTTGTTTTGATTTTTAATGTTTTAATCTTTGGCGTTTGGAATCAGATTTATTAAATTTGACATTTAATTTTACGTTCGGCTCATGCAAATGGTTAGTGTATTCGTTCTGCAAAATCCTTCACATGTATCATTTACTTGGGAATTCATGGATCAGTTAAAAAGTTTCTTTACTGGTTGAAAAGACTTACTGCTTGAAACGTCGAAATCTCGTGACGACAATTCCCCGTGATCTCCGCAAGGTTTTTACCATTGACTTAATTAAATCAATTAGTAGTGAATTCTCGCAGTTTTCGAACTATTCCAGGGCTCCAGGGGAAGTATTCCTTGGAAGTGTCGAACAAAAAAGCTCAAGTGTTTTTTTTTTTCAAGCTTCGAACGCTTTCCGACAGGGTGTGCACACATCCGACGTCACGTTACGTCACTCCACTGCACAGTTCAAATTGCAAATGGCCGCTGTCTCGAACGGTCGACAAGTGTTTTTATCGAGTGTTGGCGTTTGCCCGCCACAATCGACAACAAGTGACTTTCGTTATCGAAATTTTCGTCGAAAAAAGCGCAGTAAGTATCTCTTACATTCTTCAATTTCATGAAAATTATAAGCAACTTTATTTCATGCAAAAAAAAATCATCTCGAGCGGCGTTAGCTCTGTCCTGAAACTTTTTTCTCTATTGCATTCAGGTTAGGGTGGGTTTTTAAAGGTGTTTGGGTCCTCGACACAGAATAAAACTTATCAATAAAACCTTCGAAATAACAAAAAATATAAGTTTTTAAAAATGTCACATATTTCTAAAATCAAAATCAAATGTTGCACATCTAGCGAATCGTACAATTTCGTTTAAAATTTAAAGGTACTCGATGTTGAGGTTAAGCTGTCATTCTCGAGCTACGATTATTTTTCCCAATGATTTTGTTTTTTCGTCCATTCAACACACTTTAATATTTCAGAAAACATACACGGAACATTACCAATTTTCCGAAAACGTCGTGCTGCTAACTTTTCATTGGTTTTAGCTTAATCCGAGTTTGATGTGTTATTTGAAAACTATTGACATATCAATTCGTCTGATTTCGTGTCAATAAATTTACAATATACGAATTTCAAAAATTTACAGAAACCTCAATTTAAAACATGAAAATATGGTTTTTTCATCCTCCTTTTCTTGTGCATTCTGTTCATTCCTTCTTGTTCATTCTTCTTTATTCATTAAAAAATAATTACGTTTTACTTGATATTGTTACTTCCACATTTTCCTTGTGCTTTTTGTTTAAATTCTGAAATAAAGAATTTTGCGGTAAAAACTCAGGAACAGATACTCAAATGCCAAGTATGAAGGATGAATCGGAAGGAGAAGGTGAAGAAATGTCGCACGACAGTAACGACAGTAATCAAAGCTCCGCATCCTGCGATAGCAGCGCGGAACATAGCGACAGCGATGATTCATCAGAAATGGATGAAGACGAGTGTGAAAGACGAAGAACCGAGTGCATGGAGAACCTTGTAGACCTTGAAAGACAATTTACACTTCTGAAAGAACAGTAAGTTGGATCGAATACTGAATTTACTCATTTCAGCTTATTTTCTTTTATCCGTAATGTCTATTCTACAGTATTCTTTCTTAAAATCCCACTTTTGTCAATAAATAAAGTTTTTGGCTTGGTAATAAATGAAAAACGACTGCCGTGACGTTTCACATTCCCTAAAGCTTCCCAGATTGTGAAAAACGAGATAAATTTGTACTTTTTACAAATTAATGCACGAACGAAACTGTCATGTAAATTTTTCTCCCCCCGGAAATAATTACAACCTTTTCGCTCAAATTAAAAACAAGACGTAAACAAAAAAGCAACAATTTCAACTTTTTTGACAGATTATATCGAGAAAGAATAACGCAGGTTGACACAAAACTGGGTGAAGTAAGAATAGGCAAATCAGAGGAGTATTTAATACCTTTGGAGCGGTTAAAAGAGAATATGAAAACAAAAACAGAAGTAGCAGGAATCCTTAAGCAACTGAGACTTCAAAATATTCACAATAAATTTTTGGCGGAGGAACAAGCCGCACAGCAAAATTTTGAGAGCGAAAAGGGTCTCGTTTGGGACGGAATTCACAGCGATCTTCAGGAGAAAATTCGGAGACTGGAGGAAGATCGTAACAATGTTGATATCCACGCAGATCTTTGGTTGAGCTCGAGTGGACGCACGAGGAGAAATCACTCGGAGAGGAGAAGAGCAGTTTCTGTCGCAGGACCGTACATCGTTTACATGCTGAACGACGCTGACATTCTCGAAGATTGGGCTCTCATTAAAAAAAGCATGAGCAGTAGAAAAGCCGAAATTCTCTAATGGTCAATGAAAAAAGATGAGACTCTCATCTCCGCATTGATATCAAATTCGAATACTAATCTGCGGCAAGTGCCTCTCTCCATGTCGGAGCCAAAAATGGCATCGATTTATACAGATTAATCGGATCACCGGAATATTCTTCCACAAACTTGCATTGAAAAAATACTTTGAGAGTGATTTTTGCAATAGCGATCAAAAAATTCTTGTCGGTGACACAATTTATCATTCGTTGGTGTACGATTTAAGATTTATAGATATTTAAGCTCTAAAATGTAAATAGCGTTTAAGTATATTTCGTATTTTTTAAATAAAGCGCGTGTCTTCGGTATTTTTCATTTGTTTTTTTATTAGTTTTCACAAAAGTTCCTTTAATTTATGACAATTTAGTAGAATATCATTTCGAGAGAGCGTTAATGCCAAGAGATTTAAAAAAAATCAACTTGGCGAATTGTAAACGAAAATTTGACTCTCATGACGTTTCGTTTAGAGTTTGTTTTCAGGGTTTGTTTCTATCGGCTCTCAGTGCTCGATTACTGAAAATACAAAAATACCGCACGAGACTTTTTTGTAGGAAATTTCATGGGCTACAAAAATGCTCCCATGGACTTTTGGCCTATCTTTAACCGTTTCGGTGTTATGAACGGTAAAAAGAACGCCCGCACTATTTTTGGGACAGCTGACAGCCTATCGGTGACCGCGTCTCCACGGGAGCGATAAAGAACGAGATTACATTTATATTTACGTTTACGATACGCACTATCGAGAAACAGTGAAAAAAATGACTGTCTTCTCGAAAGTTAGCATTTTTTTCGAAATATTCGAGAAATAAACTTGAATAATTATTTCACTATATTTTTTCTTTAAAAATGCATTATCATAAAATCCCTTTTGAATAAACCATTTTTTTTTGTCACGGAAGATGACGATGAAATATCTATTTCTCGACAGTTTTCGTGATGCAGTTTCTTTCCAATTTGACGAGTCATCGTGCATCATCGTTGATGTTGTGATTATTCAATTGACGCTGTCTCGATACAGAGATAATTTTTTTGCTATTGGATATAATCGGTAAAACATATCAATATTTATATGAATACTTGCATAAATAACGAGCACAGTATCTAATGGGTTGACTGACATAATTTAAAAACCTCGACACAGCTGAAAAGTGATACGAAAACCTAATTAGCATCTAAAAAACGATTCGAGTCTCTTTTTTTTCAAAAAATATTAAATGCATGATGATAAAAATCTATAAATTTATTCGAACATAAATAAATCTTATATTCCGAAGTGAAGAAAAATCGTGTGCGAGATAGAAACTGTAAATAATCGTCTGCTAGAAAAATTGCGTAACCCAGTTCACATTGAACGTTGGACATTATCTCGTCGTACGTGTTATTTTTCTTAAGTGATACGCAACGTGTAAAAAAATAATGAAAGATAAAAATAAAACCGCTTTAAGAATATGTATTTGTATCCAGTGGAGCAGTTCGATAAATAAATCACGAAAGCGTTTGTTTGAAAAAAAAATGCCCATTAACCTCGAAAAAAGCTAACGTCTTTTGTAAGAATAATGAACATGGTGGAAAAGGATAGAAAAAAATAATAATTGGTATCGTATCATTGGACGTAGTTTTTATTCATAAAAAATATATATATCGCATTTTTTTTACATATTCATAAGATTTACATGTAGTAACACAACGTAGCGCATGTTTGAAAAATCAAAACACCAAATGCGATGAAAAAGGCGATCGCTCGCCATGGTTGAGTCTGAAGTATGACGTAAGCAAAGGTGTGAGCGATTCGGCTAAGAACGAAAACCCGTATGAGCATACTGGCCAAATAGTAAGACGGGTTCGTGCTGAGATACAGGGATGTTATGATGAACCATGGAAGAATATTTTCAAGGTCATTAAGATGGGCGCGCCTGACGCGTTCCACGTCAGGATCGGTGTAGACCGTTTTGGACGACTTGATCAGTGCACAGTCCTCGGGACTTGCGAATATCTAATGGAGATTACGAAAATATAAAAGAAATAAAAAACAATGATAATCATGCGAACGATCGGCTTATAAAACGATTCGTGACGTTTTATCGATTTATTTATCGTAATGTACGAATTTGCCGGCTCGAAATAATCAATTTTGATGTTTTAAGAGCTGACAAAAAAAACCGACGCAAGTAACAATAATGTATGCAATGAATCGCTTGAACGCAGCCCTTTACATTCGATACGAGCAGACACATCCACCCGGCAAATTCTTACATCAATGCAATTTCCATTATCGTTACGATGTTTTTATTTTCGTGTTCGATGTACTTGCCTTTTTTGCAAAACGATGTCGAGCAGTCAATGGAACCATCGCTATCATTTTCAGCACAAGAACCGCGCTCCAGAAAGCAAAAACTCTCATCAAATTTTCCGATGGTACTTCCATGTTTTTATTGTTTGATGTATTTACGGTAACCGCGCGGGAATAGACAACGAAACTTCAATTATCAATGAAGATTCTTTACCACAGATCTCGACACTGCGAGTGACACGCACAAGCGAGAGCTATTTTTATATAAACAGCCGGCTCGGCCGCATCGAAGACAGTGCTCGAATGATACTGCGGTAATCTAACGAAACACCGAAACGAATATGAAACTACCACTGCATCGATCTTGCCGCTGAGACACAGAGGGGAATTTTACTGATCAACGCTATAGTTTGGCGAAATTTTACAACCATCATGAAGTCGTTTATCGAGCAAACAATATTTAAACCGGTTACATGTACGCACTTGTTATTTTGTATCGTTGATCTTTGTGTTAACATTCATATTTTTATTTTCCTGTATTTTTTTACTTTATCTTTTGTCATTTTTGAATATTCGTTCGTTTCGGGTTTGTTGACATAGCGAACGGAATACCAATTCCAAAAAAGTTACTTTTCGTCATATTTTTATTCATAAAGATTTGTTGTTGAAAATCATAAATAAAAAACTATTCTAATAAAAAAAAAAATTTTACTTAGCAAATGATGGATAAATAAACAAAATATTGTTCAAAAAATAATTAGAGGCGAAAATTCGGTTTATTTAGCTATTTATCTTTGGAATATAAATTAAATTCATTACAATTTTAGAACTCTGATTCACCGATCGATTGTATTTCTTTTTTTATTGAATTTTTTTTCTCTTCGAATTTGTGCCGCACTGAAATGAGAGCGCTGCGATCTGCGCTCACTGTGCCGACTTCTTCCCGCCAAAACACTATTTGCGTATATACGCTATTGCGATTTGCGATTGAGTGCCGAAAGCACACGCGGTGGAAACGGAGTAAATAAAAAACATTTACGTTTTTACGTCAGGTTTTAAGTCCCAACAAATTTTTATACTTGTTTTTATTGATCATTAAATCTATCGTGGTGAACGTCAATTTTTTTACGAAATGGATGACCCTGAACGTAAGTAATTGAGAATTGTGCTGTTATTGTTGAAGCTTTTGTTTAAAAATCTTCGAGAAAGTTCTCAATTAGGACGTTCGGCTTTCCGTTAATTGTGTTTTTTTCGGTTTTTTTTTTTTTTTCAATAAAATAGCATCACCGTCCGGACGATCGAGACGCCAAAAAACCGACAAAACCGGTCGCTTGTCCGCTCTGGAAAAACTCAGAAATTTAAAGGGCAGTAAACACAAGTACGAAGTTTCTGAAATTGACAATGTTTACGACGAGGTCGATGAAAAAATTTATAGCAAAACTGTCATGGAACGACAGAACGACGACTGGATCGTTGATGATGGTAATCTGTTTGTTTTTACGCTGTCAGTAGAATATTAAAAATAATAATAACCCTTAACCTTCAAAAAATTTGATTCCTCAATATTTTCGGCAAGTGTCAATTCTCCAAAAATATTTTCATCACAAACGTTCGAAAACACATTAATATCGAACTTTTCTACAAAACAAAATGAATGCAACATTTTTTTTATTATTATCGAAGTCGTTAAGATTTTCTATAATTTTTTTCTTAATTTCCTAATAACACTAATGTACATTTTCAAATTTTTCATCATTTCTAATAAAATAGACAAAATCTCATATTTCAATCTTTTAATTCGTCGTTTCTTACTCGAATTTTTTATTTCGTCTCGTAAATAGAGAATCGTTTGTCCAGATTCAAAATCGTAATAAGTTTTTACACCAGCAAGTCTTTTCTTAATTTTGATTTAAATAAAATCAGGGGGTAGCGGATACGTCGAAGACGGTCGCGAGATTTTTGACGACGATTTGGACGATGAGAGTATTCACCAAGCGGCGAAGCAAAATAGTTTGGCTGGCCCAAGAAAGCGTAAAAAGGATGAAACGAAAAGCAAGAGTAACATAAAAAACATGTTAATGAGCATGCCATCGAAGAAAAAAGTGAATGCCAAGTTGAACGACGACGATATCTTGGGCGATCTTATGAGCGAGCTCCAGAAAGACGAACCTGCGTCAAAAAAGAGAGACACAGGAGTCAGAAACAAATTTGCAACAGCGCCAGCTCCGTGGGTTTTATTTACCGCTGAAATACGAATTTACTGGCAAAATAGTTGATTTTCTATATAATTACCGGATTAAACCTTTTTCAGAAAACCGCAGCCAGCCCCGAAAGCCAAACCATTGAACGTCGATGACTTCCTGGAACCGATGTTCGAGACTCGCAAAAAGGCAGCACCGACTCCTCCGGTGGAAGAAAAAAAGACTGACAATAAAAAACAGAATGTAACGGCAAGCTTGGAGCAGAGCACGAGTCAAATGATCGAAAACGATTTGAGCCAAAACGACGTTTTCGAGGACGAAAGTTTCGCTATCGAAAGCTGTTTGTCTCCGGAACCACAAATTGAATCGAATGAGTTCGATGAAGATGTTCGTATTATTTATCTGTTTATTTATTCTCCACTTGAAAAATTAATCTTCGCATCGAATCATTAAATTGTTAACTCTCGACCCGTACACGAAAATCCTGCATTTTGGCCTGATTTTTGCACGTTTTTTGCAAACACATAAAACGTTATCATTTTTTTGTAAACTGATTAAATTACAGCTCTCGAATTTCAACTTTGACGACATAGAGCTTGACACTCAAAGCTTGCCAACAAGTAAAATGAAGACTGAGAGTAAATCGGAAAATTCAAAAGCAGAGTCAGAAATATGGAAAAAACCTGAACCTGTTGGTTGCTTCAAAGACCAAAAATATGATAATATCGAGGACGAGATGATGGATCAGGTTTGGGCTGAAGATTTCAACGAACAGCTCACTGAGGCGGAAGTCTCGACGAGCAACGTTGAAACGGAAAATGTCCCGCCGGTCGCAGATAAATCGGAGGAAAGCGACGGCAAAAAAAACTTCCGATTTTATTGGTGGGACGCTTTCGAGGATCAATATAAACAACCTGGAGTCGTTTATTTATTTGGCAAAACTTACGATGAAACTGCTAAGTCCTACGTTTCGTGCTGCGTTCAAGTGAAAAATATTCCTCGCAGAATTTACCTTTTGCCTAGAGAGCAAGTAAGTTTCTTTATTTCCCAGAATTTTTCGTAACGCCCTTCACATTTATTGACTCTATTCTATGTTTAGCAATCTCATCAAATTCTGATCAAATTATTATAAGTTGGAATTCTCACTGAAGAAGGAAAAATAACACTAAATTTTTAACAATTAGTATTAAACCAAAATTAAATTTCAACGAAAACGAAATATTACACATTCAGTTCGTTAAATTTTCTTAGCTTTCTTAGGACATTGTTATCTCCAGTAAGTAAAAAAAATTGAATACTATCCAAAGTGTTCTTCATAAAAATCGAAAATTTGTGAAGACGTTTTTTTTCTGTAACAAATAAAACTCTTGCGAGTCGAGTACTCATTAAAAAATTTTAGAATCTCTTCATTAACGTGGGTTTCTAATATTTATTAATATACCTCGATTGATCGAACGTTTTCTTGAAATTTTTTTCCAAATTAGAGATGTGTGGAAAACATTTATAAATCGGACGATATTTTTATTAGTTATTTCTTCACCATGTGTTTATTGACCCGACATCAATGAAATTGACCAAAAAAAAAACCTGCTGATAATTGTGTGTCTAAATTTGTATCGTTGGGGTTTCGAACATGATTTTTTGTTTCTCAAATGTTTATTTTTCCAAATTTTGGGTATTAATATTGAGAAAAATGATTTTTGGAGCGTAAAACATGAAAAAAAAAACAAATTTAGTAAAAAAAAATGGTAAATGGCACTTTAACTAATGATACTGCAACTCCAACAGATTAAGGAACCAGGTGAAAAGGACTCTGAGCAGCGTAAAACGATATTGCACGACGTGTACCAAGAGTTCAACAAGTGGGCAACAAAGCAGAACATAGTTCAATTCGCAGCAAAGTTTGTAACGAAGCTTTATGCGTTTGATCGAGCTGAGACTCCGCGAGAAAGTGAATATGTGGAAATTCGATATCCGGCAACGTTTCCAGCGATGGATGGGAATTACGAGGGTCCGGCGATCGAGCACGTGTTCGGGACATCGGTGAACGCACTGGAGTTATTTTTGATCGAGACGAATATAAAAGGGCCGTGTTGGTTAGAAGTAAAAAAACCATTGCCATCAGGGAATCCTGGGAGTTGGTGTAAATCGCAAATAAATTGTTTAAATTTCGAGGATATATCGGTGTTCAAGGACACGAAGCAAAAATTGCCAATTCCTCCGATGTCGATGGTGACGTTGAACGTAAGAACGTCATTGAATCAAAAGCGCCAACAGAACGAAGTTGTAATGATTGGAATTTTGTTGCACAACGATTATCGAATCGACAAACCACCGCCAAAGCCACTGTTTCAACAGAGTTATTGCCTCGTGACTCATCCCCGGGACACACCTTGGCCACGTCACGCTCGTGAGCTTTTGACAAAATCGAAAAACACTCGAGTTATTAAATGCGAAACGGAGTACGATTTGCTCGAGCAATTTCTCAGCATAATAGAAAAGGCAGATCCCGATCTCGTGGTCGGTTACGACTGCGGTTTTCAGTTCGACGTACTCCTGCACAGAATTTCGAGCTTAAAAGTGCAAAATTGGAGCAGAGTTGGAAAATTGAGACGCAACGTTATGCCACTTTTCAAAGGAAAAATTAATCTCGCCCAGTGCTTTTGCGGACGTCCAATTTCCGACATACAACTCAGCGCCAAAGAATTAAGCGTCAAAGTCCGTAGCTTCGATTTCCAATCACTCTGCTGTTCGATTCTCAAAAAAAATGAAAACGAATGCAAAGAAATAAAGCCTGCAGATTGCCCCAAGTTTTATACCGAAGCCGAAAAAATAGAAAAACTCTTGCAAATCACGATGAACGAGGCACTCAGCTTCGTCGCTATTTTATTCGAACTCAACGTCATGCCACTCGCGGTACAAATTACTTGTTTGGCTGGCAACGTTTTGTCGAGGACTCTCTCCGGCGGACGTGCCGAACGAAACGAGTTTCTTTTACTCCATGCTTTCTTCCAAAAAGGTTATATTACTCCTGACAAACGTTACGCTTCTAAAAACAAAGAAACCAAAGATCAAACTGGATCGAAAAGGAAAAAACCTGCTTACGCCGGCGGCTTGGTCCTCGATCCGAAAAAAGGCTTTTACGACAAACTCATTTTACTCATGGATTTCAATTCACTTTATCCCAGCATTATACAAGAATACAACATGTGCTTCACCACCATTCCTGGCGCTGCTTACGCCGATATGGAAACTTTGGAAATTCCTAGCAACGATTTACCCCTCGGTATCGTACCCACCGAAATTCGAAAACTCGTTCAGAGTCGAGTCGAAGTCAAAAAACTTATGAACACTCCTAATATCTCACCCGAACTCAAATTACAATATAACACGAGACAAATGGCTCTCAAACTCACGGCCAATTCTATGTACGGATGTCTCGGTGCTTCTCATTGCCGATTTTACGCCAAAGGCATGGCGGCTCTTATTACAAGTAAGAATATTCCTTCAAATCTTTTTTTTTCTTTCAATTTTATTAAATACTAGATGTTCTCACAGCAGAAATAAATATAATTATTCGTTTTCTCTCTGAAGTTCTCTAAAAAACGATGCTAAATGAAATATTAAAGATTACGAAGTTTTCCAATTTCTTATCGATTCACGAACGTAACTGTGGCTTTTTTAATATTCAAAATTTGAACCTATGCCACCGCTCGTTAACTGATTAAAAATTATTTTTTAATTTCAATTAAATTTGATGAGTTTGAAGTTTATTTGATTCAATTTTGATGAATAAATATTCAACAATGTCCTCATCAAATGTGATTGAAGGTTTTTTCGAAAAACGGAAACACTTTAGATGTGAAAACTCCCTTTTTGACTGAAAAATTCGATTCCTTTTTATCGTTATTAATAAAAATGATAATATTTGGACAATAATCGTCTGACGAGTAAAAAAAAAATGAAAGTTTTGTATTATTCAATGGAATTTTCATTTCCAGAAAATCGAGTGATTTTGTGTGTTTAATTACAATTTTTTAAACTGATTGCAGGTAAAGGTCGTGAAATTTTACAAAGTACAAAAGCGTTGGTAGAAAAATTGAATTTCGAAGTAATTTATGGTGACACGGACTCGATAATGATTAACACGAATAATCTCAACTACGACGAGACTTTTACAATAGCAAAAAAGGTGAAAAAAGCTCCATTTTTAAATATCTAATTATAAAAATTCATCCTCAGTTTGCAGAAGGTGCTAATCGTAAATAAATAAAATTAATTGACAGATTAAACAAGAAGTAAACAAACTTTACCAAATGGTCGAACTGGACATTGATGGAGTTTTCAGGTATTTGTTGTTGTTGCAAAAGAAAAAATACGCTGCTTTAATTATGAAGAAATTACCGAATGGAAAAATCGAAACAACAATGGAACACAAAGGTCTCGATATCGTAAGAAGGGATTGGTGTCAATTAGCCTGCGATACAGGAAAGTGAGTTCCAGAAAAAAAACTTTCCTCTAAATTACGAACCATTATAGAAAACTTTTAAAAACAATCAAAAAATCGGAATTTTCAATCCAGTCTTTTCCAGAAATAATTCAAAATTGTGAATAAGTCAAAATCCTTTAACGATTTGCCCTTTTTTTCAGAAATATATTGGACCAATTATTCACCGACCAATCGAACGATTCAAGGCGTGAAAAAATATTCGAAATTTTGCAAAACGTTGCAGCGGGTATTCGCTCAGCTCAAGTTCCTCTGTCGTCTCTCGTCGTGACGAAACAACTATCCAAAAATCCTAAAGATTATCCTGAAAAAAAATTAGCCCACGTTTCAGTTGCTCTCAGGCTTAACAAGGAAGGCGGACGAATGTGGAAAGCCGGCGATACCGTGCCTTACGTGATATGCGAGGTAATTTATTGTTTTTCTAACTGAAAAACCTGCAAAAAATTACAAAAAATATCAAGTTGAAGAAATTTAATTTATTTTTTTGAAAAAATGATCTTTATGAAATAATTTTTATCATTATTAATGTTACTTTTGTTTAATAATATGAAAATCAATGTTTTGTTTCTTCTACAAGAATTTTTGGTCTCTTACACATTTATTGAAATTTTTCATTAAGAAAAATAATTTGATTTTGTATTTAATATGTCAGAATTTATTGAGATTATTGAGAGGAAAAATTTGTTGTTTTGATCAAAGGATGGAACTACGAGATCTGCGACTGAGAGAGCGTATCACGTCGACGAGTTCAAGAAAAGTGATAGTTTAAAAATCGATATCGATTATTACCTTTTGCAACAAATATTGCCTGTTACGTTGCGCATTTGTGAACCGATCGAGAATATCGACGATGTATTATTGGCGAAACATCTTGGTCTTGATAGTGTTTACAAATCGAAGAGAGTAATCCATGAGCAGGTTGACAATCCGGTGCCTTCATCGTTGAACGAAGAACGTTTCAATTATTGTATTCCTTTGAAATTTAAATGTCGTAATGACAAGTGCAATATGGAAATCGAGATAAAAGAATTCTTCGCAGATTTCGTGAGTATGAAAAATTAAAAAAATTAAACTGATTTTAAAAATTGTATATTTTTGTCAAAAAATCATGAAAATATAAAAATCGTGAAAAAATCATTTCTAATCACAAATTGTTTATTCAGAAACGTAGAAAATCATTTAAAAAATACTAAAAATAATAATTATTTCCATTTTTTTTTCCATAGCCCACAGGAAAACTTCCAGCACTTGCGCGCTGTGCAAATCCAGATTGCGATTTGCCACCCTACAAATATGTGAAATCCATACAAAATGAAATTCATCTGAAGATAAGAGGCTACATAACAGAATATTACGCCGATTGGCTCGAGTGCGAAGATCCAATTTGTTCAAATCGAACGAGACTTTTGCCAATGAACGTTCGTGGCTGTTATCCTCGATGTAACGTTTGCAAAGACGGTTCCATGCACAGAGTGGTAATAATTGTCGATCGTTTCATGATTTTCATTAGCTAACGAACAAAAAATTCCATAAAAAAGTTCATTACTCGAATAATTTCGTGAAAATTGATAACAAAATTATCCGAATATTTATCAAAATTCAATCAGAATTTTCGCATTTCCAAATGATTAAAAATTGCTCAAAAAACTCGACAGGATAATATAAAAAAAAATTCATCAATGCAAATCACTTGATTTTTGAAACATTTTGTCAAATGAGGCGTTTCGATTTTCCAGTATTCCGAGGCAAATCTTTACGAACAGATAAGTTACTACCAATCGCTCCTGGACGTGAACGAAGCGAGTAAGAAGTCAACAATTCCAGCGATACCGGAAATGATATCAGCGTACGATCATCTCAAGGAATTTGTCGAGAAGCATTTGGCACGAAGTGCATATTCGATCGTTGATTTCGACTTGATATTTTCGGCGGCCGCACAAAAGAGTTCGGCGATAGTTTCCATCGATGAGGAGGAACAGGTTGAGTTTAATTTCTCTGACGAGGAATTGGTGAGTCTATTAAAAAAAACGCCATAAACGACATTTTAGCCGCAAAAAAAAAATTATTACTTTAAATATAATTTTAAAAAATGTTGTAATCAATTTTGGTTTCGTCTCAACAGATTCCCGACGAGGAAACAATGCAAAGTTGAAATTGCACCAGGACCGCAATCACCTTTTCGTGATGAATCGTTGTCGAACGATTTTTATTTATTTTTTCGAGACACGTATGGGAATTAACTTGAGTCTAAAAAACTTGATCTTTTTATAAAGAAAATTCATTCAACTTTCACAGTCTGATGTACAGTAAAATATGATGATAATAATAATAATAATAACAATACATATGTAATAATTCCTAATGCTACAAGTGAATACAATGTCAATGATTTATATTGTTTTTTTTTCTTCTTTTTTGTTCTGTATGTATATGTGTACGAATTTTTATTGATTTTTTTGTCTTTAATCAAATACGTACGAATGAAATTGAAATGTACATTATACATTATCGCACCGATACATCTACGAATGTCAGTTCTGTTTTGGCTGCCACGCAACTCAATTTTTTGATACGTAAATTTCGCGAAAAACATGTTTTTTTTTTTTTGTTAAATTCGGTTTCGTTTTGAAAAATTGTGGTTGTAATAAACTAAAGATCGATGAACGAAGGGACGTTTTTTTTTTAATCTATTGTGACCATAATTGCAAATGGCAGTTTTAATGTGAGGCTTCCAACAATTTTCTATTGTCAATTAATGATTTTCTGTTTTTCTAACTTCGCGACTAAGAAAATGATGACGGTTTTTTTTTTTCAGTTTTTAATACACTCTAAAATATTTTGTGTAAATACGGAAAACTCTTTCAACGTTGTGTAAATTCAACAGTGCGATTTACACACAAAACAAGACTCGTAATCATTGGAAAATTTCTGAAAAATAAAATTCTTTTAAGTTCCGAACGTGATATGTGGAAAAGGAAAACAAAAAATGGCAGTTTTTTTCATTGCTAGAATCGTATGGAATAATGCGTATGGAATATAATAAAATGGCGAAAATTAAAAAAAAAAAAAAAAAAAACAAGAATTTAGTCGAAGAAGCATCGAAAACGATTTATAAAAAAATTCATGAGACTATCAACGAATGATTATTTTGAATACGAAAATGTAAAGCGCGACAATATTATAGACAGATTTATAAAAATAATTTTCTTTTGTCAAGATCCAATAATTATTTAAAGTGATGATATTTATATGATACACTGTTAAAACAGGCCTTGACGAGGACGACAAGAAAAGTTGGTATTTCGTAAACGCGGTTGAAGCTCAACAATTCAAAAAGTTCCAACAAAAAATGTTGAAATTCATGTTTTCGTTGTTTGCTCTCGCTTTTCCGGCCGAATTGTACGTGAAACTGTTCGTTCACTAATAATTCTCGAGAACAATGACGATTTTTATCTGTGCTGAATAATGTCACTTTCGGTTACATTCGAAATGTTGTAAAAATTGTAATGCGGCAAATTAGCCGGTAATAAATTTTGCAACGGTACACTATTGAAAAATGTTGTTGTGTTACGCTCTCGGAATACTGTTTCTTGACCAGTTACCGGCCCATCCGTAGGAAACGATGTTGTTGTTGGAACTGATTGCACGACTATTGGTTGCGATATGGAAGCGTGAGGCACTGCTTGAATTACCTGCAAATGTTCATATTTATCAAATAGGAAATCAAAACAGACGAAAAAAAAAATGAAAGAAAAAAGATGTTTAAAAATGTAAAAAAATGTCCGGATCATAACCATTCTGCGTATTGCAGACTAGAATTTGACGGTTTTGTAAATTACTTTGTGTTTTCTTCTCGATGGATTTTTTTTTTTTTCGTTTTGAATCGAAATTTGCACAATGCAAGACACTTGTCAAAACGTCATTAACTCCAACTGAAGAATTAATCAGTTAATTGGATGTTCGAACATTGTGTTCGAAAATTATGTTCGAATACTCAATTCGAATCAATATTCAATATTCGAAATCGATTATGCTCGAATACTGAAGAATTAATAAATTATTTGAATATTGGAAAATAAATTATGTTCGATAAGCGATTTATAATATTCTATTGCCATTTTGCGTGGTGTCGGTTGCAAATTATTTGAATTCATTCAAGTAGTTAATCAAATGAATAATTTTCAATAACTTATCGCATGCGTTTGATAAAATGTTCGATAAAAGACTGAATAATGATTTTTCAGAAAATGTTGGTTCGAAGAAATCTGTAGAAATAATTGAAGAATAACCTGAATGGTCGCTGGAGCTTCTCGAGGTAAAGCATTCGAGCTTTCCGAGTCATTTTGTTGTTGCGTCTGTGATTGTTGTTGCGGCTGTGGAACGTACTTTGTATGTGACGTATTAATGCCATGACGTCGTTTCATATGTTTGTTATAATTAGGCCAATTTGTAAAATGATGTTGACAGTCTAAACAACTGTATGGCCTTTCGCCGGTGTGTTGTCTTCTGTGGGTCTGAAAAAATAGAAGAAAATTTGAAAAAGTTTCAATAAAAGGCTAAGAGGAAAAAAAGCATTGTTTATTTATTTTTTGTCATTCGAAATCAAAACTTACCGTCAATATTCCTTTAAACCGGAAGCATTTTCCACAAAATTCACAAGTAAAAGGCATTGCACCTGTGTGAATCCTGTGATGTTCCCTCAATGTTCCTTTCTCCCGGAACGTTCGTCCACAAACGGCGCACTGATGAGGTTTTGCTCCCGTATGCACCGTTTCGTGTTTTTTTAATTGCAGAGGCGTTTTAAAACTGCAAAAGTATGAGAATTCTTTGAATTTTATGAAAATATTTTGAGCTCTAAAATAAATAAACTCAGAGTTGCATGTTCAGGGAAATTTTTGCATTTAAAGTTACATTAGTCGAGTTTTTACAATTATATAAATGTTTTTTCGCATTTATTATAATTTATGACGTAAAAAGTATCAAATTGTGAGAATTATTTGAAAAATCTTACGCTTTTGGACACTGCGAACAAGTGTACGGTTTGTCGGCAGAGTGCGTAAGGAAATGCGCCTCGAGATTTCCTTTTTGTATGAAGCTCTTGCCGCACTGATCGCAAGTAAAATTTCTCACTCCTGAGTGAATCCGTTGGTGAGTCACGAGATTTGGCTTTGTGGAAAATCGTTTGTCGCACTGATCACAAGGGAAACGATTTTTCATCGTCTCCGGCAAGTGACAACGTCCATGAATGTACAGAGCACTTTGTTGCCTAAAAGCTTTGCCACACGTTTGACATACGTGAGGACGTTCCTCGCTGTGCACCGCTTTGTGAGAATCCAGCACTTTTTTGTGAACGAAAGATTTGCCGCATTCGTCGCAACTGATAAAATAATTAAGCTCTTCAGTTTTTTAAATTTATTCTCCGATATTTTTATCCTGAATATTAAGTTCTTGAGAACCTTGAAACTAAATCGTGAAATATTTTCCTCATTTTTCATAGAAAACGATCAGAACCAACAAATATTCGCTTCGAATATCAATTTTTTTTAATTTACAATGTTTAATTAGATGAAAAACGAAAAACTCGCGAGTTTGACGCCCTTGAATTCTTGGAAAAAGAATTTTTTTTCAAGTAGAGATAAAAATATATAAATTATCAATTATTTATGTAGGAAAAATGCACAATGTGCGTATACGATTATTTTTTTGTTTACCTGAATTTCGATTTATTTTTGTGCCTGTTGACGTGTATGAGAAATCCATAATACTTGTCAAAAATTTTGCAGCATTGGACACACATGTATTTGGCCTGTTGATTGTGCACAGTTTCGTGATGTTCCTCGAGCATTTCGAGACTTGGCATTTTGTCGTTGCAGTCAGTGCACAACCATGGATTTCGAGCTAAGCCTTCGCCACGTTTTCTGCCTGGCTTTGCAGGCTCTGCAGCTCGTGCTTCGATCATTTCCATATCGGAATCGGTGCCTGAAATTGTATTTATACAATTTTGAGAATTAAAAAAATTAAAAAAACAAAAAATATCGTTGAAAATCTCTGAAAATTCGAAATTCGACAATTGGGGTTCGAAAAACAGAGAAATCATCATTTCAATTCCTTTTATTCAAATGCACAATGGTTTATCTTCATGAAAAAAAAAAAAAGTTCACGTAAAATTGACCTGAATTAATTCAATTAAAAACGATACAAATTCAATGAAATAGCATAATAAAAAAATAAATATTCACGTGATAGGGTTATAACATTATTCTATGATTTTCGTTAAAAAATTATTGAAAGTCGGACAATTCATTCAAGTTTATTTTGAAAGTTTATAGCGTTTAGATTTTTTTTTTACCTGTCATATAATTGTCCGGAATCTTAACACCAGCTTTCGAGACAGGAAATTCGTTAGAATTTCCAATATCATTTTGATATTCATCATTTTCAGAATTAGTAGCTCCAACGTCAGAGTTTGACATTTTTCTCGATTGAGATCTTTTTTTCAACTTCTTTTTCGCTGGCTTGCCAGTTCCTTTTTTCTCATCGTTTTTGTATTTTTTCTTGGAGTTTTCTTGCGAATTTTCATACTTGTCTTCCGCGTCACTGTCATCATTTTCCTGTTGGAAATATTCGTCTCCCATGTCGTCAACCGTCTCGGCGACGTAGTTATCTGAGAGGGAACATTCTTCGACAACATCTTCCGACTCGACCTTTGGATATTCAACAGTTTTTTCAACGTACTCGATATTTGGCTCTAGAGTCGCAAGCGCTTCAACTTTGGGTTCTATGAGCATTTGACGGAGCGAGCCTTGGGCCTGATTCGTCTTTTCGTAGAAATCATTGCACTGATTCAACAACACGCAACAATCGAAACACACGGAAAGAGGCAGATTGTCCGTTATTACAATCTGAAATTTTTTCAATCATTGTTTAGATACAAAATTTTTAAAAAGTTGAAAATTTTATCAAAAATACAAGAAAATTGTAAAATTATTGCTCAAAATCTATGTTAAGTAGAAAAATTTACAAAATTCGTAATTTTATAAAAAAACAAAAAATATTATGCAATTTTGTTCATTTTATTATACAAGCAATTGTATAATTCTTTTTTTTTTCTTAGAATTGAGTGTTTTTTATTTTTTTATTTTGGGAATCATGATTTCTCAATTATCTCAACTATGTTTTCATTAAAAATAAAATACCAGATAGTGTGTCAGATTGTTCAAATTTAAAAACAACAAAATTTTTTTCAAAATATGTTTTTAACTAGGAAAAACATCAACTCGAAAACTCAATTTCTGTTAGAAATTTAATTTACTCATAATTATGGTAAGCTCAAAAAGCATTATCCGTCATAAATTGTTGAAAATAACTTGCAAATTTATGGACAATTTTTTGAAAGGTCAATTTATTTAATAAATATATTTTTCGATTCATTGTGACCGTATACATTCAACACGAAAACAGACAAAATGAGGTATTTGAACAATAATAATATAAATTATCGGAAAAATGATTTTTTGACAAATCGGAGTTTAAAATTTGATAATTGTCAGATTTCACTGTCATTTTTGAATTGCCAAAATAACATTTTCTACGAAATCTCATTCTTTTGAGGTTATTTACCGAAGGTAAATAATTCCGTTGCTCACCTGAATTTGCAAACACTTAGCAATTTTTCCTTCGATCGCGAGCTTTTGTCCCTCCGCATCATAAATACCGATAAGCTCGTCCTTGGTTTCGGCACAGAGCCGGCAGAGCTCAGATTCCGACATTTTCAATCGTCTTTTATAACCCCGAGAAGCCGTGTTTCAAGCCGCACTTATCACTATCCAGGAGCATTGTTGCATCGTTGATTATTTGGCGACGCTAAACTTAGCACCATTTAACCACAGCTTCGTTAACTAGTTAAAGAAATTCTTTTTTTGATAAACAAAAAACGAAGGTAGACGCCAATTCGCAGAGCGGACATGTTGGCTACACTCGTCCTCCAACAATAGGATAATAACACTTGTTTTTTTTTTTGCAAAACTCGCAAATTAATCATTAGTTGTTGAGTCACCGCGACAAAACGTGATAATTTATAAATTTCACATCTCATTAATACGAATTGCTTATTTAATGAAAAACCGCACATTCATTGACTATATTTTTCCCATGAAAAAAACCGTCTCTTAATTATTTTCTTATTGTACGTGCAAGCGAAAAAAAATAAAATAAAGATATTCTCAACACCATTATGCGCATGCGCGAATGTCAAATCGAAAAAACGCCATCTATCATTCAAATCGAGAGTCTGCAAGCATTGCGATTTTATCGGCAAATAAGAACCCTTTCTCGTCCGAGTTCTTACGTTCGCTGAATTCCGTCATTCTTCAATTTCAACTCCCTCCATTTCTTCGTATCAACTTCTCCCTCTACTGCACGTAAAATATTCCGTCCCGTTTATGTCGCATTGTCTCTTCATCTATGCGATGCTTCAATTATGGGCATAGCAAAGACATTGATATTGCTGCTACCTATGAAAACGTCGGGTGTACTTGTTTTTTTTTGTTTTTCTAATGCAGTATATTTCCTGCTCGTTCCAAATGGTTGACGTTTGTACGAATAATATGCTGAATACGTTATAAATCATAGATGTGCGAAATAAAACGTGATGATGAGCAAAAACGTGTGTTTGATTTTCTTTCGAATTGTTGTTGAATAAGATTTGAAATTTTCGAGTTTTCAAACAAGATTCCTCCTCAAAAAACGGTTGTTTTATATACTTCGAAACTTACGATTTTCTGATGCTTCTGTGTCACCTGAGCAGCTGACATAAAAATCCAATCTTTATATCGAAACTCGCGAGAAGATCTTACACTTTTTTTTAATGTCTTCGTGAGTATTATAATTACGGGCATTGACTGAGCTCTTCTGAGTGAAGTTTCTGGGTCAACTACAGTATTTCATTATATCTTCGACATGCATGTACGCCATACGTAAGAAACGTATGTAACGGCCTCTGCAATGTCAAATCTTAAGGCACTGAAAATAATTACGCTGTGCAAATTGTCCATAAAATTCACAAAATATCTTCATAAAATTTGAGTTGTGTGTTCGTAAGTAATGAATTTTTAGAAATTTCTTAACAACAAGTCGGGATGCAGTTCGAAATGCGAAATCTTCGAAAATACTCAAAAAATATTTGCAGGACAATTGATGTAAATTGACCCAGATTGAAAAGAAAAAAAAATTGTAGAGGACGAAAAAGTAAGAAATCGACAATATTTTGTCAATACGAATGCCAGGAGGCAGGTCGAATCAACCAGATCGGAAAATCTGATCGTCCAACTAAAAATATGAATAAACATCGCGTTACAGCTTTTCCCACGTGTTCACAAATACCCGGCCGTTACGTTTGAAGAGTATATGTTAATCGGCAAAAAAAAAGAAATAGTAATCGTAAAAACGCCATCGGAAGAGCGGGCCAGCGATGTCATCGTGCTCTTTAAGATTCTACAGCAAATGTGGTGTTAGCGAAAGTTCCCGAGGGCGATTTTCTCGCTGCGAGAGAGAAAGAGAGAGAGAGAGAGAGAGAGATATTTGTCAAATAGAAATAAGCGGTCAGCGACGCACGTATAGAGTCTATGTACTAAAAATGTGTAAGCCCCGAGCAAACATTTGGCATTGAAATTCCAAATGCGCGCGACGTGTCAACGGCCAATGATGAACAAAGAGGCGTAACTGGCCCTCAGCTTCCGGTAAAAGCTCGTGAGTTGCGCCGTTTGTTTTTGTTCCATTGTAAAACCGTCGAATCTAGCAGTGATAATTTTTTTATTTTTTTTTTGTACGGACTCGAAAAAGTGACAGTGTGTACGATCGAAAATGAGTGAATATGCGACGTGAAAATAAAAGAAAGAACGAGAACACATCTCGGTGATAAATTTCTCTTTCTTCACTAAATTTCGTTCCGAGAATACCCGCTTTTTCGTCATTCTACGAAAGAAGGCTCGCACGCACCTCAACGTGTTGTTCGACACGTGAGCATTTTTTCGTCGGCAAAACATACGCAATAAATAAACATGGCTGCTCATTTCTCTGAGTTACACGAGGCCTGCATTGTTGTTGATAAATCGGTATGGGCCACTCGGATTTTCAGTGACGCAATTTCTCAGGACTCATTATTGGCGGATATATGCTGCCGGCGAAAATGTGTCATGGCCGCTCGAAAATGACATTGACCATATACGAAATATAAAAACATTGAAACTTTGTCAAAATAAATAAACAAAAATGTATAAAATAGTTGTCTTCTTCATTTTTATTACAGTTTTTCTGCAAAACTGCGAATAGTTTTCAATATTTTTAATACGTGATTCCATCCATTTCCGGTGTAGCAGAATTATTAGTTCGTGGTCCGAACATTCGCGTCTAAACTAACGATAATGGCGGGAAAAAAAGGCTGACAGATATTTTCCATTGATTAATAAATACCCCGAAGTTTTTACTTCTCGTTTCATTTGCTTTATTTCTCGTGGTTATTTCGACGTGTTTGACACATGTCATTACAAGCGGTCGAATCTCTAAAAGCACGTGTGCTTGGGTTCGTACATGAACGTTTTTTTTTCAAGGTGTTCAACGAACGTGAAAGT
This sequence comes from Campoletis raptor, assembly GCA_948107755.1. Taxonomy (NCBI): domain Eukaryota; kingdom Metazoa; phylum Arthropoda; class Insecta; order Hymenoptera; family Ichneumonidae; genus Campoletis; species Campoletis raptor. The sequence goes on along the minus strand of OX403630.1, from coordinate 5,646,010 downwards.
TGTAATCCACATTCATGTTCGTATGATCGTAAAATACCTGCTGAAATTTACCAAGCAATTTTCGATGATCGATATAACGAGATCGTATCACAAACGTTCAGACTCTGATACACATGTCCACCATCTTTTTTTTTTCACTTGTCCGGTGAGTACAGAGAAAGAAAGAAAGATGAAAATACTCTCAAAGTATGTGGAAAGAAAGTTTGAACGTACATTTCGAGACGAAATGTGTAAGTAATGAGATATAAACAAAGCCTACTGTTGATTCATTGTCTGTCATAACAATCATGGAATTTTTATGTAAAAATGAATTGTGCTAAATTCGAATATAAACTGACGTATAAAACAAAAGAGACAAAATAACTTTTTTTTCACTCCTTTTTTCAAAGTCATTGAACCAATGTCAAAGATTTCATCGCGTTGAAATAAAAAAATTCTAAATCTTCTACACTGCCGATAATTGATCATGAAATATGATAAGTTTCCGGTCCATAGTCTGGCCACGGTCAAGGCTAAATCGGATTTAAAAAAAAAAATTCTATTCCGAAGAATCACCATTTTTTTCGTCACATTCTCTGTCGATCGAATGTAAAGAAAGTGATTTATAAAAAGTTAATATAATTCGTAATATTAATGACAAAATAATGAAGAACCAATAAGAAAAAGATTAGAATAAATTTAGAAAATATCGTACGAGCAATTTACCGGTTCGAAAATAATTTGTGGTCGTTTTATATATAATAAAATCTTGATTTTTCAATTATTACTTAGTGCTGTCGATGCTAAGCAGGATTAAAGCATTAAAAAATCGGTCTATTTATGCAAAATTGGAAGAATTCGTGGGTGGGAAATGTATTAATGCAGACGTACGTCATTATTTTGGATTATCGATAAAAGATCAGTCAGCATAGCTATTTAGGATTAGTTACTTTCTATTAAAATTAACGAAAGAGTGTCAGTGGAAATACCGGATTTTAATGTGTACACATTAGCTATATATATACGTAAATAACCGAAAATCAAGACGAAAATATAGCGTCACTTTGTAAAAGTGTTGCCTCGTGACTCTCGCGATTTCGTGTACATGAGGGTACGAGGATTGTGTATATATAGGGGTGCCCGAGAAAGAAAGCATTGCAGTTCGCTGGCGATCGTTGTTAGGTGAGCATCGAACGTTTTTTTTTCTCCATCACACTAACTTTTACGTGCTTCGTCGTGATCTTCTCGAACCATTTTTTTTTCTTCCTGTATAACTGTCCACCTTTCGGTTCGTTCGTCAATAAACGGTTGAGCATTACTCAACTTCAAAAGTGATATTGTTTTTTCGTTGTTTATTTTATTTTTGTTTTTTTAATAAAGTGATTAGAATTTGTTGGATCCAGTTTTTCTTCACTCGATAGAATTAGGCATTTAATGTTTTGTTTGAAATATTCGTTCTCGTCTTCAAATTAATTGACGTGTGTCAATTGGTTTTCTATCGTAAAAATAATTTTCATTTGCAAGTTACGGATTTATTCACTCGCCTCACCATTTTTCAATATTTGTTGGTGATAATTCAATGCTTCAAATTTTTTGTCAGTTTTTTTCAATGTATTATTTTGAATTTTAATTTTGGGCTATGCAATATTTAACAAATCGTGAAAAAAATTTAATAACTGTGTCGAATTTATGTTCGTTTTCTCGTGCGTTGTATTTTCATTTGGATAAATATGAGGCTTTTTAAAAATTGATTAATTCGACTTTGTTTTCTGAGTTTTGATCTTTTTTTTAACAAAAATTTACACGTAGTACGAATTACCCAGCAGTAGATTTTCATTTTTTATTTATTAAGAAATTTATCTGTGAAAAAAATAAATAAAAAACAATTATTAACTGAAGTTTAAAATCTGATATTTGACGAAATTTCTTGCCTCTCTCGATCCTATACTCGATACTCACACAAGGTCCAGAGTGACCTGCCATTGACAGTGAAAATTTCATGGGTCATGAGGTTTTAAAGAATTTATCAAAAGTACAGTCTTAGTCAAAAGTTATCTTCAAAAACAACTAAAAAACAATCAGTTGTTTTACGATAATGTTTGATGGATTTTGAAGAATATTTCGATTAACATTGAAAACTTATATTAATTTGTTTATAATTCACGATTTATTTGATTTTTTTTTTAAATTCAACTTGAAAAGTGTACGAAAAAAGTTTACGGTGTAATAACATTATAAAGCTTTTTAGTAGAACGAATTTTGTTCGAAAAATTGAACTCGTGTTCTTGATTTTTATCAAAAAATAGATAAAATATGAAGTTTTTTTGAATATACATATATATAACTCCATGCTTAACGAAATCTTGGAAAATTCATCTTTATTCTTTAAATTAAACATAAAATAATATAAAAAAATAACCAAATATCTCAAAAAAGGGTTTTTATTGAAAAAAATGTAGAAATTTCACTTATTTTTGAACACGACTGTACACAATCATTTCATTCACAAGTATCCATAGGAATTCGTAAAAATAAAAAAAATTCGATCCATGAGATTAAATCTCGTTCGTTTCTCTCCTATCCCAAATTTTTTGCATCAGTCAAGTTAGAAATGCTGACGAATAAAAAAAAAAACAAAAAAAAAACGTCTCGTAAGAAATTGTATTCAATGCGCTGTGAAAAATATTTGGAAACTTAGCACCAAAGCCGACACCCACCCCGTTTACAAATCTGGGTGGACGTCAAACCGGTTTTAAAGAAAGTTGCTCACCTGTAGGGCTTCGGTCAAGCAAGGACGATTTTTTCGACGATACGTCCGATCGAATTTTCTTTTTTCTCATCAAACGTTGACGTGAAACCTCGTATTGTACTTCACATTCACAGAAACGGGTTTCAACACTGGTTTCGCAGTATTTACTCAAAGACATTGAGACATTTAATCTTTCAATTAAATTCGCAATATTTAATTACAAAAAATATCAATTCGTCTTTTTCAAACGATTCAAGTGATAACTATTTACTATTTTCTGAGCTGTCATTAAATTAAATTGTCAAATATTGTCCTTATCGGTTATCAAAACACTAATTCATTTTTATTCTTTTTTCTTTGCGCTAAAAATTAATAAATTTCGTAAATAATTTCATTTTTCTTCGTATTATAAAAACAAATGATTATGTTTATTTCAGCTGTGAAAATAAATAAAAATGTTGGGTCTCTTTGCACTCTGTGCTCTGATGGCTGTTGCTTCGGCACAATTCCAGCCTCAACCACCAGCATCAAGAATACTCGAACCACCAGTACCAGCTGTTTGTGCACAAAGTAATTATACACTTATTCATTTTTAATCAAACATCAATCCGAATAAATCGAAAAGCTTAAAATGTCCTACAATTTTCATAATTAAACAAAACCACATTATTTCATATAAAAAAACAAAAAAAAACACGATTGAACTGTGTATTTTGTAGAATTTACATTAAAAAACGAATAAAATCTATTCTTTTTTCTATCAAATAATTCGAAACATTTATAGATTGAAATTATTAAAAATCTTGTCTAATCAAATTTCACATTTCTTATTGTCTCGTCTATTATATCAAATGTTTTCATTATTCGAACAAAAAAATGGTTCATTGTTTCTCTATTTTTATTTAATTTCAACTTTTATCCTTTCATATAAACGATCAGTCACCACTTTTTTCCAAAAACTTAGTTACCCACGTATTTACAAAAAAAAAAAAAAAAAAAAAAACAATAAAACAGTAAGATAAAATGTATAATGAAAAAAAAAAAACAATCATTCGAAGAGAACGATGAGAAAAAAAAAGTTAAAACCTTATCAATGGGAATAACAACGACAATAATGGACCATAATGGTGTCGATAATCTACAAAAATATATATATACATATATTTTTTTTTTTAATAAGAAATTTGAAATGTTTTATTCGAAAGTTAGAATTTTCCATTCAATTATCAATGATTGAATTTTTAATTCCTCATCGTTGTTTAAAACGTAAAGATTGATTGTAATTCGAGTTCCTCTAATGAAGTAAAAAAAGAAAACTGTTGGAATACACTTAAACATGCTTTTTAATGAACTTTTTGTTGTTGATGTTTTTTTTTTTTTTTTTACTTATATTATTAATAGATATAAAAAAAAGTATATGTAGTTTAAATGGAGAAAGTATAAAAGACGTTCGAGTGCGTAAAGTCAAAGCGGCTTCTTCGTTTATCACCATTTGTTTTCACTGGGCATCGATTTCCCCCGTGGCAAATGAATTTCCAGCGACGATCCTTTTATACAAGAAACAAAACGACTACGTGACACGTGGTCACGAATAATTCGCCTCTATCACCTACTTTGCCAATTAAGAGAAACTCAATTCTCTCTTCCTCTTCGAACACGACTCGAACACCCCATTAACATAAGAATTTGATGCGTGTGCCATTCTTAAGGAAAGTGTCACGAGAAACGTGTCCTCTAATATTGGGCGTTGGCCATACAAACTTTTATGTCCTGTGCTCAATCAATCCGCACTTTAAATTTCTATTGGAATTTAGTATTCATGAGATTGAATAAATATTTCCTTATTTTTATGTCATTATTATTTCGAATAATTGGTCTCATTCTTGTGAGTAAATATCAAATTCATATTTTCAATTATTATTTCAGTCTCATTTAATTTAAAGGAATTTAATTTGTGAAGATTCATTAAAAATTTGTTATTTCAATTAGTTTGACTTTATTTGGGTGTTAAAATCGATAAATATTACAAAAATATTGGGGAATAAGTGGTTATTACTTAAATGACAAGTTCGAAGGTAAAAAAAAGCTTTAAAAATCAATATGACGTTGAAAAATGTGGAGGAATTTGAAATTTGAACATAATTTTATTAAATCTACAAATATTTTCATCATCACTTTCGAATATTTCGAAACAAGCATCAAATTCGAAAGATTCAACATCGAAATAGTTTCTATAAAATAAAAACACTGAATTATCACAATTTTCAATGAATAAATAACGAAAAAACGTATGCTCTCAAATTAATGATAACCTTCTTCAAATAATTCTTTACGACCTGAAAATATCGACGGGAATTTCAAGTGTATGGTGAGAGTAAAGACAAAAAAAAATGGAGGAAAAAGCAAACTTAAAATTTTTGGTAATTCTCGTCACGTGTTTAAACCAACAGAACGTTCGAATTATGAAACTTTCTTCTTCCGCATATGGGAAAGTCTTTCAATAAGCGATACGACTTGAGTCATGTTTTTAAGATCCGTTAGTTCCTCTTTCACGATCGTCTCTCGGGTACTTATACCTGGGCCAATGAATACCTAGGTCGTGACTTTTCGTTGTAGGTCACGAGCAAACAAAACATAACTTGGTTTTAAATTTATATATTTATGATAAATACATCGATAATGGAACGATTCGAGGAGCAAACCTTCAATTTTACAAGTTTTTCTATCAAAATTACCTCCACCTAATTAAATTGAAACAGCAGTGTAAAAAAAAAAAAAAAACACACGAGGTTTTCCATATATTTGGAAATATTACGATTTATCAGAATTTTTCATAATATTTTCATTAATAATAAGTCAATAAAAATCTTTTTTTCACATTCGTCATATTTTATTTATTTATTTTAGAAAACTTTTCGTTTTCTGCTAAGAGGAGAATGACTGGAAGATTTTTAATGAGAAAAATATGAACTGTACGAATATTTACGTCATATTGACTTTCCTAAGTCAATGAACTATCGTGGAATAAAAAAACTTATTTTTTATCTTCACTCATATTTTTTACTTTGACGCCAAAAACTAAAATAATGATATCGAAGCAAATAACTATAATTTGAAGGGGAGAAGAAAATTGATATGTATTTAGGATCGAATTGTTCTCTCGAAATAATAACAAACTTTAATCCGTTTCGATCGATTGGCATTGTTGGACCATTTTTTTAAATGAAAATTACGATTTTCATGGATTTTACAGTAATCGAAACTTTGACAGTGAAAAAACTCGTCCTCTTTGACGTGATAGAAAAGTTTGTATAAATTTTTTTTAAAGAGGACTTCGAAACAAAAGTGGAGAATGATTTTTTCAAAAAAGTGAATATTCTAAATTTATTCATTTTCTAAAAATAAGGATAATATTCAATAGTTTGCAGTGTCTTGCATCGACGTTGGTTCAAAAAGTAATTCTGATGAGTATTTCTTATATAATTATTTATTTATTTATCTTTTCTAGTCTCTAACTATAAGCTGCCATTGATATGGCATTAACTAGATTTCTCGATTATTTATATATATTTATAACGTAGAAAGATGGAAAGTATAAATCATGACACCCAGAAACGCCACGATGAGGGATAAACGTGCCTGCAATTTGAAGGTTTCGATTATTTGAGTCTGACGACGAAGAGGTTGAAATATAGCATTAAAATTTCTCTTTCAAATAATCTTCAAGTCTTTCATTAAATGATGCGCTAAAAAAAAAAAAAAAAAAAAAAAAGAAATAGAATTAAGAGATGAAATAAAGATAATTATGAAGATATTTCCATGGCAAGAGGGAAGAGACCGATTTGTTGGTATTTGCGGTTACGGGGTTTACGATCTTTGCGAATAAACGTTCATTATTTTCATGATTTTTGTCTTCCTTTCGTGTACTCTTTTTTAATGCTTCGTATCTTGACACCCGCATCCATACGAGAGTGAAACTCGGATGGACGATGGACAAGATTGTAGAAATTCTTCGTTAAAGTGTGTCATGGGTGGAAAAAAAAATAAAAATAACACAAAAGATAAAACACATTGTCGTACATTCTACGTACGTTCATAGGGACGTCTCTCGAGCAATTTTGCTAATAAATTTCAACGGTGCAATTGCCTGGCAGTAAATCCTCCATCCGTTCGTTCAAAGTCCTTGACCTGTCCCTTACTCATCTCTTCGTGTCTTTAAGTAGAAATCTTTAATCTTTCTTTTAACGAGTCTTGTTAAATCCTTATCGATTGTGCAATAAATAAAGAATCGTTGAGATTTGAATTTTATATGCAACGAGGATATTGTGTCACTTATTTGTTGATAGACAACTGAGATATACTTTTTTTTTCTTTCTTTTTTTTCAATTGAAAGAAAAATATACAAAGTATTCGATTAACTGAATTATTTTTCAAAATGGAACATTTTTGCATGTCTTACAATTGCATTTTTATGGGGCTTTCAATATTTTTTATTTTTATATGTTGAACTTTTTTACATTTAAAAATCTTTTTCTATGGTTTTTTAGTCTGATTTTAATAGAATTTATATTTTTATTACTTTCAGGAACAATTCACGAGCGTTTTAATGGCAAAGGTTACTATTATTCGTGGGCAGATCCACGAACTAATGGTCAAGAGATCGATTGGTTATCAGCGAGAAATTTCTGCAGACAGAGATGCATGGATCTCGTCTCGCTCGAGACTTCCTCTGAGAACGAATTCATAAAGAGCCGAATCGTTCAAAGTAAGCATGACTTTTCGTAGTAAACAAACTTTCGAATGTAAAAATTCTCACATTTAGAAAATTTTGTGAATTTTCAATGAATTTTCATGAATATTAATTTTATGAAAAATTTCGTACTCGTTCATCGGAAGGCGATTGAAATTTATGTCAAACTACCAGGTTACAACCTATTTTTCAATTTTCCGAGTAGAAAGCATTTTATGCCGTTTCAGGCTGAGCACGACTTCACGAGACTAAAAAACTTAGAGAGCCATTTTTTTATGACTTGGAAATAATTTTTTTTGTGGATTTACAAATATCTAGAAATTCTTCCATTGGAGATAATCAATTGAACAAAATTTTTTTTTTAAAGAGAGCGAACGACGTCGTTATTTTGTTAGAATAAAAATTATTTAGCAAATATTTGTAAACTTTGATGAGAAAAAGAAAGAAACGAAGATAAACTGATTAATTTTTTATGAAAATTCACCATTTTTTGTGTCATTTTGTAACTAATTACGATTTGCTTTTTGAATAATGATTTTTTTAGACAAAGTTAAGTACATCTGGACATCGGGACGTCTGTGCGACTTCAAGGGCTGTGAAAGATCCGATCTCCAGCCCCTCCATATTAATGGCTGGTTCTGGACCGCAGAACTCCAAAAATTGGCGCCTACTAGCGATCGCGGTCAGAACGACTGGTCGGAAAGTGGAGGGTAATTATTATATTTGAGATCTTATTTCCGAAACTTATCACTTTTCCTCAAATTTGATAAATTTTTCGAAAAAATTATTGCTTTTTGCGCAATTGATCAATTAAATGGAGTATTTCGAGGAATATTTTTAGCTTATTCGAATATTTTTCGAATATTTTCACTATCCCATGCTTTTTATTATAGGATAATGGTTTTTCTTCTGTTTTTCTTAGCATCGGAAAACCACAACCTGACAATCGCGAAGCAATCCAAGGAGGAGCTCCGGAAAATTGTCTCGCTGTGCTCAACCAGTTTTACAACGACGGTGTTAATTGGCACGACGTTGCTTGTCACCACAAAAAACCTTGGGTTTGCGAAGAGAACGACGCTCTTTTAAAATATGTTCGTTTCTCAAACCCCAATCTCCGCGTTTAAGATTTAAAAAATCTATAAAAAAAAAACAAAGAACAAAATAACATTCTCCAAAATTGTCGTCAAATTTCAATTTTCAATTTTCAAAATCAAATTTGCCGCGTTTGTTGCGTATTCGTATATTTATATGTTATATTTTTTAATGCTCAAAACACATAATTAAGTTTAAGCGACTGAGTAGCACGTATAATTGAGCGAAAATGGTAATTTATTGCAAACTTTAACTCCGTTCAGCTTTTATGTTTCGTAATTTTGTTTTTTTTTTGTTATTCGATCAACTCTACACAACTTCCAAGTTGCGGATAGTCTTTATTTCTAGAATTTTTTCTCCAAACAAAAAAAAAGTCTTTTAAAAACTAAATAAATGTATGCATGTGCGTTGATACTTCAGATAACAATATTTATGATGATTGTTTAGCCACAATTATTTTATTCTACTAACCTTATTTGTACGTTGAACCAAAATATATGTTTCCGTCAAAACAATGTCATCAACCGTTTTGTTTACTATTTTCTTTCTGGATTTCGCATCTTTTTCAGTGATATTTCGATGGAATTTTTAATGGTTGGAACAAACAAAGAAAACCGTTGCAAGGAAATTGAAAAACGAGTATCATAAAAATTACAATTTATTATCAAAGCTTACAATGTATGGAATTTCTTTCCATATTTTTTATTGTTGTTTTTTTTTTTTTTTTTTTTCATTTCTTACCCTCTATCATGATGATGTGATAGCCAAATTTCGTTTTGACAGGAGGATCTGTGTAGACAGGATTACCGAGACTTGAGACAGGAAGAGCGAACGCAGCTTCTTGAAACGGCCCGACCATCGAACCTCGGGTCATCCAACCGAGATCACCCTTAAAAAAATATTATGGGAATTCAATGAAAATCGAGTTCCATGTTTAACCATAAACCTTCAAGATGGTGTAAGAAAAAATTGAATTTTTGTAAGTCAAAACTCCTAATTATCGTCCATGCCAACGAAAATTTCACGTTAAAGAGAAGCTTGAGATTAATTTCGATCTCGTTATTGGGTTAACGTTTGGAAAAATAGATCGTGAAGGTCTTGGGTTAAAAAAAATGAATTCTTTTTGAGTGAGTAGACTTTTTTTTGTTACCCCAGATCGAGCTTTATCCTCGCTGTAAGTGGCCGCAATTTCGTTAAACTTTTGGCCAGCTTTTAATTTTTCCAGTGCTTCGAGAATTTTTGATTGTTTTTCGCACAGTATATGTCTGACCTGAAGAAATGATAGAAATGAACGACATTCTGATCTGTGGTGTGGATGGAAGTTCATTTATTACAAAAACAAAACACACGATGTTGAGAAACGAAATCCTAACCTTAACGGACGATCCTCCCTTCTTTTCACCTTTCCCTTTGTCCTCGTCACCGCCGCCTTTTGCTTTTCCAGCTTTAGCTCCAGCAGCCTTTTTCGGTGGCATTTTGGAAATATTTTAGTTTACGACTTTACTGTATTTTTATATGTATTTGTAAAAAAAAACATTGGGAAGAATGAGGTTAGAAATTGAACCGAGTAAACATTGACAACTTTGATAGATATTGCCGGCACAAGACACTAACGCCGTCTGCAGAACTTGGAGCTTGGAGATTAGTATTTTCGCAAACAACGTTAGTCAAGATTCGAAAAATCGAATCGGACATGAGCACTAGACAGAATTTATGAATTTTTTTCTGCAACAACTTTATCCTCGTTTATGTTGTTAACATCACAAAAAAAATAGGAGCTATCAAAGGATCAGAAAAAAAACAACGCCGTAATTCCCTGATGTAGAAATAACATTCACGCACTTTATTATGTGACAGAATTTACTTCACCGTTTTTTTTGCTCAAACTTCGTATATATCGTTACCCAAAAATATCGAAAGTCAGTGCACAACTACGCAATGTCATTCATATTAATTTATCACAATCATTCGTCCACTTTCATGATTCCGTAGTTAAAATATAATGTGTATATATTATTATTATTATTATTATTATTATTATTATTATTATTATTATTATTATTATTATTATTATTAATATTAATATATCATTATAATTTTTGATGGAGTGAGTTATTGAAAACGTTAGAACGGAGTATTTAAAAGCTAGAAGTGTTCGATAAGGTCGAGTGAATATTCTATAATTTTTTAACAATACCAATTCGTATAAATTTTGGAATCTGGAAGCTGCTGTCTCAACTCCAAGAAGTTCCACGTCTAGCGTGGTGCCAACAAGCAAAGCAGGCGGCGCCACATTGTACACAGTTGGCGAGTAACGGAGCGAGACGCTGTGAGACTTTCAGTGTACGTGAATCAGTGTACGTGGGAACTACAGCCCGAGTTTTCTTTCCACCCGGTTCGCATCGTATGAACACGCATTGCAATAAAAATTAAGTAGAACGTAAAGTACGAAAAAATGGTTGCTATTAAGGGTAGAAAAAGTTCGAACAAGAATCCTCCGATCTTCAGTCATGAATTCGTTATCCAGAATCATGCGGATATCGTGTCATGCGTCGCTATGGTTTTCGTTGTTGGTCTGATGGTCCAGGTAAGGAAAAAAAAACTCGGCCTACTTATGATCTGTCGTAGAAATTTCACTTATTTAAGGTTCGATACTATTTGAACAACAATAAAAATACTCAGAAACCATTGTTCGGAAAAATCTTCTGTAATTATCGTTCTTCTTGCTCCATAAATTGTTTCCATTTCTGGCCATATGTTACTCGATGGTCTGACTGTTACTGCTCTCGTATGTTTTTAATATCTACCTGTCAAATCAGGTTTCCTTTCATTACTAGAAATAAACAAATATCACTAAGTTAAATAATACAAAATAAATCGTCCTAATATCTTCTTTTCAAAAATCCCGTAATTATTGAGTCAATTAAAAATCGACCAAAATTTGTCTAATTACGAAATAAACGAATCCATAAATTTATCGAAATTTCGTCAAAACCATTCTGTGCATTTTTTTCTGTTAACAAACACTGTGCAGCTTCAATAAAAAAAACTTGCAAACATGATAAATACATGAAAGAACAATTCAATCAATTGGTAAATATCTGTAAAAATCAGCAGTTTTTAGCACTCTGTGCATATTGACTGTCAACAAGTACCTAGCAGCTCAAATAACAGACTTGTAAACATACGAATGTGAATGAAAATATTGGAAAGGACTGCAATATCAATTATGAAAATAAAGTTACAAAAACAATAACAATTGAGCTTTGCAAACAGACCCAACTTCAAAGAACAACTTTGCGAAGTGCAATGTTTGTCGAAAGATGAAAATATTTACTTAAATAATTTAATCCATGAAAATTTTCAGAAAATTTCAATTTTTTAAACATTACCAACATTAGTACATAATAATAAGATCATAACAAAATTGTTTAACAAAATGTTTGAATAAAATGGGTAATGTTTTAAACGTTATTTTTATTTATTGAAGATCACGTCACCATGGGCATATATTTTTATTGCGTTGCACCACAACGTTTCGGAGCCGCAGGATCCGTCTATGCAATGGCAACCTCCCAAATTTGTCACCGGCTGGAAAGACGCTTGTGCCGTCTTTTTCTATTTTCTCATCACGATCGTCATGCATGCCGTCATACAGGAATATATCCTCGACGTAAGTTTTTTTCAAAATTCACTACACGCTAACTTAATTTTGCAAATGCCGAATAACCGATTAATTATTTTAGAAAATCTCGAGGCGTCTTCACCTGAGCAAAATCAAGCTCTCTAAATTCAACGAATCCAGTCAACTGACTGCATTTTTCATACTGTCTGCTCTGTGGGGTATTGATATTATCATCAGGTAATTATCTTGATATTATTTGAATGATGTTGAGGTTTGCACCGTTGAGAATCAACAAAATTCACTTTTTTTTCTTGAAGAAACCATCAATTTACATGTTGTGTTACAGTAAATAGACGATTGCGATTAAATGTCCGAAAAAAAATAAGGACAAGTTGAAAAATAAAAAAACTATTTGTGGAAAAAATATTTTGATTACATATATAATTAAAAATGTACTTATCGTTTATTAAGATGTATTTTTTAATTTATTGTTTTTTATCACAGAGATGATCTTTTGTCAAACGTACCATCGCTATGGGAAAATTATCCCGGAACCATGTCGTTTGCTCTGAAATTATTTTTCATTGGTCAAATTGCTTACTGGCTCCACTGCTATCCCGAGTTATATTTCCAACGTGTTAAAAAAGAGGAGATGTCAGGAAGAATCGCTCATGCGACAACAGGACTTGTCTTTACTTTGGCTGCGTATCTCCTAAAGTAAATAAACAGTTCTCAATAATTCGTAATTCGCCAAATTTTACAATTTTTCTGGTACTTATAATGCTGGACAAATGTTAACGTTATAAATGTCAACGTTTATATTTCAGTTTCCAACACGTCGGTGTCATTCTTATGGTTCTTCACTATATCAGCGAGGCTTTGCTACACAGCGCTCGTATTATTCACTTTGTAAATCAGAAGGAGCAGCCCACTAAAGGTAAATACAACAATTTAATTCTGTTATTTAATTCACCAATAATAAATGTTTCTTTTCAATCATTTTTTACATTTATTTATTTGTTTTTTCTTATTCAAGTCGTTCTTCAGAAATAAAAGGGTAGAACACTCACAACTACTGCTCCGAAATGAATAGAAATATATTTTGCTCTCCAATCACATTGTTGAAACTATTTTTTCAGTTAATTACTAATTTCACAAAACTGAGATCACAATAATTGTTTTTTTTTTGTTTGTTTTGTTAAACAGTGGCTTTCCTCCTGGCGAACAGCGTTTTTGTTGTCGTCCGCATAGCAACGGTTCTTCTTTCTGCTCTCGTGTTGGTTTACGGTCTTGGTCAATTGGACGATTCGTTTAGTTACGCGGCTGGAAGTTACAACATTCCCTCAGTTCGTTATTCCCTGTTGGGTGGTATCGTAGTTTTCCAGGCTTACTTATTATACGTTTTTGGAAAATACCAATTACGTCGTTCGCGCGAAAGCAGTGCTCCAGTGATTTCTAAAATCAAGCCGAAGCAACAGAGACCGAAGAAGAAGGACGCAAAAAAAGGCACACTCTCGGAGGACGATGATTTACCGGAAGTCGATCAGGCAACCAAGAAAAATCTTCGCTCCCGAACATCCGCAAAAGCGAAATAAGCCAAATCCGTCTCTTCCAATTCTTTTTAACATTTATCCACAGGGATCAAAAATAAAAAGAGAGATTCATTCATAGAGAGAGCCTTCCAAGGCTGTTTTATAAAAAAAAAAAAAAAAAAAAAAAAAAAAAACTATATCTGCGTGCAAATAACAAAACAGTGTTATTTCATCGTCATCCTGTCGTCCAAATCAGGAATTTTCACATTTTCGACATTTCGTTTAACATTCAATGTGACTGGAATATTTTTCAAAAATCTTTTTCATCAAATTAACGAAAATCCCATATCTTTTTTTCATACAATACAAAACGTCCAGGTTATTGTAAAATGCTCTTAAAATAATATATACACAAATATATAAATACAGTTTCGTACAAAACGAGTGGAACACGATAATTCTTTTCGATCGCTTTAAAAATTCAACCATTCAGCCGTTTTTAATGCAACGAGTCCCATTCAAAAGCTGAGAAAATTTGCTTCGAAGTAACAATTGTTTGTTTCCATCGTATCCCAGCAAATTTTCGGATCATCGAGTTTTTGAAGTCATTGGAAAAAGTGATTGTTTTCTAATCGTTTTAAAACCTACTGTTTATATTATAGAAGGAATTTTTTAATATGTAAATACCGCGAAATATCATCGATTGTATTATTCGAAGAACTATTAAAACGAATTATACAAACAAACAAACAAAAGTATAATCTATTATTAGAGATTAAAATTAAATTAGAGATTAAATAGTTACTTTTTTTTCCACGATTTCTTTCCCTTTCTCACGCTCTTTATTTGCGATCGTTGTTTTTTAAATTTTATTTTTTATTTATTTATTAAAGACTAAAATCTTTCAATCCGAGTCTAAAACTTGCAGATTTTTTTTTTGCATGGAAATAAAATGTCACGAAAAACTCATTGAAGAACTAAAGAATTGAGAAAACCGAATATTTTTTGACATTCAGCAAAAAAAAATTCTATTTAACAAATTCACGGAAACAAAATGAACATTTTTGTCATTAATTTAATGATTTTTAATGTAACGTTTTTAATTGATAATTATTATCTGCAGGACCGATTGCCAGAATGAGTGTCGATCAAGTTACAATCTGCATATTCATCACTTGATATTCATTATGAAACTACAAACTGCCGCGATGGAGTCGATAACGAAATTGAATGGAGAATTCCAACGCAGGATAACAGAGGTTTTTTGTATTAAAACTGTCGGTAAATGAGGTGAGTACTCTCGTGTATCCAAAGTTGGCTGGTGGGTGGAAATAAAATCGATATTTGCCAGGACTCGTTATACGAGCCCTTGCTCAAACGTTATATTTAGATATAGGCCTGTGGCCTCGTCACCTAGTCACAGACTGCTCTATATATTCCTTCCCTTTCTTCGTCCTTCTGGCTTTTATCCTTTAGTACGAACTGCAGAGGTGAAATCCATCCGGGGATGAAATTGACGTGCATGCTGAATAATATTTTTCTTTCCACACGTAAAGAATTCTCAATTATTGTTTTTTTGTTGACTGAACCTTTTTTTTTTTTAATTACTTCGTTACCATAAGATAATAATGAAAAATTCTCTTATTTTTTCGCATTTTTGTTGCTCATGTAAAAGTATCCGACTGAAGTAATGAGAGAACTTCCATTTGGAGTTCGTTACGAAGAAAAATTGACCGAAAATTTTACTAATTTTTATGAGGAAATGAAATTTTGTACTTTTGCAAAATTAAAGTCTCGATGTTCCGAGAATATTCAATAGTTCAAGTCACATTTTTTAGTCTGGAATAAATAACGATCTATAAAAGCTTTCATGAATAAAATCGATTGAAATAAAAATAATTTTTTTCATCATGTTTTAGGATTGTTTAGTTTTTTTTTTTTTAAATTCTTACTTTATAAGATATTTTTTTTTTAGGTTTTCGTTTTTCTCGGTGCTATTGAAAAGGTTGGAAAAAGTGTTCTTGATGGAGGAAGAAAAAAAGGAAATCTTCCCATTTGCATAAAACGTTCACGCCAGTCAAATAATTCAATATCGTTTTACCTTTTCAAGAAAATTCACGAAACAAAATCTTTTCACGCGATGCTAAACAGTTTCACACAAAAGCCATTGTAATTTTAAAACGTTCGTACGATCCTGGGGAAACGTCGATTATTCTGAAAAATGAGAACAAATAAAAAATATTGGTTTTTAATGTAAAATTTGTACAAATTACTTTCGCTTCCTTTTTTATAATTTATTTTTTTATTTTTTTATTTCACTTTATCAATAAGGATGCAACATTTGCGAAGCTGAGATCAGAAATTATCGATTAAATTTTGATCTCTTACGCTAGGACAATTAAATATCTTTATCTTTTCTCCTCAAAAACCAGGACCTTATGGAGTTTTCTGAGACTGAATGTTACAAGTCCTTAAGATTCGGACGAAATACGACGATAAAAAAAAAAGGAAAATGCATAGAAATGGGGAGATAGTGCACTTGGAAAAGAGTTGATTGATATCCAGTGGCCAGTTATGCTTTACGTCCCATTTAATGGATTATACGTAACATTGATGTTTTGATCGATTATATAAAGTCCCTCGTTAAAGTTGATAGGTTTCGTATAAAACCTGATGTAGAAACTTCATACACACTTATATATGTCTATAAATTGGAAACATATATCAAATTTTAAAGACACCATTTAAAGTAGACGAAACCATAGAAAAATACTTAATTAAATAAATATCGTTCTCGTACTCTTTTCTTCTTCGTGAATAAAAACTTCGTGAATAATTTCAAAAATACTCTAACGATTCTAACAATCTACACTACAAAAAAAAAAAATTGAAGAGCAATCACAAAAAATAAAGTAGAGATGAAACATCATTTTTTTTCCAAGTAGAATAATTACAACCGTAATTCTTGATTTTTTCAACCATTTTTCTGCAAAATGAAATTAGAATGAACAGTTTATTATATTTCTGGTGTTATTTTTTTTTTTTTTTTAATATTGAATCATGTTAAGAAAATTTCGGAAACGGAGTAAAATGATGAATTGAAAAACGAAGAGCAAAATCATTTCCAATTTCTGTATTTTTACTTTAAAATTGAGAAATTATTACAAATTGTTAAAAAAATAATAATGTTAATGAAATTTTTGTTGAAAAATTTATAAAGCTTTTGTAGACATTCTTGGAAATGTAAAACATTTCTGCAAAGGGTCCGGGAAGCAGATCTTTACACTTAAAAGAGAGATGAATAAAGAAAGCACGAGAATAAATAAAAAGAGAAAAAAAATGATGCTAAGGATACTATTGACAAAAAGTTGAATTTCGAATCCATGAAAGACCAACAAAATTTTTCTTTTCCTTTACTAAAAACTGTCATTTATTTTCACCGTTTGCTTTTGGAGAGCAAACAATGTTATTTCAGAGGACTTAAGGGACGAAAATAGCAGAAAAATTCGTGCGAAATAAAAAATGATAAAAATTATCAATAAATAAATATTTTTTCCTGCATTTTATCTATGCGAACTTCAGTATCGTTTGTTTAACGTACTGTTAATACAAACAAAAAAGCTTTTGAATAAGCACGTTTTATAAGGTATCAACATTTTTTTAAATATCCTGTTTCACAGTTTTTTCGAGTGAAAAATACGATACAATTGGTTACAGCATTGGAAAAAGTATGAGTAGAGGAAAAAAAGGGAAAAGAGCTAGAAAAGTAACGGATGAACGAGGCATGTAAAATTCTGGTTGAATTTAATATTGGACAGAGGAGATGTGGCCGGCTGTGGTCGGACTCGGTCAGTAGTTTACAGCCGAGTGGGTCAGACCAATATGTTCTATATATATATATATATTCGTACGTACTTTTCATGGAATATCTACATTATAAACTCCATGCTAACGTGGTTAATAAATTTTGCAAACTTTTCCACGTTTACCAGATTTTACAACGACCAATATTAAAGCAAATATTAAATATTTGTTATTAATTCTTTCAAATTCGTGCAGGAGAGTGAGATTTTTTGCAATTTTGTGAAAACCATCATTTTTTAATACAAATTCATGGAACGTGTACAATACAACTTTTGAACAAAGTACCAAATTCATAAACGAAAAAAGAAAGAGAGAGAGAGAGAGAGTTTGGAAACTGATAGACTCAAGCATGTAAAATACAATAAAACAAAGAGGTTTTGAAAAATAAAATAAAAAACTTAAAGTTTCATCAAATTTTATTCATTATTACAAATTTTCCTTTGGCCCAACTGTTTCTCTACGAGGATGAAGCAGAAAGTTTCCAAAATCTGTAAAATATTAAATTTAAATGAACAAAAATTTTGATGGTTAATTAATAAATTATTAATAAGTAACATACATTATTCATACTTTAAAGATTTGGGAGAATACGAAATGTTTCCTTAACTCGATGCCACGATGATGACACATATGTTGTTTTTCTGCTTGAAACCGCTGGGGCACTTTAAAGGCTCTCTTTGGATCACGACCGTTGAAAAACGACCCGGAACTATTTTTAATGAATAAATCGGTTGACAATCAACTGACGCATTTAAAGAAGCAAACACAAAAAGTAACGTTGCAAAAAGAATAAAACGAACGCAGGACTCGGGTAAACTCTTCATTGTGATCGCTGAGAAAAAACCTCCAACGTTTGTCTCTAGCGTTAAGATGAACTCAAATGAACTCAACTCATTGCCCGGAACGAAGTATAACTTTTTGTATTAAGCAAAAATGGTTGGATCGGAAAATATGAAGCAACTGTTGTAACGTAGCGTGAAGAGCGATTAAGTGCCACATGGAATAGAGTTGACATTCGATTAATTAGAACGGATTGTTTTTTCTAAGATTTTTACCAACTGCCATCAAAATATGACCGTGACGAACTTTTTTCATTTTCCTATAGCATTATTACGCAACTGTACTGAATTGCATTATTTTTTTTAATGAAATACTTGAACATGCTAATAGAATTTTATTTATAAAGCAAAAAAAATGGACATACTAACAGGACTTGAACTGTACAACGCAACGAACTCGCACAGTGGTACGAGATTTTATTGAATATATTCAATTAATCGTATTTGTCTAGACATCATTTGGAGACGTTGGCTTTTCGAGATAACGAAAAATTACAGTCGAGGAAAATTACAGTTAATTAAAAAAATTAATTTATACCACACGAATTTTTAGATGAATAGACTGATTTTTAATGGCATTTGAATTCATCAAGTCAGCAAACACTGTTTAGTTAATTTCCGAGAACTTTCCATTGTCAAAATTGACACAGAGACGTTTAAGGACTCGTAGCAGTGACTACCCAAGTCGAATGGGTGTTGACGTTTTCGAACAGTTGTTTCCAACGTTAAACACATAATTTAATTAATCGACGCTGGATTCGTCTTGCAGCATATCTTGTTAACATGGAAAAATATTCATAACTATAGATTTGCTTAATCATCAACTGATAATTGCAATATTCCATCAAGTCATATTTTAATCGATATTTTTAAAAGAATAATCCGTATTTTTTAAGCGATTTTAACGCATGAACGCTTATTGTGTTCCTCAAGAAATTCTCTACAAATTCACTGTGTCGATTTTTTTTTAACTTCACTGTTTCAATGTTGCAGTCGATCACAAGAAAACTATGTCATAAACAAATAGCTTTTATTGAAAAATGGACAAGTTTAAAAAAAAATCGACACAGTGAATTTGTAGAGAATTTCTTGAGGAACAGAATAAGCGTTCATGCGTTAAAATCTTTTAAAAAATACGGATTATTCTTCCAAATATATCGATAAAAATATGACTTTGTAGAATTTTGCATTTATCAGTTCGTAATTAAACATATTTTCTCAGTTAACAAGACATCCTGCAAGACGAATTCAACCTCGATTAATGAATTTATGTGTTAAACGTTGCAGACAACTCTTTTAAAAATTTAACAAAGGTTTGTCTTGGGTAGTCACTGCCTTATAAATCCTTAAGGCAAACAACTTATGGGAATATTATACAGCCCGTTACCTATGGTTTCATTCACAATCTTTATATTCCTTTGAAATATTCATTGAAATCCATTGAAATTAGCATTGATGGAACGCAGCGAAAAATATTCATTTATATATTGGTTGAAAAAGAAACGAAACTTCTCTCAACCAAGAACATTTTTGTTCTTGATAGACGTAGCAAACTTTTTCGAAGCCTAAGTCGGTTCCCTAAAAATTTTAAAAACGAAAAAAACAAAGTAAAAAGTCTGAAATATGCAGCCCTGCAATCAAAAGTAACTAAAATGTTAATGATCCCTTCGAATTTCATTTCCTCAAGCTCTATTAATTCGACTTGATTATTTTATTCGCGATGAATTTGCATTTATACAAACGAGAGAGCGGGGGAATTTCTTACGAAAGATACGATCGAAAAGTTGGAGAGAAAAAGTTATTTTTCCTTCTCGGAGTGTTGGCCGTGACACGGGGATTAATATGCAACTGGGTGGACGGAAGTAGAACTCATTGCTTCGAAGTCATTAAGCTCAATCATGATAATTGGATCTTCGGATGTCTTGCAACGGCGCGTATTTAAGAAATCGCTAAGGACATTTTTTTCTATTATTTCTTTTCCATCAAGTCGGCTCAATATTAACATCATTACTTCGTTTCCTGTAGACTAAACGAGAGAAACTCATATCTGTATATATTTTACATTATAAAAAACATATCAAGAAAAACTGCCTCGCGCTCAGCAATCGATGCGCTTATTCGGTGTTAGATTAATAAGTGGTCATCGATCTGAGTACTTTGAAGATCGCCAGAGCGATTCATCGTCCACTGGCACCGCGTGCACAAAGCTTTGATAAAAAAAAAAAAAAAAAACATATTTTTTGTTGTTTCAAAGCTAATTTTTTTGCATATTCCGTTGATTGTCTACCTTTTCTATTCTATAACCGTAATATTTCAGTTTGAATTCTCAGCGTGTTGTTGTTATAAGTGAAAAATTTATTGGGATTTGAAAATAGTCGAAAAATTTATAATAAAATAATATAGATTATCACTTTGGACAAACCTGATATAAAAATTAATACAAATTTAGGTGGGAATTTTATTCAAACGGTTAAATAGTTTGTATGAACGAATTGGTTGGGGTCATAGATCAGGTCAAATATATGCAGGTCTTCCTTGTTTACGTGTGCATTTTTTAACATGTATAAATAAATGTATGATTATATTATTTATGACGTGTGTAGATAAATGTGAGTATGTTCTTATCCGTTGCTACCTGACGGCCACCACGATGTCCCATGATGTATTGATTGGAAGCTGGGCTACAGGTGGCTTTCTAGCGCAAGCGCCTCACAACCCTGAGGATATGAATAAGCTCACTCTCACCCTGTCTCTCTTTGACCATATTTTACTATCTCTTTCTCTCTTCTTCTCTCTCTCTCCCTCTCTCTCTTTCTCTATTTCTGTGTATCTATGTCTTCAACCCTGTAGCTTAGTCTCCCTTATTAAAATCCCCCATGATGCCGAGCAATCGTTACCCATTTCCGAGGCCGCAAGTACAAGCAGCTCGCCAGCCGAGCATCAGTTTTCAAAGCTCTGGCCGATGACTGATTATGTTTATTTATTCTTTCACATACGATAAAATTGCGATAAAACATTATATAGCGAGCAGCAGAGAAGAAAATATGAGTTTACATCGTTTGGAAACGTTAGAATTTATCTTTTTTTTTTTTTTTTTTTTGTAAATGAGGTCATTGACTTGTTTTATTGGATGTTTCATAGGAGATCCAAACTAATGCCTTTCTATGACAAAATAAATACCAGAGGCCACAGAGGCTAAAAAAAAAACGAGTCATGGCTCCTCAGGGACATCGACTTCGATCGGCAATCGGTGCACGCTGAACTTAACTTTTTTTTCGGTGGCGAGAGTTCATTAATGTCATCAGTTTGTTTGAGGAATTTCTTTACTGCCAGTGTCTGCCATGGAACACGTGTCTGGAATCAATTATTACTTCAATTTTGCATCTTCAAATTCAACAGTACTGTTCACGAAAAAATCGAAGAATTGTACACCCTCCTAAAGAGTTATACATCCCTGAAGGACGATAATAAATTAAAAAAAGTAATAAAAAAAACAACGTGTTTTGTAATATGAAAAATTGTTGAGAAAAATTGATGAGAAAACAACAAATTGTTGACACTTTGAAAAAAACACATCGAGGAATGGCCTGGAAAAAAGGTGAGACATATACAATTGAAAAAGTAATCAAGCAAAGAATAAACACAAATTTGTGTTACCTCTTGTTGATCAAAAATTTATAAAATATGTACTTATTTGAATTTTTTGTTAAGTAATAACTCTGTTTCATATATTAATGGGAAACGCTTTAAAAAACAAAAATTAACGACATAGGGACACATGTGGCTGTAAATTCAGAACCTCATTAAAAAAAGGTCCATCATAATTGACACATTTATTAAAGTTCCTGTGAAAAAGTGATTCGCCAATGACAATTAAGTTTTTGAACGGAAGTTATAAAATTTTTACTACTCAGTTAAGCCAAACATCGATTAAGAGGTTTTAAGGGATTTAGCACTTTTCGATCTTTCTACGAATGAATAACATCTACGAATGAATAACGAAAAGAGCTGAAAAAGTTGTACGTACGACTGTATAAAGTGTAGAAATTCGTATATAAATATTGCATCGTCCTGCTAAATATATACAAACGATAGAATCGATAATTGGAGCAATAATCAAAAGGAGCCTTTTGCAGTTATGTCCTCGAAACTTTTTCACCCCTTCCTCCCTTTCTATTCGTCGTGCACCAGTTTTTCTCTTAATTTTCTACGGTGGCAGATGTTGAGGAACGGAGATAGAAGGGTGAGTTCAAGATGTGATGGTGGTGGCGAGGGCGGTATAGACGTAAAAAATTCACGAGCTAAAAGGTCATTGAAACTTTTTAATCGAGATACCGAGTTTTCTTTGCTGCTGTTTATGCTGTTGCAAAAATGAGGGAGGGGCGGGGGGTGTTTTAATCGTTCTAAATTAAATATATTTCTAAATATCGTCGATTTCTAAATATACAAAAATTTCTTATAGTTTCGCAATGTTGTTTTCACCACGAAAAACTCGTATTTAATTATTTTAATAGTTTGTAAAAAAAAAAAAACAAAAAACAGTTCAAAAAGAATAAAAACACAAAGGCCTATTTATTCCAATTTATGTCATATTGTTTCAAAATAAGGTACAATGTCTAAATGGTAATTTAATTTTGAGTTTGCTGTGATCTTTGATCGAAATTTATGCAAATCTGCATTGTTCCAACAAGAGATTTTCAATCTAGTTGGAAAATATTGCTATATTTTAACATGATGAATATTTGCATGCAAATGGGTTTACGAAGTATCTGTTTTCTCTCAGCTCTCTGTCTAGGTATCTATAATTTATCCTTCTCCCATGTCTCTTTTCCTGCTCCAGACCACATGAAGACACATAGTTTAAACGCGAATTTATCGCCAGCAAGAATAATCCTTCGAATCGGATTCATCCAAAATCTATACCTGACTCGCAATTTCGCAATATCGTTTTCTTCATGCGAGTCAATTTGTACACTGAGACTAAATCTACCGAAATTCCATAACTGCAAATATAATTATTTTAATGGTAACTTTTTACATAAAAATTTAAAATCACATTACATTTCAGTGTAACACGATTTTTTAATCCATTCTGAAATATTTTCGACCAACAAATCTGTCATTTTTTTCCACTTTAAATATAATCATTTCTAAACGACGAGGAAATATTAATTCGCAGATTGAAAGCGAGCTGAAATGTGGGTCGACTCAGGAACCCTCGGATTTATATTATAGTGGAACAATTATTATAATTTGTATATTTATATAAAAACGTTTGTTTTTCTAAGTAAAATATAAAGAGATGTTGAAAAACTATGACGACGTAATCGAAAAATGTTGACCGTCATGTAAAGCCGACTTTACAAGGGATTTAATGGCATTTAAATGATCATACTGGATTGGGATTCCTTGTACATAATTCCCACATGCTGACAATGGTAAATGGATACTTTGTGTAGGTGGTTACATTGCACACAGACATTTTGCCAACCAGCCAACCACTTAACATCAACGACCACTCGTTTGGATTTACTACACTCAATTACCCCTCGTCTATAACCATTTGTATATTTATATACATCGGAACACAATTGATATACGATGTTTTGTTTTCGGAGATGATGGGCTCTGAACCATCGGTAAATGTGGAATGTCACCATTACGAAATTTCATCCCTTTTATTCGAACAGTGATCATCATAATATTTTGATTTTTACGTCTTTTCACGATATTAATCGTTTACAAATATGCAAATTAAGATTACAGAGACTAAATTACCAGAAATTTTAATTGTTATCTAAATACAAAGTATTTTTGTTGATAAAAATCGATAGAAACTGAAATATGTATGTGTCTATGATTTTTATTTCCAAACAATTTGTTTTTGTCATAAAGTCTGAATTGTTTGAGTAATTTTTTGACAGATTGGGACCAAAAACGGATATTGAAAGATGCAAGTCAATTTGTGGTCTTCAGTTTATTTTTCGTTATTGATTTAAACAATTTAGATGAATTTCTAATTGGATAATGAATGGTCGCTTGATTTTCAAATGACATGGGCACAGAAAGTAAGAAATGTACGAACAACAATTGATTAAAATTGAAATATAACGACACGGGCATTCGACTGAAATTCTGGAATTCTTTATTTTTTGCAACAAAAACAAATACGTTACGTCATCGACTTTTTTCTTCACTGTACAAAATAACTTTTCTCTTGGGTGGTAATTTGTTATTCGAGTTGAAAATATGCACTTGAACTTCATAAGAAAATTCTGGAAAATGTGTCACGTTGCATGTATTTTCTACAAGTAAAATTTCATAAACAATGAAATTCAGGATTTTTTTTTCTCTCTTGATATACTTGACACTATTTTATTTGCCTATTAATATGATATTTCAGAAAATATGAGGTGATAAAATTAAATAATATCGATAATGGTATATTTCCTGGGTTTTTAATTTTGAAGATAAGAGAATTTTCTTTTTTTTTTACCCTCTTAGAGTTCACATCATTTAATTCGAATATAAACGTCGTGATCGAGTAAAAATCTTTGTTATTATGACTATAAATTCCATCACCATTGAACACCCCTTAACTTGGTCCAATGGTTTTGTTGAACAGAATCTTCAGGATTGCGATATAGAGAACTCAAGGTCATAAGAGTGGCAAAACTCTCAGCGCGAGACCGGAAAGCGATATTCCCACAAATCGCTTTTATATTGAATCGGCGCTTTGCCAGAAAGAGTGAGAGGGTTGGGAGGGGGAGGGGGGGGGGGAGGGAAGATAATAAGAGACAGAAAGTAAGTACTCGTCGTTCTTGCCGCAGGTCGACCTGGATTTCCCGGGCATCCAGCACGCTGTATTTTCCGATATCATCCCCATATGCTACCCTCGATCGAGCTTTTTTTTTACCGACTCATAGGCATGTGTTTCTTGTCTTAAAGACCCTTATTGGAATGTCTTTATCGTATAAGAACGAGAAAGATAACGCGGATAGAGAATTAAAGAGGAAACGACTTCAGATTTTCAGCTGTTACAAATATACAGTGACGTACAAAACGAGTGAAATGAAATGCTCGATTTCGTTTGATCAGAAAATTTGCTGTTCCTTAAATTCGAGTTTTCACCAAATACGAAATTTATAGAATAATTTGTCAGCTTCCAAATGAAACTTGTTGCGTTCCAATGGCTGATGGATTACCTTTTCGTAGGAGACAGCAAAAAAAAATTGACGTGTTTCATTCGTTTTGTACGTTACTGTATATTTATTTTTCCAATTACTTTTAATATTAATGTAAATATTTATAAAGTTATGTTATTTATTTGAATTTGGGTTATAATTGAACGATAATTTTAGTCCCATCAATAATTATGATAACCAATAATAATGTATGGAAAATTTATAAACGATAACATGCAATTTGCATACTAATGTTGAATGTTTAATGAAAATGACAAAATAGAATAATTGAAACATATGTGACGAATAAATGACGATAATTAAGTTTGTTGTTTACTCATTTGAATTGTCTATAAAATGATATTATTTAAACAAAAAGTAACGACGATAATAATCAGATAATAATAATAATATTTGTTTGAAAATAAATTCTCGAGGATAGCAGTTTGCCGAACAGATTTTATTCTCTTGGTTCTTTCATCACACTTCATTTTTCATGTTACTGGTGAAAAAAAATTTCCTGACCCCGCTATTTCGAGCATTTTTCCTTGCCATAGAATTTTATATACATTTTTTGGGCGTATGTATACGTTCACGTGTGTAAAGCGTATGGATATTTCATGGAAGAGTACAAAACCGCCTGGTCTATGTCTCAAAGAAACACGAGATCTCAGGGATGAAAATAAAGTGTGGAAAATCGCGTTACGTTTTTTTTTTCTCCCTGCATCTTTCAGAACCTCATCGTTATTATTACGCACGCTCACTCAGTTTAACGCAGTCTGACAGTGTGTACGTGTTGATATTTTTATTACCCCCATCGTAAATTACAAATACTCACTCTTGGGTGGGAATCGATATGAATAAATGTAAGTACATGATATGTTTGTAACGTCGATTTATTCGTTTGGTTCTTACACTTTCCTAGAAGCTAATCGATCTATTTTCCAAACGTTATAAACTACATTTTGTTTTTATTAGAAACAGTAAAATTAATATAAACACAGTAAGACATTTTTTCTCCTACAAAATCAAATAAAATTGTGAGATGTAATGAAAAAAAAAAAATGGTTTTATGTGAAAAATATATTATAGAAAACAAATTTTTTCAATGAATTTCATTAAAATCACATTTTCTTCATATTGAAGATTCGTTTGAAGAAAATTGGAACTAATTCATCATGTGATCTTGAGAGAAGAGACACTGACAGCATCGCAACGTAGTCACACGTCATTTGCTCAGTGAAACAAGCCAACGTTAGGGTCGACTAATCAAATGACGAGCGACTATGCTTCTGTCCATTTCTCCTTTGATTGAGAAGATCATAAATTAATATTTCTTCCAATTGAAGGGTCGTTCAATAAAATAGATTGAAAAAGTCGATTTAACGTGTCTGTTAAATTTCCTGAAAACGTTATTTTCGTATACAAATATTCTTTGGAGAACTGGAAAGAATTCTTTATTCATTTATAATTCAAATGAATAAGTGCCAAGATTTTTTTTCCTCATCTGGAAATGGAGTCAAGTTTGATTTTTTAGTTCTTTCATTTCCTACAGTATTCCCAAGTTTGACGTTTAAATTTCCCCTTACATATCATTTAAAAAGTTACAAAATTATCATTCCAGATACGGCAGATTGATGCGTACCTCAAATACTGTTCGATTTTGACGTAGACGGAGAATACTGTTTTTTTCTTCTCTTTTTACTGCTCTACGTCATCAGAATAAAGAAACCAAAAAAGTAATATGTATATATATTGACAGAAGAAAAATTAATAACGAGGGATGAGTGCAGCGCATATTTCAAATACCATTTTAATTTAAAGGAAGATGAGATACATTACAGGAGAAAGAATGTCGAAAATTGGGTGAAAATGTTGATGAATTATAAAGGTTTAATCATTTTAATCATCAAAGACAACGAAATTAAGGAATTCTTCAAAATTTGATACGATTAGAAAATAGCAGCAGAAAGTGACTTTTGCTTGAGGGTGCAGCAGGTAAATTGGAATTGATGTTAACGTTAATTATGTTAAATTATTTCCCTTAAATTTAGGCGGCAAAACTGAATTTGAACATTGAGGTGATCTGATTTTTGAAAAATGAGGTAAATCCACGTAAATCAACGTTTTATTTTTCTGCAGATTCAATCGCAAATGTTAATTAAGAAAATGTTTCTGAACCTCAATTCCTCGAGTAGTTTTCATGATTTTGATTTTACGACATCGAAACACGATAGTATTGGTAGTTTTGTAAAAATTGAGCTGTTCGGAATACATAGAGAATGAATGTACGTCAAAAATCTACAGCATGTTGTCAAACAATGAAAACCTCAGATTTTCAAGAGTAATTAGATCATGAAAATCGGGCGAAATGGGGGGTCTCGTGCTGGTACATAAAGTGCGAACCTCAAGCTTACGTGCCGGTGCCCTGGGAAGGGTGGAGCGTGTTCGCCCCCCGCTCTGCGCGTTTTCTTGCTTGTGTATCGGATTTGCTGTCAATAATATAAATAAATAATATCTTATGGATTGCTGATGTATCAGAGAGCAAAATTGCTTGAAACATTTTTTTTTTTTCCACAATTTCGCGATCCACTTTCCCTGAAAATTTTAGACGTTGTTTTTTAGACACTCAGTATATACGTAAAAATGACGCGTGTTGTGGGAGATGAGAATAGACACGCGTATAGTGTATAGTCAGTCTAAAGCTCGGTCTAAAGAGATTGGGGCGGTAAGGGATGATTTTTTGAAGAATAGGGGCGGCGAGAAGCTCCCTCAGGGCGCCTGCGCTCGAACCACGCCGTCAACTCTTCGTTCTCCCGTTTCTCTCCTCAAGCGCGCGATCTCTGAGCAGCATTCACGAGACCGCGGACTTTGTCGAGAACGAATCAGTCCTGCCGCATCACCAATACGCGCCGCACAATCGTGAGTAAAAAACTTGCTTTTTTTTTCAATTTATCGTTCTCCACGTTGTTTTTTAACATCTTGTACATTATTATTAGAAGAAATTCAAGGGACACAATACTCGTGTACATTCATGCATTTGAATACAAATCAAATCTCCGAATTTTCACGTTTTCAACCCTTTTTTCCGAAATCATTTGAAACCGCGTTATTTTTTCACCAGTGTGTCATGCGTTGCAATTTTTCCATCAGAATTTAAACAATATTTTAACCAGTGTTTTTAAATCCAAAGTTTCTTGTCGTTCTTTCAAAATAACTTCAGGTCAATTCAAGTGATTCAACAAGAAAAATATGCACAGGAATTAATGAAGAAAAAATATGTAATTCCAATGACTTTTTATCATTATGTAGAATGGGAACTGCAGAGGAAAATACATTGAAATTTTTCTCATAACGATTAATAACAAAATAATTTCAATTTGTAATTCATATTATTAAAAAAGCAGGTATTGTTATTTAAATGTAAAGACTGTAAACATTTTGTTTCGTGAATATTAGTTCCACGTTATGTTTGAAACCATGAATGTTAATTTAACATGGCAAGGAGTGAACGATGTTATAAATTTATTTGACAAACATTTGTAGGGTCGTTACGTAGGGTATTTGATTATGGCTCTCAGATATTTAAGATCCGGCTGAGGCATCAGTCCTCGATAAAGTTGACCAAAGCTATTGCTAATCAAGTTCGTAAAACAAAAAAAACAGAAGAGTTAATTAATTATCTGCAGACTCCCATTTTATTTCGGATTAACCCTAATTTTAAAAATACCTGACCAATAACTATAGTGATAAATATAAATAAACTTGCCACTAGTGTTAAATATTAGACGTAATTTAAATGTCAATGAAATTAATTCAATTATTAATCGTAATTATGTGAATAATATGGTAAAAAAATAATGATGAATATTCGCTCGGGGTTTAGGTTTCAAAAAACATTGTGAACAACTTTGATTCACATCCTGGTATCACGGCGTAGTTCCACTTTATTCAGAAACCAAATTTTAAATTGGATAATTAACAAGGTTCATGCGCCATATTAATTATAATTTATATACAAAGTAACGGCAAAATCATGAGATACAATTTTTTCCTAGATCATTTTTTGAAATTTTACGTGAATCTTTTTGAGCGTCGTATTATAATGTGTCAAAAATTTGAGAAGGTTTTACCGTCTGGTTATCGAGATATTCAGTGTTTAAAATGACAACTTTAACATGAAGTCTTATGGGAAGTTACGAAAAAAGACGATTTTTCACAACAAATAACTCGATTTCTAGACGGTAAAACTTTCTTAAATCTTATCCACAGCTGCGTATGATTGTTGAGAAGATTCGTACGAATTTTAACCAATTAAACTTGGAGTTCATCAAACACATGAGAAACGATCGAACCTCCTTAAATGATCATTGAATGAAGTTTGGTCATTGAATGTGACGAATACAATTTGCATAGAAATTCAAACGATTTGGAGTAAGTTGTGTAAGCAGGACCTTTAAGCGAGCCTTTAAGATCGCAGCAAATGCACACGGTCACGCTCAATCGAGCCCTCAGTGCCTACACGAAACTATACCACGAATTAATCGAAGCCTCTAATAGCGATTTGACGATCTGTACCAAAGTCTCAAAATTTGTGAGGGTCATTGAGGTCATTTGTTGCCTCGGGGGTAGTTGGCCAGGATCATTAATGAAATTGGAATACGCAGCGAGCTTTAAACCTTATGGGGTACGTTCTGATACAACATTTATTATTTCGTCGTTGTTCGCAGCTCGTACAACAGAATTAATACATCATCATTCGAGCTGTGTATGTTTACAGTAATTGTGGTTAAACCCAAACGAGAATAATTGGACATACTCGTGAGCGAATAATTGGCCTGCAAATAATTAGTGACGAGTGGTAAATGAATTAATTGGCAGGTTTTAAATAATGAAAAATACACTGTTAATATCAAACGATGATAAAAGTCTGAATTCTGAATGGGGGGTGTCTTTGATTTAACTCTAAATGATAATTAGCGTGAATGGTAATTGTTTTAAAGAAACAACGTAATGAACATTGCACTCTTTTTTTTTTTCAATTATCGTCGTCAAGTTAAAAATTTTTCTTGAGTTTCGATCTCTTCGAAAAATTACCTTCTTCCATCGGCAACATAAGACAAGACGAGAAGAGAGAGAGAGAGAGAGGGAGGGAAAAAAAGGGTTGGAGGACTCTGAGTGGTTCTGTTGATCGGGAGCTACGTTTTATGGTCGCCATTATTTAGCGATAAACGTTCCTGGCTGGCGTTTACTGCAGATAAATTATAAAGTGTCCATTAAATCAGCGAGCTCTAGATTCAAGAAGCGCTGTCATTACACTCGTAAATGTTTTTTTTTTCTTCCTTCATTCATCAAATTAACAGTGGAGCCCATATGGATGTCAAATTTACGAAGGATTTATTTCTGCGGAATTATATATACGTTCGTTGAAGCGATATTTAATTTGCTTTGAAATGGCGCAACAATTTGTCAACTTTTGATCAAGTTGATTCATTCAATTTGAAATAAAAATTTATTTGAGGCCGGAAATAGGACGATCATCGGGACAATCCTTTTGTCGTTAATTCAAAAATATTTGACACTTTTTTCTTCAATTGAAAATATATGAAATTTTATTAGTTTTACAATCAACAGTTTATTCTTCAATGTCCTGGCAATTTTTTACACCATTTTTTACTTACATAAAATTAAAGTTACATACTCAAAGCTCAAAATTTACTTTCTCATCATTTTTCTGAATCGTACTCTGATGCTGCAAGAGCATATTTTAATCAAAGTTTGGTGATAACGTTATAAAAACACTTCAGGCAATCCAGAGCAGCAAACTTTCAGAATTTATACGATTGATCTTTCCTCGTAACATGAGTTTTTCCATCAAAGAGTCTACTTTCCTGTATGCACACACTTTTTCATGCATACCTCTTGGTATATGCTTTGCAACTTTTTTTTTTTTTTTTTGCGTACATAGCTTGCATTGATACGTTTCAAAATACTTCGCGTGGAGACGTCGAAGCCGACGAAGTCATAGGATACGTAAACAAACGACTCGATTTTGCAACGATAGAAAGACAAACAAGAAAAATACGAAACCTCAATTGCCTTGCTGTTCAAAATTCAACGTCACGAAATCAAGTTTACGTTTTCTTACATGACAAATATTTACAGATTAATATTACAACAGAAAATGCACGTTTCGTTTCAATTTTTTGGTCGACAGCTTTCGTATGAATTTTCATTTGTACAAACTGTTCTTCGAACTTTTATAACTTTTAATTTTAACTTTTTATAACAATTCAATTGAAATAAATGAATCAGTAAGTTGTCGTATTGAGTTCAATTATAAAGTTTCACTGTATTTCAAAGCTTCGGAAATAATTGATTAAATGGAATCTGACTTAAATGAAAGATATTTAATGAAAATGATAAAAAATTCAAATTATTCAATAAATTACAAACAAAATTTTTATCGATAAGAGACTTTTAATTAATGGAATAATTTTTAATTACTAGCAACATTAAATCAGATTTTTAGTTCGAATCAAATTAAATTATATTTATTCACGCAAATACGACTAATATTCTCAAGAATTTGTTAAATCTTGTGATCAAATATTCACCAACATTCGATGGAAATGAAAATTCATTTAAATCGATCGACTAAAATTTTGACACACGTCAAAAAACATTTCTGTTACACTTTTACTTCAAATCCGATAAATAATTATGTATATTTGCTAAAATGAATAAAAACGTGATTCCCGATTCGTAGTTCAAATTCTCTAATAAAATAATTGCAAGTTAAATCAATAAATTGATATTAAAATTCTAATGTTGGGTGAAAAATATTTAAAAAATTATTTTTAATACAGCTGACTATTGGATTCGTGGAAAAGATGTTTCATTCATTGGCAACTGGATTTAGATACTGACGTATAAAACAAGGCTCAGATAGCATAGAAAACGCCATGTGTGTTTTGACATGCCCTGGTGGTGTACACGTGGGATTGGAGCAGTTTTCACTTACTCTTTTCCTATCTTCTCCCTCCCTTCTCCTTTCGCCCTCCCTCTTTTTTTCTCTTTTCGTCTGATACTCTCGGTTTCTATCTGCCTTTTTTTTTCACAATAGAGTTTCGGTACCTCATTCAATAGCAACTATCTAATCGTGACCATTCGCGGAATGGAATTGATTGTCCCCTGGAGAAAAAGCTTCTCACCGACAAAATACAAAACCTTATTTCATGCACGAACCGATACTATTTTTATTTTTTATTTTTTATATCACCCTTGACTCGTATACTTGCTTCTGTAAAAATAACACGATAAAATCATCGGAAAAGAATATTTATTTTGTTGTGAATTTGGTAATGTTTGAAAAAACATGATTTTCAAACAAAAAAATATTTTTTAAATTGATAAGTCACTAATTCAAAGTTGTTTGGTTTTTTTGGGTGATATTAGAGTTTAAGATTAGTAGAAGCATGACAAAAAAATTGAAAGTTTAATGCTATTATGGTGAGTAGATTTTTGACAGATTGCCTGTGTACGAGACAAAATTGAAGAACTAACCTGACAGAGTAGTATTGGACTTGTTTTGAGGACAAATGTTGGAATGTTGAAAGAGAAAATTGGTTATTTGCACAACTAAGATTCACGATCGTACGAGGAGGAAAAATGGGTGTGGGTTATAGACAAGAAACCTGAATTTTCTTATCTCTTGTCAAAATGTTGCTTTGTTCATTGTTTTTGCATGAAAAACTTATGCTTTTGAGTCGTATTTCAACTTCTATATTCAATTTTCTTGTCAGAGAAGGGGAAAAAAATAGAATGTAAGACGAGTCAAGCTTTAATACCTCCTTTGAAATTTTCTTCAAAGTCGCGTGGTCTATCAGAGCACCTCAAAACATTTTTATTTTTTTCAACTTCTCAGACATCTTTCTCATCCCTCTTTTTTCCTCACTATACCTTCCTGCTGTATATCGTTCTTGAAAAAAGCTCGTATTACCAGAGAGAAAGGGCTTTTTCAACAATGGTCGAGCGTTCTCGTTCTCTGTTTTCCTTCGATTTTTATCTATTTCTTACTCCCTCTTTCTATCTCTACCTGCCACATTATCTTCACTGGGTCTCTCCCATCGATATTTTATACTAGAGAGAAACTGGTTCAAATCGTTATACTCTTCCACAAACGACAGCTCTCCCCCCCCCCCTGCTCTCCTTCCTATCTCAATCACGACATGATTGGCGTAACAGAATGATATCGAGTTTTCCTCTCTCTGCTCTCTAACCACCCCTCCCCCAAAAAAAACAAACAAACAAAATCGAATCACTAGAAACAAATGAATAACGCGTGTTTATCAAAATCTGCTTTTTAGTTACTACGGTTCTGTGTACGTCAATTTCTCAATAACAACCTTACCGAATGATAGCGATATTGGAAGAGTTCATTTTCCAATGAATCGTCAATTTTATAAAACATCGAGATATCGTCGTTATTTACAGATGTAAAAATAAACAGCTGAAATGATTGGACATTTTGTAACAATTATATCAATAACAAAGAGAATTAAAAAAAAAAAAAAAAAAAATTACAAACAAAGGTCCCTAAATATGAATATTTTAGTGAATTTTTTTGTCTCGTGTTACATTTTGTTTTTTGTTGTTCGAATATATTATAATGTAAGAAATGGATAATCGGAGGATTGTGATCGGGGTTGTCAACAAGAAAATATTTCAGCCCAGATAATTATTTATTTATTTATTTTTCATTTATTTGTTACTTTATGAATAAGTTTTTCCATGACTAAACTGATGGGGTAAGTGAATGAAAACAGTGATTTTGGAGTGGCTCAGTAGAAGAGCTCTTCCGACCGTTTTCAATGCTCTCTTGAGAGATATTTCCGCTTCGTATGCTTCCGGTTGAATGGGGAACAGCATGAAATTCAGTGTTCTGCATTCCGGCTGCTCAAGAGCTCACTGTGCACATCGAGCAAGCCAAGGAGCTCGTTTCCTCCTTGTGGAAGTCGAAGTTTCACGCGGGGATGAAAATGATGGAGGGTAGTCACGTCGGGGTTGGGAGGTCAGGGTGCCTTCGAGATTTTCATGAAATCCGATAAACGCTGCGGCATTCGAAGACAAACTTGTTCTCCCTGCTTATGCTATTCACTCCCTATTCTGCGAAGTACATATTACACTATTTGCTGATATACAATTTGTGCATGATATGTGCTGCCGTATACAGGATTCTCTTCGATGTCTTTAGAAACATCGAAAAAATAACATGAATCCCAGAAATCCATGCTCTATTTATTTGCGGCATAAATTGGAACGCATAGCCCGTTGACACAGATAAATATAATAAATAGACATTATAAAATATATCCAGAGGTTTGAAAGCAAATTTTAATCATCTTAACGAGGTTCACGCGCCATAATAATAATAATATACACAAAGTAACGGCAAAATCATCGGATACAATTTTTCCCAAGATAATTTTTCGAAATTTTGCGTTAATCTTCTCGAGCATCGTATTATAATCTGTTAAAAATTTGAGAAGCTTTCACCGTCTAGTAATCGAGATATTCAATATTTAAAATCGCAACTTTGATACGAGGTCTTATGGGAAGTTACGACAAAAGACGATTTTTAACAACAAATAACTTGATTTCTAGAGGGTAAAACTGTCTTAAATTTTACCCACAGTTGAGTATTATCGTTAAGAAGGTTCATACGAATTTTAAACAATTAAAACGAATTTAAAACATCGAAGATAACAAAATTTACGAATTTCGTCAAAATTGCATTCGATCACAAAATATAAAAGAGTGACGTTTGATTTATAGGATAGAATTAGTTAATTGGAATAAATTTTAACGTAAAATATGATGCAACACGATTTGTTCTTGTAGTTTTAAAATAATTAATACAAAAACTGTAACTAAACATAACGTTTTATAGTTATTGGTGATTTTTTGAATTCTAACAGAAGTTTTGCTGTACATTTGTGAAACTATCTAATTAGTAAAATATTGGCATAGTCGTTATTAGATTAATGAAATACGAAATGGTGTACAGAACTCATCAAATCAATAATAATGATCATCAGCATATTGTAGATTTGATTTGATATTTGCATTATTCCATGAAATAATGGGCAGCATCGTTTGTCAGTCAAATCGTGCTGATTATCAATAAACTATAATGAAAATTAATCTCTCTGTTTCTGATGCGTTCTGTTAAGTCCATTAAATTTTCCCTCGATGGTTAAATAGCTCTCAATTTTTCTCTCAATTTGGCAAGTAACGTTGAGACTCAACACAAAAGACGAACAAACTTTGGGGTGTGAAAATGGTTTTTTTGACCGCCTACATTTTCAGGTCCGTTGGTTCGTATAATTTCGTTTCGTGGTACGGAAAGTTATGTCACAATTGAACGTAATTGTTTTGCGCGACATAGACTTTTCATACGGAGCAGTTTCATTTTTTCAAGTTTTTAATTAATTTTCCTTTGGGCACCACAAACGGAATAATAAATTTTATTAAGTTTTCGTGAAATGCAAAACAGAAGAAAATCGTTTTGGTTTAAAACTTTGCGTAGTTTTTGAAAGTTTATTGATTTTAGTTATTTTTAAATATTTATTCTTTTCAGATATAATTGAATTTCAGTTTTTAAGCAAAATAAAGGATCAGGAAATTAACGTTCAATTCTTAAGAGACGGTTTACTGTTCGAGTTCAAACTTTATGTATAAAAAGGAAAAAAAAAACAACAACAACGACTTATACATTAAATAAAATTGCTAAAAAATTATGTATTTGTGAAATAAATTTATTTGGCATAAAAGACTTTCCGTATTGACGTACATTTGAGGGTTGGAGTAAAAAAAAAACGTAGAAAACCGTAAGAAATTGTGAAAGGGGGAAAAGATCGGAAAAAAAGGAGGGAAAAACCGTGATGTGTGAAATTTCTGGTTCTGAAGATGTATACAGAGCACGTGCTTGATTGTTAAAAGTCAACAGAGAACGAAAGGAAACCGTGAATGGAAATGAAAAAAAAATGAGAAATAAGAAAAAAAGAA
The DNA here is from genome assembly GCA_948107755.1 of Campoletis raptor. Lineage (NCBI taxonomy): Eukaryota > Metazoa > Arthropoda > Insecta > Hymenoptera > Ichneumonidae > Campoletis > Campoletis raptor. The sequence continues at coordinate 5,609,326 of OX403630.1, read as the reverse complement.
GCTATCAAACGTGTAAGACGTCACGTAGAGGAGGGTGAAGAAAAAACCTTGTCAATATGTTCAGTTGCTTCGCCCTGCAAGTACGAGGGTGAAAAATCCGTGACCTTCGAGCGACCCCGAACATGCAGCCCTAGTAGGAAAATTGCTAAAAGGGAGAACGAAGGACAATAATAAAAAGTACTCTTACGTATAACGTCACGTAAAGCTTTAGTGCCAAATACTATACACGGACACAAAGACTTTTCACACTTTATACTCGTAGTCCCATGCTTTTTGTACTTTTTTTTTTCCACATCGCATTAATCACAATACAAAATCCTTCGGTCTTCTAGATTTTTTCATTATTGTCTCTTGTTTTCCGCGGCTTTTTACGCTTCGAGGATTTAAATTTTCATCATTATGTGGATTAAAAACATTTCCATATATAAATATCAAATAAAATAAAATAATAATAACGACGTATTTTCGGTCTTTATTTCATTTAACTCTAATGAAATATATATAACAACGAATTATATACGAGACAATAAAAAATTTCGATAATCAGAGGTTTTCCTTATTCGGTTTTTGTTTGCTTTCTCGTTTTTTATGAATGAATAATAAAAGTACTGACGTACGGATAGGACGAAGCAAATAGTGACTTATCATCCTTCCCTCACAATGCTCTGGGGCCAAAAACACCATAACGTTGGAAAAACGTGCTGGGCTGATGTTTGTTTAAACTGTTCTGGTAATTTATGCTCGAAATTTACGGTCCGAAAGAAACTTTGTTTGCTCTTAGGGGATGACCACGCGACAAATTTTTTACCCGTTTATCTGATGCTTCGAAATAAATGTATGGTCTTAAAATATATGTTAAGTAGCTTGTGGGTCATCAGACCTTCAGGATTATCTTTTATCAGTTTAAACACGAATCTCTTATTTTATATCATTTTTTTATAGTAAACAAAATCTATGTTTAAATGTTTACACAACTTTATAATATACTCTGTAATTCACGCAATGAATATTCACGAAAATCAAAAACATTATACAACTAAGTAGTTTAAAACAGAGTTCATAAATCTTTCATATTTGATTAATTATTTTATTTATTAAATAGATATGAAATATTCACACGAATTTGAAAAATTGTATGAGGCAAAATGTGGCTTTCATGAGTTTGCACAAAATGAATTCTACGTGAAAACGATTGGAGTTATTCTTCGAAATCATTCATCAATCTGTCGATTATTTATTACTTAACGAATTTTATTATGTATGAAAATTCACTAAATTGTATAAATAATAGCCATGATTTCGTGGTTGCGGTGTGGGGCTTGATCCAAAATTAAGCACCCTCGAGCAAGGTCAATACTTGGTTGGGTGACCGCTTAGCCATGGATCGACTTGCGTATCAATCGCTAAGTGGGAGCCAGTTTTTCTGGTTTTCTGAAAATGATCGAAATGATTTTTTTCCAAGTCCCACATTGCGGTTCAACAGCATTTTGGTACTTTCGTTTTCGGTCACGTTCTCAAAACTCTTTGGTTAAAATAAAAAACCGAAATGAAAAACCTTGAGGCGAGTCAGTGCCACAAACGCGTAGTCATTTAAAATATATGCGGAGCCACGAATTGCCATCCCCTAGAATTTTATACGCTCGAGTCTGTGGATGTCCACGGGGCAATGAGAAGCACGAACGTGTGGAAAAACTTTTGTTCCAAGTACACAGAGTCCGGGACAAAATGTGATAAAAAGATAACTTACGAATGTTGTTTAACGAATATTTATTTTTTACGCTGAACATCCAACTCTCAAACGTTGCCGTTTACGTACCGAATGATTATTAGAAAAAAAAAAATGTATGAAACAAAAAAAAACTCAAATTGTTTCTCATTATTTTCACTTATTTCAAGAATACAATTTTTTCTTCTATCGCAATCTGTTTTTTGTTTTGTTTTTTTCAACAAAATATTTTCATTGAAATACCTGTCAACAGTTTAATTATCTTCTTCGTCTCAAGGATGCCATAAAAACTCTCGAGGCACGAAGGTACAGTGTTGAAAGACGATATAAAAAAAAAACTTTTGAATGAATTAATCGATAATTTATCATCAAGTACACGTTTAATTATTCCAGCCCATGTTTCACCTTTTCATCAGTCAAATTAAATACAAATTAATGGAGTGTGAGTGTGAATGAATATCAAGTTACTTACAAATTTGATTAAGCTTGAATTCTTGTCTGAACGAAAAAGGGTAACCGATAAAAATGACGACGTCAGCGAACGCTGAAATCGTCAAACTTTCGAGAATTAAATTTAAAGTTTTTACATATACAAACCCATTAAATTATCATGAACTTTTACGAACTGAAAACTCAATCAAACTAATGAATAATATGAAAAAAAAAAATTAAAAAAAATAAACTTCAAAGCGAAATAATAATGTTACAAAAGTTACTTCATAGTCGATTCAATCGAGTTGAATTTATTGTTTCTATAACGTTTCGATCGTTAGGCTCGAGAAATGAAATAAGGATAAAATCTGATAATCATCAATATGAATAATTTGACTCAAAGTTGGTGGAAAAAGAGAAAATACGATGAACGGAAATGGACGATGCAGGAGAGAAGAGAGTTATTTGCATGTGCGACTATGTAAGCCATGTTTCGTGCAGTTTTTGCATTGTTTGGGAAGCAATAAGTTCATTCCAAAGGTGAATTCAATGGTTTGCTGTTATACATGCAAGAGGACTGCCGCTTAATTTCACCACCAACGAGGATTAATAACGGAAGTATTCGTGTACTCTCGTGGCTTCGATGCATGAGCTTCTGATTATCATTTCCAATGATGATAATGATAATATACCTTACCAATCCATCCATGTTTCGTCGATTGATTTGACCCCTTGAAACATGGCTGCAGCAGGGGTTCCTCGTACATATTAATTACGTTATTGGGTTTATATTATTCAGCGTGCTCGATTGGATTTGGTTTATGTTTTCGTATATTCTGAAATCATCGAAAACGTTGTGGTGTTTTTTTAATTCATGATGATGTTGTGACATTTAACCCTTCGACTGGACATTGGGGTGAATTAATATCGCAAATTGTGCAATTGTCTTGATTTTCTTCTTTTAATATGACGAACAATTAATTGGGAACATCATGAAGTCTGAAAATCAAACTTGATCAATTTTCGACAATTTAAGGAATTTCGATATAAAGGGTTTTCCGTTATTTCAAATATGAAATCCATCGATATTGAAGAAGTATCGATGGTGCTTTTAGCCAAGAATAATAAACTAAGTAAGCAAATCGTTGATCCAGTATTTTCAGTGAAAACTGTTTGTTTCAAACGGTGATTGGAGCCGTGTTCGATAATTCGAGAACTATAAATATAATCTCAAGTTTCTTGATAGCTTTCTCGTGCCGATTGATAGTTCCCAACAAACAAATATCATTTAAAGAATAAACGCAACGAGTATAGTGTATTCTTGCACCTCTGAGTTCAATCAAACTTGGACTTTGAGTGAAAATTCTCAAAGAGTCGCGTGCTTTACAAGAGTTTTTGGAAGGCAATCTAATTCGATTCAGAACCTAAAACTTTAGAACGAGAACAGTGGTGGCGAAGGAACTACGAAAATGTTAAAACAATGAGAACAAAAATTTCTATTGTATACTCTGAGTTACTAGACAGCATATAGTTTTCGAATCAAATTTCATTTGGAATCGACAACATACTTTTTAGTTAAGAAACGTCCATCAGGCGAGAGACTGCATTTTCCTTATTTTATTTTCAATTGTTATTATTATTAGTATTTTTTTTTTTTTTTTCAATTTACTTCTCGTCGCATCGTACATCAACACGCTCGTCGTTAGATCTGTGCCAGAAGATTTATCTCCTTTCTGTGATACATTAACGTGTAAATCTTGTTTCCGTAATTTTAGACCAGATTATTCTGTTGCACTCGGTTTTACGAAATATGAGCCACTCCCATCACTTTGTTATTCATATATTAACGCGGTTGATTAGAGGTGCTCTAACGTGTCTCGAGCATACATTCTCATCGCAGTTGCCCAACATTCTGAGTCTCGTATAACAAAGTTTCTTCAACCGTTGAGCATTGTGCGAGTAAATAACGATGATCCTTGTGTGCGAAGCAAAACTTGCAAATGTGCACGTAAACTTGTTCTTGACGAGTAAAACGAATTTTCGTAAACAGGCAAATTACACAAGTTATACGAGAACGTAATGAACGTGCAACGGATTTGAATATCCTTTAAACGAGGATTCACTCAAACAAAAATACCCCATAATATCAAATCATTTGATAAGATTGTGCTTTTCATTTTATAGAAGGGGGAAAGAATGCTTTCAAATTTTATCTCGAGGATCAGAGTTATGTCATGAGATTCCGAAAAAAAATTCTAGTTTAACGTATGTTTTTGGGTTTTCAATAAAAAAAAAAAAAAAACAAGTCTCTTGAAAAATATTTACTCCTCAAAAAATTTCAAATTTCTATTTACATATTCGAGGAAGAAAATGTTCTTTTATCCCGAATGGAATAATGTGAAAGGCATAGATTGAAAAATGTATTATTTAACGAAGCTGCGAATCAATTGAATGGTTTATCTTCTTAGGATTTAACAAGGTGACTTTTTGTTGTAAAAACAGATAGAAAATATTGGTTTTGTTGAAATTTTCATCCGATTTTCTAGCGTATAATTTTTGTGTATAGGGTTGAAAGCAATTTTTATATTTTCTTTCAGTGTTTTCGTTTGATATTCAAAAATGAATGCAAACATTTAGTTAATTATCGAGTTATTTTGCAAATGTTTACAGAAACAATAAAATTAATAAAACGGTTGTGCATTGCATCGCATTTATCTGACGAAGATATTCGTATTCCCACGATAAAATAATAATATGATCACGAAATAATAATAGGGGAACGTGGGGCAAAGTGGACCCCTGGGGCAAAGCGGACAATCCAAAAAAATTTATCTTTGGGGCAAAGTGAGCTCTCCCAAAAATGAAGGAAAGTGAAATTTTTCTTCGAATTTGATCTTCTTTCATTTTTGGGAGAGCTCACTTTGCCCGAAAGATAAAATTTTTTGGATTGTCCGCTTTGCCCCAAGGGTCCATTTTGCCCCACGTTCCCCTATCAATAGAGCAAAACTCATTGATCATTATTTTCATTAATCTTTATCGACGAATTTATCTGTTTGCGGATACTTAACCGATAAATTTATGGTGATTTAATGTAAAAAATAAAAATATACTTGAAAAAGTGAATATTATATTGAAATAACTTGAATACAATTAATAAAAAAAGGCTCAAGACCACAATATAATGTGGAGAGTAGTACCAGTGTCCTTGTGGTATTAAATCAGGAATTTACACTGTAGGATTAGTCGCTGGACTGTTTCCATCTCTCGTGTTTCGCACCCTTCTCCTCGCGGTTGCTATTCGAACAGACACGCGCTCTGATCCACGCAGATTCAAGGGAATTTATGAGATCGTATAGCGGCTTGGATTAGCGTACGCTAAAGCAAAGGAAGCAGACGATCTCCCGATTGGCACGAGCAATATTCCACTAGGGGTGAGCTTTATAGTAGAGGGTGCGTTTCTCTCTGCTTATCATCCAAACGTCCTCTCAACAAACACTTTGTTGAGAATGAGAGACAAAGATACGAAAGAGCGAAAGATAGAGGAAGGAAGAGTGCAGAGAAGGGAAAGAGTGGGGGGGGGGGTGGTAGGAGAAGATCCACGTGATATCAGAAGGATAATTTCCCCGGAGGGGTAGTTTTCGCCCTCGTTGGCTATATCGTTAATGAAACCTTGCTCTCTTCTCCTCTCTATCTTCCTTATTTCCTCATATTCCGTCTTTTACTCTTACGTGGATAATACCTCGAAGAAAACTCACTAAAGTTTTTTGAACGCCAGCTTCGTACCTTTCTCAAGTTTCATTCTGAGAGACTCTATCGCATTAATAATCCAATCTTTCTATTCGCTATGTTTTTTTCTTGTCTTATCAAATAAAATATAGTGTTCGGTAACAACTGAAGGTAAACATGGGACGATAAATATTATTCTGAGTTTATCTTTCTGTTAAGATGTGTCAATTTGGCCAGTGCATTGACACACTGGGTCTATTTAACCCCCTAACGTACTTGATTCACCCGAAGTGTTGGGCTTCGATTCTCTTCAGTTCGATCGATCAAACTGTGTCGATGTTGACTGTCAAAAATGCTAATCAACTGCCATCCACGGAATGAGTACACTTGGGGTTTCAAGGAATTTTGTTAAATGGAAAACTAGCAGTTTCCATCAATTTCTCGGATACAAGAAGTTACATTTTGATCATAAAACAATCGAATTTGCTTTCATGGTTGGCTCTTGCTGTTGGGATAAGGAAAATAACAGAAATGGAAAGAACAGAGCTGTAGGAATTGCTTCTTAAACTGTGCTGGAGGCTGGAAAGAAGAAGGGGTTCGTTATACATATAGTTTTATATTAAAATCTGTATATATGAAACTAGAAGAGGGTTGGTGGTTGTTCTCTTCGGTAAAAGCTGCTCCGCCACCTGTTGCGATAAAACTCTTTCCTTCGACACGACACGTATTTGAAGGTATATGTCTACATGATAAACCTTCATATGTATGTTTGAAAGTGTGTTCGTAGAACTGAAGCCAAACGATTCGATGCTACGAATCTTGCGTGGGAAGGGATTAAGGGGAAAAGCCTGGAGCAAAACGATTGTGGTAAAACTGGGTGACGAGAAAACGCAAGGCTTTCGTAAGTCTTGTCACGTTTCTCGAAGTAGTGAGTACCAGCCAAGCGACTGCTATAGGAAACTTCGATCCAATCATTTGTACGTGATTCGTTTCAATCGTAAAATATGATCCGTGTTGGTTGCATTTAGTTGCGATTTTTTATCTCCATCTCTTTCGTCATTTTTGAAAATTTATTATATTTTTCATTATCGTTTTTTCCATATTTACAATCAAGTGTTCACCGATACAAGTTTTTGTTTACACAAAAATTAAATCAATTGATCGTTTATGGTTTATCCGTTGAACCGAATCGAACGCAACCGACCACCTGTCTCGCTCCGACACGAGAATGGCCGACAGAAAATCGCTGTATCGATTTATCGACTGTACTCGACCGGCTAATCAATTGTCATGCAAATTTTTCGACCGCATATGAAATTCATTCTTCTATCAAAATAGAAAGATCATCTTCACTCGAAATTGCTGATGAACAAACAATTGTGGGGAACTAATTAAAGGAATGGGGCTATTTGGTCCAAGGCTTCGTTTTTTTTTCTTTAATTCGTCAAAAAACGATGTTTTGTTTCACTATTTAATTTAACCCAAATCTCGTTACACTTTATTATTGTTTCTTACAGTGATAATCATCACAAAATACGAATTTTATATAATAATTGATACTCAATTTTTCACTGAGATACGATTAGTTTTTCAAGAGAGAGCTTCAATAACAAATTCCCTCAGCTGTTTTGATCTGTCTCGAATATTCATATTTTTCACTCCAATTGTTTCCGAAGTGCATGCAACAATCGCGATATATTATTAGTTTGAAAAAAATACTAAGTGGACGTCAAAAACTCTAGTGACTGGGGTGTAGAGCCGACCAACCACATCAGCTACTCTTTACGCAACTATGCCAAATATGCTGGTGCTATTCTCGTTTTTTACCGGAAATCGAAACTCTCGTGTAACGTAGTAGCACTCGATCTACATATGGCGATGTTCCAATTTGACATTTTTTCCATGATCTAATTGTGTCTAATGTACCAAATTTCCATTTTTCAATGCGGCCTCTGTTGATGCTAGAATAGCAAAACTACTGATGGCTTAATGCAGTGCGTTTTCAAATGAATTTATTTCAAGACTGATATAATTAAATTTTGCTGAATTTATAATACTGGAATGACTGACCTGATGGCTCAATAATGAGGAATTCCATTTTTTTGTTCTACAAAAACTTTCGATTTATTCGAAACAAGGTTCGTATGCGGAAAACGCTTGTCCAGATTTTAATGGCTACCGCCAAGCCTGCACCACAGACTTGGACCTTTTATTGCAGAATTTGATCGAAAACTCTCTCTCTCTCTCTCTCTCTCTCTCTCTCTCTCTTTCCACAATGAAGCCTCTGTAGAACGGACGATTTTCCGAAATAAATTTCACCACCATTGGAAAAAGTGGTATGTTTTTTTGGATCCTAAAAGTTTTTAACTTATGTTTTGTGCTATTAAACATGTGACGTCAGTTATTTCGAGAAAGAATTAAAAAATCGTTGATGTCGATGGAAAAATTAATTTCAAATATGGAACGATAAATTAGTACGAGGAATTCGAACGCTCAAATGAGAAAACTCTGACGGATCTTCGTGTTACTTTGTTTGATAGGGAACTGACATAACGTTTAAAAGCATTTGTCCACAATATAAAATACTGTAAAACTAGAGGTACGTCAAGAAAGGGTACAAAACACGTCGTTACCGAGGGTGAGAAAGGGCGTGATGGCCGTAACATTTCAAGATCCATTTATTCCACCCCCCGAGCTCCTTTTCTTGCCTTTTCCTTTTGCCCATTTTCGTAAATGTATAACAAGTGGGGGCACGGAAAAAAGCGTGGGAAGGAAATTGTGCCTTTTATATGAAAGAATAGATTTCACAGATTCTCTCATGAAATAATGATTCGCGACGTGATAGGGCATCTCTTCGTGAATGCTTCTCAATATGTTCGACGATCTTTTCCATTCTGTAGAGATTGAAAAATATATCCCACCCTTAGAAATGTACCAAATCGGTTTGAGGGCTTGATGAGAGTCCGATAGGGCTCTGATCTAATTCAACGTGATAAAAAAAAAGTGAAAAGTTCACAAGCTCCTATTTTAGGATTTTTCGATCAAGAGTCCTGATGGATAATGGATCTCGGAGCAACCATGATGGGTAAAAAATCACATACCATTAGAAATTCGTAGGGGTTCCATTTTCAGCCATTGTCTCAGATAAATTGCTGTAGCATGCGCTCATAAAAAAATCATGTTTTTCACTGATTAGATGAAACTTTCTGAAGATCGTTGGGCCAACTTTGTACAAACATCTATTTGATTGGTAGGGAGGTAATGATGAGTCGTAGATCATTGACCCGGACACGTGAGGATTCACCCAGGGGCTAGGCCTTCCATCCAATGCTTTCCGTGATAACTTACCCCGGAGATTAAGCATCGTTCCACTTGCCTCTGATAACATAGCGGAGGCACTAAATACACGACGAATTCCCCGGATATCTTGAGCAACCGCGTTGACATGGAACCCACAAAATCCCGAAGCGTAGAACGACTTGACTGTTGATTTTATAGAGCGAGAGAATATAGGATGAAGCATAAAACCAGCAGTGACCATTCAGACGTGTTACAAGCTCTGAGCGGATGATGTTGCTTCCCGTTGCTTCTATTTCTGATGAAGACACGATTGATTGTACAGTCGGTCATCTTAGTTCAGCTTCTCCGGATTATTTAACCTAATGAAGTTAGTGGAGTCTTTGAGCGAACTACGAGTCTTCGACCTCAAATGTTCTCTATAGAGAAAGGTATATACACAGTTGAAGATCAACCAGACTGCAGATATAACAGCAGTCAAGCTTCCTCCGACACCTTTAGATTTCCCCTAATAAGTTCAACATTGCTAAGATCAGAACTCGCACATTTCCGCCTGAACAGGTTGGATCGATGGAATAAGGCAGCATCTCCAAGTGTGGCTCCGTATTTCGGTTAAGTGAATGTGGTAAGGAACTTTGTAGAAGTTTGATGTATTTTTTTAAATACCATCACCATGGAGAGTGTTCAATGCAAACAGCTCCGTTAATTGCCGACATTAAGGTATAATTAGAGTTATAACCTATTTGTTTAGTTACTCGCTCAACCTGTTTCTACTGCAGCTATCAAGTCAAATAATGATCATGCAGCTAGTTTATGATTACCCCTGACGCTAAATGTTCTCATGTACCATAAATCTCTGTCATCACGGATAAGCATTTAAGGGACTCCCCTTTACGAACTTAAATATTTTGCAATTAACAGATCTTTTGTTACATTAAAGTAACAATCCGATTCGATTCTTGCTTTAAGAATATGCAAGTTAAAATCGAATTTTATGATCCATTAAAGTGGAGTTTTTTTGTGAACAGAGAATAATTTGAAGAAATATGAAAACATCAAATGCTTAGTTTTCTTGATTGCTTCACGTTGATCAATTGTGATGGCTGTTACTCCTGAGAGAATCAATTACGCGTACAGTGGTCGGTGTCTAGCTACACAACACTAAAGATTTAATCTCCGGCACTTCTGTATGGTCCAGTTGTTTGTACATGAATGATATTAACTCCGAAATAGCCACGGCCAATTGGCAACAGTAGCAATTGCATTGCCAAGCATCGATAGTGTTGCATGAGAGGACCCTGGAGAATTGGGACTGCGTTATACATATATATGTTGGCAATCGTGCAGCACGTCTATGTATTTTCTAGCGTCAAAGGGTTCTAGCCTGCTTTGATGCTGGTGAATCTTTTGACTTGTCTAGAGAGAACCGGGGCGAAAGAGTAAGAAGGGAGATAGATAGATTGTTAACATTTACGTTACGGGAATAATGGGTGCAAGCTCGGGTGCTGCGTTAGTGATTGCACTGGTTGGTCAGAGAATTCACTCGGAGCTGATGGAACGAGGACTATAACGTCATCATCGCAACGGTCCATTGGGTATAACATTGTTGTACACATATAACTTGCATATGGGTTTATTTTACACGTGAATTGCTTAGCGTAATGGAGTTCGGAGTTGCGATGTATTGAAGGCATTGTTATCAACTTGACGTTGCAGCTTCAGCTTCCGAAGCTTTCTTCTTCTCTCGCTGTGTTGAGCCCTTTATTCAGGGTTCACAGGTGTGTATCAATATATGAGAACATTTAGATACATCGGTGTAAGCAGCCATATAAAACGGATGTTTCAACAACCTACACGCATATAAATCATCATAATAAACTCCATGTAGCGTTTCTGAACCCTCGTCTATGTGAAAATACATAAATGTATTATGTTACATCTCAGGCAAGTCATGGTTGTATCAACTTTCATCCAACAATCCGCCTGACCCTTGTATTTGACCGACTAGCCTCTTTTGTTACAATTGAATTTCATGTGAAAGCAATATTTGTGGAACCCCTTCGTTTTTTCATGTAGTGTTTGGCTTTTAGTAGCTATTCCTGGTGCAAAAAGTGGGAATGTGCCAGTGGATACTGATTGAGGTTTCACAGAGTTGCTCCAGTAACTACTTTGACAAAAGTCTGTCGTGCATATATGTGTAGGTTTGGGTCTACGAGAGCTAGGGACGAATACAAAAAGTCTATATACAGCGTCATATCACTGCCGAACAACATCAATGAAATTCCAGCGGGATGACGGAGCTGGAATGGATAGAGAAGGAATCCCATGAGAGGTTGAAAAAGGGTGTTCAGATTTTTGTAATGGCGGCACAGCAGTGACCTCAAATCGTTTATATCCCCTCTTCCCTCTTGCTTCCTGGCATCTCTCTTTTTCCCCTTAGTTTACTTCACCCCTCTGTTCACGCTTTCGGATAAACATTATCAGTGCCCAACATTGGGTGGGTTTCTCGTTTCTTCGTTTCTTTCATTAACCTCGACAGGTTTCCCTTCATCCCAAAATTCATGGTAGCTCCATCCTGACCATATTGATAGGAACAAACGTCCATTTGGTCGACATATAATTTCATTGTTTTGTCTAAAAAAACTTGTTACATAGCCTACTCGAGTGGCTTGATTGCCGAACTTGGATCAAGTCCACAATGCTCTAGTCGAAAATTCTGGAGTTAAATCTTCAGGCTGACAGTAATGAGGATGTGAAATATTGCGAAATCTAAAGACTTGATGAGGTTCTTTCATCAATTCCTCGCCTGATGTTCATCCGTTGTTATCTTTTTCTTCCATTAAGGTACACCATGAAAAATTGACGTTAATGATGTTTCGTCAATTTCATGTACTTTTCGTCTATAATTTATAGAATGTTATTTGTCTTCCGTATGTATTGAACGATGTTTGCTCATCAACTGTATAATATGGGCCATGAAAAAGCATGCATCACTTACTGTGCCGAACAGTTGGTGCGCTACGTCCTTTTGTTCCATACCTGTCGATATCACATGTACACTGTAGATACCGTATTAAATCGTTCCTCTGCATTTATCCAAAAGTATATAATATGTGTGTATACATATGTATCTATATGTTTGTGTATGTAGATTGTGTAGCGTAATACGGCGTCAAACAGAGTTCAAAGCGAACGCAGAGGGAAATACTAACCCTGATTCTATCTTGTTATTGACAAACATTCCACAATTGTTCAATATGGTTATAGGAATGATTCCGCAACTGGTTAAATAATATCCGAATTAGTGTCCATATTTACTGCAAAGATGCAATTTGTAGCAGAGTATAACGTCCTTACCCAGAGCCGTTGATGAATCATTTCATCCTTATTAGTTTCGTTGATTAGTTTCATCAAATTCTTCAATACTCAAGTATTCAAAATGAAAAAACTGTACAACACTTAGAATAACTGGAGTGTTAAAAGCAGTTACATTGGTGAACAGGAAGACTCGATATGACGCAAGGAAAAAAGAGTGTCAATTTACAAGAGAGCAATGTATCAAAGAGTAAGAAGGAGTTGAGAGCAAGAGAAAATAGAGTAAAATCGGAAGGCAGAAGGTGACGAGCGTGAACGGAGCATTTTCTCGAACCCTTAAGGGCTCTCTGCAAGTACGTTTCCCGGTAATACCGGCTGTGGACTTTCTCATCCGATGGTGTACATGTTTCTATGACGTACTCGTATACATTTATATCAAGTAAATGGGAAAGTACCTTTTCTCTCTATACTGAGGGATGAAGATAGATAGAAGTAAAGAGGCAGAGGAAGATGAAGTAAAAGGGAGAGGAATTTCGCACGAAGGGCAGTGCAGTGTATATACGAATAGTGAACGAAGAGAACAACCCGGACAAAAGTGCAGCTTATATACAAAAAGATGAAAAAAGATAGAAAGCGGAGAGAGTTACAGATAAATCTAGAGGAGTGCAAACTGCATGGTCTCCATATATAAGGCCATGAGGAATGCACGGTTGATGGGGGTTGTATATATTGATGTGTGTAGTACGGGGGCGGTTTGATATTACTAAAGACTTGTGCGCCGTCGAGGTCCTCTCTACAACCATATTGACCCAGTTTCATAGCTCGACCCAGTTACCATCCTTCTCTCTCTCTCTCTCTCTTTTTCTCCTCGTCGATGTTTCTCTCTTGGTCTGGGTTGTCTATAGCATTGGGGATGATGGGACAAACCGCTACATGTATACATACCTACTACCCTTCCGTCCACTAGTAAGTTAGCCCGCGCTCCAGCAACCGTTCTCTCTTCATTCACTATATACCGTGCACCATAATGCACATAATATATATGTGTATTCATACACATATATGTTATTATACATTATATAGAGAGTTTGTAAGTAGAAGAGAGCTAGAGGAGTTGAGAGCAACCAACAGGTAGCCGCGTAACCGGTTGCTCGTTGTTTCTCCTCTTCTCTTGCCACAGTTTCCAGAGTGCCCGTAGTATAAATAGACACATCCACAGGATAACTCCCCTCTGTGATGCTGGACCGGTGTCATCCATGCTATAGCGTTAGTAGACGTCATATACTTTATATACATCTATATATCTCCATTTATATATAGATATATATGGATATTTAATATTTAGTATATAGCACGGACACTAGAAGCTTCTCCATAGTGTCCTCGTGGCCTCGTGCAACAAGCGCATAGCTAGAACCAGCCCTGAATATAGCTGCTCATGTACCACTTTTACTATATATATATATATATATATACAGGTTGCTTCCTTCTTTTTATCCCCCACGCTTGAGCACACTATCACCATTACGCTTTCGTTCATCCGGCTCTTGCTCTATTCGTGGGCTTGCCCATCATTTATATATATGTACGTTAGCATCCTCAACAATGTATACACACAGTGCTTTTCGTTTGAAATTCATCGCCATTGCTAACCTTTATGAAGAAGTCATTATTCATACTAAATTCTTCGTGCATCTAGTCTTTTGTTCTATATTGTTCGATTTTTTTTTGTTCTTTATGATTGGTTACGTCAATGATATAGCAACAATCAAATATTGATTCTGGTTAATTGTTTCAAAAATGTGTGCATTTTCTTTTGATGGGGGTTTTTTTTCTTTCTTTTTTTTTTTTTAACCATACAAAACAGTGCAGCTGATTGAACAAATCAACTTTTCAACTTTCTCTCTATTGTTGAAACAGTCGAATAAAAATATACCGATGTTTTTTTATACTTTTCGTTGCTTTTTTGGAACACGAAACACGACATTGTACAACACGCGGGATAAAGCTTCTTCCTCATCGCATTCCGCTTTTGACAATAACATGACACCACTTTTTCATTCCAGCGTGAACAAGCTGAAGTGCACTTTGACCAATTTTTTGGAACTTTTTGGTTTTTTTTTTTTTTTTTTTTTATTTTTTTATTACGAGATCCGCTGACAGTTTGGCGGAATTCAAAAACTTCAATGCATATCCGTGTCGTCGGAGAAATTTTTATTTAATTTTCATACTGATTGGAATTCCAATAGAAAATTGAATGAAAATGTAATATTTTAGTACGAAACTTGAGACAAAATCTGTAAAAATCGTATATTTTTATTAATTCGTTGACGAATCGTTCGCAAGGAATTTAATTTCGTTGATAAATAATAGTACGAGCATTCATTTTTATTGACGTACTCACAGTTTCCGAGTCGTCGCAGTCTATGCTCAGCGAGGTAGCGGAACAATTTGAAAATGCAATCGCCGTTGTCCTACGAAAAAAAGAAACGAAATAGCATAATGTCGAAATTCAAATATCTGAGACTGCTTTTTTTTTTTTTTTTTTTTTTTTTCACGATAAAACACACTTAAAAATTGGTACGAACCGAAAAAAAGTCTGGCTTTCCGAATGAAAATTTAAGGTGAAATAGCTCATAGGCATTTATTGGAAATGAAGAAAATGAGGATGGATGAGAGAGTGCGGTATAAAATAGCGAAACTGAAAAGCTCTCGAAGCTCAACAACGAACTGGGCTGGTTCCAATAGCAGGCGGTAAAACCCTCATCTAGCGCATAGCTTTTCCAAGATACTTCGATGCAAATGTTTTCGCGAAACTACACGGTCAACTATTTACCACGACGAAGAGGTAAAATGGTGCACAGTGACTGCAAGCCTTCTACATCGTATAACAGAGGACAGTACGGTGGAGAGAATATCGAGGCACGCATCGCAGAGCCCGTTACACGAACCCTGCTCGTGTGAAGCGTGATTTTTTTTTTTTTTTTTTTTTTTTTTTCATCCCCCACTTTATGCTCGTGTGTGTTCTTCCACTACTGGGTTGCAGAAGAGTTGAGCTTTTGTAAAAGCTGAAACTGGCTGCTGAATAAAGGCACTCAAAGATTCAAGAGACAGAGCGATTATAAGAGATTGATGGACAATCGTTGAGAGGCTTTTATCATTAAATTAAACCTCTCCATCGAATTTTAAAAAAATTAAAATTCAAAAAAAAATACAGATATCCATATTTTATTTTCTCTAAGGTAAATAATTCGTTAAAAAAGCAGTAATAATTTTTCGTCTCGTTTGGAAAACTAGCATCGTTGAGATCTACTAAGGGACTTCCTCCCAGGAAACGGGGATAAAAATAAAAACACGTCGAAATGGCAGCTGAAGAAAAAAGAAATAGCGCCTGATGGTGAACACTCCAATTTATCTAAAAATGGTTTGAAATAAAAAATCCGAAAAGATTATTGATCGGTACGAAAAACTCTAGGCGTCTATGAAGATTTTTTTTTTTTCGATTCGAATCAACTAAATGGCGGCTATTTCAAAATTCAATGTCATATTTGTTCGTTTAGAAACCTATGAAATCTTCGAAATAAAAGAAATAAAAAAACTTTACAAGCCCCTCAGGAACATGAGGGAATGTTTATGAGAGTCTAGAATTTTTTGGAATTTCATACTAAGCAGGTCCCTTGGAAAATCGCCTGTAAAAAAAATTTGCATTGATTATTATCGTCTCTCATTATCTCCGCGAGTTCGAAAGGAATCAGTAAAATCGGGAACGGTACATGTATAATGAATGATGAAGGAATCTAGAAATATAAATTGAAAATGCAAAGAAGCATTTTAATCTGTAGCTCGCGTGTACAGAATAAAGAAAAAGTGATGGAGGAAGGAGAATAAAAGATGTTTTGGAGAGGGACGAGGCGAGGTGGGCGGTATCGATGTCTCGGGTTGTGAAGAGGACTGAAAACGACGATTTATATGCTTCAGGTATGAATTATAATCGCGAGAAACGCGAGTTGAAAGGAAAATAAGAATGAAGAGAGAATGATACGAACAGAAAGAAAGAGAGAGAGAGAGAGAGAAAAAAGAAAGACAGAAAAAATGATCGATGCTTCGCAATATTCTTGCTGGATAGTCGAGCATTGAAAAATATTCGCGTGTACAGGTTTTAGTGTGTTGTTGTGCAAGTATTCTAAAAAGACATGAACGCATTCACATTATCTTCCTTCCTCTTTTTCCTGACTATTGAAAACGTGTCCAACCGATAGAGTTTGCAAGTGGAGGAGGGCGAAAACGTAGCGGAAATTACACGAGGTTCTTATCATCAGTTTTGTATCTATACCTTCCATTGGTTTGTTTCGCTGTCAAATATCGACATGATATTGCCGCATAATATATAAAAAAATATAATCATGAATAAATAAATAAATAAATAAATAAATATTAATCAAATATTTATAATTATATTTCCCAAAGGGTATTTGGGACGAGTCGTCACATTTCGTGCAATATCATTTTTCATTTTCTCTACAATTCTTGTACATTTATTTCAACATTTTTATACGCTCCAATGTGTCCCTTGACACTTTGGGGGCGAATTAAAAATTCATTGGCTTTCGTGAGCTTGGCGATTAATTTTCCCTATACGTGACTGTATAAACTGTTGAAATATTGCTGGAGAAAAATAATAACACAATTGAAGCTTTTGTAAGGTTATTTTTCAGTTGAACAGAGTACAATTACGCTTTTCTTTATATTTAATGATAGATATAGTTTTTCTGCTTGGTTCTGGTACCATTGCCTACGATAATAATGGAAATTGGAAATATGTTTAGTTTTCATTATTTTGATACACGTAACCTCCTCAACTCTGGTGTCCAATCAAAAGTTTTTTTTTCTGCCCGAGGTCTGATTAAATCATACAAAATTATGGAAATGATTTTTTATTTTTATTTTCAAAGTTCTATGATTTTTGAAGAAACAATAGACACGTGTAGAAAATTTCAAAAAATAATCTTATAAAGTTGAAAACTGATTTTATCTAGAAAATCACTTTCGAAAACTGCACATCGAAGATAACATAATACGACCTTATGGACGAGAAAACTGACTGGATCGCAACGAGTCGTTGATTTATCAGTCTCCCGAGTGTGCAAACGACGATTTCAAACATAATATCGAGGACGATACAATTTTTGAAATTTTTCTCCTTCACTCTGGACAGCGAGGAGTTTTTATTAAACTGAATTCTTTTCGACAACTCCAGCCTGTAGAGTTATTTTAATATCCAGTGTTTGTACGAAGTAAAAATCTACGCGCAGCGCCAATAAAACAATATTTGTACAGTGTAGGAATCCTGTGTCGAAGTTTTAATATAAAAATCTCTATTTTTTATGCAATTAATGTATTTCTTGTGCAAATAAATGTAAATTTTTACATGTTCTGTGAAGCTTATTGGAGACTAAAAAAAAAACTCATCGAACTTGGGGAAAAAGGGTATAAAAATTCTCAAACAACTTTTTCTTAATTGATCAGAAAATCAATGCAGTCTTAGAAATACAATCAAAATAGGTAAACAAATGAATAAAACAGACAAATTTTACATTTCATCATATTTGCAATCGTTTCATTCTGTAACTCTATGGATAATGAAAATTGAATGCTGTTGAATCCTTTCTTCACATAATTTGCCAAGCTTAAATTTGTTAGAACAAAATAATTCGTTAAGGAATAAGAAACGAGAGTAACGCGGCATAATTCACTTAGTAAATGAAGACAAGGTGAAGGAAGGCTTGCACGAATTTTGTCAATGACACAAGACGACTAGGGATAAAGGCGCATTTTGCCCCCTTCCCACGATCTACGACACAATATCCAATCCCTTGTGACTAAAATTATAGCCTAGCTCTGTGTTTGTCTCTTCACATCCCGTTTTCTCTCTCTCTCTCTCTCTCTTTTCCTTGTATCTGTCTTTCTAGAGAAATTAGTATTTAGGTTAAAGACAAGTCTCTTGGGCTGACGTACGTAGCTAACGAGATAATCATCCCCTAACTCGATATTAGTTTCTGTTTCGGTAGTGCGCGAGGCGATTTATTGAAGGCTCAGGAGTATCAACGCGTATGCACATATACGGAGTGTCCTGAGAATCGAAATAATAAGCATTAAATTCATGGAAAAATTGTGAATTAAAAGTTTTCCGAATGTTAATTTGATTCGCTAACCTTTCAGTTGATTATGAAACGATAGTGAGAACTTCAGAGTGAATTAACACCACCGAAATCGTTTTTTTTCCAATATTTTCGTCCTTCTATTCGATGAATTCGAAACTATATTGAAATTGGATTCCTGGGGATTTGAGCTCCAAAAAACTCTGATTATCAAATAGTTTGGAATCATTCATTCGAGAGTGTCACAAATATGACAAATCCTAAATCGTACCAGTGCAGGGGTTGGTATGGAGGCTCAATGAAAGTGTCATTGCTACGGATTAATTGTTGTGTAGCAGCAGAACAATAATCATTAATAACTTTTCAGTTATTGGCTATGTAAAAAAATGTATAAATGAAGTGTATAAAGTTTTGCTTCGGAAAATATTGCTGCATATTGAATCTGACGATATTTATGGTCAATTGAAGGACACCCTGGATACATCCATGCGTATTTACTAGATAGGAAAATATGGGGTAAATTGGCCACATGGGGCAAAGCGGCCACTCACTAAATTTCGATTTCTGCGGCAAAGTGACTCAATAAAAGGGGAAAGATCATTTGTTCTTGGATCTCGTGGACCAAAATTTTATATTGCGGATGAAATAAAAAATTGGCAAAATATTTTGGAAGATTTTTTTTAAATTTCTTCTGTTGCAGGGTCCACTATGCCCTGTTTCTTTTTTTTTTTTTTTTTTTTTGTTATCGAAGCCTTCATGTTTCATTCGGGAAGAGAAAATGGGAACGTGTGTATAGCGAAAATTTCGCCCAAAAAAATTTTTTTTTTTCAAAATTCGGGAAACAAGAAGGTAGAATCAATTTTGGGACTTAAAAATAAATAAATGGCCCTGTGTTCACCGATGATACTCGCTAAATTCCTTAAGTAGGCCATTTTGCCCCATATTCCTCTATATACGTACCAGTGTGACGTATTTTATATCGAAACAGGAAAAAAGGCTTGACCCTCACGAATTCAACGATAATATTGTGTAGTTACGTTCTTTTGATTATTAGACCCTGGCTCTATGTACACGTATGCAAGAGAAAATACAATATAGTATGACGAAGCAGAAAGGGAAGGAAAAGTGAGTGGGAGAGTACAGCGAAGGGGTTGTGTTGTTTCAGTTTCGTGGCAAATACCCCGGAAATTCATTTGGATCCTCCTCATCGTCCCTCGGACAATCATCCCTTCGTAATTTTGTCTCTTGTTCCTCTCGCTCGAGTGGCTCACTTTTTTTTTCTGTATACTCTTCCCTCCGTTGTTTTTATTTCTTTTCCATCCTGTATACACGTATATGTTATACTGCGGAAAAGCCTGTAGGGCAAAATCGAGGATCCATATTCCTCTTCACCCACGCGAGCCCTTTTTCACGTTCCAACGTCGTGAAATTCAATTTAGCAAGTCGCAAACTCGATCAACTCTCCTACCCTTCCAATAAGCTCCTCCTATTTCTCTCTTTGTTTCTCCCACCACCTCTCTAAATATTCTCTTGTTTACTTTTTTCTTTTTCTCGTGCATTCTGACTAGTTCGCGATTTTAGCAAACGGAGAAGAGGCTGTAGAACGACTTACGAAACCATCAAGTTTTATCACCGATTTACTACTTTCTTGTTTCTTTTTTTTACCAGCATTTACCGAACAAATCTTTTTTTTTTCTTACGACAGAAATAAAATTTCGATGAATCAGAGCTTTTATTTATACCGGAAACCAACCCCAAATCCCTTAATATTGTATTTATTACAAAAAAATGTTTTTTACCCTGAAATTACCGATTGAATTTGTCGCTGACATAAATTTGCTATCTTTATAACAATTCGTCATAAATTTAAAGTATTTTTTTATGATCTTCGAATCAACAATGTTTTTATTACGAAAGGTATTGCGAACATCGTGAAAGCCAAAACTCGGAAGTCCCTTTTCAACTTGTTGAAGACATCGTGGGATGGAACTTAAAATAACAAAAGGGAGCACAATATAATTTCAACATTGGCACACACACTCTAAAAAATGATAAAAAATACGTGTACATTTTATTATCGTCATTCTAAGTATATGTTGAATTGAGTTAATGTAATTAACAGAACGTTCCTGCTTTTTTTATTTTTTTATTTTTATTTTTTTATCACATCTATCCCTCATTCTTGCGTTCAAGAGCATAAAAACAAAGGTGTACATTTGTAATAATATACAAATGTAAACTTTTCGTATAAATAAAAATAATTTAAACAAAATATTTATGAATTAACACTTTTTAATATTTATTTGATGGTTATACGGTTCTGAACTGAGACGACGAAACTGCTACAGACAGTTTTAATGGCTTGTTTTTATTTATGGAGGCAGTTATCACCAAAGAGAGTCACATGAGTATACGCGAATGTGTGTGTGTGTGTTTGTAACGAATAGTTTCATGTTTCAAGTGAACCAAACAAGAGCTCAATGACTGAAGCTCAGTTGGTGTTAGTGCGTTCGCGATATATTTTCAGGGGTTGTTTCGAGGGTAGGCCTTCGTGCTATACGATACCTCTGTGTATGTTTCGCGTTGTTATACTCGGC
Organism: Campoletis raptor; assembly: GCA_948107755.1. NCBI lineage: Eukaryota > Metazoa > Arthropoda > Insecta > Hymenoptera > Ichneumonidae > Campoletis > Campoletis raptor. The sequence goes on along the minus strand of OX403630.1, from coordinate 5,588,075 downwards.
ACGACTTCTGTGCTCTGTGAACCGGCGGCATGTGGGCCACAAGGCCAATCGATAGAGCAAACTGTTGATTCCAGCCAGAACTCGTTGCTCGTGTGCGAGGAAGCACCATTGCGCATATACACGAACGATATCATAACAACAACAAAAAAAACCCTCCCCTTCACCCCTTTATACTCACAATTTTGATATGTATTTTTCTTCTCCGTTTCTATCGTTTTCAAAAACTCGATCTTTTTTTTAATTAAAAATAAAAAAGAATAAGGTTTCATTTATTTTCAGTGCCACTCGAAGCAAATAAAAAGTTTTTTCAAATAAAGCCAATTTTTCCATTGCATTCAACTGGTTATTTATATTTTTTAGAAATTTTCGACTGGAGCTTGAGAAAGTTTATCAATGAAATATCATTTTTTGCATTATTTATTGGATATTCCGTGGATTGCACGATCGACATTTAGACATAAAATCTTCTCATCTAATCTGCAATAATTCACTTCCATTTATTGAATTTATTCAAACTACTTTTTCGTGGAATAAAAAAAACATTTAATTTATATTTCATTCATTTTAGGAGAACAGGAAACAAGGCAAACAAGAGAAAACATATTCCTTGAAATTCCCATTCTATTCTGTCCATCATGAATAAGAAATAAAGTAGATGCGACGTAAGACAAATTATAAAAGATCAAGATAAGAATGGAAGAGAGAAAAAATTGAAAAAACGATTTTCAGTTTACGCGGAATATTTTCTCCGAGTAAATAGAGTGAGTGAAGTTAAGATTCCAAGATTATTACGGACTCTTATTTTTCTCGAGTCTTTTTTTTCATCCAGTTAAAGATTAAAATAGACAAATGAAAAAAAAAAAAAAACCATACAACATTGCATGCACTAAAGTACGTCAAGATTTGCGTTCGCGTTAATAGTTTTTTCTTCTTTTACATTCAACTTCAAAATGGAATAAACAGTTTCATTCATGGTTAACATTATTAGTCAGAGGGAGAAAGCTTTTGAATGAAAAATGAAAAAAAAAAAAAATCGTTATTTCATTTTATTTGAATAAAATCCCATGATTAAGGAAATAAAATAAATGCTTATGAAGGCATTTAAAAGATTTAAGGGAAAAAAAAGAGATTAGTTCAGCTCGCGTTCATGAACATGGTTTTGGAGTAAACTTTTATCGAAATATATTTCTCTACGGTCGTTGATGGAATCTTGAAAAAAAAAAAAAGAAAAAAAAATAGCGATGCATGGAGGTGAATAGACGAAAACGAAATAACTGCGACTGCACAGACGGAATTGCGAAGGTTTCCATGAGTAAGAGTACTTCATGCGGAAAATGAGATAGTTACATCGCGCCAGAAGTTTCACTCCTCTTCAGCAAGTATCATGATTTTTTTTTTCATCCCCTTAAAAGGTTTCACCCTGGAATTGTCCAGAAAGCGGCACAAGGAATTTGACACGCATGAAACAGTTTCGCGTAATATTATTACGGTGGATTCTTCCAAAACCATAAGTTCCGGGCATTAAAAATCCTTATAAAACCCAAGATGAAAGAAAAAAAACGAAACATATAAATATATATATATATATATATGTATGTATGAGTAGTAAAAGACGAAACGGATTGGAACGAAAGCTCGACTAATAAAGGTTTCTCTTCCGTCAGCTTTTTCTTTGCGTTCGCCTATAGGCTTTAATACTCGATCGTGAGGTTAATATCGTGGTCATAGACGGACGAAAATCGATCGAGCTTAAACCCCTGGCTGGCGAGGATTCTGGATAAATAAAAAGAATAGAACAAGAAAGAGTGACACGTTAAACTCGTTGGGCTCGTTTCCGGAGAGTAAAAAATATTTTCATGTTTAAAATAATCACTTTCAGTTAAGTGGTCTCTTAATGTTGGTCTAGAAGAAGCGACGAATTTCATTTGACGTTTTGATAGCTCGATTAATGAGGTTCATAAAATTAATGTTTCCGTAAGAAAAAATGTAAATTAATAGAAAAAAGTCAACATAGAATTTGAATAAAAAGGATCAAATTTTAATCGTATTTCCATTTTCCAACAATTTAAAAGAATAAATATTCAGACTTTTAAGAATTATTAATAAAAATTGATGAATTTACGCATTAATAATTCTTCACTTGAAAAAATGGTTGATTCGGAATTATTTTAATACAGTTTTTACCCGGTCAATGGTATTTCGTTCTGTAATTGTAACACCCGACAAAATCCGCAGCGTAAGACGACGATTTAACCTAAAGAAGAAACGAGAACGGGGTCCTGAAAGATGAAGGAGAAAAACGAAACGAGGGAGGAAAAAATGAGGGAAGCTTCGGATCGTCGAGGCGTATGAATTTCTCGTCGAAAATCTCTCAAAGCGCTTTCGCGAGGGTCGCAGCACGAGCAGCTCGAGTTTTTTAGGCTCGTCTATATTTCTCTCTCTCTCTTTCTCTTTCTCGTACTCTTTCTTGCCCCTGTGCATTGCGAGGGTGCTACGAAAGCTCTGTATATATGCTCGGTTCACTTTCTGGTCTCCCGGGCATTTCGACGTCGAACTTTTCCTCTAGTAAAGACCGGACTCACCTTACAAGAGGCGAGAATAAAACAGGAGCTCGCGTTCCCTTTTTTTTGCGAGTGGGTGGTCGCTGAAGCCTCGACATTCCACTTTTCATTCTCACCCTCCGTATTTCCTATGCTCTTTCTTTCTCTCTTTCTTTTCCTGAACGGTAACGACGACGGTAACCACCAGGAAGTAGAAAGGGCGAGAAACGTCATCGATCGCTTGGCTGTTAACCGCGAAACTCCGCTGCTTTCATTTATTTTCACGCCCTTCCGTTTTGTCTCTTTCACTGAAAAAATTATCTTGACGCAACACATGCACAACGTTGAAATACTCGCTTATACACTTTCTTTTCATAAACTCTTGATGTTTTAGCGCTTCGTTATAAATTTAACTCTCTCTCTCTCTCTCTTTCTCTCTCTTGCTCCACTAAAACTTAAATTACCCAATGATTCACATTACAGTTTCCCACTACCGCACTGTAAGCTCTCTGAGCTTTGTTTCCCCACCGACTAGCGTTACACCCTCGAACAATGCTGTCTCTTTAGCCCTAAAATAAAACAGAATGAAAGTAATTTGTTTTGAATGGACAACACTTTTTGTTTTTCACCATTTGCAAAAGGCTGTTGGGTAAATAATGTTTTGTAAAAATGATGAGGACGCAATGTTTTACATACTTTTTTATTTATTTTAATTGCCTTACACACTCCATTGTATTGGGCTTTTGTTGCGTTTGAACAGAACCGCGGATCCTGAGAAATGACGTTGTTGAAAATGAGTGTAACTTCTTTTAATTAATAAATTACAAAAACCTTGTTGACTCGAATTATGTTCTCGTGATGACACACTTCACCACGAAATGTTAAATTTATCTAGTTGAATATAAATTCGAAGAACGATGTTAATTTTTTATGTCGAAAAAAAAAGCACAATTGGAAATGCAACGTTTCGAATTTCTTTGACACGTTTATTAATCTTCAGCAATGATGATTCTTTCGAGTGTATTTTTTGACGTGTTTTTATTACTTTAGGGTTTGAAAGCTTTTGGACAATGAAGCTCTGACGCGTTATTTTTTAATGTAGAGCAAAAGTTTCGAAAATCTGTTTGGAAATAAGGGAAGAAACTGAAGTCAGGTTACTAGGTCAACTCGCAACGTTGCAGAACTTTAATTCAATATGTTTTTTTTTTTTTATTTCTTGATGATTTTTTATCAGCTTAACGTGTTTTGGATTTTATGCTGCAGGGGATGATTGGAAAAAGGGTTTACTAAGATTTCTGTAGCACCAACGAAGGGGAGGTTCGCAGATCTTTAACTCACTTCCTACAAGGAATACCTTTGCTCAACAGCTTTGTTGAAATTTCTGATGAATTCCAAATGTTTTAATCTTTAGACGGTAAAATTCGGGTGGCTCGAGGATTGCAGCAAAAATTCTATTCATTTTTGATAAATATTTGCGAGGAAAATAAGAGGCAAGAAGGTAAAAATACTGAGAACAGAATGAAAGCATGAAAAACGAATTTCGCTTTATTGTTTGTTTCTCTCTTTCTCTCTTTTCGTCATCAATGAATTTCTAGCCCAGATGGTAAAGGCATTTTTTTTCGTTTTCCTTTGTGTTTCATTTCTCCCAATAACCTGTATCCAACGGACTACTTTGTGGCTGTTAATAGTTGGCTGAATTGAAATTGCCGGAGTGAGGTAAAACAAGCGACATACGCGAATCGCTCATCAATGCTGCGTCGCCTCAGGGTATCGCTCCTGATTTCTCTGCACCGATTCTACCCTCTCTTTGTTCCTCTTCATACGCGTTGAATTCTCCGGGACGTCAAAATATACAAAAATCTGCACTCCGAAATGAATGTGCAAAACTATAAACTTCATTTTTTGCTCTACTTTTTTCATTCAGGTTTTTCCACAATGCAAACGTTCCAGAATTGTTAATATTGTTTTTTTTTTTTTTGAGTAGTTAACTGTACTTGCAATTATTTAGGCCTGAAATGGATTTCTGGAAAATTCCAACAGTTTAATTGGATGAAATTTAATCATATATTGAAACCTTTCGTTTCAATGTTGATTTCACCTGGTTTCGGAAAGAATATAATAATCTCCTTTCAAATAAATAACAAAAATTGTTGGCAAATGTCAAGAGCCATTTGACTAGGGTAGTCTGTTATTTGACTGTTATGAGTCCTTAAGAAATGATTGCTTAGAAGTCTTCGAATGAAATATTTGATCGACTGATGAGCATTTCCACCGTTTCATTCCAAGTTTTTTTCGTACTTTATACAAAAGTAGTTTATATAAGGTAAATTCTTGATGGTATCGTTTTTACGAAAGGCTATTTCAATGACCCGATAACGGAGCTAAGTAAAGCAAGCATCGCTGATCGGACCCCAAAGATCGAGAAAACTTTTTGACCGTTCGAAGATCGTCGTACGTCTTATTTTTTCTTTCACTTGTTCTTCGACGCCTGTTCGACGTGTATATCTCTGAGATACAAAATAACTCCAAGAACTCCAAGAAATTCAAGCCCACGCAATATTTTTGCCTCGTGTGCTACTTGGAAAATTTATATCTTTGCGCTCCCGTGAGTTATAACCGTCCTTATACGACTTCCTCGTTAACGCTGTTATCTGGCCTTTCAATATGACCGCGTTTGACGTATCGTACAATTTTCCGGACAGAGTTAGAGCAGAAGGAAACGAGGAAAAAGGAAGGAAAAAATATGGATTCTCGGGGATAAGCGATAATAACTTGTGCCACGTGTCAAAATAAGCATTTGCAAAATGCAGTGGTACAAAAAATAATAAAAAAAAGATTTTTTGACGTGACCTCAATTGGTTGATCCTTCTGATGATAAGTTTAATTGAGGATCGAGATAAAAATAATGAAAAACTGTCATTTCAAGGCTAATCGGTCCTTAGTTTTTCAATTATTCAGAATAACAGAAATAAACTAATCATCGAACATATTATCGAGCAAAACTGTCACCGTGAAATCGCAAAGACGAGGAAACACGCATAAAAATCTCTTTTAAAAAAAGCGTGAAGAATGCTTTTAGAAAATTCGTCCAAAAGCACGATAGAGTACATTAAAAATACTCGAATTTAATTTCTATTCTCTATATATAAAAAAAGATGACCCCTCAGGAAGGTGACCCTTGAAAATAAACTTTTCGATCCATTGTGCAAAATCCTCGTGACGATTCTTCCTCCATTTTCGTTCAGGCAAAACTTTATTTATTTTCCATCAAGAGATTGAGAGAACTGCATCACAAAAATCGATTCGAGAATTTGGGTTCGAGCGTAGGTTACGTTGTGATGTCTATAGAAAGGCGATGTAGTGGATCAACTATTTATATCACGAGGGCAAACTCGAGCTTCGAGAAATAGAGACTTTTACAACACACTGTTTGAAAACAGTTTTGTACAAAGGATTCCACATGTTTTGACCATTCGTAATACTGACGTAGAGAACTCATGGAAAAAAAAAAATAATAAACGTTTCTGCGTGTCCTTTTGATGGAACTGATCGGCTTAGCACAGCGAGTTCCAAGTGAATTCTGTAACGAAATTCTATTTCAATGAAGGCTCTAAATGAACTCTTAAACTTTGCAAAACTATTTGACATGTGTATTTTTCTTTTTGATATGAAATATGGCTGTTCGAACCTTCAGCATATAAAAATCAACGACATACATTTGCCCGATAAAACGAATGGTTGTGAAATTATTTTTTAGACAATATTTTCAGGATAAAATAAATTTCAAAGTGTCTCAGATTTTTCCTTTTTTCTTCAATTTTTCTTCATATTTACTGACAAAGTCAATCAGTCAAAATTAACTCTTTCGGTTATTTTTTTAATTTTTTTAACTTGGGTATAACTTACGGAATTATTTAATAATGTTAGAATATTTAAAAATCAACAACAGGAATAATCATTTTTTTCATATCTAATCAACAGAGTTTATGGGGTGAGAAAATACTTTTATAATTTAATGTACGAATAACGATGTACGTATACATGAGACATTTCATTATTTTTACTAATTTTATACATATCGTACGTACGTTTTCGTTGGATTTATGAACTTTATATTTCTTTGACATTTTATTTATTGAGTAATTGAAATTTTATCTAACTTCATTCATCGATTTGGCCTCAAAAGACCAGAACCGAATCCCGAACGACGTACGTCTCTCTTTTTTCTTGTTAATTCCATTGAAGTTCTTTTTTTTCTACTAATTACCAAACTCCAAAGGTTTCGAAATGTGAAAGTTATTCGTTATGGATTCCCGATGGGAAATGCATGGACGACGAATGAACCGACATACGAAAAGCTCTAGAATATTCTGCTCTATTCTCGTCTCGTTCAGAATAATGTACTAGCTCAGTAATTTCAATGAAATCCTCGTATATTATACAAACTCGTGTGACCTACATGTGCTTTTCGATGAGATATATCTTTCATTTTGCTTGATTTTTTTTTTTTTTTCGAATAGAGTTTATAAATTGTGATAAAACATTTTTTTCGTATGTATTTTTATGAATATTTCCAAAATTTAGAACAATTTGATGTTTCAAAAACAATATTTCATTCTAAATAAATATTCTAAATAAACATAATTATTTTTCTAAAACACCCCAAGATCCTAAAGTATGTATTAACTGATATTAAGCAGTTCTAATACTCTTGAGTATTAAAAAAAAAAGAAACCAAATTTGATAATTTTTATATATAAAAAAAATGTTAATAATTTATTGTAGCGTAAGAACGACGCTTTCAAGGCGAAGTTATTAAAAAGTTATCCATAAGTTCGTCGAAAATAATAATTCTCTGGGGCATTTTATTGTGGAATAAAAAAAAATGGAATCGTGATTGCAAGGGAAAAATATATATAAATTGTCACATTTTTACGTTATTCTGAGATAAGGGGTTGGAATTTATAGAATACCATTCTGTTGGAAAGAATGGACCAATGTTCGCACTCGATATGTTCGTGAGAATTCGTCGAAGAAATTCTTGTTCATGGAAGAAAAAAGATGGTGATAGATTTTATCTGTCCACTACGAAGTGGCAGTATGTCGAGGATGTATAAAACGATGAAGGGTAAAAAGTACCCCTACGACGGTCGAATCTACTCGATAATCTTGTCTGCCATGTCATGCGATTCTGTCTCCGAAGTGTGAATGTGTACTTTTTTTTCTCTCTTTCACGACGAGTAAATTTTTATCAACTGCTGCATCGGCCATTGAAAAAGAGTTTGAACCGTTCGTTTGTTGGGTCGCGATTGGTTTATCGAGATGAAAATTCCACTAGTGATAATTGAAATATTTTCGTACGCTCTTTATTCAAAGCGTTTCTTTTTTTAAATCTCGTAGCATCGAGCCCTGGAGGCATGGAAAACGATAACCGATAATGTTTCTATAGAAAACCATGTAAAATCCGATTATCGAATAAGTTGTTTAATAGCTCACAAAAAAATATAATAAAAATATTGTGATTAAAGCGTAGAGAATAAAACATGGCAATTAAAAGCAAAACAAATTGTCAGATACTTTTTTTTTACCACGACGTTCGTACAAAATCAGTGAAATTGACCCCGGCCACTTTGCGGGCTCATAACTTTTAGTAAAATGCGTATTTCTTCAGATATTTTTTTTCAAAACAATCGTAAATCTTCTGATTAAGCGAATGGTACAAGATATGATGTCAATATGTCATCAGTTGCTTCCTGATTGAAGTTTTAAGAAAAGGAACCAATTTTTCCGCTAATAAATATCAATTCTGGTTCGGGTCAAATTGACCCCAACTAAGAAGCCTCTAGAATTATAAACTTGATATTCAATGTTTGTATTCGTTAAGTACACACTTATGAATCGTTTTTTTTGCCTCCCGTTCCATTTAGGACCTGACGATACCAAACTGACCACATGTAGAGGACAGCGAGTGAAGTTGGGAGAGGATCTGTGGCGATTCCAGTAGTGGCTGTTCGATTGATCGATGTCTGTCGATTCTGGCATACTGATGAGCGAGGGTGGCTGCGCGAGTTTCTCGCTGGATGTTGATTCACCACCGCGCATCCACTCAGGTACATTTTTTATCTTTACATCAAAATTTACTGATCAAACGTTTATTATAAACTGCAATAATTATGATAAACATGATATTTCATTAATTGAAATGATTTTCTCCAGAAACTAATGATAACAATGACAACATTTATTATATTTCTCGTGTTTAATGATCTCGCGAGAAACAACGTTCGTTTTCATTCGTGGGAATGTTACGAAAACGCATGAAAAATTAAATAAATTGAAGCCACGTTTTTTTCTATGTTTGTCAACTTTCTTACGTTGCTGATGTTTTGATCGCAACATTTCGGACACTCTGTACATGGAGAGTAAATAAATACCGCTAGACATCAGGGAGAGATTAGCCTCATTGTTTGAAAAGCACTATAATAGCTGACAGATGACGATGAGAGAACAATAACGATGACCAAGTGATTCTATTGTCACATCTAAAAACTTTCTCGTTTAAATCCCCGACTATTTTTAGATATTTGTTACAATCACTTGAAATTTAATTAAAACTGAATTAAAAAGAACGGATTTTTCTAATTGTTCTCAATTGTAAATTAAGATTAAATATATTTCTTCGCCTCATAACAATAGTTTCGGTTAAACATTGAAATCACTGACTCCGAATTTCTCAGTTAACCATCCATGAGGGGAATAAAAAAAATCATTCAATAACATAATAGACTTTTTATTAAAATATTTTAAGGATTTATTTATTTACAATATTTCAAGCCTCTGTAAAAAAATCAATGAAAAAAAAAAAACTAAAATCCAAAAACGTAACGTCGATGAATTTATAAACTCAATACGAAATACACAACGAATTATCTCCTTTCTCTTCACAATAGATGAAATAATATAATATAGGTTAACAGAATAAAATAAAAATAAAATACCACATAAATGTTGAACAAATGCATCTTCGGTTGCAGAGCTTTGGCCGAATTAATCCGACCATATATTCATCGATTCCGTCATATCGAATGAATATTTATACATATAAAATTTCGTTGAATTCGTTGCTATTGCGCTGTTCAAAATCCATTGCGTTATTAACAAACAAAATAAAAAATATAAAAATACCGATTCAGAAATTCTTGACTGGGATATCTAATTTCACTTTTTTTTTTTTTTTTTTTTTTAATTTTTAATTGTGTACGTAAATTTATGTATGTCAGAGCTACGGATTATCGGTGCGTATATACCAAGAGAACGCTCACAGATGCGGAAAATTTATATCACCCGAACCGGAGCATGATATTACGGATCACCTTTCACGATGCGAATCCCCATGAATGTCCAAATACAGGCATCAATTCTTACGTTATCGATTTCCAAAGTGGACGTTTCCAGGTTGGCATATAACCGAGATTCGCTATCAAACGATTATTATTATTATTATTATGAGTTATTTAATGGTAGAATAATGTGAGAAAAAAACAATTCATAACAAGTGAATTAAAGGCAAATTTGTTGTATTTTATTTATTCCGTTTGCAACGCTATTAAAAATTATCGAATAAATCGAAGTAAATGAAATCGAATAAGCGTAATAATGAGAAAACTTGGAAATTCATTCGGTAAAATAATAATGAAATAATTGGCGCATAAATATGAGAGAGAAATGATTTTTTATTCTGTTCTTCAATGGAAATCGAATAATCGAGTTTTAATCTACACTACTCAATAGATGGAAATAATTCATAAGATATTCGATGAAAACACTCAATTGCGAGAACTCGTTAATGAAATATATACGTTTAAATGACAAATAGTTGATTTTTCATAGCAATCTTGTAAAATCATACAAATGAAATGATTTTATTATTATTTATAGGTAGAAAATGATGCAATGTTTCGTTCGCACGTCCTTGTTTTTAGGGATACCATAATTCTTGGTTATTTGGACCCTGGAGAGTGAGTTTTGTTAAACTTGTTCGATTTTCGATAGAACTTTGGCGTATGGAAAGCGTAGTTTTATTTATGACATATTTTATGAAATATTTCGTAAGAAGTTTTTTATAAAAATTGTAATTTTTGTATTTTTTTATTATTTGCTAAAGACACAGTGATTAGCGATGAAAAATAAAAATAAAGTTCAATAGTTCAATTGGGTAGTAAAATGAAAAGTTTCTTAAAACAACTTCTTTCGATGTTTATCGTAACACATTTTGTTTTGTAAAGTTCCCGAGTGTTAACTCTCCTTCAAAATAAGTGAATATAAAGAAAAAGCGAACCAGGGAATGAAATTTACGAAAGTATAGTTTTCATGGCGAGTCAATGAAGCGAATATGTCGAAAACGATGGTTGAGTGACTGCTTTGCCGTAAAATGTGTGTACACGTGAATGAAAAAAGGAAGGAATCGTTTAAAGTGGAATTGAGCGAGCCCGGGAATGGCTTATCTCCCGAGGGAAGCTACCACACCAGGGGGTTGTGTTTGCTTCGATCGATGCGATTGGAGGGAGGGATGGAAACTCCAAATTATTTCCCTAGCACTGAGAGAGAAATAAAGCTCTCGGTCGCGACTGCTCAGCCATGAACTCTGAGAAGTGTGTACGATTGAGTGTCGTTAGCAATTTCTTTTTAATTCATCACTGCAGCATAGGTCTTGAAGCTCCCTGTCGTCGTGATCAATCAATTAGGGTGGAACAATTACAAAGGGAGAAAAAAGGAAATGCCTTTAAAAAAACAAAACCAAGTCAAAGAATACAGAAAGAAACCGTATTAAAAAAACCATTTATTGTTGTTCAACTAAACTAATTTTTTTTTGTTCCAAGATATTTGACGATTTTCATAGTAAATCCTTCGAAAGGTTCTTACCTTTTGCTTCTTTCGAGCCTTCCTTATTTATTATTATTTATCTTTTTTTTACCACAGAAAAATGAGGCAAATGCTTCCGGCCTGTGGCGACAAACTTCTTCGATTATCCCCCTTTTTCCGTCTCTCTCGTTTTTTTTTCTTTTTTTTTTTCATTTCTTTTTTCAACACGAAAACAGTCCTCAAACTATAGCACGTGTTCGCAACCCCGCAGGGGCTGTACGTTCAACCGGAAGTCAATCAGTACCGACAGTAGGAAAGAGCTCGGCTCAGTATGACAACAACAATAGCTCGAGCTCTCCAGACTACACTTTGACGAGGAATAGCGAGGAGGAGGATTATTGAGAAGCAGACAGTTTCCTTGATAAGATATTCTCGTGGTCTCAAAAATGGACACGTATCATATCCAGCAACTTCCATCCAATCTTCCAGACTATTTTTAAACGTTTCTTCAACAGGAAAAGACATCAAATTTCCATATTGGTTAAAATAGCTCTAGAGAGGGAAAATAATCATTTGTTTTGTTCAGGATTATTGCAATTTCTCGAATATTGCAATTCAACACTTTTCGTCAAGTGATTCGACTATTTCTTTTTTGAGAGTGCATCAACGGAATTATTATTATTATTATTATTTAAATATATATGAAAGCATCAAATGCTGCAGAGAAAAGGTTGGAACATTTTTTCGTAGACGATTAAATGAGTCAAAATGACTATCCAGGTTTTTTATTATTTTTAATACGAAGGATTAATTCGAGAATATGATTTTCTTCTCGTCAAGCTTTTCTACCATCATACGAACCACAAAAGTTGATGTTATAAGCCCGTTGTTGACACACTGGGTCATTTTGACCCATGGAAAATTTTTCGCTGTCAATTTATCCATTTGTAAATCAGCTAAGTTTGACTTTTGTTTAAATAAACTTCATTTTTTCAGAATTTTTGTCACGCACGCATATTAAAGCATGTATAAAGTGTCTTGCTAATATTTTTCAATAAAAACTAAACGCAGGTCTAATGATGACATACGAATTATGTACGCAATGGGTCAAATCGACCCAGTGTGTCAATGCAGTCGCAAAATTGAAATTTAGTCGTAAAAACTTAACTCTAGTTGTCACACGGCTGAGAATCCAGGGAAAACAATAATAATGAGCAAGGCACTCACCGTAAAATTGCATTCGACTTTAGTAACGTGCAGAAAAACACTAAAAGTTCAACAGGTTGGACGGTGTGAACGCGGGAACTTAACTAGCAGGTCATTCAAAATTTAAACGACATACAACACTTTCTGACAAGAGACAAGACATAGTTCTGTGTAGCTATTGCTGTTTGTTCAAATGTTCATACATAACGCTTTTCAAGACGTATCGCCTTAACCGGAGCCCCAACCCTTTGTGAATTATTAATAGTTGTCTATTTTAGTTGAAGTCGATGAAGACAAGGAATAATGAAACATTAAATGAACTTTTATCTCCTGAAATTATGATCCAGACATTACTTCATCAAGATTTATGCTTTTTCATGTTAAGGAGGTTAACGCGTTAGACATGCGTTGGACGAATTCCAAGTTTAATTGTTTAAAATTCGTATGAACCTTTTTAACAGTAATTCTTAACTGTTGGTAAAATTTGAGAAAATTTGTCTAAAATTTTGTCTAGAAATCGAGTTATTTGTTGTGAAAAAACGTATTTTTTCGTGACTTTCCACAAGACTGCGTGTTAAAGTTGGGATTTTAAACACTGAATATCTCGATAACTAGACGGTGAAACCTTCTCAAATTTTGGACACATTATAATACGATGCTCAAGAAGATAAACGCAAAATTTCAAAAAATTATCTTGGAAAAAATGGTATTTTTTTTAACCTTAAGTTAAGCACTAAATATTTGACTCCGTAGTCCAGACTTTGAGTCCGGAGTGATAATAATTTATATTTTGTGAAAATCTTTAAAGCAGCTGTCATTATTTCTATGATAATTAAATTGAAAAAATATCTCTCATGTTTCGATGTTTTTTGTCATTGATCAAAGATGGAGAAGCCCATATGTCGCACAGCCAGGAAAAGAAAAACATTGCACACGAAACAGTACGTCGCGAGTCTTTGTCAACGAACTTGCATTAACACTGAGAATTTACGATCGTACACATCTTTGCTACAGTTGATTTCGTGACTTTACTCTCTCGCTTGTGCACACGACATTTAATACTACTCTCTGTTGCAAGAGTTCAAAAAGCTTTTATCTTTTATTTTATTATAGCGCTGGTACAATAAAAAGAAAGCTCGCGAGAATTGAAGTGTTTGAATTGCTCAACAGGTTGTATGACGTCGCATCTGTACTCACCAGATATATATATCTGTGTTTATATAGTCTTCAAGACCACAAGCCCACAACGCACTAATTGACATTGTCGTAATTCAATTGTAGCTCAAATTTAACCTACAAATTCGTCCCAGTTCGCGTACAGCCCACAGGGAATATGTAATGTCCGAACATGAGGACCAACACTCCACGTGTCAGCATTCACACATACATGCGATAATCCCATAGAATACAACCCCCTTATGTCACCAAAAATTAACTAAAAAGCATTTTTTTTTTTTTTTTTTTCAATTAACTGCAATTCCTGGTGACGTTGAATAGTCTCGTATCAACCAGAAATTGAAATAGATATTCCAAAGTAAACAATAAGATAACAAATTATTTATTTATTTATTTATTTCACATAAAATGGGAAGTGCCCAATTACAGAAAAGTTTTTTTTTTTTTTTTCAAATAATATTTAGTCGTTAATTATTTATGATCTCATTTTGTGGTAAATGCAAAGAAAATAAATGATGTGTTTGAAACTTAATGTTGCGAAGACAATATTTAACATTTTTTGGAATCTATAAAATTTTTAAAAAATCACGTATCAATCATGCGATATTACTCTACTTTGCAAATGATTTTCTTTTTTTCGAGATTTTTCTTGCTAATTTTATTTATTTATGAATTTTTATCTTTTGTCTGAACTATATCTTTTGAAATATTTTTTCTCTGGTTTTCGAACAATATTTACTCTTTTCTCTAGACTGTTTTATGCTGTGAAATTCAACGGGTAGATGTATACGATAAAGTGAAATATGAAAAAGCGGACCTCACTAGTTTTTTAATGTCTTTCTCGCTTGCTATCATCAGTGAACACGAATAAAACATCGAAGGGGAAGTTGCGAGAGAGGGAAACGATGGTTGGTGGAAAGAGCAAGAGGGGAGAGAGGCTAATGGACAAGTATCTTGTTATTAAATTACCAATGGAGTTAAAATCGAGTTATAATACTGGCACATCGAACCAGTAGAAACATACGAAGCCTGCGTAAAGAGTTTTGCGAAGCTTTTGAGTGTTTTCCTCTAGTTTATAGTCCGTGAACAAGAGGCAACAAATTTTGGTTATTATTTACGGTACAGCGTATCAATGCACTTTACGATCAATGAAAAACCGATAACGATGTGATATCGCGTCTGGCTTTTCTGTGGAAACGTAACATTTATCAACAATTAAGTTTTCATGAAATATCAAGTTTTATAAGTTTGATAAAAAATCGTGGTTTTCCAAAAACCATGAAAACACTCACTGCAAATATCATTTATGCAAAATAGTCACCAACAGGATTTTAATGTCAAACAATAACGTCAAAGAACTCCAAAAACCAAAAAAAAAAAAATTAGAGATTCGAGTACTGTTGTCATAAGCGAAATTCATGATTTTTTTTTTCTCGTCACCAAATTTGTTTTTTTCGATCAAATACAGATCGTGATTAAATAGTACAATAATCAAAGTTGATGTGTGATTTTTGGTGTCAAAATGTATTTCAAACTGACGAAGTACAGCAACTTTTGAGGCAATTTTCTGAAAAACGTTTTTTTTTTGTACTGACCACGATATAATCTTAAGTATTTCACCGACTAGCTTGAAATTTTTGGGTCTCTTTTTATACATGGACGAGAGCATCAAACGAACGAAGGATTTTTTGAAATTCTGGTTTTTACTAAAATGGCAGAAATTTTACTAAAAATAGTGAATAATCTAAAAAAATGTTTTTTTTTTTAATTGTGCAAAAAATTGCTGTTGGCAATTTTTAAATATACTTGACAAAAAAAATCTATATAAAAATATTAAGTACAATAAATTGTAAAAAGAAATGACCTTCTATTTTTCATGAAAAAGTGCATTTTAATGGGGGGGAAAAAGTCTTGATATTTGATTGAATTAAAAATAGTGAAAAAATAAAAAGCAATAGAATTGTGATTTGATAGTTTTTGATAAATCGAAGTTATTTTTTTCCTTTTGTAGTAAGACAAACAGTCTGGCACGTGGCTTATGAAACTTTGAAGTTTTATGTAGTTTATGTTAACGTGTTTGAATGGTGGTAAGAAACTATTGGAGCTGAGGTTCAGAAGGTAAGCCACAATCGCGGTTTTCCTTCATCAACGTAAGCAAAGCTAGTTTCAAAGTCAGACGAGTTTTCGTCTCGCTCTAAAACACGTTAACGTTTTCTGTGAGTCTAAAGACTTGGATGCACTGTAATATTGCATACAAAATAGATATACAGATGTTTATAAAGAGATAGATACATGTATATAATCGCCTTTGACCACAAAACGACCTCACTGGTGGTCCTTTATGGCCTCCGCAGGATGACGCTGATAATTACCTAAATACGATGAGAGCAAGCGAGAGCCTGAGGTAAATCTATTTCATCGTGCTCCCCTGCGCTCTATACCTCATCTTTTCGAGATAGTTACTGATACATAATATACCCGGGAGCTTTTCGCATCGAGAAGGGTTAATAGGAGCACGTACAAAAGCTTTGACGTCATTGATAGCCGGGAAGGATAAAAAGAGAGAAAAAAATAGATTGCTGGAGGGAAGGATTTTTATTTTGTTTTTCGTCGTTAATGAATCGTTTAACCGAACATGCATTTCACGAAAATCGTTTACCACTTGTCAATATTAGAGGATTTCTATTTTCCTCAAACATTTAAATAAATTTTTATAAATTCAAAGAATTCTTATCACAAGGCCAGAACGAAACTCAAACTCAAAATTGAGCCAGTTTCGTTACAGATCAACACGGAAGCCAGGATTCCACTAATGAGTTTCCAACAATAATATAAAACATTTCACTAGAATTTGATTCAAATTATTGACTTTCATTTTACACAATTATTTAGGGCATATTAGGACACTTTTTTGTTTATAACTCCAGTTTTAAAAAAATTACATTTCGAGTTAAATTTCTCAAAAACTGTAGATGTGATTCCTCTGCGAAAGCAATAACGAATGAATTGATCCCTGATGTGTGCAATCAACTTGAAATTTGGTTCAAAAGACTTTTAAGGATCGGTGCTAACGAATCTGAATTTTTTTTTAACGAAAAAGTACGAAATTCAATGATTTATTTATTTGTATAATTTGTGCAATTAACAAATGATGACCATTCATATTTTTATTGCATTTTTGAATGTCCCAAAAGCTTAAAGATTTATTAAATGTGACACTTGTTGCAACAATAAAATAAGTGAGAGAAGATACACAAACTCTGTAATTATTCGACGCAAACATCGACCTAATTTCCAACGAATACTCACTCTCTAGATATCCATTGTTTATTCATATATTTATTTTTTGACATAACGACAGAGACACCTTAAATTTAATTTTATGCCAATAATGAATAGGAGATTATTAAGTTCGCTACTTAGCGACAAATTGAACCGGATATATTCGCAATTAACTGAGTGTCTAGTCACCCGGATGAGTCTAATGATATGCTCAATACACCTTAATAGTGAAAGCGCGAGATAGAAAGAGAGAGAAAGTGAGAGAGATAACATCGAGAATGGAATGAAAAGAATTAAAAAAAACGAGTCCTCGGTTTGCTGCTTTAAATTCTCGTTCTATCGCAATAACATATACGCGAGTATGCATTCTCTCGATGAATAATTATGAAGATGTTTAACCTTTTGTTAATAATATACTAATGCAAATATTATTTATTTGATTAACGTTTGATTAATATAAAGTTTTAAATAAAAGCCATACATTTATTGATAGCGATATAGAAGCGCACTCGGTGTACGGCTTCGGCAATCACAAAGATAAGCAGCCTTGAGTGAGGTCAGTACTTAGTTGGGTGACCGCTTAGCCATGCATCGGCTCGCGTATCAATCGCTGAGCGGGAGGCAGTTTTTCTAAGTTTCTGATGGTGCTGTAGTGCATTAGGAAAGAGTGGCTGTGAGCAACACTCTCGGGGAGCACGCATAGGAAGAGGAATAGTGAAGTGGTGGGGGGGGGGGGGGGGTTAAAGTGATGGGATGGGGTCGTAAAAATCCGCAAGGGTATACGCAGGAATAACGGATAATCAAAAGAAAAGAAAAAGAAAAAAATATTAAAGCCATAAATTTTTTTAAATATTGTCATAAAACATGTAAATGGAGAAAAATAAAATAAGGAAAGATATTTAAATACCGCAATTTCTGTACTCGATGATGACCATTAACTCGCTCTAATATTTAGTTCAATTTTGCACTTTCAAAAGATAAATAACCCCCAGCTGAATGAAGTTCAAGGTAAAAAAAAAAATGAATGTGAACCATTTGACTATAGTTTACCATTAGCTTTTGATGAAGGATTATTTTTTTAATAACAGATTATAATGAACCATCATTATTTGTTCGAATGAACTAAAAGAGTGGTTCAATTTCGTATTAACCCCTTAAACATATATATAGATGTAACCCGATGCGTGTACGCGTCCTACGGTGTAATTGGCTTCGCGCTAATTTTCCCGATGATGCAAAATCTAATTATTTCTTGGAAACGAGGGCGACGAGATGACGGGATGAGTGCTCCGCACTCCATGGATGTGTGTGTGTATGTGTGTGTGCGTTAGCGTTGGACCACGTTATGGAGTCCTAGGTTCTTCGATATATATATCATCATATCGATATGTATATTGTATATATGCACATTCACGTGTCCACTAAAGGCAGTGATGAATAAAAGAGCATGTGAAGCTCATGCACTGCGAAGGTCTATCTATGCCCTTCTGCTTTTCCAGCTCCTTGTCCATACAAATCCACGTATATCTATACGTTCGACTGTGCAGTGAGACTTAATGCTCCTCAGATATAGAGAGGATTTAATATTGCATATACAGAGTGTCCTATTTTAGACAATTCCTGAAAAAATGAACCTTCAAGATCAATTGCAAGGTCTATTCCGGAGTAGCCATCAGATCAGATTAGGAGGAGACCCTTTGAAGAGGTTCACGCGCCATAATAATACCAAGTAACGGCAAAATCATCAGATACCATTTTTTCCAAGATAATTTTTTGAAATTTTGCGTTTATCTTCTTGAGCATCGTATTATAATGTGTCGAAAATTTGAGAAGGTTTCATCGTCTAGTAATCGAGATATTCAGTGTTTAAAATCGCAACTTTAACACGAGATCTTGTGGGAAGTTACGAAAAAAGACCATTTTTCCCAACAAATAACTCGATTTCTAGATGGTGAATCTTTTTCAAATTTTACCCACAGTTGAGAATTATTGTTAAGAAGGTTCATACGAATTTTTAACAATTAAACTTGGAATTCGTTTAACGCATGCCTAACGAGTGAACCTCTTTAAGTCTGACTAATTTTGTCTGAAACACAGGTTTAGAAATGGTCAAATTTCGAAGATATTTGCTTGGATTATCTAAAATGAGACATCCTGTATGCTTGTGGGCTAAGATAAGGCTTTCTGTGTGTGATCTTGACAGATTTCACTGGCTTATAATAGTGCAGTGGTATCATAAAGCTAAGCCCTGTTCTAAGTATACATTGTAATGAGAACTTGTATGTAATTAAATACATAGATTGTAATTATTATTTCGAATTACTTATGTTCAAAATCGTCTGGATTTTGCTTTTTTTTATTTTTATTTTTTTGTTAAATTTATAAAATCCAAATTTGACTTAATTGAGACATTTTATTGACTTTTTTTTCTATTGCAGCAAATAAGTTCCATGTTTATTCCATGAAAATGCTATTTTTTTGATTTTTTCAAAACCATTATTATTTGAATTATATTTTAAAACACAGTCTGTTGAAAAACAGTTAAAAAATGTCGAAAAATTATGAGAAGTTGAAAAAAATAGACAGCTGTGAAAATGCTTGCCCTGGAGATCCACGAATCTGAATGAAGCTTCAGGTACCTTCACATTTTGTAAATCAATACATTGACTAGTTTATACATTTTTTATACCTCGTACTGCTCACGCTTTGAATTCGGATACGTTTTGGAGCATGCAAACTGAATACGAGAGGTTTCCGATAGTTCATTCAGCTCAAAGTTGAAAGCTCGTTAAACGCATCGAAAACATTGAGCAAACATTCCCTAGATTAATTTACGTTTCGAGTTGTCTAAATTTTGGAACAGCTGATAGTTCGATACCTTGAAATTCGAGATTTTGATGGTTTCGTTGGAAATTTGATTGCGTCAGAAAACCAAAACATTGCAGTTACAATCGTTGACATTCAATTGATTAATCGGGTACAAATCATTTCAAATATTTTGGCCAATTATGTAGAGGAGAGCCGGGGGCAAAGTGGAACAGTGGGTCAAAGTGGTACAATAGGAAAAAGTGGGACACCCGTCGAAAAATGATTTTTTCGACGGGTGTACCATTTTGTCCCACTGTCCCACTTCGCCTGGCTCCCCCCTATATTATTAACGAACACGTGGATATTCATGAACATTCATCAAAATCTGTTTAAAATTATTCTTTCTATTTCTTTAACGTTCAAAATCAATAAACTTCAATTTATTCCTGAATATGTTGCAACTATCGTAGTTTTCGAGAGCAAACAATCGGAATTTCGATCATTTTATTTTCATAATAAACACTCTTCCCAAACCTTACGATAAACACTTAAAGAAAAAATCTCATCAAAAGTGCAAAGAACTTAAACGTTACATAATATTTAGTATTTTAAAAAATGGGGTCTCTTCAACAATAGGATTATTTGCCACTCGTTTTTTATTTGTAAAAGCTTTAAAATTGGTAAAAAAAAGTGTGAGCGAAAAAAAATATATTTGAGGACACAAAGAGAATTGAAAAAAAAGCCTTTTGTCTGAACAAAAAATGAAGGTATTTTATAAAAACTAGTTTTTCATATGAAAATTATATGGAGGGCCTTAATATTTTTGTTGAGAATCGGGCTGCGTGCTAGTGGCAAAGGACAAACTTTTGTATGTGCATAAAATTGCACATCCATCATGTACAGAACAAGCGGTCAACTCGTAAACTTCTGCGTAATATAAAAAAAAAAAAAAGAAAAAGAACAACGATAACCGTGACAGAGCAAAATCTCGAGCTCCCATCTCGTTACTCTCGTCTATAATATAAATAAACGGATGCAGGTGCAGGCGAAGCGTATAACGAACGAGATATGTTAGTTTCTATAAAACGAAGACCGTACGCTTCGTACTATTGGTTTGTTGCTCGAGCCTCGATTGCAAATTGTTTAATCCGTCGTTCGCTCGCTCGAGCATAGCTTGTAATTAAATTCTTCGTGATCGGAGATTGGAAGACTTTATTTTTTTGTTAAATCAAGACAATGAATTCATTCGAGGAAGGAGCACTTTTTTCCATGTTTTTATACTCTTTGTTTTCATATTTATGCCTCGTTACGTAAAACCTTTTCTTTTCTAATCGATTGCTGTTAATAGACGACCATTAAAAACTTGTTGATGTTTTGTAATTGCTTCTTCATGGGTTTTAACGCGTCTTTCTTCGTGGCTACATTTATAAGTTTGTGCAGCTGGTATTTTGGTCTCGGTTATTCCATCAAATTTTTTTTTTTCCAATTATCGTTAACCTTAACATGTTTTTTGGTTTTCATTGTTTTTTATGGCCTCGTCTGAAATCTACTTTTTTCTGTGTTCATAAAAATTCATTAACGAGATGAGATTTGGTCCTTGGGTTAAGAGAGAACTTGAAAAATATTCTCTCAGCTGTTCTGATCTGTGTGTCAAATATTTACATTTTTTACTGTTATTTTTCTAATGTACAATGTTTTTGAAAATATTTAAAAATCTTCGTGGATTTTCTTATTTGAGATCAAATTACAGAAGAGCAGGAACCTTCACCGTCAGGCCCTATCTCTTTCTAGATGACATTTCGATGTAGTCAAAAATATAGTATAGCAGTCAATTCGTTGGACCAATAGAAAAAATTGACAGTTCATTAGATTTGTTTGTTTGAGATAAAAAAAAATCACGAAAATCTGCAACATTCGTGCACGAAAAGTACTGAAAAGTGTTTTTTTTTTAATTTTTATTAACGATTAATTAACAAGCACTTCTGTTTTTCACGACCACGAATGAAAACGTTTCTCAAAAATGATGTGTTAAGCTGGACAAATTTGAATAAATAAGATATTCACTTATGACCTTGTTATTTTGAAATTATTCTATAAATCTTAATTCATTCTATAAATCGTCTTTATTAGCATAATTAGAGTTGTTGCCATTAGTGCTTATAAAAGTAGTCGGATACATGAGTAGCAAAACAGTGATAATTGAACTTCCGGTTGACTTTTTGGAGAAGACGAGATGTCCCAACAATTATAAACCCTCGACTTCTTAAAGACAAAAACGAAACGACCAATATCATGAAAGTTTTTGGAATAAATGCATAGAGTGTTGGTCTACGTAATAAAAAAAAAAAAATTCAAGCCCGAAAGTTGAATTGCTCGTCACAATCGTGTCCTTCCATAAAATATGACGAAAAAAAATTAACAGCTAATGTTAGTTTGTTTACAGTTTATATTTATTTAACGAACAGTTGATAAAAAAGTTTTCGTTTCACAAATTATTCGTTGAAAATTTTAATTGTCTGTTGATACGTTTTTCAGATTTTATTTAATTGGGTTACACGTTGTTGTTCTACAATTCATGCTTCATTGTCATCAGTTAATGAGCAATTAGCAAGAGTTTGAATAATTATTTTTAACACCTAATTGTCATGATATATTTGCATATTTATATCATGAAATTATCGCAGAAATTATCGCGAAATTCTATCAATGACCAGCTGCAAGTACAACGATAATAAAAATAAAGAAAATCTCCTTACTTATTTATCAATAATTAATGAACGTTTTTACGTTGTCTATCAACATGATCTGTGCTTTGCCATGGCGAGAAAAAAAATACAATGTATGGATCACTTTTTATAGACACCATTCATTTCTTTCTATTACGTTAAGTGGAATTATGATGGATCTTTACTCCCTCGAGTTTTCTGATAGGAGTTCGATGCAAACTTGATTAATTGCTGTCAAACGCTCAATGATAGATTGCCAAGGATATACTTAGGTTCTTTTCATCTCTCAAAACTATTCGATTAACCTTCCCGAAGCGCCTACAGTCTCTTTTGAGGGTGAATTAGGCGCAACGACCATTTTCGCCATTTCTCAGGGGGGAGGAATCCAGGAACAACTGTTGCCTTATCTCTTAACACTTTTGTTCAATGTGATTCAAATGAAAAGTGTACAAGAATTACTTACAAATTACTTATTCATTTGCCTTTGGAACATTCATTCCATTTATTCATTCATTTGATTTATTTATTTTATTGAAATATTCATTTGACTTTGAAAAATAATTCGTCAACAAATGTCACAGGTAACAATTGTTATTTTGCTTTTCCAAAAACTCAAAAAACTTGAATCGTAAGTAAATATTCAGAAATCTTTTTAATTCATTGTGTAAATAGTACGTTTCGGGGTGTTTTTGTTGAGACCCTAAAACATTTGCAATTCTTTTTTCTTTTTGGCTCATTAGAGTAAAAATTATTAACAATCATTGAATAAACGATTGAAAGCCTAAACGATATATTTTGGTAACATTGTCACACTTTTTTAACTCGCGATTAAAGGTTGTCATTTTCAACATTACGATTTCGAAAAATAATAATAATAATAAGTGAATTTACGTCGATCTTTATAAAAGGAAATGTAATGTGATAAAAAAGAATAAAAATGCAAGTTTCTATGTTCAAGCTTGCTATGTCAGTTACTTGAATAAAATGATGTCATTACAAAAAAGTAGATTATCAGAATGGAGCGAAATTTACATAATTTGTCGTCTTTGAACCCATCGTCAGACTCTTGTATCGAAGTGTTGAATCGGGTGGAAAAAAGCCAGGAGCAATATTTACAGCACAGGAAGAACTTTGATTGAAAATGTTTCGGTAAGCGTCACTGGGATGACCGTGACGAAGGTCACCCAGCGACCTTCCAACCCCTTTTCCATTTGGTCGACTCGCACCAGAGGGACGAGAGTAAATTCGGAGGATTCGCGACTGGATTACTCTCCCCCAGTGAATTAATTATTTTACCAAACCTCTCAGTGCTTTTGTTCTCACCTTTCTCTCTCCCTCT
Organism: Campoletis raptor; assembly: GCA_948107755.1. NCBI lineage: Eukaryota > Metazoa > Arthropoda > Insecta > Hymenoptera > Ichneumonidae > Campoletis > Campoletis raptor. The sequence continues at coordinate 5,564,136 of OX403630.1, read as the reverse complement.
CCTTCTTACCCTGCTCCTACAAGCTTTCCTTACGCACGTTTGTTCTGTCCCTTTGTCCCAATTCCCGAACGACGAAAGCCTCTAATTTCTCTTTTTGCTAACTCCTAAATTTACTGGAGTTTCTCTGTGTGTACAGTGTGCGAGATACTTTCTCGTAACGAAACAGACGGAGGCTATTTTTCACGTAAACCGAGATACTCGTGTACACAAGTATAACATTGGCAAAACACAAAAACCGTCCACCTTTTTCTCCCCTACATCACACCCTTGTACCTCGCTATTAGTGGACGAGTAATTACCAGCTAAACCAGCTGAAAATAACTGTCCCAGAAATTTATCTACTGATCCGTACGTTTAACGCTAATTCCAACTATATAACTTGGCTATTAAATACCGCTTGGTATTTTTATTTACTCAAACTTTATATACACTGGAAAAAAAAAAAAAAAAAATAACGTTTTACATCAGCCTCGGAGAACCAATGATATCTTTACGAGTTGGACATTCCTTTTATTTCGCAATGTAACCGAATGTTTCCCCATAACTTTTTCTTAGCGATTATTTTTATTGATGATTCGGTAGATAGACGTTGCATAAGGATAATGGAAACTCCATGTTAAAGTTCATTTTCAAACCAATATTTTGACTTTTAAAAACTTGCAGCTGTTTGTTTGATGGGAAATAATTATCGAGGGATGATAAATGAAAATATTTTAAGGAGAATAATACAGCTAATCAAACAAGACGAAACCCATTTAAATGCAAAATGAACTGAAACTTATTCGAAAAGATATAGGAAGAAGAGAAATTGCTGTGCAAACATCATTATTCATTATTTTTGTATCAAACTGGGAGCTCTCCCCAATTCGGATCAACGCTCATTAACTCCGTTTTTTTTTTTTTTTGCAAGTCAATACAAATTAAGAATATAAACTTAGTCACCCCATGAGCTTATTTTCTACGTTGCAGTCCCTCGAAGGGGATAAAGTCATGGAATAATAAAAATCTTTCCAACTTAATCTTATTCAAGATAAAACAATGTCCAAAACTTAAAAATACAATATATTCGTCATACTTTTTCAAAATTTCAATACAACAATTATTATGATGAATAATGTAGAAATATTCTGCAGGATCCCCAAATAATAACACGCCGTAAAATATTGTTATTTTATTCGAATAAAAAATAGATATTACTGGTTTCGTTCAAAATAATAATAATAATAATAATAATATTTCATTGGAATCAAGATCGATGTTGATCTTGCAGATAAATAACATTTTTCGTTGGTGAATCCTGTTGAAAAAATTGACATTGAGAGAAAAAGGGAGAGAAAGAGATGAAGATTGTGGCTTTTCATCCCCTGTTTTTGGGGGAGCTTACCGGTGGCGTTACGATAAGAGATTGATTTTTTCCTTTGAGAAAACGAAGGAGGAGGGCGCGGATGAACCGGCGAACTCGGAGACGTTTTCTTCATGCGTATATATTCATAAAAAGCGAGATAAAAAGTCAAAGTGGGGATAGCAACTGGGGACACCATGTGACAAGACCGACACCCAAAATTTACGTCACAAGGAGGGACCAGTATAGAGATTTATCCTTAGGGCATACCACCATTACTGCTTAACGTAGCCCGTCTATATATTTATATAAAATATGTATAAATAAATAAATGAATATAAGACGACGACATATTTAGAGATTTTTACAACAACAGTTCTTTACTGAGATTAATTTTTCTTTTTAAAACCCATAAACTTTAATAACTCGCGACTCAAGATTATATTCGAGGGGAAACATAAATATTGAAGGTGAATAAAAAAAATATAATAATAAAAAAAAAAGAGGAAAATAATGATTGACAGGAATTTCATCTCGCTCGGAATACTCCTGGGGAACTGTTTCACGTGAATCTTCAAGGTTCTCGTGTTTGCCTTAGAAAACATTTTTCCATGCATTTCGTACACAATGGATGAAAGAAAAAATCCTCTTCGCAAGAGCTATGACTTTTTTTTCCAACACATTCTATATTTGAAGATTACAGAGTGACAACGAAAACTTGAATTTCATTTAATTCACTAGAATTATCGAAAATAGAGTAACGTTTGAAAGAAACGAAAGTTTTTGGTAATTTGCATTTTTAACTAATTTAACTTTATATCAAAAAAAAAAAAAAAAAAAGAAAAACACGTGTTAAGAGAAATGGGTCGTCGATGAATAATAAATATTTCTTGCAGTTTTGTATTCTGTTGGGATCACTAGATCGATGCTTTTAACAATGTTTTTTGTTTCTCTTTTTTTTTTTACGATATCGCATAAGACATAGACTTTTCTTAAATTCCTAAGGGGGTTGAGAAGACATGAATATTCTACCAAAGTCCTATGATCATTCGCTCACTTGTGTTCCCCTGCCTGCCTATCTATGTCTCGTATTTTTTTATTCGTTTTTTTTTCTATTTCCTTCCGATACACAAGACTGTGCATAAATAATGATCCCATACAATATAGCAGAGCACGGGATTGTAATTCTGGCCATATATGATAAGACGAGGGATGTAAAAGATGGACAAGAGACAAAATTGTTTCATTCTTCACGAAAATCCGTAAGAAGTACAGGAAGAATATATATTTGTTAGAACGAACATATTCAAAGGAAACATTGTTCGTATGCCCTGAGGAGATATTTCGTTCGGACTGACACTCGGAAATAAAGAAAACTTTTTTCTGTTTCTTGTGAGAGAATAAAAAAAGCAAGGAGAAATGAGAAAAGGCCACACAACGACATGGACAACATTTTCTCACCGACTTGGAAAAAAAAAAACAGTACTACAGTGGATAAATAAGCGGAATTTCTTGTTCGCAAAGTGCTGAAGCATTAGCCGGATGAGAAAAGAAGGAATAAGAAAATGGCAACGTGTATACATAAATAAATATTACTATATATATATATATTCGAGTCTGTATATTATATTAATGGCCATAAAGGTAACAGAGCAAGAAGAACAAATGAAAAGAAGAACAAGAAATATTCCACCATAAAAATGTATCAGAGTAAAAATAAAACTACTTTATATGCCTGAGAGATGATTTCACTCACATTCTCAAGAAAAGCTTTGTCTCAAGATTTTTTTTCTATCACAACTTAACAAAAACATCAAAACTGTAAAAAGAAAAAAAGTTTGAAAGAACATTTCGAATTTCGTAGATTATTGTTGTTTCGTAAAAATAAGAAAGTTATATATTTTTTTAAATATTAATCAACAAAATAAAATAATTAAAAATAATAGAGTTTCGATTAATTATTTTCAAGACATAATTAATAAAAATATTAAAAAAGTTACGAAATATGCACACATTTTTTTTCTCGCACACAATCGTTGTCTGGCCAATGTCGACTGCAGCTACTTGCGAATGAACTGTGGACAAGAACGAGGCACAGAAATGTACACCGAATATGTATGATGACAAAGGAATTATCAGGAGTCTGGCCGAGTAGAATGACGTGAAGATTAACAATAGTTAGTAATCATGTGGCTGAGAGAGAAATGCGCTCGTAACTACTGTCGATAGTGTCTCGGGCAGAGAGTACGTCGTGCGTTGCATAACGCGTCTGACCACCGTTGACTGTAACTACTAATCGTCATGCGTCAATTCCAGCGTGCACTAATCAACGCCTGCAAGCTGCTCGCCAATGTACGCAGAAAACATTTCGACCACAGATTACGCTCTCGGTCAATCACAAAGCCAATAACAGCCTATAAATGTTTTATCGTGATTAATCATCCCATCGAATAATCCTTAACGTCGTCAAAACAAAGTTATCAATTAAGTTATCAACGAAGCAGATAACTTTCTTTTCAAATATAATTTTCAGTCAGAGTCTTATTATTTATTTTATAAATTTGAATGAAATCTAATGATCCAAGAAACTTTAAATTTCATCTATATTTTTATTGTATATATCGCTACATAAATATCGGTACCACAAGTATATAGAAAAATCCACGTTATTCCGAGTGATAGGAAACGTTGATTGAGGAAGACAAAGAAAAGTGTGCTACGACCTAGGGCAGTTTGCTCTGACCCTAAACTTCTTCCTGTTTGTGTATGCGTGTGTGTGTGTGTGTTCGAGCGATACTCATTTACTTTCTAACCGTTTCACTGCTTGTACACATATAAACTCGCTGCCTCTGTTTTGTGAGTCCTGCATCGTCGACCCTCCTATTGTGTCAGCTCCTGACTTTCCGGTTCCCTGTCTGTCTCTTTCTCTCCTGTTTCCTTTATCTGTTTCTCGGATGAAACGAATGAGAACAAAGCATTACAGAATCCTTATCAATGTCACTTGTATATACATCACCAGTTGCACGAGGAGGAGGCGTTGCTGCAACCAACGGTGAGAATATCCGTGTAGCATTTGTTACTGTGTGTGCACTTATTTCTCACTTTCGACGAGGCAGTAGCGAGAGAATAGTAAAAAAAAAAAAAAAGGACAGATAGATACGAAAGTTGAATTGCACATGTACGTGGTGTCTCAAAACCTTCATTTCAGTTTGGAAAGACGTTCAGGTTTTATAAATTTTAAAAGAAGAAACGAATTTTTTAATTCTGCGATTCAATAATTATCGTTTTATTTATACATTTTCAGTCGATTTTCGATCACTTTTTTTTCATAGTTTGCTCAATTCGCATAATTATTAATCATCAATTATCTCAGAAATTAAACATTTTAAGAGAATAATGAAAAAGAACTTTTATCAAAAAAATTTCGAGATCTACTTACACCCTCATTACGCATTGGTCACAACTTCGGGACACCCTGTAATTTATACGCCTTTATACGTTTCCCTCGTAGAAGGTTTATGGAACGGTAGTTCGCGAACAATATTTCCTACTGAGTCAGTGATCCAGGTAAAGATAAAATGGCAAAGCTCGTGTTTACGTATATATTTGGCACACACATACATTGACACATGTTCGATTGAGAGTCGTCCCCTTGGATGCAACGTTGAATATTTATCTTTCAAAGACTTTCGGAGCTTTCCTTGTTTTGTTCTCTTCACGCAAGACTCGTCGCTGCAAATATTCATGCGGGAGTCGTATAACAATGAATGAAAATTGGAAAAAAAAAAACAAAAAAAAACAAAAAAACCATTTTGCAATATAATGCCCTGAAGTTCGGCACAGTTTGGAAAACTTTACTGGTGTATTCTTATCCAAAGAATTAAATGCGTATTAAGATTTATTTACATTGCAAAAACTTGAGAGTTATTTGATCAATATTCAACGATCGAAATTATTCGTATTATTCATAGCAGACAAATACCATCGAATCGAGTATCTCGAGTCCCTGAAACCGAATTCTTAATCTGTAAACGAAAATTTGTCAAATAAATATCATTGAAATTTCTAAATTTGAGGCTTTCACGGCCATTGTTGTTGCACAAATTTTTATTATTCCATTGAGCTCCAATCAGCCCTATCACTGGGCATCGGAGCTTCTCGCCTAATATGCTGATAAACTACACGACATCCATCCAGAAGCATCTTAACAAAAAAATTGTGCAATCATTGGAATTTGTTAATTCATCGAGAAATAGGATTACAATAAAACGTTGAAAATTAAAAAATTAAATAAATAAAAATCTAATTTATTTTATCATAGAAGAGATTTTATCTGATATTTATGAAAATTTGACATTTTGTTATAAAACTGACACGTTCGTTGGGTTAACAAACTCAAATTTTGTTGGTTCAACGAATTTTCTATAGTACTGATCGATATTTATCTAATCCAACAATTCAAGTTGGATTGGAACAACTCAATCGCAGTTGCGGAATGAACAGAATACTCTTAACCCCCCAGTAATCCCAAGATTTTTAGTCGATGCAGAGAATTTGAAAAAACACGAACGTTATTTACAAATAAATGAAAATCTATGTTTAAAGAATTTAAGAAATTAATTTAAGAAATTAAACTAACGAAATTCATTTTGTTGAACGAAAATATGGTCAAATGAACTATTTTTTTGTTCAATTGCGAATCTACATCATTTGATTCAACAAAAAAATGGTTCAATTGACCATATTTTCGTCCAACAAAATGAATTTTCTTCGATCAACGAAGTATTTTCCTAAGTGTGCCAAATCGTTGATAATATTTGCCTACAAATATAGGACGATGCAGAGGGCGTTTATTCGCAACGGTTGATTTATTGGTACATGCATTATATACTATTGCTCAGTTGAAATTACAATTCGACATTGCTCTTGTTTCTCTAGGACGATGGGATGTAACGTATTAGAAAACTAAGAGCAGTAATCCATGTTATTTAGTGGGTTAAATTCGAAGAGTTACGACCTTTTGCATAGAATATTGATGTATGTATATTTGATGGACGTGGGTGATGATGGTGAGTATATATATTGGGGTTGGAGGGAAAGCTTGACCCAGGGCGAAGCCTCTAATACCCCTGAAAGCTAGGGTTCATACAGAGGCTTGACAGGTCATATGTACACGGATATTCATGTTCATATAAAGATATACATGTATATGTGAATGTCTATTGAATATAGTTTGTTCTTGGAAAGCTCTGAACAAGCCTGTCGATCATCTTCACAGAGCTCTAATGCACCGAAGGTCCCATCTGGCCTGGTTTCCTTCTCAAAATTAATATTGAAACCTATTTCAATCCACTGGAGCCTGAAAGGTTGAATGAAATTTTCCAAAATAAATTTCCAGCTGTACTCAAGAAGCACATGATGCTGCGGAGCATTTGATTTCATTTGCAATTTTATTGCAACCGATTTATCATTGTCACGTGCTGTAATATTGTCATGAATTTTCTTTTATTTTGTCAATTTTCATTCGTAGAAAAACATCTTTTATGAAACACTCGTTTATGGGTGAAGATTATTTCATTTTTACACAAATTCCTCTGCTGACCCAAATGAGTTTTCTTTTTCATATAAGTTAGGAATTATTCGTTTTATTTAATGACCTCTACGATTTGGAGAAGTAGGTCATTGTACAACAGTCGCTAAATATCTAATTATCAATGTGTTTGATTATTCATGTTAATAGTTTCATTTCTTATTTAACCTTTTCATATTTCGTTTTCGCGTGTCTCATTATCCCATTTGCCGCAGATCATTATCCCATTTCCTTCGTGTTTCTGTCAAAAAAAAAAAATGGAAAATTGACTTTTAAAAATCCAAGCGTTCTGGCGTTTTTTCCGACTCTTCTCAGTTTATATCTTATTTTTTTTTTTGTTTTTCACTCATTAGTCAACATAAATACCAAAAAAAAATATGACAGAGAATGATACAGAATTCAAGTTATGGATGAAGCCCCCGAAATATTGTAGAAAAAAAAGTAGCCAAAAACAATTATTAATAAATTTGTCGTTGAAATAACTTTTCGTATGTCATCTGATGAAGATTTTTTGTGAGCGGAGTCTGGGGAAAAATAAATGAAAATGAAGGCTACATCACACGCGAAATATTGTCTGGAATGTGTTACGTGTACATGAACCAACCCTCGCACGACATCTCAAAGGATTTATGAAAGATTCGTGTGTGTGTGGGAATGTGTACTCGTCATCCCGTTGCTGAACCGTGACCGGAATTTATTTTTCGTCTTTCCTTCACCGCAGCAACAGCCATTCAGAAGAAAACGTTGTACTGTCGTTTTTTCGTATACGTAACCATAATAAATTTTCCGTACACCAGGTCTAAAAAGTTTTGCTAAAAGCTACGTTTACAAAAAATATTCACCATAAAAATAACAATTAATCAAAATGAAACGTGACGAAGATTGAAGTATAACGTCCAACAATTTCTTAATCTGACATTATTCATGGGACAATTTATTCAAAAAACAAGCTGAAGTCATTATCAATCAAAAAATGTTTAATACTCTGAGGATGTATAATTTTTCTCTAGAAATAAACCACATGCTTATATGAAAAAAGAGCCTGTAAAGGGGTTTTCTAAACAGATGAAAATTCAGAAAAAACTAAAAAATGACTTAGCTCACGTACGTCTTCGAGTACTCGACTCTCCCTTTTCGCATCGGTTCTGTCACGTATCATCCACTTACCTTCATGCTCTAATACCTCTGCTAAGCTCCTCTTACAGTCCACGGAATATTCCTTGCCAGAAGCAGGTCCCCAAAGGACCTTGGACCAAACTTTGCAAACTTTAGTGTTAAACAGTATATATAGATCGTCCATGCAAATCCTTCTCACTTATTCTCACCTTCTCTTATAGCGTTGATATAAGCGCAAGTAGCAAAGACCTATAAATCATATTACGACGTTTACACGATGGGTCGAGACTATACAAATTTCGCAACCTCGAACTTAACCTTCAAATTCATGTTCGTAAATTTCCAAATGTTAGACGTTTATTCCAATGGAGTAACGATTTAAATGACATTATTGTTAGGGGATTATCTATTGTCCCATAAAAAATATATTTTCCACCATCGAACCATACAAATTCGATATTATCGTTAAAACTGACGAATATTTTCTTATGGATTTACAATAAAAATGTCATTACTTTTGACATAAATGGAGGAAAATTGATCTTGCAAAATATTTGTACAAAAAAAAACTACTAATTTTTCACGTTACAAAGACGTCGGTAACCTGGTTCTTAAAAATATTTTTTTTTCCTGCAAATGCTTTCAGATTTGAAAGATTTGACAAATAACACAAAATATAATAATTAAATTATTACATGTCGTATATTTAAAAATATTGAAACAACATTTTAGGGCAACATTTTGTCTTCGTCGCACAAGGAAATTGAGATAAAATCTTAAGCCTCGATTTCGACTAAGCTCTAAGTTTCTCGGAATGAGATCAAATTACTAACTGTCTGAGTCACAATGTTTTAAAAAAACAGGAAAATCCTGATGCACTGAAATTGGGCGAAAATCTGATTAATCTATTCGTCATGTTTATATCTATCTCTCTCTCTCTCTCTCACTCTCTCTCTCTCTATCTCTATCTCTCTGGCTCTGTCTTCGGATGCAAGTGCATCGTATTTTGTGCTCAAATTTACTCTCACGAAACATACGACAGCACTTTCTCAATCCTCTTATGCCCCCTATTACGGTAATGAAAATCTACGAGGTCGCTATTTTGGAGTTTCGTGAAACTGCACACATTTTCAATTCAAGGCAAAAATACCATCGTCCTATTTTTCTATTCCTTATTATGAGATTCTTTTAAAAGAAACGTGAAGAGTTTCCATAAAATTCGAACTGTGATTGTACGATATTTTATAAATAACGTTATAACGAACAGGAAAGAAATTGCAGCCAATTCTTCCAATCAAAACATAACTATTTTCATGTTCATGGAAAAAAAAACAAAAAAAAGAAAAAAAAACATTCTGTAATGACTGAAAGTAATCGAATATACTGGAGTAATAACTTTTTCAATTAATTAAAACGCTGAAAGAAAGGGAGTTCGAGTTTGTAATGTCAAAGATATTAATTAAAAGTACGCATCAAATGGAAACGGTCTTGTAAGATAGAAATAGTATGAAAAAGCAACGTCAAAAGCTGCTGTGTATATAGTCTACGAGATGCTTTGTGAAAAGAAAAAAAGATGACGAAGAAGACCGTACTATTTTCTAATAAAAATATGGTTAATCATTTTACCCGATTTCATGTCAGTCTGAAAAAGAATATTTAAAAAATTGATATTCCGACAGAAGTCTCTTTCCACAAATAGTTTAAAAAAATAAAATCTTTTAAATCGTGCGTGTTTTTTTTTCATCAAATTATTTTGTTTTTTCATTCTTTATATTTTTATCGTTAAAAAAATATAAAATTATTTTTTCATTGTACTGAGAAATTACGAGAATGAATAATGATCTTACAAGTTTTGTCTTTAGCCCTTCGGTCATTTCTGATACACATTACTGGAGGCGCACTCAAGAAATAAGTTGAAAGGTTTTTATTTAAACTGCAGGAAATGGAATTTATTATTATTATTATTATTATTATTATTATTATTATTATTATTATTATTATTATTATTATTATTATTATTATTATTATTATTATTATTATTATTATTATTATTATTATTATTATTATTATTATTATTATTATTATTATTATTATTATTATTATTATTCACTTTTAATGAATTCAATGGCTTAAAAAACAGTCTACAAGATTATTTTTCTTCGGGTATACATTTTTTTCATAAAAAAAGGATAAAAAAAGGAAACTTTACAAAAACGAGTATGGCATTTATTAGTTAGAAGGTTTTTTAACATCACTGTGAAGCTTAATATTTACGACGTTTATTAACGTAACGATTTTATCAAATGTTCGCATTAAAGGAGGATTCGGATATTGAAAATAAAAAAAGAAAATAGCGTGGCAATTTTCATGTAACAAAAGGTTAGTTTGTTATTTTTGAATGTTATGAATTTGATTGAAAACGAAACAAAATAGATTTCTTCGATATTATAGTTTTCAACATTTTTCTTCTCTCGTTTTTTAATCGAATGTTACTACGGGAATGTGGATGTTTTTTTGAAAAAATTCGTGAACCAGTGAAAGTACGAAACTCTTGCAACCGTTGCGGTGAATATAATACGCGTTTATTTATCAGTTTCGTTACCATAAGCTTTGAGCTTATTTTCACGACTGATAAAAAAAAAACAATTATATAAATTTGAAAGAAGAAATAATTTTTTAATACAGATTAATTATCGAAAAAAAATTGAACCATAAAAGAACGCTTCATTTCTATCAACAAGAAAAATTTTTTTAAACATTTATCTTCTGACTAATCCCCCAGGGAGACTATAAAGCTTTTCCGGGATCATTTAGTTTCTTATCGTTGGACAAGAGAAGACTTTATCTCTCTCTATCTACGAGCTTCAGTGTCTGGAACGAGCAAATCGATAGTACAACTTGTTGCACCTCTCGAGAGAGACCTGTCCGTATGTCAGGGCTTTTGTAGCTTCATATGACATTATGAGAGTTCATTCGGTCATTTGGACTACATTCCAATTTCTTTATGAGCTAAATTGAATTATTTGTGGATTTTTTAACTACGTCGAGTAAAGATTCATCGTGTTATTGTCATGATAAAAAAAATTGAAAAGTTTTCTGTAATAAAAAATTAAAATTTTTTTTTAAATCATCAATATAACGAAACAGGATAAAATTATAGTGTAAACTTGTCAAATATATTCAAACATCTGTCACTGCACAGTGAGCAACAAATTTGTGTGGTGTTGTCTATTAATTATTGTTGTCACAAGCATAATTGAGAAATATTATCACAGCCTACTTTCGATGTTTGTGACACACGTATCTAAAACCTTCCTCAACGCCTTATGTTTTTTATTCCCACATTTATCACCACCGCGTTTACTGAAAATTCCAACAGCTGTACATCATTTGAGTTATGAAGAAAATCGTTATGCTAAAATAGTTAAATGACCTCGAAATGTGGTGCCTAAAATTAGGTCATATTATTATTATTAATTATTAATAATAATCAATAATAATTAAAAATTATTATTTTTATATTAAAGCCTTGAATGCAGTGACTTTTGTAACATGAAAATGAGAATTTCTCAAACATCCAACTGTATTCTATGTGAAAAAGACTTTTGGAGAAAACAGATCGAGGATTTCGCACCAAAAATTGAAATTCATGAGAAAAAAGATGGAAGAAAGTATCGGAAGACGAGTTGGTACGAAATTTTCATGAATGTACAATATAAAAAAAAAAAAAGAAACTTTAGAAGCCTGTGAAAAAATATCTCATAATGAGCAACTTTATGCTCTTCTGATTTTTGTAAATGTTTTAATGGTATCGCGATCATTAATTATAATAAAAACTTTGAGAAATTCGCTTTGACGGTTTCCGGATAATTACGTCGTTGGAAAGTTTCTCGTTATCGAGTTGTAACAGCAGTCGCTTCCCTTTGTCGTCTTTTTCAAGTTCGGGATAGATTTTCATTTTTTTTTTTGTTTTGTTTCTTTTTTATCAGAAATACCACGATATCAAGACTTCGTCTCTCGATTCTCCAACGAAACGCAATGAGTGCGCTAATGAATCGGAAAGATTCATTAGGAACATCTTCATCTCCTAACAAGTTCGGCTTCAATGTCTCGAGTCTGTTTTTTTCTCTTTCTCTTTTACACTTTCGTATTTTCAGCTACGAGTTAAGCACACTTTTAGCCATGTTTGCCGGGTGAACGGGAGCAATAAAAGTGAGCGAGATTTTCTGTCGGCTGGAAAATCAAGAAAATGAGAGACGCAGAAATGGAGACCATGGAAGAGTCAGAGAGAAAAAAAAACGAGGGAGTGAGGAAAAGAGGGTAATGGGGGATGGCAAATAGACGTTTAATGGTCTCGTCCGATCTTAAAAGGTTTTCGTTCTTCAACTCTGTGGTCAGAGGACGGAAGTACGTTAAATATTGTGCTCGTGCCAAGAGAAAAAAACGTTCATGAAGTAAATGGATATTAGACAGCTCTGAGGTAAACTTTCTTGTGATTTTTAGCTGAATGTATATCAAAATGGTCACAAAAAACGACAATTCGTTCTCTCCTCGTTACGTGACTGTTTCAAGATACAAAAAAAAAAGTATCAACAACCAGAGTATCTCTGCCACCCAAAATTTCGTTAATATTCATTAATCCATTGCTTATTCGATCATTTATTCACTTCCACATTCATCTGGTGTATCATTTGTATATTGTCTTTTTTATTAATGATTTTGATAGATAGAGTTTTTGTTTTTTCTTCAGGAGTTTCGGTACAAGTAACGAAATGTAACCATTTTATGCAAATTTCTACAGTACGTTCTTTGACTTATCCTGAGTATGTCCTGCAAATTTCAAAACGATTGTCTGCACAGTTTCCACAAAATTCTCAAATAAAAAGTCACTTTTTAACATGGAGACGTGCCTACGCTATCCCGAAACTTCAGTTATGTCCATGAAACAATACAAAAAAATGTAAAAAGGTTATAAAAATCTGTCAAACTACTAAAATATCATTAGAATTATGCCACCAGAAAACGAAATAATTCGTCTACATCGTTTATTAATTATTCATTTTTTTGTCAATGAAAACGATAAATTTGTCAGTAATCATGTATAATTTTTATGCGAAATTGTTGTTGTGTGAAGTTAGCGCTTTGCTTGAGAACAATAAAATTTCCCCTTCTGATTCTCCGTAAAGATAAGCTGAACCATTACATTGTATGACTTGTATCGAAACTCCTTAAACCTCAAAATATTGTCAGTCAATAAATTCTTAGCAGCGAAGTTTTCAGCATAGACAAATCCAAATCAGGATTTGAAAATCGTGAAAGAATGGCGTTAAACTTATCGATAGATTTAATCCACGTCATTTTTTTAATCGAGTGGCGTTTTTTATTTATTATTATAATTAATTGCTCAAAAAAGTGAGGGAATTTTTAACAAAAAGTTTATTTTCTTATTTGCCATTGGAAGAGCTCAACATGCGACGAATAACTTACGAGCTATAAACACGATGATTTTATTATTTACAAGGACACACATGTGTGCAGAAGCAACGATTAGAATGGCCCGAGTTGAGAAACGTATATAGAACAGAAATGCAGATTAAGTTGTACAGAGGAAGATGGCAGACTGCGCGTTAATCGCAGGCTTAAGAGAGAGAGAGAGTTTTGGGAAGAATCCTAGTATATGAGGAAAAATAGAAAATCCATGCGAAGGTAGGATCAGAAACCAGCCGGAAGCTGGTTTTGATTTGACAGCGGAAAAGTAGGGAGGTCGAAAAAATGGAATTGGGAGGAACGTTTACGAGCTATGTGATCCCATCACGCGTCAAAAGAGACAAAAGAGGAAAATGTGCTTTGCCAGTCATTTCACGTCGACGGAAAGGATTCCGAGAGACATTTTAGGATGGTTTGTTCAACATCTTTTTAGACATTTTGCTTTCGCGAAGCAAAACAATGGAGAGAAGCATTTGCTTCATATTTCGTTCGTATCTACTCGCTTGTTTCTCCGACGTCCCTTATCTCCGTTTGCCCTTTAAAGAGTGAATAGTTTTGAAAGTTCGATAAGGGAGCTTTGAATGTGTTTGAAAAAAAAAACGAAGTTCAACCTGGATTTTCGCGAAAAAAAGAATTAAAAAGAAAAGCGGGTCGAGGGAAGGGCTCGATGCTAGAACAGAAAGCACATTTTCTCATTTCCGAATAAACACGCAAAAAGGACTAACGACGTTAATTCGTGAGCATGAGAAAAAGAGAGTTTTCTTTCTTAAGACGAATGTTCAAGAAGTTGGAAAGCATCGAGGGGTGAGATATTCATATAAAAAGTCCAAGAAACAAGCTCTAGCCAGAGCCTTTGGCATTTCGTCCAAAGCTCTAGGGTGAAAAAAGGACTAATTCCCAATTGGACGACACAGGCGCAACGAACTCTTCGCGTTCTAGCAACTTTTTTCTCCTCTCTTTCGCCCTCTACCATTTCTTCTTTTCTACCCGACACTGTCGATGGTCTCACGTCTTTTCTACAGTGTGAACTATCTCGAGGACGAAAAAGATTAATGTTCATTTGCACGCACTCCTGGGACTAACATTTTTATGTTGAAGACACGAGAAAAACTACGAAAAATAAAAAACGAAAGGCATAAACCAGGAGAAAAAGTGTCCAATGAAGTCCGATGAATTTTTTAAATCTTCTTGTAAATTAAATTTTCAGTTACGTTTTCTCTTTTTTTCTTTTTCAAATTCTATTCATTTTAAACGACGCTAATTTCGTGTACGAAAAAACATTCGAAAAGTGTTCAAATCTTCTCGAAGTTATTTTTGTTTCTTTCTCTTTCTGTTCCATCGCGTGTCACCGATGGATGAAAAAGCAACGAAAATTTTCTACAACTTTTCATACGATCTCAACGAAATGATCAAACAAACTGAATAATTTTTTATAATTATTCCCAAAACTTCGTTAATTTATCGATTTTTTTTCAAATTGTCTCGAAAAATGGCTCAATAAAGTGAACATTTTTTACACATCATTTTTCTTCTTCTTTATATGACAAAAATTGAACATTTATCGTTGGTCGATATACAGAATTAAAAAAAAAAATTTCAAGTCAGAGAAAATATTCCTGATAACGCAAATTTAATTTGACAAAAAACTTACAATTGTCGATTGCTCGCGAAAATTTCGATAAGTTTTTAAAGAGCCCTGCTGCTTTTTTTTCTCATCAAACGATGATAAAACTCCGAGACCCAACCCTCGAACTTCGATTCCATTTCCATAGAAATGCTTTCCAAATATTTTTGATATTCTTTTTTTTTTTTTTTTATTGTTATTTTTTTTTATTCGGTCGATAGATACGTTAAAAGAGAACCCAAACAAACCCAAATATTTTTAATAATGCAATTATAATTGATAAAAAAAAGAAGTTCTAGCGACAAATAAAAGCCCAAGCCTAATAGTCACACATGAAAATATATATTTACAAATATTTATACATACATATTCATTTCAACATGGCTGTTTGTTACATCGCTATTTTTGTCTACGAATAAATGTATTTGAACACAATTTCATAATGGGGTGGCGCTAAAAAAAAATTCATCGTTAAAAATAATACTGTTTTAATGTATTCTTCGACATTGTCGTATATTTAACCGCATGAAATGGTTAGAAATTTTTTTTACTTTCTGTTTGATAACAAGGAAACGATTAATTGTAAAAAAAACTATTTATATTAATTTCGTATAAATATAAGCTCGGTAACTGGTGCGTAAATTTTGTTTTCATCCCAAAAAATTTTTTCGAAAAGTGAGTAATTGAACTTGAGCCACGAAATAACTTGATTTTTGATCGTTCAGAACAGAACAATACTGAAGATTTTTTGAGCGCAAGCCCATTGTGTATTTTTTTTTTTTACGATTTATTGTCGCCACGAAGCTTTCCAAGCAAAAAGAGATTCTCGTCATGAGACAAAAAATAAAATACAAAAAGACAAAATAATAAATTGTACGAAAAAAAAAAGAAAAATGAGATTAAATGAACAAACAAATCGAACGAGACAAATGCTACGAAAAAACGTATATGTGTCTTTTCCAGGTCGGCCAGGCCCTTGCCATGCGATGTCGTTGCAGAGCCCCAGACTTCGACACTACAGGTCGAACAACCAAACATTCAGATACATATACAAATTAAATTTAAAAAATAACCTTTTTTGCTGCAATTAACGAGACCGAGATTTAGTTGAAATTTCTTGAACTATTATCACACTTTATCTTCTTATCTACTTATCTACTTGATTACTCAATTAATTACTCATCTGCTGAACGAGAATTTCTCTTCGCTCTCTAGTTTCTCTACCCATCTCGGAGTTATCTGCATCCACACGCTTATGGAATGACCGTCGGCTCTCGTGCGACTTATTGCGAGCATAATTATCATACATCTACGTTCTGTGTACTTTAACAAACGTTCGTTCATACTATCGTTTACGTTTGTACTACTTTTTTTCTCTATCCAAATTTAATGATGTACTGGCACAACGCACTAAACACCTGTATGCGAACAATATTTATCATTTGTAAATTTATAAATTCCTTGATTTTATAAACCCCAAGTAAGTTTTTGTTTTTTACAAATTTAATTTGTGAGTATTTGATAAAATGTAAGGAAAAAAAAAGAGACTCGGGATTAAATTATTAAGTAATAACAAATGGTATTTTTATTGAACTTGTTTGCGAAAATAAAACATTTAAATTTTTTGCTCGTTTTCATCTTAATTTTTTTGCTATTTTATAATTACTTTAAATTTTTTTTTTTTTTAATGTTCGCAACGCCAGTACGTCCTTAAGTTCTTCCCTACTGACATTTTTTGAGAATGAATATTTTATTTGTATTTTTCATTTACTTTTTGGCATCGTTTCTTTGACATTTCTGTGCTTCACCACACTGGATAGTGTAGTTTCAACTTTTTCGTATTATGCAACAAATTGAGTTAAGAAAATAATGTAAGAGACGTTAGATAATCGATCAACTAAATATCAAGTACAAGAAAAATGTAAATTTTAAATCATTCTCGGGATCATCGAAACTACATTATCGACAGAGTTTATCATTGAACGCCCTCTATTCGCATGGCTTTAATTCCTATGTAAGCTACTTCGCACTTTCTTCAAACATGCACTTATTTCACTCTCATTTCACTCGTTCAAAGTCGAAATGAGAATAATTACACGAGTCCCTGTTAGTTATTGTATAAGGGCTTGAAAAATTCGTTTTGAATAAAGAAAATAAAATAGCGGCGTAAAAATGGTCGATGAAAATAAAAAATGAGAAGGATTTAATAGAAATTCGTATGTGACAATTGAATGTTCTTTTCAGAACTATGACGGCCATATGTTTCGTGTGCAACCTGCCGATCCTGAGCCATCAGGTGGGCTTGGTATGGCAGGGTGGAAATGGTTGGGACGACCTAGTGCGGGAGCAACTCGAGGAGTCTACGCTCAAGCAACGACTCGGTAATAATCGTTGGACCCCATCAGGTGCCGGAAAAATTCTATTCAATTTTAATACCTGCCTGCCTCCTTAATATTTTACTTTTTAATTCGCTTTCCTTTGCTCTTGTAGAAGAAAAAGAGATGGAGGGTATTGAGAACGATAAAAAAAAAGCATCAATCTAGCTAGTTTGATTTTCGGCACAAAGGTCATTCACATGTTGACTAATTCGGGCTTTTTCCGCTTTCGAAAACTTAGGAACTGGAAGAAGAGACTCCTCAGCGCAGATAGATTCGATTTCTCCTCCAAACGAAGTAACGGAACCATCCCCGACGAATCAATGCCGTCGGCGATCAAGTTTGGCCCAATTGAGCGATCTGGTGAGAGAATGGAGCGGCGGAGGTATCACCGGGAAATCAGGAAGAGCGGGAAAGCTTTCTCGACGAGAGACCTTTGCCGATATTACAAAATCATTTCCATGGTCCAGACAATCGGCCATGGCGAGTCTGAAAAAACGACGGGAGAGCTCGGTCGACAGTGGCATCAGAAGTCAGATATCGACTAAATCGAGAAGAGACTCTGCAATCAGCGAATTCAAGAACGATCTCGTAAAGTTATGGACGAAAAAAGAAAATTCGCAGCCTCAGCCACCACCGACGGTCATAACATCGACTCCGAGAAGAGGTGACGTCTTTTTTGTACTCCGTTTCGCCATTTGATTTTCCGAATTTAACTCTTCAGCGTTACAATTAAAAATGCAGCCTTTATCATGACGAATATTCAAAGAAACTGCATAGTAAAACGTCACTTAATTTTTCATCGATTTCGTAGGATCTGGCGAATCAAGATACTCTCGTCGAGGTTCCGGCGAAAGTGCCAAGTCTCGTAGGGATTCAGTCGTTGGCAACCAAACAGCAAATTCTGGTGAGAGGATACACAGGTGCAGTCATCACAGACGCAGACAATCACAAGCATCGGTCGATGGTGGCGGTGCTATAACACCGACCAAGTATTATCGAAGTGATCAGAGACCCAGTGCCTCGAGTACCGATAGCGCAGGGTCGTGTGCAGTGAGGTTGGTAAAACAGTTGCCAAAATGCGCAGTTATCCACGAAAAAGAGTGTAATCGATTGATTTAACACTTGTCTCCATTCTCAGGGAACACATGATGGAAGCTCAGCAGAAAAACCATGTCGAGACGAGTAGGCAAGAGATTAAAACTCAGCAAAGTTCATCTACTCTGACGGTTGAACAGAAAACGACAACGAGTGAGGCTACAAAGTTCCTTACCCTCGAACCCTCAATACACTCGATAAATCCACCAACGATTGTTATGTCTTCGGTGACACCACCAACCATATCACCAGTTACAGGCAACAATCTTCCCCTTCCGGGTACCTCGACTTCCGGTAGTTCGAGTCCTGTTGGCACACCGAATATCAGCAATACTCCAACTCATCCGTTGCTCGCGACGCGTAGAGATTCCACGACCCAGGTAACACAATTAAAATAGCAAACTGTGTCATTCAATTCCATAGTTTATACATGACAGTCATCTCTTTTCTCATTTTTTCCTCATAGTGTTACTATGGCAAGGCAAAAGAAATTTCACCGAACAAACTGTCGAGACTGACGAGACAAGCGGCAACGATAGACGAATCACTGCCACCATCAGGACGACGAGGAAGTCAGCCGACACTGTCTCCAGATCCCGATGACGGAGGTAAGGTGAATGTGATTTGAGACCGAAAAAACAAACGTGTTGAATTCTTTTCGGTTTCGTTTTGAAATGTCATCATCTTCTTTTAGGTCGCAAAGCAAGAAGAGACTCGTTGAGTCCAGATTCAGCATCGTACCCAAGACGCCGTGATTCTAGAACTCATTTAAGTCCGGACAGAAACACTGGCGAAAAGCGTGATCACAGTCCCATAAGACAGAGAAGGCAATCCCGATTAAGAAGACAATCAACTTCAATAGCTGGACGACCCCCGAGGTAGCTCAACTCAAGTACATGACGATTCTAGCGTCGTGACTATGAAACAACCTTGAAAACTCACTTCTGCTTATTTTCGTTTGCGTTCAGGTCACCAGACAGTTCAACATGCTCTTCCAGAGAGCCCAGCCCCTGTGCACGAGCACCAGGAACAATACAACAAGCGCCTGCAATAAGAAGACAATCAACGACCGAAGAAATCCTCATAGCACGTGGATTTAGACGACAGAGTACAACCGAAGAGATGATGAGATGCCGAAATTTTCGACGGCAAAGCTCGCAAAGCGATGACACGGTAAGTCCGACCATCTTCTCAAAGAATTTTTCTGCATAATTCTCACAGCGTCTAATTTTACCACAGGATGAAACGTACGAACGTCTTTTTCATTATCTTCGAAAGATTCATAACCGTGTTAGCATTTAGCGCTTTTCAAAAGTCATTTTAAACCCCAAGAGAAAAGAACCGTGAAAATAGAAAACGAAAAATGACGACCAATGCAGAAAGTAAGGGATTCCAGTATAAATAATAAAACATACAATTGTGTATCAGTCGCTATGCTATTATCGTAGATCGACGGTTGGTACGGAAGCACTCTGCATTACCGACTGAAGATAAAATAGTATTTGGAAAAGAATTTTCTGACAAAATCTTAGATTGAAAACGTATCTGAACTGACGGTCGGTTAAAGGTCGTGACAAACTAAACACTCTTCGGTGAATAAGGATTCGCTTGTATATTGATCAACTTTTTTACGGTCTGGGAACTGATCTGTTTGATCAGATCAAGATTGCACAGTTTTCGGCCTGTAGGAGTCTTTCGGAAAGAGGCCTGTAATTATTTGCCTTAACCAACCGTAGTCGCCTTATCTTTGTGTTAAAAGGTTCAAAGGTACAGAGGAAGAAGGGACAGTTCAGCGCAGATAACCGATGGAACGTTTGCTTCAATGACCGTTGAAACATCAAGTACGTTTTTCGACAGCAGCACACAAACTGGTAAGCTAAACAAACAAGTTTATTCCATGGTACCTGAGGTGATCTCTCATCATTTGTCATCTTTGTTTCAACAAACTCTTAACAATTAATTGTATTTTCCGATAAAGTGAACTTTGAATTTCGCGGTTTGGTGTATTTTGCGCACGCCACTTTTCACAATGAGATAGAAAGACAGATTTTGCTCTCTCACTCTTAAAGAAACAAGAAGATCTTGTTTTGGGCACGAGTAGCGCTGTGATGTTGGATTGTTACGCTTGCGCGTCTGAAGAGGGGTTGGTTATGCGTTAGTTCGCGATGCGAAACACGGGGGTGCACACCAGTCGATAGGTGGAACCAACAACAGAAGGAACGAACGAACGGTTATTTAATCACTCTGGGGATAGAGGAGATAGAGGGAGAGAGAGAGAGAGAGAGAGAAAGTTTGGAGAAGAAAGTGTGAGTGTGGGAATGTCCATATCAGCGAATGACCAGCCGCGTCCGAGTGTGCGTGTTGTTTTGTGATGAGATAAAAACAACAACAAGAGAAAAAAGCAGAAGGTGGTTAAGACAAATAAACACGTTAATTGTGGAGAGGATCGTTTGGGATACTCGAAAGGTTGTTTGTTTAGTGAAACTCAGGGTTGTTTGGTGGTTAGGGAGGTGATTGAATCGTCCACAGGCGGTGAGACGAGGATATAAGCACGTGGCTCGAGGCAAGTCGATTCAGTGGAAAAGAGAACGAAGGAGAGGAGGGTCGTCGATCCAAAGGAAATGGATACAGATGATGGTAAAGGGCGTACGGAGTGGAGGAAGGTTAATCGACCGGTCGATCCAAGGACGCAAACAATTAATAAGCCTGAACGAGATTGACTGGTCCAGGCTCGCAATATCGGGATCACGACGGTGACGGAAAGCAATCCAGGTTGTGCATCCTTTACCCTTGGAGGATATTTGATTGGTGGTAAATTTGTGGAATCCTGGGACCTTCGAATGAAGAACTTGTGGATATTGGTCGACGAGTTATCACGTTTCATTTACCAACCATGTCGAAAATCCCTTGGGCAATTGAACCAACCAATAGATTATTAAGACAGATTTCGACATTTTTACCGGACAGAAAAAACGATGGAAGAGGAGAGAACGAGATAAATAAATTGAAGGCAATACAAACAATAACGTGGTTTTCCTTATTTGTACAAACTCACGTTTTAGACGTTCATTTTATTTTCTAAGCATGAAATACTAATGGGTAAGGCAATGAAAATAAATATATCGAACCACCCTGGAAATCGATCCATCAATATAAATTGATGATGAGCAGGGAATACTAGTTGGGGAACAAAATAACAAGCACTCCCATCAGCCAATCCATTTAAATGACATGACTTCGCATACCTGTGGATCTAACTTTCTACTCGTTAAACACAAACTCAAAAGCCCTAGTGGCACTTTGATTTCTCTTCCAAACCCATGGGCCGAGTCGTAGCCTCTGATAAACTGTCGCTCCACCTCAAACAATTCCTATTACACTTGTACTATCAATAGAATCTCTGTAATTGACTCTATCGCCCCCTATACTTATCAAGAAGATTACAAAAGGTCGTGGGTGGTACAGCTGACAAGGTATAGACCAAAAAACAGAGCTCCCTTAAGAAGAGGGTGGATCTCCTTCCCATGCCTGATGCCCCAGGGTCCTGAATTTACGGTCAGACCTATTTCTCATCATTTTCATCGGCAGAATAATACTTTTCTGAGAATATTGCCAACGATTGGCCGCCGGAGGGTGGTCACGGTTGAGAAAAAAAAAATCAGTGAGTTCAATCAAAGGGGATGAAACGTGGGGAGTCTTAGCGAACCTATAAAAGCCGGAAATGAGGAAAGAGGAAAATAAAGGTGATGCTGGAACACTGTGGATTCTATGAGGAGAGAGAGTGCTAGAAAATATCGAAAAATAAAGGAACGGAGAGGGAGAGACTCGTGATTTAACCCCACCAAACGAAGTGAACATACGTCTGATGTGCTTCGCGCGTTTCTCTGCGACTGTGGGCGCAACCACTTGTAGAGGCACACCAGCCACGAAAAATAAACGCGATGAGACTGACGACAAACATTCACAATAAATATACATTCGCGTCACCAATTCACGAGACAAAAATCCGTGTTTAATGAGCTCAACAGAAAGTTTTGACTCTTTGATAACTATTTCAAATTCACAGTTCAAAAGCAAGCAACAGTTTGCAAAAAACTATGAGCTCTATTTTGAAAAACAGTTTATTTGTCGTGCGCGTCATTTTTTATTGCAACGACGAGTGTAACGAGATTTGAACAGTGAGATTTAAGTGGTTGGTGAAAACTTTGAAAAATGCCGATTCGACAAATTGATACTTCTTCAGAGCCACGTGTTACTCCTTCAGAGTCCATCGAGGCTTGAATTTTGTACTCGCATTTGTCGTTACCGATCGTCCTCATCAAGTAGAGACTTTTTTTCCCGCAATTATAGAGGTAATTGAATTTTGCATTTATTTTCAAGTTTACTTTTTTTTTTTTACTAACGAATTATATTTATAGACGAAACTTAGAAAAATTGAAGAATTTTCGAAAAACTACACACAATCGAATATTAATACCACAAAAATAATGATATTTGAGCAAAAAATATTATCGTTCAATACAAAGACCTACCTGCAATTAAAAAATATTATTATTATTCTCTTAAAATTGTAATTTAATAAATGAAAATGTTGGTGAAAATAAGTGAAGGATAAAAATGTTGTTTCTCATAAAACAGAGTGTATATTAATATATATTTGTCTTAATTTCGTTGTGCTATATCTGAACAATAAAAAAGCTCGTAAATACGAAACTTCAGCACAGTTTGAACAGCCCAAGGGTGTAGTATTTCTTTTACTACGTGAACTCGTATTTCTTTTCCCTTTTGGATGCTGCACTCTTTTATCCATTCTTTATTTTTGTCATCCTTTAGCTTCGTTTGGCTCGGACAAGAAAAAGTAAAGAGAAAGTGTAAAAAAAAAAATAAAATAAAAAATAAAACATATCCAAGTTTACACAGAACATAATTTCATCGAGATTTCTCTCCGGGTATTATATTATTTTTGTTGAGCAAGTTATTATGGGGTTAGAAAGAGGAGCGAATTCATAGGAGATCGAGAAACAGAGAAGCTTCGTTATATATTTATATATATGTATATACAAACGTATTTAGTTTCCAGTCTTTCGTACACCCCACACCGAGTAACTCAATAATATTCATTTCAATAGAATTAAATTCTACCAACATACGGTTCACACATACACGTAAACACGTCGAGAAACTGCCTGATTCAATCGAGCCATCTGTATGGATATATGAAATCCGTCTGAGCATTACGGGCTATTTCTACTGCGGCCAACTAGAGAATCGACCGGATACGACTCTCGACTACTTGCTCAACGACTCTTCGCGCGTTCCTCGTTCGGTCTTTCAATGCATATTATTTTATCTCTTTGATTCTCAGCACCAACAAAACATTGTGGATTTCTTATTGGATTGAGTATCAAGTGAATTTTTAACTTTTTTTTTCATTAAAGTCCAGAAATATCAATCGAAATATTATCAAATGATATATTTCAATGAAAAAAATATTGATTTTCATTTATTATTTTTCATATTCTACTTTGAAAATATTTTCATCATTTTCATTATTAGTGTGTGGCTAACAATTTTTATATTCAGAAAATTGCTCGTTACTTTAATATCTTTTTATATCGAGTTTAAAATGAAAATTGAAAATTACCACAAGCTTATCATATGATGCATGAATAATTTTATACGTCAAAACACATTTGAAAGATTTTTCAAATACACGAGCAATTTAGGTTGGAAAAATATGTTCGAATGATACATTATTCATGAAAAATTCAAGTGCAGGAAGTCTATTCATTGATATACGGAAGCCTGCTATAAAATTGTATATTTTTCCACATGAATTGATTGAACGTTTTATTTTTTCCTTGGGGTTGATTCAATTGTAAAGTATCGATTGTTATTATTGTTATTTTTTCTTTGATATTTCGAACGTTTACCATGCTTCGTAATCCTGACGAATAAATGAGGAAAATAGTTTTCTTCTCGAAATGAGACATCGCTGTTTGATGGATAATAAAAAATAAAAAAAAACATTTGATTAAAAAAAAATTGTATTTCGTACCGAACGTCATTAAAGAAGATTAAATCGTCACAATTTTCTTTTCGCTTATTTTTTATTGTTATGTTTTGAGATGATTAAATTGGTTATAAAATAAATGAAAAATCGTTGAACAATTTGGCGAAATAATTTTCAGCCTCGGATTATTATGACAATCGTGACTATGTTCATAGTCTAATTTCACCCTTCAATGTAATAATAACTAAACGAAGTACGTAGTAAAAGTGTCTGTAATCTTTTCCCGTTGCTCATTCTCATCTCTCTTTTCGTTATCATCTTTTTTTTTCCTCTTTTTCTCTGACTGAGTATTATACTTTTCACGTCTTAACTATTCGAATGAGGGAGAGCTGGTTTTATCATCGGACGTTTTATCAGTTTGGCCTGTTTTCTCTCGGCTCATCCACTACGTGGGAATTTCTTGAAACTCTTAATACGTCTCGAATCCTATTGATCATAAAATGAGTGATTGTGAGGTGAGATTAAATCGCAAACAGGAATTTCCACTTTCAGATTACAAAAGTTCTCTTTTCCATTTCACTCCGGCATTTCACTTGGAAAAGTTTGAGCCCTTCTACACTTACCTGCAAATACTTAGTATACACTTTGTGGTAAAGATTCATAAAGTATCAACCTATTTTATTAAGACGTAGAAACTGTTCTCGTGTGTCAGAGTGTTGGGTAATGAAGTAAATG
Source organism: Campoletis raptor (assembly GCA_948107755.1). Classification (NCBI taxonomy): domain Eukaryota; kingdom Metazoa; phylum Arthropoda; class Insecta; order Hymenoptera; family Ichneumonidae; genus Campoletis; species Campoletis raptor. The sequence goes on along the minus strand of OX403630.1, from coordinate 5,538,756 downwards.
GAAACTTGGACCGATCGATCAACGAGATAAATCATTCCCTTCCCCCTCCCGCAGAGACATACGAGCCGAGGGAAAGAGGGAAAGAGATAAAGAGATAAAGGGAGAGAGGGAGAGAGAGAGAGAGAGAGGAGAAACGGAAGGAAAGTGTGAAATTTCGCAGAGTACTTTTCTCAACAGACAATTATTCAGAATAAATCTTCAACAACATTAATAGTCTGTCGTAAACACGAATGATTTAAAAATTACTTCAAAAAATCCATTCGTGTATTTTTCAATACAATTAGATTTGTTATTGAAATTATCGATTTTTCTGCAGGTGTTTATTGTTTTAATAGAAAAAAAAATGATGATTCTTATCAGTGCCAAGTGAAAGTATAATGAAATCATCAAACACATGATAATTGGAGAATTAGTGAGACGAATTTGGTAAAGTTATTCCAACAATATTAATTAGATTAATCGGCTTAATTAAATTTGTTTGCATGACTAAGAAATAATTGGTTTATGTCGTTAAAATTAATGGATTGGTTCGTTAAAAGACTGACGTTATCTTTTTGTTTCGTAATTTCAAATTATTCAGAAAGATTTCATAAGAATATTCTATGGAAAATGCTATTTTAATCCGATAAAAAAATATTTTTTTTTTTTTTTTAAACAATGGAAAAAATAATGTAACGTTCTTATTTCGAATTAAAGAATAATAATTGCTCCGAACGACCCTTGGTTTGCCGAGGAATACGATGCAAATTGAAAATTGCACGGCACTTTTACATAAATTTGCCACACGCCCAAACTTTTTACACTGCGAGGACGTTGCTTTCGGTATTTTATTGCTTCCTCGCTCACAAAGTTTCGTGAGTGTGTTAAATTTATGAGAGAACACTGTGTAAGTTTTAACTCGTTTCTTATGCAGCCTGATGTTTCTGTTTTTGTTTTTGTTTTTTTTTTATTCACGACGACGCTATTATTGTGACTGAATGTTTATTTAAAAGAAATTATGACTCGAAGTTGCCTTTAAAGTGATTTTTTGTTTATTTAATATCTGTTGATAGACACGATAACGTAATTTTTCCTTCAGTGCACAGACGTTCGTCTGTAAATCCTGATTTTTTTGAATGAAATCAAATTAAATTTATTAAATTGAATAAAAACCTTTTAAATGTTAATTGAAAATATGAAATAGTCAAATTTCCAAGCTTCGTTTTCAGAAATGTCTCGAAAGCTGGGAAGAATAGTTTGAAATTGTAAAAAAAAAGCGAATTAAGAGTAAAACTCAGGCAACTGAATACAAAAATGTTTTTCTTGAATATTAAACGTTGCTATACCCCACGCCCTGCCAATTCACGAACATTTTTTTTTTCGTTTTTTTTTTAGATAAATTCAACTGTGGCAGAAATATGGACGGGCCAACGAGCCTATAAACATTCTTTTTTCTTTCATTTCGAAGCACCAAACTTTAATAAAAGAAAATCGTTATTCTTTATTTTGGCAAAATTCGAGTTTCCTTCAGTTTGAATTTAAGGGAACATGGGGCAAAGTGGACCCCAAATACGAAGACAAATTTGACTTTCCTTCATTTTTGGGAGAGCTCACTTTGCCCCACAAATAAATTTTTTTGGACAGCCCGCTTTCCCCCATGTTCCCCTATATAAGAACGAAATTCAGTATTAAACTGATAAAAAAAAAAAGTTTGAAAATAAGACTCGTTTGATGATGGAACGAATGCTGGGAGGTGAGTCTCTGTACAGCTGAAATTATTCACCCTGATTTTCAGCCAAGATAGCCGTCGAATAATTCATTGAAGGAATATTGTCAGAGAAAATGATGGCGTATAATTAATTCCATGGGAGGAATAAATAATCATGATGAAATGTGACTTTTCTCGTAGAATAAAAATGGTATCTAGGTTTCTAATTTCTGTGGATGTGTATAAATGTGTGTGTGTGTGTGTCAGTGGTTGAGTGTGTCGACTGGCGCCTCTCTGAAGTACGAAGTACTCTTGAGACGAACCACTTGTAGACCGCGGTCTCCCCCAACTTGTCGTCGACGACAACGCGACGAGGACGAGAGGGAATGCTCAGTTGAGTAACGAGAGTAGGAACACTCAAGGAGAATCAAGATTAGCATAAAGAAGACTGAGGGGTGAAGCGACCTCGGGAATTCAATTCGAATGGCATATTCAACGAAATGAAATTGTTTTATTTCATCAAAAGCGAGAGTCTCTTCTCTATGTTTTTATAATTCAATACGATGAGCTTTTTTTCAGTGAAAAGAATAAAATAAGTAAAACGCGTCATAAAAAACTGAAAAAGAAAAACAGATTGAAAAAAGAAAAAACAAAATTTTCACCCTGAAAAGCTTTCTCCATTAACGAATAATTAACTCTTCAAAAATCGATGTATATAATTAAACATTTTAATAAAGAAAAAAATAGTCGTTATAGACGTGCAAGCCTCACCCACACCGTAGGGAAATTCCAGACTGCATTAACGCACGGCGTCGAGATAAACATATGGGAGGGATGGTTGCAACGGAGCGAGAGAGATAACAACTGCATTGAGAGTGAAGCTCAACGAATGTGGAATTTGTGGAATTTCAATGAATTACTCGACGGGAATGAGGCTGGTCATCGATTCGACGTATATCTCTCTATATTGCTTCGACATTTCTCTCTCTCCCTCTCCCTCTCTCTCTCTCTCTCTCTCTATATCTATCCTTTCCGGTTTTTCTATCCATTTTTCTCTTTCCATTACTCTCTTCTTCGTTTCTGGTACCAGGTCGATCGATCATTGACGACCTTCTATATTTCAACCTCGTCACGTACTGTCCTGTGTATATTATTTATATTACTTACTCAACCATATAACATCGAACTTTATACATATATGTATATTTATATTTATATATTATATATATACATATATTTATATATATTTATATATCGAGGCAATATGTGATTGAGACGAGAAGAAAAATAACCCGGAGTCCAAGTGTACACAATTTGTTGATACTGAGCACGATGTTTTCACAACCTACAGAAAATATTCGAGCACATAATAATCCATGGAATAATCTTCCTTCCTTCTGCCCTTACTCCCTTGAAAGTTTTTGCCTATTAAAACAAAAAGATTATTCGGAAACTGAGAAAATGACTCTGAAAATGATTTTTTGGTATTTTTAAATCTATGAATTTACGGGACAGGCTAAAAATGTATAATTTCCTTTTATTTTATTGTATACAACTGGTGTGTATTGTTGGAATTTTTTTTTTCCTAAAATTATTTAACATAAAATATTGTGCTTCCAATGTCAATCGATAAATTCAGACTGATTTATTCATAATAATATTTCTTTTATCCTCGAAATTTGGATTATGGTTGCATTGGGATATCGAAAAAGTTGGAATATCTCATGATATTCTTTGGTAATACTTTGGAAGAACTCTTCGCCACCGTTGATAGTTGAAAAAAGTTGGAAAGCTGAGAGCTTTATGCAATGTATAGAAATATTTATAAATTTTATCGACGATTTTAACGGTGAATCCTAAAATTCTAGAATCGTGAGATTTCTTTGCTTTTAGAAGGTAGAGAAGGCATAAAAATCTCTAGTCATGTTGGTATAGGCGAGAGAGCGCGAGAAAGTGTAAATTTATAGTTTTAGTGTCGTGTTTCGGAAAAACCATGGAAAAACGTTGAGGTGATAAAAGCTTCGTCACGAACGAGGATCCTCGAGTCAAGATAGTGTTTCAGAGCGTGTACGTTCACCGTCATATATATTTTTATCTCTTTATCTCATTTTGGCATTTATCTCTTGGTCGTTTAGTGCAATAGATTTCAAAGTAAAATTCTTTTCGAGCTTCATCTCCTCGTTATATCAACGAGACTTGACAAACGAAAGGGCGTATTTGATGCGATATTAAACGATTTGAGCGGTGAACCAAAGCCCTGTCTTTTTGCCCAGTCATTATTATCCATATATCATCGTTCGTCCCGACCTTTCATGATGTGAATGCCTTTTGCACTATGCAGCTTTATTGCAATACTTCATATCCAAGCCACCACTTTCCTATTATGTTCTTAAGCCCTGCAGTTTCCGAGAGAGCTATAAAGCTCTGTGTAACACGACAAATATAATAAGTTGTCTCGACATGGCTTTATACCCTTAAAAAACTGATTTTGTTGTAAAAGTCGTTTTTTAAATATTTTTTTTTTTCGAAAAAAAAAAATAAAAAAAAAAGAAACGCGTCCAACTAAAAATAAATAGAAAAACACAAAATGTTTGGTTGCATAACAACCATTGTATGCACCACAAAACTAAATAATAGTTGGATTAAGGTGCACAGTAGTCTCAGCATAGCATTTTTCCATATAATTTGTTTCAATTTTGAGAAATAATTTAGAGCACTATCACGAAACTTAGGGCAAAATTTAAAAAGTATTCATCGTTAAGTATTCGAGATATTGGCAATCAAAGATTGCACTGTTTTAAACAATTTTTTTATGAGGAACAGTAAAAAAAAATTCACATGTCACGAAATAAGTCCGAAACTTTGGTATGAATTTTTTAAATGTTATTTCTCAACTACAGAGGAACAGGTGGCGATGTTGTTCGAAAAATTTCAAGAATTTCCAACGTTTCAGCAACCGGATGAATAATTGTGTGAATAATTAAAAAAATAAAAAAAAAACACTGTGCCTATAATGATAACTGAGCTGTTTTAAAAATTTACGATCAATAACTTAGTCAAATGACTGCTTTTTCGGATAAGAACTGTGCAGCAAGGCCTGTAACTCGTCCAACGAACATCTGTTCTTAATGTCAATGCTCTTGGAAAACAGGTGACAAGTGTGTTCTGTCAAATAAATGAAACGGATGACAAGTTTTCTTGCAAGTAACTATACCACGTGCAGTCAATCTTTAGCTTAAAAAAAGCTGTTCTTTTTTTTGGCAAAATAACTGTATACAGAATATAAGCTTTTCTGACCTACAACTGGATCAATCAAATTGAATCTGATTAGGTTTTATTTCCATTTGGATTGAGCTCGAAAAACTGTATGCAAATGGTACGTCGATTGCGATAAAATTTGAGTAAACATTTTGTTCAATGTTTTTTTCATTGTTTGTTTTTATTTACTATCTTTATGGATCTATCTATGGATTTTCGTGTCATACCGATTCCTCGATATTTACCATTTTCACGTGAGCCTGTAATAAAAAAAAAAAAAGAGATTCCGTCACGTGCCGGAATACTCGACCTTTTGGGATATTAACGATTCCCTATGATTCTTACCTACTTTTTTCTCACTCCATGAATCAGCCACACCCTTATTCATAAAAAGGAAGATTCCGCGTGGGGGAGACAAACTAAATAAAAGGCAGCAACGAAAACGTGGCCAACGTATTTCCTGAAGCCATCAAATTTAGAAGCAATTCAGAAAGCAAGACATTCAAATGGACTTGCTCGTATATATTTATAATTAAAAATTCCACATTCATATGAACTCGTGGAAATGATTTATGAATGTAATCGAAAGGTCAAAGGAATCCCATACGAGGTAGACAGTCATTTTGAGCCCCTGTCAACCTAAAGTTCAAGCATACATCGAATTTCTATTCTTTCATATACTTGAAATGCCTTCTCTAAAAAAAAAAAAAAGAAAAAAGTGTGTATTTCATCGTGTATTTTTATAAAAATGTATTCCAACCTTGGTGTACACTCTTTTGGACACTTCTCGGGACACTTTAACTGTCAGTTTTATTCGATTATTTTGTCCACTAAGAATGACAGAGCAAAACTGTGAGGTAATAACAAAAGATAAAAAGTTATTCAACTGTTCGGAGATGAAACAGAAAATGAGAAAAAGCACCAACAACCAAGCATGAAAACCAAATGGAAAGAAAAAACGAGTCCTTCAGGTTCTCTTCATAGCCAGACAACTAAATCATGTTTTCCCTTCTGACCCTTTTGTTATTTTTATTCGCCATTTTTTTTTTTTTTTTTCACTTAAATCATCTTACTACTGGTCTATATAGTGATAATCTTTATATCTCTGTTTTCTATGATAACAAGAACCTTCACCGCTCTATGACAACAACCACTACCACGAAGAGTGCCTGAAATGTAACAACTGCACCCTCAATCTGACGGGACCCAATCAAAAAAGGGCGAGACGGTGAGTAAATATTATCTACCATACGTTTTCCATATTATATACATATATATAGGGGAACATGGGGCAAAATGGGCCCCTGGGGCAAAGTGGGCAATCCAAATTTTTTTATTTTTGCGTCAAAGTGAGCTCTCGCAAAAATGAAGGAAGATCAAATTCGAAGACAAATGTGAATTTCCTTCATTTTTGGGAGAGCCCACTTTGACGGAAAAATAAAAAAATTTGGATTGTCCGCTTTGCCCCAGGGGCCCATTTTGCCCCATATTCCTACTCAATATACTTATATATTTATATATTTTACATGTATATTCAATATTGACCGATAGCAAAGAAATGGACGTGAAGGATCAAATTCGTGTGGCGGATACGTCTTTATGTTTGGTAGCATTTGTCAGATGATTCGATCGTCAAATGTATATTGTATATACAAATATCAATACGTGATTTGTTGCACACAATTTGAATGAACGAGATCGAAAAACGAAAATTGCTTTCTTCGTTGTTTTATCGATCTGTATTTATCTAAATTGTTAGTAATTTTTGAGTATCTAATGAAAGTTTTATCATTATGATTGAAAAAAAATATATAGGGGAACATGGGGCAAAATGGACCCCTGGGGCAAAGCGGGCAATTTAAATTTTTTTATCGTTGGGCTAAAGTGGGCTCTTCCAAAAATGAGGGAAGATCAAATTCGAAGAAAAATTTGACTTTCCTTCATTTTTGGGAGAGCCCACTTTGCCCCAAGGATAAAAAATTTAGGATTGTCCGCTTTGCCCCGGGGGTCCATTTTGCCCCATATTCCCCTATATGATGGAATTGCAAGCAAAATTCTAGTCTTCGTGTTATTATAATTCATATTAATTGAATTTAGCAGTTAACTCGGAAAATTCAACTGCGAAAAATGATAATTTGTTTAATTCAATGAAATAAGTTTTTATGAAACGATTGAAAAATGGAATGATGGAAAACTCAATAAAATTGATCCATAATCATCAATGCACTTTTTTTTTTGCGTCATTTAAAATCGTTGCGTTTTCTTGTTGTATGAATTCTCTCATGGATTTTGGTTGTGATATATTTAAAAATTGGAGACACTTTTGTTGTTGAAATAGATTCAAGAATCAGATACTTTGCGATCTGCACTTCGCGGACGTGGCGCTGATGGAGTGCTCGGACTTCATGCAGCAGTTGCGCAGCTTCAAGCCACAAAGTTTAGGCTGCGCAGTTGCGAGGAGAAAGTCCTCGACGACTCTTATATTTCCTCTGCCACCTCAGGCATGCTCAGGTAAATAGCAAAATCCAAAGAAATACATTATTCATCATACAAAAAAAAAAAAAAAATCACATGTGTCTCAGATTTTTACTAAACTGTGGATAGAAGGATGAAAAACTAAGTTCGATAATTATTCTGAGTATTAATGAATAAATAATCAACTTTCACTTATTCAATAGCGTCTCAAGAATAAAGTGTTTTTCGGTCATTAATAAGCCAAAAAATCCCTTGGTTCGCGATTTATTTTCAGTCTTGAGTCAATCTTTGCCATAAACCACAAAAATGGAGGCAAGAAAGCATTTCGTTAATTGTTAAAATCAACAAAAGGACGTGACGGAAAAAAAAATGGGAGCATAATAAAAGTTCGAAAAATGTGAAGCACCAAGTGCGTAATAGAAAGAAATTTTTTATTGAAAAAATGAAAAAAATAATGAAATGTAGTTAATTAAGATTGAATAATTAATTGACATGCAATTTGACGCAGATCTACGGCTTGTTATGAAAAAATGTTGGGTAACCGTGAAAGCTTCGTGAATAATGAGTTAAAAACACACAAAATTTCATTTAGCTGAAGAAATATTTGAAGGAGGTTGAAAAATGAAATAAAAACATAATAGAAAGAACGTGCGAGTGGTAAAGAAGGAAAATAGTCGGACGAGGCGTCGAAAGACTGCTCGGAGTCGACAGAGAGGGTGGAAAAAGCCACAGGTGGTTGGTATGAGAGGTTTCCTCTGCAAGTTTGGTGATTACTGGAGTGAAGAGTGAGCACAAGGTCGAAGAAAGAAGGTGGCCAGTCAATTTTCGTTTTCCTCAAACTTAACAACTGTCTATATATTTATATATAGATAAAAACATTAATAAAACATAAAGAACGTATATATATTCGTACAATTAACTTTTCTGATGCGAGGGCTGGTTTATCAAAAGTTTTTCTCAACTTTGCCCCAAGCAAAAAACTTGTTTCCAACGAAATAATTAATAAGAAAAAGAAGAGGAAAAGAAGAAGATGATAAATAAATATGAAAAAATCTTTGAAATATAAAATACGAGAGGAAACAGTGAATTTGAAAAATTCGAAGGAAAATCGTGTCGTGGCCGGTTCACTCTAAGTTCGAATACCGAGCCCTGAAAATAAACAGCTTGGTGTTCTACCTTACAGTGACTCGACCATGACCACTTCGACGGAGTCCTTATTTCTACGCGTTCCAGAACAAATTTCGACCTCGGGAGAGTACGGAAGGGAGGGGGAGAGGAGCAAATGGAAGGAGCGAAAAATCGAGAGAGAAAAAACGAATGAAAGAGCAATGAGAAAAAAGAAATCAAGAATTACGCGCAAAGCCCAAAGGAAAACACTTGGAGGAAAAAAAGAAAAAAAATAGTGCTTTGCCACCCTCGCGATTGCTCGATCTTTTTGGAGACCTTTCGAAAAACGTATGAGGAGAGCAAGGCAGGCAGATAAATCGAGCAAGAGGGTGAGAAATAAAAGGGAAAAAAGCAGCATTATCGAGAGTACGTGCTTAAGTGGATAGGAGGGGTGTCGAGACACTTTTCGTGACGAACAGATCTCTACCAAAAGCTTTCTACTGCTTCTTTCCTTTACGCCATTTTCTTCAAAATATTTTCACGAATTTTCTTTCATCGCTTTCTCTTAACTCTTCTTCTTCTTCTTCTTCTTCTCTGTTTCTTCTTTTTTTCCTTCTCTTTCTCTTGTTCCTTCTCTGTCACTTTTTCTCTCTCTATCTCTCGATCTTTCTCGCGACCAAGCTCTTCGGTCACGAATCTCGATTATTCCTCACTCGAACACTCCTCCTAGCATCGTATAACGGAATTCGGCTGCGTGAATACCCTCCGGGAAATACATTAAATGCCTTGCGAACCGAGAGAAACGAGCCTGTAAAGGCTGCGTGAACTGAACATCAAATGATGGGGCATTACGGATCAGGGGGTAAATAGGGATCGATTGCTTTGTAGGGATGATTATTTGCACGATGTCAAAGTTTGCATCGTACATGACGGAGCCCAATTTTGTAGACAATGTCCCTCTACGATAAATTAACCATTTTTTTCGAATATTGAAACCAAATCTGGTGAAAAAAGTTATTAAAAATAATTATTAAAAAAAAATGTTATTATACATAACGCAACCACCGATTGTTTGCAAACTCATTGTTTGAGTCCTTAAGCGACTCGCCTTGGTCTTTCGAAACAATTAAATTTTTCTTACTTAAAACGTTCTAAATTTCTCAACAATCAGCGAGCACAGTTTTGACACTTGGAACAGAGACGCGATTAGTGCACAGAGAGAATTTTACATGAAAAATTACGACGTTTGCATAGTGGTGTTGAACTGTCAACTGTTGTGAGAAAATGCTCTGTGTTTTTCGACTTAAAACATAATAAATTTTTATCAAAAGTTACCACATGCTTCGAGACAACAATGTAAACGAATTTATGAAATAAAATTCTCTTTGTCTTTTCACCCCAAAACTTTTTCACAATATAAAATATTCGTCGTTGGAAATCCGATCAATCATACAGCATTTTGGATATTGCTACAGGTTCATGAATCTTTATTCATTTTTTGTTACTTCTCAAATTTCACCGACGATTGTTTTTCGCTGTAGACGTGCGATAGTAATCATATTTTTTAAATTATTTTTCATAAAATAAATTTATTTTTATTTATATATATTTATATTATTTAAATATAAATTTATTCATAAATTTATTTTTCATAAAATAAAAAATACACTTCAAACACTCCTTAACACGTGTGCATTGTAAAAACTTCGTAAATATCAAGAGAAATTATTTAAAAAATAACTTATAATTGCAACTTTTGAAAAAGTGAGGATTTTGATAAAAATTATTATCATTTTTGCAATTTTTCATATTTTTTTTTTAAGATTAATTATCAGGCTCATAGAAAATACTTATTTTCGAAAAAAAATATAGCTATATAACGAGATTCCCAAAAAAAAAACATATTCATTACAGAAATAAGAACGTCATAAATTCTGGCGAAAAAGTGTTCGAAAATGATTACCGATCGGGGGCTGAAGAATTAGTTCGGGTCAGAAAGACCCAGTGTTTCAACAAAAGTTTATCTACATTACGATATAATTCAATGAGTCTTAAATGTGATGACTTCGGTTCAGAAATTCAGAAATTTTCAGCAAAATTTTTCGAAAAATACGAAATTTTGAAATCCCAATTTGTTAATATTTTAATCAATAAAAATGTTTCTTGTTACTTTATAAAAATAATCAAAAATTGTAAAATCCTAATCGTTGCCATTTTTGCAGCTACCAGAGTCCATTTTTGCACTAACACATAACGGAAAATATTTAGTGACAAAAAAAAGTATTTTCAGAAGTAGAAAAAAAAAATATATTTATATATAAAAACATTCCTTTTGTCAGATGAATTTTGTCACGAGTACCCTCACAAATTACTGCCAACGCCGGGATATTGGATCGAGTGTTCTCGACAGCAAATAACTTCTGATACGATATGGGACGAGAGTGAGAGTGATCGTGAAGTTACGGACCCGGAGCAAGCGGATGAAATTCAAGAAATGCATATGATTAAGCAACGCAATGATTTCTGCCTCTTTGAGGAGAATGAGGTGGAAACTGATGAAATACCGCGAAAAAAGACGGTGATTGAAGAGCAGTGGGAAACTAATCAGGGCTTCGAACTCACTTCGGTAGAGCAAGAAACTTATGAGAAATATTTTTATGGCACTGAACATTGGAATTATTTTACAAATGACGAGGATCTTGGTCCGGTCATATTGAGCATTAAACAACAGCCAATTAACGGAAGAGACCAGTTCAGAATTCTTGTCAGAGCCATAAGTTACACGGTCCATGGACTTATACCTGCCAGCTGCGTTTTTGCTGATCGGTAATTAATCCGACGTTACTTTTTTTTTTTTCTATACCTTCCTCTACCATTTGTCTTAATTTTATCAGTTTTCATTCAAAAAATAAATATCTCGCTCAATTTATCTGAAACGAAACTCTTCCCCGAGTCCACTCTAATAAATTTATCGTTAATTACAAATTTCCATCTACAAAATTAACACAAAATTGATAAACCTAAATAACCGATTATGCAATTCAACTCCCCACCAAAATTTCACATTCGTTCGAAATTTCCAGAGGAATTTTATGACACGATTTACAATTCTGGAATTCGATTGATTCCTACGCTCTAATTATATAATTGACGGTATTTATTTGTACGGTCACAGTCTCGCCAAAGTCACGCGTTCGAACCTTCACTTTCCGGACAATGTTTAAGAACTTGGAAATAACTTGTCGAATAATCTAATAATGTTGGTCGTTGTGGGTCTTTTAGAAATGAAAAAAAATCATATTTACTTTTGGCAATATCGAGGAGTTAAAATACTTTTTGTCACGGTTCGCCCGAATCTAAAACGTCAAAATTCGTTTTCTTTTTTATTTACTTATTGAAACAAACTTTTTCAAGTGTTTCTCTGTAATCTGGAATTACAAAGTTTTAGAATTATTGCATCGAATGTGACATTTCTTGACCCCCCTCATAAAACTTCAAAATATTTGCAATATTCCAATATTTTCGAATACAAAATGGTTTATCCTTTCAGAATTTTTCATATGATTAAATGGCAGTGTCCGGAAAGTGTGAACGTTGAAAAATTTTCAAATTCAATTAAATTAAATTTAATTTAAATTCAAATGAATCTAAAAATTAAAATAAAAATAATAAATTCTCATAGAATTTAAATTCAATTAACGAAACAAGTGAAAATTTACTTTACATTCGATTTTTGTGGGCTGTTGAAATAGTTTTTTTTTTTTAAATAAATTCTTGACTGTTTAAAAAATGTATAATGACTATTTTTCGTTGATATTTTTTTTAGTTACAATCGTGAAGACGTAGTGCGTAGTCTGGGCAAAGAAGTCAACTTAAATCCACCGTTGACACTTGGTCAATTGGCTGACACGCCTGAAGAATTATTGAAACTTGATCAAGTTTTCATAAAATCAGAACTTAAAGTTGGTGTTATCTACGTACGGGAAGGACAATACACGGAAGAAGAAATTCTTGATAACAACGAAGGGACACCACTGTTTGAGGAATTTTTGCAGATACTCGGTGACAAAGTGAGGCTTAAGGGTTTCGACAAGTACAAAGGTGGTCTCGATACTGTTCACGATCTCACGGGACTGTACTCCGTTTACACCAACTGGCGAGGAATCGAAATAATGTTTCACGTCTCAACTTTATTGCCTTACGAGAAACACGATTCTCAAAAAGTCAGTCAAAATCCAAATTCAAACATTTTTTCAATGATTTTTTATTATTTTTTTCTTCAACTTCGATTTGATAAAAAATGTCTTTATTCTGAATTTTATCGAATTTAAATCGAACGATAAATATTTTTCCTAACGTGGCGTCACTAATTAAAGAATTCTATAAGTTTCTTTTATTTTTTTTCTAATTAAACACTAACGTGCAAGAATGGTTGAAAAAATTCTGTGCTGTTCTTTTTGAAGTTATTAGAGCTTGTTCTTCAAAGTGTTCATTCATTTATTTATTTTTTCTATATTTATCTTTTCTCAGCTACAAAGAAAGCGACACATTGGCAACGATATCGTGTGCGTCGTATTTCTCGAGGCAGACAACACGAGCTTCAATCCTGCTTGCATTAAATCTCACTTTCTTCACACATTCATTCTCGTACGAGTTAGTGCAAAGATTAAAAGAAAAGTAACAAGATACGAAATTTCTGTGGTTACGAGAGACGAAGTGGGTGCCTACAAACCTTATTTGTGGGAACAGAGTGTCTTCGAAAAAGGTACAACGTTAATCCATAAGCATTTAATTGTCAAAGTGTTTTCAAAATAAATAAATAAAATTAAAAAAAAAAAACAAAAAAACAAACAAAGAATATTATTTTTATGATATTTCGTTGAAATTATTTCGAAGCTCGATAACAACATTGTTTTTTTTTCTGTTTAAGGTCCCATGTTTCGTGAATGGATATTAACGAAAATTGTTAATGGAGAACGTGCGAGTTACTCAGCCCCGAAATTTGCAAGAATGCAAGAAAGAACGAGATGCCAAATGCTCGAGGACATCGTTGCCAATTTGGCTAATCATGCAGAAACTGGACAAATACCAAAACCTTATAGGTATATGAAATTGAACTGAAACGAAAGCGTTAAAAATTGTCATTAATGAGAAGAAAATTGTTTATTAATGACATAATGATTATTGTTTTATTTATAATTCATTTAAAAACAGACGAGGCTCGTGGCGACCCATAGGACACATGAGGCCATCGTCTCCTCTTCTTGATTCCGTGAGAGATCAGTTCGAGGATTACGAACAACTTGCCAAAGATTTTACAGGAGTATTTCTTAATAATTCTGAAAATATCGAAGCCCACGCGAGTCTCTTTGACGTTTCGTTTCTGGTGCCGGGACAACAGAAACAAAAAGTTCGATTCATCGGGGTTAGAGCCATCTTGGGAGTCAGAAGCAGGTAAAAAAAACGAATTTAGAAAAATTAAATTGCAATTTTTTTTCAAACGTCAATCGCTTCGAAACTTATCGTTTCTCGATAATGAGCTTTGGACTATTCGTTTAGTTAGAAGTTGTACGACTATTTTGAAAAAAAATATCTCCAAAACTATCCATTCCACTGAGAGTTATGAGCCTGCAAAGTTCCTTGGATCAACTTTTTTTTTTTTCGTTCGCACTAATATTTTTTTGCCCTAATTTCGTAAAACTTGGATTGAAATGTAAAAAATAATTTAAAAAACCAATCGAATGACCCGAACAGAAACACTTCGCAAATATTTCATGAAACACTTTGTTTTTAATTTAATTTTCAATCAAATTAAATTCACTATTAAATTGAAAATTTGTTGGTTCAAACTTTAGAGGATTCGGCAACGATATAAATTTCGTAGAATGAATTTTCCGTTAATTAAATGAAAAAAAAAAAAAAATGAATCACCTGGTTTTTTTGAAAGTTTGAATTATTACGAAAAAGAAACTGAAGAGTTTTCCAAAAATTGATTTCTCATTTCATTGAAATTTCGATTAATTGACAGATAAAAAAATATTTAATAAATTCGTGATCGTTGATATGAATGAAGTAATGAAATTATTGCGATAAAAATTGCAGAGTGTTCCAGGAAATGTTGTACGGGATACAAACAGGTTTTGGAAGTCCTCAAGTTCCGGTGGCCGATTTATTGGCGAGACCAGCGCCAACTCTTTTGAGTCCACAAAGACCGAAGAGTTCGAATTTTCTGCAAGTTCCTGAAGTCGAAAGTCCTAGGTACGTCAAATAAATTCAATAATTTTTCATTTCAAGAACAAATATTTAAAGAAAAGGTACGAGTTCTGAATCGAAAAGAAAATGGCGTTTTATTGGAGATTAAGCAAAATGGTGTCAGTGAGAAAATTGGTGAGAGTAAAAAAAAAAGATTTCTGTCGATGTCGAATGAATAATGATCATTATCGTAACCACTATTTTAACATATCGTTGTAAGTGTTTTTTTTTTTTCACGGCACATCCATGTCTCCTATCCTTATGGCACTGCATGATAATCTTCATTTTATTTCGATATTTTGTTTGAAAATATTTTTGTTTTCTCTAACGAGCATATTTTTAAATAAATTTTCTATTTAAATATGAACCAAGTCAACAATTTAACTCTTTGATGTCAAAGCATGTCGAATTTATTTCTGCCACTCAATTTTTTTGATATTAACACGATTTTTTATATGAAAAAATGTCCAAATCAGACTTTTTTTCAAAAATGTAATGATTTTTGGCAAGATGGCTGTTTTTTGTTTTTTTTTTTCGTAATTAAATTTGAATTGTTATGAAACGTGCAAGTTTTGTTATAAATTATCAAATTTTTTGATGCAACTCAATATTTTTATTTATTTATTATTTCTCTTTCATAAACGACAAATTTTTTTTTTTCGATGTTTTAATCTTTTTTGCAGTCGAATTTTATACTCTTTTCCTCAACGAAAACCCAGTCGATAGACCTCTCTTTTATTCCTGCCTGAGAAAAAACGTCCCCTAATAAATTTTTGTTTAAAATAATGAAAAAAAAAAAGAAATGTCGTTCCTCCATAACCCGAGGTGCCCACCCTACCGTTTCTGTGAGATACTGGCTCTCATGTGTTTAGGCCCAAAAGTGTGCCCTCATCGCCGATGGTGAAACGTGCGTTCTCGAGGCTTGGAACGATCACAGCTGGTTGGGGACGAAGCATCAGAAAACATGGCAGTACTTTGCACAGTGATGACAGAAAACGTTGGGTCAGTTCTCAAGACTGCAGCAGTAAGTGTATGATTTTAATTAATTTTAATTTTTAATCTAATTAATTAATTCAGTTTTTTAATTACTTTTAATTTTTTTATAAATTTTATTATTATTTTTGTTTTAATTTAATTTGAATTTATAAAGAACTAATTTTATGGAGAAAAAAATGAAACGAAAAATCAGACTTCGTTGGTGCGTCGATGAATATTGATTTTTTAATGGAATCGATTTTTTACAATTCGAAAGAGACAAAACATTAGTGAAAAAACGAGTTTTTTCGATCAACGAATTTCTAAACGAAAAAAAAAATTCGAAATTAAAAAAAAAAAATTCTAAACGTAAAAAAAAAAAGAAAACGTCTGAAAACTTTTTCTTTGTATCTAGATAAAGACTCGAAAGAGAAGGAGAAAGCAAATCAATCGTTGGCGGTACCGAGACTGAGCGTTTGCGCTGATGCTCAAAAAATCGATCGCGCCAAACTCGACCAAACTGAGGTAAATATATGAAGTAACTTTTTTTTTAATATTTAATAATTCAAGAATTGAATATAAATTCTCCAACAATATTTCAGTCGCCATGAACAATCGTCTGAATGATGATATTTTAAATTCAAGTCCCAATTCAATTCTGGAAAAATTTATTTTTTCAAAATATATGAAGAAAAAGTATTATAAAAAAAAAGAAAAAAAAATTATCCGGCCAGTCCTAAGACGGTTATTTACCGAATAAATTAAATTCCCATAATTTTAGCACATCTGCCAAAAAATAATAATAAAAAAAAAGAAACTCAAACTCAATTTAGAAAGCCTAAGTTTTTATTTGGGGTCAATTTGACCCGAGCGAAACTCTTTTCTAATATGCACATATTTTTGAAACTTCGATCACAGTGAAACTAATCGTTCATTCATATTAAGATTCATATCATTTGCTTAGTCAGGAATTGTACGATTGGTTGAAAAAAAAATGTCTCGAAAAATATGCATTTTACTGAAAGTTATGAGTCTACAAAGTTAATTAATCAAATTATTAATAAATAAATTAATTAATTAATTAATTATAATTAATAATAAATAAATAAATAAATTAATTAATTAATTAATAATAAATTAATTAATTAATGATTTGATTAATCAACTTTCTTAATAATTTGATTAATCAAACTTTCTTATTAATCGGCAAAGTTAATTTATCAAATCATTAATTAATTAATTAATAATTTGATTAATCAACTTTGGTAATTAATTGATTAATTAATTAATTAAGAAAATTAATCAACTCCAATTATTCTTTTAATTAAACAAATTTCAATAGTTATTAAAAATAAAATAATAATATGAATTTTTTGATTATGTTTTTTAGTTCGACATAATCGAGTTCGATCCAGAAACGTTTAGAATTTTACTGGACTATTTACACACTGGATCGTGTCCATTGACCTGCAGCAATATTCCAGGATTGATATGTGCAGCGGAGCATTACGACCTGCCAGAATTACTTCAGGCGTGTTTTCATCACGCGAAGCAATTTTTGCGCATAGAAATAGTTTGTGTAATGTTGTGCGCGTTGGAAAATTATTATTGGCGTTACACATCAGCGACTGAGCTCGTAAACATGATTCTTGCATTCGTTGAAACACGTGCTTATCAACTTTTTCAAAGTCCTGATTTTTTAACGCTCAGCGAATCTATGGTACAATCGATTATGTGTCGTAGTCTCGAGGTCGGTGAAATCAGAAAATTCGAAGCTATGCTCAACTGGGCAAGACATCGAATTAAAACCAAATCTTCCAAACTTGATGCTAAACAAGAATTCAAATGTATTATGGAACGACTCAGCAGAGATCTCAAACTTTACAGCATTACGCCCCAGGAACTCATCAGAGTAAGTTTCATTTTATTTTATTCCTCCGTATCGCTGAAACATCAAATTTTCTTTAAAAACGTCGTTTATTCGACAATAATCACGTTTTTTTCCCTTTTTTTTGAAAAATATATTTCGCTGACGTTTTAAATATAAGGGAGAAATTCCCAAAATCTTTTTTTGACACTTAAAGAACTGAAGATTTAAAAAAATGAGAAAAAATAAATAAATTATTTGCTTCACAGATCGTACTGCCCTCAAAAGCTATCGAGAACGAGAGAATTCTTGAGACTCTGACACAGCAGGCGAACACAGGAATATACAGAAACGTCGACTCATATCTGGAGGACTATAGAAAGAGGATACAGAATCAAGAAAGTTTCGATTTTACGTAAAAGTTTTCACCAAGAAAACCGTACCACTGTCCTCGTCGGGTTTATTTGGGAACGAAAAAAAAAAACACGTTCTGATGCCAAAATTTGAGAAAACTGTGTGCATCGTGTGTTGGATCTTTGAATGAAGAAAGCAAGAAAGTTATAAAAGATGAGAGCCTGCCTCATTGTCAGTTTACTCGACGATCGATTAAGGAAAAAAAGCGCTGGCGCTGAAAAAAAAACTATTCCGTATATTTGCGAGTCCTGATGTAACGATAAGTTGCTAGAATCCACGAAAAAAAAAACAAACAAACAAACAAACGAACAAACGAGCAAATTAAAACACGAAAATAAAAAAAAATAAACAATATTTCGGTAACGGTTGATTGTCAAAAATCAAGTTTTTCCTTGGATCATTGTGTTGAAAAAAACGTCAAAAGGATTTAAAGCACCGGATCATTTTCAAAGTTGAGAATAGACCAAAATTTCTCACACCACAAACTTCAGTCTATGAGTGAAACAGATTTTTGGCTCAATCAAAAAATAAAAATAAAAAATAAAATAAAAAAAATAAAGCACAATTTAAAGATTGTATGAAAGCTGAAGAAATATTGGACATTGTAACTTTTTTCACGTTACCGCAATATTCGTTTTATTCACCTGCACATCAATATATATATTTACATCGAAAGAGTAATGTCTGGGGATTTCGTCAATGTGATAAGCGTTAAAAAAAAAAAAAAATATGCCAAAACACTCAATAAAAAGATAAAAGAAATAAATAAAAAACCAAAAAACAGCAGCGTTTCAAATCTACAGGAAAGTATTTTTTTCCATTTGTCTTCTCCCAGTTAAATAATTGAAGAATTAGAAAAAAAAAGACTTAAAATTTGGCGTAAATTCAGTTAAAAAAAATTTGAACAGGTTGTAAGAAACAGAAATAAATAAGCAAAATCATCTTTTCACGTTACTAAACACTGTCTTTCTATTCCTTATAAATATCTTTACATTACAAAAACAAACACACTGTGTAGACTCGTAAAGCAGCTTCGCAATATTACAATTTTCATTTTATTATAAAAAAAAAAAAAAAAAAAAAAAAAAAGCATCAGCAAATGTTAAAGTTACGTGTGTATAAACAGATAAATTGCAATTACATTGTACGAAAGTCCTGGACAATGCACTTTGGTGTAAACATAGATATACAGAGGAGGAGAAGCAAACGCCGGTTGTTTGCTGACCTCGTTGTCGATGTTATCCCGTGGGTTCGTTGTCACCTTTATCGCTGGCGAAAATGAGGTCGAACCTACCCCTACTACGAGCCTGTAAACTTTCCTGTATGTTGTATACACACACATATATATATATATGGGTGTGTGTGTGTGTATAAAAAGGTACGACGATGTGTGCGTGTGGTCGTCCAATATCAACAGCCACAACCATTAATTACTATAACGTGGACTCGCCCCGAAGCTCGTTCGTTAAGTTAACAAATATTTACACGCACGAGACCTCGTGACATCGTGTGTTACTCGTCGTTATAAGAGAGATTCGCCACGTGGACGTAACAGCGAGTGTATTCCATTTTGTTGTTGTTTTTCTTTTGTTTTGTTTTTCTTCGTAATCTCTTTCGCGATTATGAGGTGAAAGAGTTTTATTAATTGAAGAAATTCAATGAAAATTGCGAGTTCGATATACAAAATTAAATTGAATATTTGGACTGGAGAAATTGGGAATAACGGGGGGATCGACTAATTATGAATATTTGGGATTGGACGAATCCGCTATCGGAGTCGTCGAATTATCATGATTAACCGAAAGTTATTTTTCTGATGAGGAATGCAAAGAGACGTAAATTATGAACGAGTGCCAAATTCCCTGAATCAACCTTTGAATAAAAACTCATTTCACTTCCGAGAATGGAAAAGATCCGGAAATCTGAAAGGAAAAGTCCATTGTTTTGTCCACGAGGCAAAAGTATTTAAAAAATTACATTAAAGAAGCAAAATTTCGAGTTTTTTTTTCCTGTTAATAAATTTTTTTTGTAATTAAAAAAATTTACGATACTAATTAATCAATATCTTATCAATGGTGCAGGAGAAAAATAAACAAAGATTTTTCCTCTTTTATTATTTCGTGATTTATCGACCCGACGAATGTCTGACGGAACACTCACTGAGAGGACACCCTTAATATTACATACAAGATGTCCGCGATGTGAAGCTAGAAACTTGAGCAGCAAAAATCGCAAAAGAAAAAACAAAAATAAATCTTTGGAAGATTTGGTGAAAAAAGAAAGTCAGAATCGTAACGTATCGATTAGAATAAAAATAAAAAGAGTTTTTATTAGACTAACAAGAGGTTTTTAAAGCACAACTAAAAAGGACGAGCGATTAAAATCAGAAGATTTTAATGTTTCTGAGTCTATCGAAGTCCTTGGTGTTTGAAAAACAAAACGTTGACATTGAAAATGTGGGGTCCCTTGTATGGAGAAAATTGTATGTATATATCAACAACAACAAAAATATATAAGTATATAAAAATAAATCTGTACACGCACACGCATGAATGCAGTACATAACATAAAAGTTCGTTGTAAGTGAAAAAAAAACGAATAAGGCGTTTCGAAATGTTCGAAAAAAAAAAAAAAAAGCTCAAGCGCTTAACTGGAAGCCGTGAACGAAATAGTTTCCTAATAAAGATAAGAAGAGAAAAGGAAAGTGATGAAAAAAGTGGATTTTTCGTCCTTGTAAAGAAGATTCTTGAGGTCACGTCTCGAGACTACCTCGAAGGTCGATTTCGACGGAATGATCGCAATGTTATTGTCGAATCTTATTCTGAGAATTGGCGCGGTGTAGGAAGAATGAGGAAAGGGAAAGAAAGCGTCCCGCAAAAGCTGAACATGACAATCTGTATTATACAACAACAAAAAATTTCTAATAGTATGAAAAATTTAGTAGGCCCAAAACATTTTGACATTTCATTTCGTCCAGACGTGAGTTTTAGAAAAAAAATAAAAACGAAGCGACGACGATTTAAAGAAAAAGGATAATTCCCGATAAAATAAAACGATGTAATGATTGTAGATAAATATATACAAAAATATAAATATTAATACACACCGTATGGTAAAAATCGTATGGCATCGATATTGAATGTGTGGTGAAAGAAAAGCAGAAAAAAAAACAACAACAACAACAAAGCTGATAAAAAATGTAATATTCGAAATCTGTTCTGTTTTCTATCGTAGATTTTGTATCTTCAATACTCTAAGAAAGAGATTCTAAAAAGAAAATAAAAACAAAGCGAGAGAAAAAGAGAGGGAGAAATAAGAATGACAAAAAAAAGGTGTGGAGATTGGCCAAAAAGCAAATTTTCGATAGCGATCATATTCTCAACGTAAAAAAAATCCGAACGGTGGAGAGACAATGAAAAAAAAAACTGTTAAGTAAAGATCAAACATATCGAGATGAGATCCGCAAGTTCGAGTGAGAAATTCGATTTCCCTTCGACAGAAAAAAAAATAAAGAGAACAAAGCGAAAGATTTTGGGGAGAAAAATACATAAGTATAAAAATCGTGCGTCAAGGCCCGAACGCTACGACTGACGAGATTTCAAAAAGTTCGATGTCCCATTGTACATTTTCTAGAAGGGGGGGAGAACCCGCGTTAAAAGAAAACAAAAACCAAAAATAACAAATATTTATATACATGGATATTATTCGTGAAAAACTTCACGAGCATTGAAAAAAAAAAAAAAAATCATACTTTGGCATATCCAGAGTCGTAATTCGGTTATTATCAAAATTTCCGTTCGAATTCGACGAGCGTCGTCGACACTCAACATTGTTCTCGAGGTTTGACAGTGGGAAATTGTCAAAATTAAAATAAAAAATAAAAATATGTAATATTTTGTACGTGAATTCGTTTTACGTCCATCTAACGATAACAATAATAATTCTCAAACGCATATTCATTGAAAACGATCATATAAATATAGAAATATAAATATAAAATTATGTTGTTACACGCGAATTAAATTATATATATATATATAATTAATGAGGCGTGCTGAGGGAGGGACAAAGCTGTGCAAAATAATTAAAAGAAAACAAAAAAACACAAAAAAAATATATTACCTGATTCCCCAACTGTGACGATGAATGGACAAAACTGTTAAGTGTCTTATTGTTCAGGCATGTGGCTCGACTGACATTCATTTTTTGTGTTTTATCAAAAAACAAAGAAAAAAAATGTCAACCCTTCTGAGGTACACTGTTCCATTATAATAAGACGAACAATTTTTCTCGACTTTCTGCGTTGAAACGTGTATATGTACGACAAAAAAAAATTCAAATTGAAAGTAGTGTTTTTTGAAAAGTAGATAGTCGAGGCTGTAATTAAAAAAAAAAGAAAAAAGTTTAGTCCGATCATAATTACGAGCGCCACAATCGTCCTTTAAAATCTATTTTGTACAGTCTACCTGTCAAGGGTTAACAAAAAATAAGTTCACTCTAATATTTTCAATCTCATTGAAAAAGCCTTTCGAAAAGTTTTCTAACTATTTATGTCCAATGCTCAATTAGTTTACTTAAAAAAATTAATTTCTTACTATCAAGAATTTTAGTTGTCCTTTCGTGGGTAGAAAAGTATGAGAAAGTTTTGAAATTTTTTAAAAATTAGGGAAGTAAAGATCGAGCAATATTTTTTATCGTTATCTCATTTCGATCGGTGTATATATTTTTGAAATCGCGTCTAAAGCTTACACGATGTTTCAAGTTTTGTAAAAAGTGTGCAATTTTTTATATTCTCTTGTATCAATTTTCATGATATTTTGTCCAGTCACATTGCCGCCTACTGTTCAACCGTGAATGTACTATATTTACATATAATGTAACGAGACAAAGCTATGAGGAAAAAAAGATTAGAATCGATCGTAAACAACTTCGTATGATAATCTACGAAATTTCTACTTCCCCATCGAAATCTTCGCTACGACGATATATCTTTCGTTCACGTAAAATAATAACGATAATAAAATCATAACAATAGTAATAATAATCGAATACCAATATATAGTAATAAAGATGAAAATAGCTATAACATTAAAATTAATAATAATAATTTTAATATGTATACTGATATATAATCCGCAATGGTGCAGTGCACCGAACACTCTCGTGAAATCTGTGAAACAGTAATTTAAGAAAGAAAAACAAGAGCAACGCCCGAGAACGAGATTTTTATGGCGTACTGGCCTCTTAAGGCAATTTTTTCGACGGGTCATTTCTTCATAAAAAGACAAAAGTAATAATTCGACTTTCCGCGAGCCTCGCGAGATGTTATTCGTACTCAAAAGTTATTTGTAAAGATTGGAATCTATTTTCAATGAATTTTATGAGTTGATGCCATTTGTATGCTTTTCATAAGCTCTGTGCAGCTTTTCCGTTTTTCTATTTCTTCCGACGAACAATGTCGCTATCGCCACTCACTCAAAACTACTCCCTTGCTCTCGGAACCGAAGGTAAAAAGACGCTAAATGAGGGAATGAGCGAGTCGATCGAAAGAATGCGAAAGACGTGTATCACCGGTGCAAACACTTAAATTTTCATCGTTGTTGGTTGTTATTTATTGTTGTTGCTCAGATATAACTTCGCTACGTTTATATTTGTTATTATTATTAATCTCTTACGACTATATACGCGAGAAAAGGCTTTTTTCACTTCCCGATTGTATCTTGTATAGTCGCGAGATAAATAACGACGAGACTATAGAAAATATGAATATATTTATATATATATTTATATATCTATATATATATAAATATATATTGACAAGCTAATCAGCTCGATGTGCTATCATCACGATTATTTAAACTCGTAAGTCCATGTTAATTGACGACTCAAGATCGACTATAGGGTGATTCACCGAGTAAAGTAACGTGGAAAATAAGCGACCGGTAAAAAATGATGAAAAAGATCGTACATTCATTTCGCAATCGACCCTAATTGTACAACGGTTTTGAAGCTACAAATTTCTCCCTCGTGTAAACACTATTTGGAAAAATAATGGATGAAAAAAACAGAACACTTGGTACATCCGATAAATACCACAAAACATACACATGCTTTTTGTCTCTTTCGCCTTTGTCGAAACGAGCGCGCGCCACGTGAGACTTAACCTCAAACAGTACCCGCGCACTGTGGCGCTGTTCGCTGTGCCGCAGCAACGCTCCGAATAATAACGAAATACGAAAAAATTCACAACAAAAATAATGAGGTTGCGTTTCATTAGTATAATTATATATATTAAGAGAAAGATAAACAAAAAAAATGAAAAAATTTATTGTATATGAAGCTACTGTGATGTTACTGTTGAATATAAAGAAAAAACAAAAACAAATATATAAATATATATCTATATGCGTATGTATACACAAACATTAGTAGCGGATTTTTTATCATTCTTTTGAACTTTCGACTTTGGTGCTTTATTTTGTAGCTATTCGCCTAGCTTGAAAATTTTTTTAAAAGATTTTTCAATTTTTCATATATATTTCCATTTGTGAAATAACGAGATTAGTTTCTCGTTATGTTCGGTCAGTGGCGAGCTGTTGAAAAATTTCGGTTTTTCTTCGAAATGATGCAAAAAAATTTCTCAGTATAAGATACATCGAAGGGATCGAAAATTTTTCCAAACTGTGTTCTAAACAACTTAGAATTGCGATCAAATCGTTTGAGTAATGTTTGACTTGAAACTTACCCTTGAGAAACTCTTTGAAGGTCGAAGATGTCGGGAAAACTGTGATCTTGAATATAATCGTAAATTTCAAACCAATCCGAAAAATCACAGAAAAACTAACCATTAATGAAACCTGAACGATTCTTCAATTTTGTTTTTTTATTTAAAGTATTTACTTTTACGGAAAAAATGCTTTCGTTGAACCGGTGACTGTCATAATATTCACACGATTATCATCGAAGGGCTCAAGTAATTCATTCACTTCCTTTTACACACAACACAATTTTACATCTGAGACACATTGACCTTAGAACCCCGCAACGTTATATTTACTGACGAATATGTAAAAGGCCGTCACAAAACAAACACAGAATCTCCAATGGCGCCATTATTTCGAGGAAAAAGAGCGCCAATGTCGTCGGCGCCACAGCTTCGAACGGCTGTTCTACTCCGTCGGTAACACAGACAATTGAATAACCGACTGTTGAAAACAAAGGAAAATGTAAAATACCGACTGAGAGGCTTAGAAGAAAAACGTGACTTGCTGCACAGGTTTCATTATAAAAGTTTTGATATTTCATGGGAAATATAAGTTACTCGTTATTCTCCTTTCATCCGAGAAAACGCTGTATTACTTTTTTTGCTTTTTTCAAACTATGCAAAACGGTGACAATAAATCCGGTATCTGTTTTTTGGTTTGCGCATGCGTCGACGTTATCCGCGCTCGAAGTGGGCAGTAGTGAAACCACTATCCTTCCCCCGACCCCACCCCACCCCGCGAGAAGACTGAAGAGTCCACAACAGCATCTTTTTCGCTACATTCCGAAGATTTCATACAACATCCGAATAACCGGAGCATAAAAGCCGGCTCGTGAATATTTTCGTTGAGAGCGTCCGTGGCGTTTATATTTTATAGTAGAAGCAACAACGGAAAATCCAGGATGGAAAGCACGGAGGAGAACGAGCACGATGTGCTAAAAAAAGTTTTAACGAACGAGGAATTGGCGCAAATACCGCAAGAAATCGGCAGAAAACTCACTTCTTATTTTACTGAACATTTCGAGGAATATTTAACGGCCAAAGCAGTCTTTCAACATGGACGTCAAAGCCTCGGTAATAATAGAAAACTCATCCGATCATTGTTCTTACCATTTATACTCCTAAATATTCGTTTCCCGCCATAACCTCCAAAAACAGTCGCTCTTATTTTATTCTTTCATTAAAAATCACAAATTTGCCCATTTTTATGCAAGAAAATGGTTATAACCGTTCGAAATCGTCGATTTATTTTTCTTTTCATTCACAGAACAAAAAGTGGAAAAACTTCAAAAGGAAAATGCAGAACAAAAACTTGATCTGGATGAATGCAAAGGAAAATTGGAACTTGCGGAAAATTTTACCAGTGAATTGCAAACTAAACTTGACGAAGCAAAGAACGAAATATACAAATTGCAGGAGTCCGTCAAAAGGTAGAAAAACTGTTAAATATATTGAAAAGCAGAATTTTTTTTTTCTCTAGAATACACAAGTTCTGTATTTGACGACAAACTGCACTCGACGTTATAGATTTTTTTGAATGTGATTTTTGTTAAAAAAAAAACAATTACAGATTGAGCAAAGAAAACTCGGAATTTAGAAGACAAAGAGATGCGGCAGTTGATGAAAGAGACACTCTGCAGATGCAGGCGGAAAGACGCGACAACGAAGTGGAAAGAATGCGCACAGAGCTTACGTCGCTGGGCAGCCAATTACAGGCGGCGGTGACAGCAAAATGTCAGGCACTTCAAGAAATTGAGGAAATTCAAAGCCGCGAGATAACAGTTGATTTTAAGTACGTTAAAAAAACTTTTTTCAAAAACATAATAAAATTGTCTGATTATTATTGCATTTTACAATGAAGAAACAAAAGTTTTGAATCCTTCAAGTGACTTTTGTTTATTGTTTATCATTCACCGGCAATAATAATGTTTTATTTTTTAAGGGAAAAACGGTTCGAGCAAGAACGTACTCTGCTTGCTCAACAAATGGCGAGTTTGGAGGAAGAATTATCGAAGCGAACATCAGAGCTACAAACTACTCGTGCAGAGTCATCAGCTCGTGCTCTCCTAACGAATACACGTTTGCAACAGCGCGACGAAGAGTTGCGAATAGCGAATGAAGCAGTATCGCAATTGCGCGAGGCAGTTGGTAATTGTCAGCGTCGTTCGGACGAATTAGCACAAAAATTGGAAGAGCAGCGAAGCCACGAGCTTTCGATGCACTCGTCATATCGTGAGGAAGTCGGTGCACAAACGAGATTGGCAGATTTGTACAAGGGGATGGCTGACGAGGCGAACGCAAAAGCGGAAGAGTTCAGCGAAGCTGTCAAAGAATTGCAATCGTTGTTGGAACAAGCGACCGAACAGTATGGCACTTTGGAAACGGAGTACGGTCAGCTAAAGCAACAACACGAAGAAGCGATAGCCGAGGATACGACAAGAATTCAAGAGCTCGAAAAAGAATTGGATCGGGCGAACGAATTATTGAAAAATATAAAGCAAGAACGATTGGATCAGGCGGTTGAACAATTGGCGCCAACAGCCGCGATCGCCAGTCGAGTACTCAAGAAAGGATTGAGTTTGACGCAAATTTACACGCAACTGGTCGATGCTACGAACGAGCTTGCACTCGAGAGAGAAGAGAACGAGCGTATGAAGTCACAGATGGACGTAATACTCCGGGA
Source organism: Campoletis raptor (assembly GCA_948107755.1). NCBI lineage: Eukaryota > Metazoa > Arthropoda > Insecta > Hymenoptera > Ichneumonidae > Campoletis > Campoletis raptor. Next base: position 5,511,275 of record OX403630.1, on the reverse strand, counting down.
GTTGGAGGAAAAAGCTCCGACTTTACAACAACAACGAGAAGAGTTGGAATTGGCGTTAGAAAATAACGCAACGCTGGCGAGCCAATTGGAAGAAATAAACTCGGAAAATAACCGTCTGCGAGAAGCAGCCGATGAGTCTGATCGCATCGCGAAACATCATACCAGAGAAAACATGCGATTGAAGAGCGAACTCGCTGATCTTGCGAGACAAGTTTGTTTCCTTTTGAAAGAAATGCAAGAAAGTCGTGGCTCCGGTACGATTAACACGAGCGGTGATTTTTCAACGTCAATGGAAACTGATCTCTCGTCGTCGCAAATAATCAGCAAGAAACTCGTTACTTTCCGGGACATCGAAGAACTACAGGAAAACAATCAGAAACTTTTGTCAATCGTGAGAACTCTTTCGTCGCGACAGGAAGAAATCGAACGTGCCACGGACGAAATAAATACCGGAGAAATGAAAGAAAAACTTGATCGATATCTTGAACAAATGACCGACATGCAAGCCGCGATGGATCGACAAACGAAAATGGTCGATGGTTTGGTCAGGCAACGAGACATGTACAAAAACATGTATCAACAGTCGTTGAAACAGAACAACGCTCCAGCAGCCAAGGAAAGTTCAGAATCGACCGAAAAAGAGGAAACTCCTGTGAGCAACGATGAGGAATCAACGGAAATTAATAAATCCGTCAAAATCTCAGCTGAGGAGAAAGAAATGATGAAAAAGTTGGAAAAAAAAGCAGAAGAGTTCGAGAAAAAATGGAAGCAAGTTAGCGACGAGTATGAGACTTACAAGAAAGAGAAAGCTGCTCACGAGCGTATGGTCGGTGAAGAAGTCGACAGACTCCGTAAAGAAGCCGAAGGAAATTCGACCCGTTGTTGCCGGCTCAAAGCACAATTGGACACCGCGAACGAACGTTTTGGTCTTTTACAAGCCAACGTTGCTTCCTACAAATCACAGATTAAAACACTCGAAGAAAAGTGTGCGAATTACAACACTACGATTGGTAAACACGAGCAGAGTTTGATGATTCTTAAGGACGAAGCAATGTCGGCTCAAGGTCTCTTATCACGAGCTGAAGTTAAGCTCGAAAATTTGCGACAGGAGCGTCAACTTTTACGAGACTCCGAAAGCCGTTTGATGAAAGAACGTGAAGTACTTCATCGCGAGCGACAAACTCAGGCGATGCTTAGAGCCGATGTCGAATCTATCAAAGCCAGTCTCGAACGTTCACAAGCCGAAGGTCAATTGAGAGCTGAACAACGCTTGGACGACGCCACTCGCGAGTGCGCCGCTCTACGTCGTCGTCTCCAGGAAGAACAAGATCGTTTCAGAGAATTATCATCTCACTTGGAACGCCAGCTTACTCTCGCACAAGAACGTCTCAAAGAAGAACACGATTTAGCCGAACGTGTGAGCAACGAGCTTGAAGAAGCTCGCAACGCAAAGGCCGAACTCGAACGCAAAGCTGAAGAACTTGGTGCTAAATTACGTGAATCTGCTGCTAATTCACGAAGCAAACCAATCACAGGTGTGTAATCATCAAACATTAGATTTTTCGTCTTCTTTCAATCAATTACGAATCCATTAATGTGTTTAATCATTTATTGTTTTGAGATTACTTCATTATCAACCTTAAATCCTCACGATCTATTTTTTTGAACGTTAAGGTAACTAATGTACTGCATACTAGTCAAATGAGTGATAAATTTTCAAAACGCTTTTAGACCAAGTTCGACGTATCAATTAAACGTATTGTTAGTGGATTTATATTACAACGTGTCTTATTAACGTGGAAAAATATTAAAAACGATAGTTTTGCAAAACCATCGACTGACAAATGCAAATTTCCATGATGACACAATTTCACTGGGGGTTTTTCAAAGAATAACCTGTATTTTTCAACCGATTTTAATGCACCTGGTATTATTTTGTTCCTTAACTGATCCTCTACGAATCCACCGCGTAGATTTTGTTTAAAACTTAATCGTTTCACTGTTGCAGTCAATTGTTTATTAAGCAAAAAAACTTTTTCATAAATAATTTCTAAACGAATGAATTAAAAAAAAATTTACGTGGTGGTTTCGTAGAGAATCAGTAAAGGAACAAAATGAGACCAGGTGCATTAAAATCGGTTCAAAAATACAAGTTATTCTTTGAAAAATCCCAGTGAAAATGTGTCATCATGGAAATTTGCATTTGTCAGTTGATGGTTTTGCAAAACTATCGTTTTTAATATTTTTCCACTTTAATAAGACATGTTGTAATATAAATCCCATAATAAAACATTTAATTGATAAGTTAAACGTAGTCTAAAAGTGTTTTGAAAAATTAACACTTATTTGACTAGTATGCAGTACAGTAGTTACATTAACTCAGTAATGAGGTCAAAAATGAACTTGATCTCCTCCTTAGCATAAAATTAGTTCTACAGCATTCTCTTCGTTTTTCAAAAACGATAAAAATGTCGCATGATGAATTTGTATCTTCTGAAGTTTAAATAACGAAAACTCTGTAAAAGAAAAGAATTTTTATATTCTAAGAACTTCAAATTGTAGTGCAGTATTTTTTGTTATTCACGAATTAATTTATTCGACATTTTTCACAGGTGACGAGAATCTCGCCAAGAGATTAAAAGAGCTGGAGATGCAACTTGCAAATAGCAACGCGACAGTGCGATCGCTTTCGGAACAATTGAAGGCGTCGAGACAACAGAGCCAACAATATTGTGACATAGCTGAGAGCACGGAAGCTCAGCTACGCGAATTGACGACTCAGCACGAACAAACGAAACGTGAATTGCAAACAACGTTGGAATCCTCGCGCGAGGAAGCTGTCAGCTTAGCTAAACGCGTGAAAGAGCTGGAAGCTGAACTCGTGAAAGCACAGAGTGGTCTTCAGGAAACGGACACTGAACTTCGAGAAAAATTGACCGCGGCTGAAGCCAAGCTCGAAGAACTTGACGAAGTTAAAGGCGAACTCGAACTCATTAAGAGTGATTTGCAAAGTGCTTCCCAGGCTGCCAAAGAAGCGGAGGAAAAATATGCCAGAGAAATGGTTCTTCACTCTGCTGATTTGCAGGTAATTATTTTGTACAAAAACAAGAATATAAAAGTTGTCGCTTTTCATGACACTTTGTCTCAATTAATGAAATCCGATAATTTGTCAAATTTTTTATCTTGATCCAAATGAATCATGCAGTTTACAAATATTTGAAAAAATCGTTAACTTGTAGTTTTATTTTCAAACATTTTTGACTCCTTTGGAATGGTGCCTCAAAAAAAAAAAAAATAACGCCTAACAGTGGACGCTCTTAAACCTCTGAAAATCGTTCGAAATGAAAAATTTGGAAAGCTTATTAATCATAACGAAAAACTCCGAAACCTGAGCAGCATTTTTTCGTTGCAAATGAACAAAATGACGGCCATTTCAAAATTGAATATCAAATTGAGCCCTTCGTTAACAGTTTTTCATTGTTGTTTCGAATTTCCAGTCTGAGTCTACAATTTTTTTTTTCTTGACAGTGTTCCTCCGTCGGAAGCTTCATTTTGCTATTTGAGAAAATATGTGAAATAATACCGAGATTTAAATGTTTTCTAGACTCTTTCGAAGCTTAAAGAAGAATCGCAGTCGGTGCAGCAAAAAGTGGCACAACTCAGTCAAGACAAGTTATCGGCAATCGAAGCCCTGGAATTGGCAAAGGCAACGTGGCAAGAGCGAGAGCGACGTTTGACGAGTGAGATCGAAGAAACGCAGAAGCGAGTAGACGATCTGGACGCGCAGAATGCACTGCTTCACAACCAAATTCAAGAATTGAGCGATCGAGCTGCGATAATGCAGAGTAATCGTTCGTCGTTAGGAGCTCAAGAGAATCTTGACACGAGTATGGAACAGATGAGCCGTAGTTTCACGGGTTTGGAAGAGGATTCCAAATCGGCTGAGCAACTGCTTAAGATAATAAAATATTTGAGACGCGAGAAAGACTTTATCGTAGCGAAGTTCGACGTACTTCGTGCGGAGAATTTACGATTGAAATCGCAGTGCGAAGTCGCGGAGAAACGTTTGAAAGAAACGGAAGCAATGTTGAACGAGCAGAGAGAACAAACGGAAATTGACGTAGTGACGACTTCGAAACACGCTGAAATATTGCGCAAGGTTGAAACCCTCAATGCGATTACCGATTCAAACAGAGTTTTGAGAGAAGAACGTGACGCTTTAGCAGCAAAATTGTCAGATCTTGAAACGAAGGTAAACGCTTTATCAGCGGAAGTAATTCCTCTGCGTAAAAAATCCCGCGATCTTACTGCAAAGTTGGAAGTTTTGATACAAGAAAACACAAGTATAAAGGCGGACGTTGCGAGATGGCGACAGAGAGCCAACACTCTTGTGGAGCGAGCGAACAAAGCGAGTCCCGACGACTGGCGCAGGTTGCAAACGGAGCGTGAAAATTTGAGCAAACTTCTTACTTCGGAACGTGAAACTCACGCTAAACGTACGGAAGAATTCAACGCAGTAAAGATTGAAAAATCGAAAATGGAAGAACAGCTGACAGCTTCGCAGAAACAATTACAAGCGCAAACGGAACAGATTGTCAAATTGTCGGAAGAGACGCGTAAACTAAGTCAAGATTTGAACGAGTCTATAGCTGATTCGACCACCAAAACAAAGGACATTGCGACACTGAAAAAAGAACTAGCGGAAAAAGAGGCAATATTGACAGACGTAAAGAACAAAGAGATTCAAATCCGTAAAATTGCGAAAAAGTACAAAACGCAGTACGAAGAATTGGCAAAGACAGTGGAGGAAGAAAAAACAAAGCTGGAAGAGTCCCAAGCGATGGGAACAACGAGTACATCGGCGGAAGAAGTTGCGCAATCGAATCAAGAACGTGACGATCAATTGCGTGAAGAGGGACGTTTAGAGTTGCGTCAAGCGAACGAGGAGTTAACGGGAAGAATCGAAGAGTTGAACCGGCAAATAGCGAGCGTGCAGAGCGAGGCGGATGCGTTGAAAGCAGAAATCGAAACGATGAAACAATCGGGTTTGGAAAAAGAAGAACGTACGAAACATTTGTTGAAAGGTGCACGCACGAGGATCGTGCAGTTGACCGAAGCGAAGAAAAAATGTGATCGAGAATTGGCAGAATTGAAGGTAAAAATAGACTCTGGCAATGCGGATCAGGACAGTAACGAAGCGGATGCAAGATTGGCAGCTCTTAAATCCCAGATGGAAGGAAGAATATCGCGTTTGGAACACGAGAAAGCTGAAGTACACGCCGAGAAGGAAGCGATGCTTCAACGTGTCTCCCAGCTTCAAAGACAATTGGCAGTTGGTGCAGGCAACGCAGGTGCAACGAGTGAGCCACCAACGGCGAATATAAAACCGATGTCAGCGCGTGCTGAAACACCACTTGCCAGCATAAGGCCAATGAGCGTGACTCCGCAATCGCGGACAGCTGCAGTATTGCCAACAACCGCGAGTATTCCTGTTCTCGTGAATCCTCAACAGCAGCAACAACAACAGCAACAACAACAGCAACAACAGCAACAACAACAACAGCAACAACAACAACAGGTAGTACATACGACCGAGACGAGTTCACCGACAAGCAGTCACACGGATTATCAACCAGCGAGTACGAGCAGCAGCTCGGTGTCGCAAACAACACCGAGCAATCTGCGACAACTTGCTGTACAGCCACAGTTGAGCGAATCTGCCGAATCTACTCAACGAGAAGATGCTGAAAATGTGGAAAGCATCAACGTGCCACAGCCTCAACAGCAAGTCCAACAACAACAACAACAAGTCCAACAACAACAACAACAACAACCCCAACAACAATCAAGCTGCCAAGCTGCTCAACAACAACAAGCACAGCAACAGCAACAACAACAACAACAGATCCAACCTCAACCTCAACAACATCAAGATCAACAACCTCAAACCGTCGCTCTCGTCAGCCCTCGTGTCGAACAACAGAATCAACAACAACAACAACCAATTCAACAACAACAATCCATCGCTACCAGCGATCCACAGCAAACTGTCGCAAGCAGCTCCACTCAATCTGTTAGCACTTGTCAAACTACCACTGGACACAAACGTCCCAGATCACTCGAACCCACTGCTTCCGGCTCAGCTGACAATGAAACTCCCGAACATAGCAGAGAGGGACACGAACCCAGTCCTAATGCCAAACGCAGCAGAACTCAGGAATTGGCCAGCACCGCTGCCACTACCAGCGGTTCTGATGTCGAATATCAAGTTAGTATTTCACTTTTTTTTCTATTTTTACAATTTTTGGAAATTCTAACAGTGAACAAAATTCACTGTTATCGCTTTTTTCATTTTTTCCGACTACGACTCTCAACTTTGAACTCAGGTGCCAACTTCGAGCCAACGTGATCAGGATGAAGAAGTAGAAGATGGTTGCGTCGTAGTGGTCGATTGCGACGAAGGTGAAGGTGGCAGTCATCATCAAGTACAAGAAGAAGAAGAATTTGACAACGAAGCTTACGAGGAAATGGAAGAGGATGAGGAGGAGGAAGAAGAAGAGGAAGAGGAGGAAGAGCTTCCTTATGGTGTCGAAGTTGAAGTTGAGGCTGACAATAACGAGGTCGAAATCATCATCGAGGACGATCCACGAAGCGTCGAAGTACCGAGACAACAGCAACAAGCTATTCCGATTAGTCAACCACAGCAACAACAATCCGAGGCTATCAGCAGTGCGGGACCGACTGGGGAACCAAGTTCAGCTTTTGCTACGAGATCGACGCGTGGAATTGCTCCCATGCCTCGACAACAACAGCATTTACTCCTGGTGAATTTTTCATTTTTTATTTTTTTAAATTTATTCATTTATTCAAAAAGTATCCTTCCATTCTTTTGTTCAATAACAAATCTCATTTTTATCGTTTTTCTTTAGCCGCAACAAGGATACGAAGACGGTGGTGACGACAGTATTGTACCAAGCACACCGACCCTTTTTGTGCCACGCCGCGGTGATGGTTTTGGTGAAGCTGTTAGTTCGCCACAAGTACCTCAAGGACGTTTCACGTTCGGTGACGCAGCTGCACCGACTGCTGCTTCCTCTACTCCATCTCTGGCGACTCCAACCGGTCCAACCGCCAGAACAATGTTCGGTTCTTCCGGTTCTGGTCTTGCTCAGGTTGTGCAAGAAGGTATGGACGATACGCGAATGGATTTGACTCAACTTGAAGACGGTGGCACTGGTCGAAGTGTTCCGACAACTCCTCTTCAAGTTTCACCAGCCGCTGATTTGCCACCTTCGGTAACTTACCTTTTTTTTTCATTACTTCTCAAAAAATTGTTTGATAAACCTGGAGTTTCAAGATGAAAAACGCATTTGCCTGAAAGAAAAATTTCACGGAATCAGAATTTTTGAATATCGCAAATGGAGAAAAATCTGAAATAATTCGTACAAGCATATAAACTTATGAACATCATTAATTTTATTCATAAATTGGATTTCAGACGAGTGGCGGAGCTTCCGAAGAACTAGAAACTCCAGTTTCCGGTACAGCAGCTGCGGTCACGACTGGCTCGTCGTCCAACGATCCGACTGGACAATTGTCGAGTATTCCGAGTATACGAGTAACAGTTGATGGTCAAGAGCACACTCACATGGAAGCGGTGCCTGGATCGAGTACACTAACCGCAAACGACGGTACGAACGAATTCTATTGTTCGTATTTGAATAAGCAAATGTTAAATTAAATAAACGAAGATGAAAGATCCATTTTCTTACTGCATCTCGTGTCGTATTTTTTTATTTTTTATTTTTCAACACTCCTAGAATATTGTCTTTCGAAATCCTTGACTTACCGATTAAAGAAAATAAGGGAAGTTACAAAATGTTTTTACATTACAAAAACAAATCTTAACTTTTCAGGCGTCAGTTCTGAGAGCGATCAACAAACTGCTGAGGCTGGCGCGTCAGCTACAGGAGTCGTCGATGATGATTCTATTGACACTGGTGTCGACGAAGAGGATGTTGAGGAGGAAGGACGCGAGGCTGAGGCTTCTCCTTCGAGCAACACCCGACAAAGGACAATAAGGGCGGCGGCTGCGGCCGCAGCCGCGGCTACAGCTTCCGGAAGCCCTGCAACTCGTGGCACGGGATTAAGACGGACAGGTCGTGGTGCTTTTAGAGTCGCCCGAGGCTCTAGGCCAACCCCAATTGTTTGGGAAAGTCAGGGTGGTCGTGGTAAGTCGCCAATGTAACAAAAAACCGGACGTTTTATATTAAATTTCGAAAAATCACTTCAATTGGAATAATTTTTCAACATTCCTTTCAACAATTAAAAGGCTAACTTCTAAAATATTATTAAAACAAGAATTGTTTATTATTCAAAGCCTTTTGCTTATCCCGACAAATTGTAAACTTTAGAAATTTCTTTTTTTTTGTCGCACAGGCCAAGGACCAGCTCGTGGACAGGCGACACGAGGCGCGACGAACGAGGGCACGAGAGGACGCGGAGTTCGCGCGAGAGCTCGCAATATGCGACTAAAGTACAACTACAATCCACGATATTGAATTTAAGAAATGAAAAGAGCTAGAAATCGGTCTAGAACTATCGTGAAAAAACTTGATTTATATGGCGAAACAACTGAGAATGATTGTCGCATCGTAAAAAAAAAGTAAACGAAGACTATCGAGCTATTAATCGATTCCGTATCGCAATCACAGGTTTGAACATTTATTGTCATCGATGACATACGCAGATATATAAATATAATACATTTAGTAATTTCTCACAATTACGCGGTACAGTTAAGCTCATAAACCTTTTTTTTTTTCAAATTCTATCGAAAATGATTTTTATTCAGTTTCACTATACAATCGTCTACAGAAAATCATTTCTTCAAAAATTTCCATTCCATACATCGATTTTTTATTTTTTATTTTCTCATTTAATATCGTTTTTTTTTTTTTTTGCTCAATTTTTAATCGTTTGCATTCTTTTCTTCTCACATTTCGAACAAATAATATCTCGCATTTGTACAACTTCAGTCAATAATCGTAAAAACAAAGGAGACTTAAAGGAATGTATAATCCACAAGTTCATTCGTCGTAAAGATTCTTCCAAGAGAATAAATCTCGTCGTATACGAGCCTCGCAATCTCTTTTTCAATGTCGCGATTCCATTTAGTTTATAACAAACAGACGAAATATCCGTTTAAGGAAAATAAACTGTTTGAATATGTGAAATAGCTGAACATCATCATCATCATCGCCAAGGTATAATAAATAATTAAAAAATGAATGTATATAATTTGACGATAAAATTTGTGTCACACGAGAATCGAGGGGTTTTTCTTTTTTTCATTCAAACACACAAATACTTTTTTATATATCCAAAAACACGGTTTCCACGTCGCCTTTTTCAAACAACGTTTACAGATTAATGGGGTCACATGCTTTTTACAAGCGTAAGTAAAAAAATATATATACATTCGCCTAATTGTTTACCACTTTCAAATTTTTAATAAAAATATAATCAAATATTGGTATATATATTTTTTTAAATTAATTATATTCAATGTACAGATATTTCGGTACAAAAGACATTCGAATTTTTTGAATTTCACTAAAAAACAGAAGAAGAAGAAATAATAAATGATATTAATTTCGATATAAGTCTTTTAAAATGTAATGAAAAATTTAGTTTCGCTGGTTTTTTTTTTAAATTTCTGGCATGTTTCGTGAATATCACAATTGATTTCTTCAAATTTTTTATGACGAACTGAGGAAAAGTAATTGAAAAATAAAAAATAACAATAAAAATGAATTATTTACAAATATTCTTTCGATTGTATTTTGCGTTGTATTTGAGTAATATCACAATTTCATGATTAAAAACGTACAATTTCAGATGACTGAGAAAGCGTGGTGAGTGTCTTTCGACGTTTTTGGCACTTTGGACCAGCCTGAAGGGTGGACGAAAGAAATTATTCCTGAGATTTAAAAATTCGCAACAGGTGTCCTGCGATCGATGTAGAAATCCATGGGAGATTTATGGTGTCTCGATAAAAATGTACGATCACTGATTTTGGCTCAATTGCCAAGATCCAAAATGTCTCTTCAACGGATCCAACTCGCGCTCAACATCAGCGATCCCGTTCACCAACAATGTAACGTGAGATAGTGTTTATTCAATTTTTTAAACGTTCTTGCGCACGCACAAAAATCACTTGAACGCCACTCGGAAACATTTGATCGGTTTTAGAGTAAAAAGAAAAAAAAAAAGGTTTTTCACGCTGTAACGAGTCATCGGGATCTTTCAATCTATGAATGTCAAATTTTTCTTCCCGCTTTATTTTTCATACAACAATATAGTTCCGTTTTTTGCGATGTTTTTTTTTTTTTTTTTCCTCAGTAAAATCACTGTAGCGAAAGTGTTGGAAATTGAGTAACGCCAGCGAAACGTTTAGATTCTTTGGCGATATTCGCATGGTTTATTAATAAAACAAGGAATGTCCCGCTCGTAGAAGAGCACACTCACCCACGAGACTATGAAGATTATTTCCAATATAAATACTTTGCACGGACCAGCCGCTTTTTGCCATTTCCAATAATAACTTTTACACACTATAACACGATCGTAAAGCTGATAAATAATCGTGTTATTTGTACAAGAATTCAGTTTAAATAAGTGTCTATAACTAAGTTTGAACTTCTTATTCAAATGATAAGATAAACTTGTTTTTCTGTTCGATTGTTTATCGAAGAAGAGTAACGTTTGGTTTTTGAAATTTGAGTCGTTCTCTGTCGCTAAAATTCATAACTTCGCAACTACATTTGCCATGTTGTTCGACCCTTATCCACTGTCTTCGACTTTTCTCTGTAAGCAAACTCCAAACTTCAATTTCAATGTCCTCGTAATAGGTCGAGTTGTCAATTGATGTGCAAGCCATGTCAGGACTCCAGCAGCAGCCTGAATGACCGTCGCATCTTTTAACCACCATGTAAGGAGGCTGATTGGCACTTTCACCTGGACCATGAAGTTCCAATCGTTCCATCAAGTCGCGAAGATTATAAGCACGTGCTTGAGGATCCCGGCACTCAAACTTAAGTGAGATATCGACTGATCGTAAAAGATTTATTTTCTTGTGTGTTGCTGATTCATTCTTTATCGATCTCGTGGGAATCGTTGTTAACGTTGGATTCGAACGGACAGTAAAGGTGTCCAGAGTCGTCAGTACCATCAAAAGACGAAGCAACAGTTTGCTTGAACCACCACGAGCCACGGTTCTCATAATTTTTTTCAATTTTAGCTTCAGATTCGTTGTTTTTGCTTTTTCGTTTCGATAAATACGCAATTTATTTTTATCACCGGCTTTTTTGCCACTCAAACATTATAAACTCCTCATTTCACGCTAATTTTTCTTTGCGCACTAATTCGAACGATTAATCGCAATGTTTTCCATCACTTAGGGTCGATGTTCATTCGTGCACTTTTTAAATTTTACCAATTTTTTGGTTATTCTTTGAGTACACGCCGGGTTTGACACCGAGGAGCCTCTTATTCGTAGTTCAACCGAGACCAACTGAGACTTTTCTGCTCGCAGACGAGTATTTATACGTAACACGAGAACCGCTTCCAATACGGCATATATATTCTGACATGTATACACACTTGCGCTCGCAACATTCAATCGTCGACGTCCTTTGCGTGTAAACCGAATCAACGTCATTGTCCTCCTCATTCGCTGAATCAGGCCAAAAAGCCTTCAAACATTTTTTAATCATTTATTTCAATATGGCACGAAAGAAAGTTCCGTGACAAGAATTTTGCTCAGGAAAACGGATCCACATGTTCGCGACCCACGTGTCCAATTGTCAATCGTCATCTTTGTGGTCGCGTTATTTCCGTTTCATCTTTCCTTCGCTCAGGCTCCTTCTTTCACAGAAATTACAGTCATCTTCATTATTATTTCAATCGAAAATCCAACTTTTACTGAATTACGATCTTTTCAATAATTTTTATTTCGAGGACTAAAGATTTGATCTGTATTTCTTTTAAGGGTAGGAACCATTCCACTTTGGTTCAATCCTTTTTTTATTTGCGATGCAGACATTCGAAAAACTTGCGATGTAATTGGCTTCAATGAACTCAAGATTCTTCCAGACATTTATTTTTATATACAGACGTAAACACTCGAAAACTCTTGGTCTGGATAGTCTGTAGCAATATTTAAAAAACTTAGAACCAAAAAAATATGATCGCTTTTAATGTTTTTCTGTTTACAGACGCGAATTGATTGTGCTAATATTGACTTGTGAATGAGATTACTCACGAATATCTTAATACAAACACAAAAGGGCAGTTGTGCAACTTTATGCGAATGCGTTTACTTTTTATTTTTTATTTTTCGAATGAATCATGCAAATTTTATTCTCGTCTGCGAACCGGTTTCGGTGCAATACACCTGAATCTTGGAAATCCCGGTTTTCATTCATTCAACCAAGCATTCCTTGACCGCGGTCAAGGAAACTCCAGGGCCCACGCACATCGAGGGATTTCACATTTGTAGTTCGTGCGTTGAATCCCTCATTTAATTATAGTAATTTTTTGACTCACGATATTAAAATAGTCATTTTTTTTTTTCAAGAAAAGTCATTGGAATCATTACCAATCCATTAGTCTTTTCCTTCCACTTAATTTATAATGGTGATTAGGTTTCAGGGGACACAGGCGAAAACGTGTTTATTAATGTAAAAAAACAAACAAAAAATTCCCGATAGAAATGAAAAGATCTCAGTTCGTAAGACATTTCATGCAGTAGTAACGACAAACTTAGTCAGAAGTTCGTTAATCGTCATGAAAATTAAATAAATACGTCTGCTAATATTAAATTTTAATATTAAGCACATGTGTCAATTGAATTTTCAGCCTATGTTTATAAACAGTTTACACTGTACGAGCAATATTCGCAGAAAAGTCATATCGTAAGATGGAAAACAAAACGTTCGTCACTCCATGTACATTGGAACATTATTTCCAATAATCGAGTATAACAATAATTATTGTACAACTTATTCGTTAAAGAATAATGAAGTTAAAATTGAAATCATGATAAAATAGTTACTTTTTTAATTGGTACAGACGATCATTCAAGCTTTTCTAACTTAATTGACGTGACAGCAATTCGGAAGCTTCCTCGAGCTATAAATACTTGGCGATAAAAAATGAGTAGGAAATACTGTAAGGAAAAAAGTCGAGAATCACCCTGTGATTCAGTTATGGGAATATAAAAAGGAAACAAATAATGTGCACAAATGTCAATGTAAGAAAGTGACAATTATTCATACGCTTTAATTATAGTGAATGAATAATTGTAATTTTTTGAAGTACGAGTCGATGCAATTCATTCAAATAGTTTTTTTTATTTCATTTTTATTACGCAATAGGTAAATCTTTCAGAATTTTCTTTATGGCCGACTTACCTCGCATGTTATTTTAATTTATTAGAATCTCTATAAATCAAACATTATTGAGAATTATTCTCAAAGAGAGTGACACTCAATTTACAGGAAAAAATATGCATAACTGGTCGACACCATCTAACTTAATATTAACATCACGTTTTGAAAACAATTCTATACTCCAGATGACGAGCAATTATGTGATTTTTCAGTTAATGATTTATTGTCGATACCAAAATCATGTTTCGTGATTTATTGCCATTTTTATGACCATCATTGTTTTGTTTGTTTTGACGAGCTTGAGTTTTTTTTTCTACCAGTTCAGCTTTTTTTGTTGACAAATTGAGAGAGAATCATCATTACGGACTTTAAAAATATTAATCTTGTGTCATTTTTTTCATCACCCAAAATCATGAAACGACTAATTTCATGGTCAAAAGAAATGATCACAATTTTTCATGAATTTTTTGAACAGAAATAATTTAGCATAAAAAATCTACCTTTAGAAACATTTTGGTAGTCTGTGATAATTCATCTCTTTTCCATTTAACAATTGTACTTTAGAATAGAAAAAATAACAATTCGTAATTGTAGTTATTGTAACGAATATTCGCACGAAAATGATACATACGTTTACATTCAAGAAAATTTAGTAAATAATTTTCTACTCTTGACGATGAGTCATGTGAGGGAATGAGAAACGATGATCGAACTCTTATAACGGTGTCCGGTCCTCACGCAATATTGAGGCCGGATCAGACAAGTATATGGCATGTAAAACGATCAATTCTCTCATCATCTCTGCCCACAACGATGGTCTTATATAAATATATATATATATATGTATTAAAACAAAATTTTTTTTTCTCATCACGTTCTGGATCTTGGAACGAGAGTCAAGTTGCAAAGAGAATTTCTCTTTCGCTGACTTTTTTTTTTTCTCTAATATCGTCTCGAGTTTTCGTGACCTCACTTGACGTGTATCCGGGACATTGCATATTCGTTGTCAACATTTAATAACACTCGTGACAAACAATATGCAGGAAATAAGGGACAAAGAAAAAAAGGGCAAGAATCCTTCGAAGGACTTCCTGGGAGCTGGAAAATTTACCACAACGATGACTCACGTGTCGATTTCGTCTGAGTCACTTAAAATGTCCAAATTTTGATATTTCTCAATCAATATTTATTTTAAAAAATTATTCAAGGTTTTATTTATACTAATAAATTTTGGGCCAGTCAGTATTTTCAGAAAAATGACAAAAAATATTGAAAAGCATTCCATGCTTTTCTCTGCAATATTCTACATTTCGTGTATACACGAAATGTAGAATATTGCGAAGAGTTCGAAGCCCTGAATTTTTACTATAATTATAGTTATCATCGAAGCGATGTTCCAGGAACGGTTTGACGAACGATACCTTTCTCCCCCTCTATGTATCTTACTCTCTTTCGTCGTACCAAGAATCACGGAGGGAGTGAGAGAATATTTTATGAATTGAAGAAAAATAGATTCGTTATTAAGGTCGTATTGTCGTTGAGAATTCTGTTTTTGGAGAACGTTTTCAGGAAATAATTCCACAGCATTTTTTAAATGTAAAATATCTTTTACACATGGTCACCACGATATTTCAATAATTAAATAGTCAACGAATTAAAAATTGATAGATATATTTATCAAACGATCTTTTATTCGAAAAATTAATAATAAAAATTGAACGTGTGACCATTTTGTGAATAAATGGTTTTATTTTTTCGATGCATGGAACGTCTGAAATTCTAGTCACCGATCAGAATTTTTTTTTTCACTAAAAGATTCATTAAATCGTACGAAACTATGGGATAAAAAAAGGTCAATTAATTCATATAATTGTTATAATAAAAGAATTGTAATTACTTTCGATTGAAAAACTTTTACTCTATAAAATTGACTCGTTCAATTTAAAAAATCCAGGATTTTGTGTTTATCTGCAATTTTAGATTTTTTCAGAATACTATTTTCGATGAGAATTTTTTATTTTAATAATTAAGTCTTCCGAATCCCTTTTGACTCAAGAAGAATAAAATAAGAGAAAGAGAGAGAGAGAGAGAGATAATAGAAAGAAAAAAGTGTCGATATGGTCAGAGATGCTGTGATAGAAATCTGAGAAGGCGGGAAGATTTTCACGTGTTGGCATTTTACGTTTGTGTTGAACGTGTCAATATTCATATTAAGGCTGTGTGTATATACAATAAGTATATAATTACAGCAGAGCATAGAGTTTGAAGGAAGTCAGAAGTTGTATTCGTCTTGTATAAAAAGTATCTGTTTAAGAGACTCTGACGTTGCAGTGTCGAAACGAAGCGAAAATCTGTCTGGACCGTTTCAGTTAAATCTTCCAACATTGGAACAATCCTCTCAGAACGTTCGTGGATTCAGTCAGAGACGGTCGATCGAAACCTCCTATTAATATTACTCGCTGGATATCTTCGTGCGTTTCAAAGTGGAAAAACACTTTTTTTTAAATAAAAACTTCCAAGCAGCAATTATCAGTTATTAATTATTGGTTCGTAGTGATTGATCTGATAGGATGGAATCTCCCATCAGGTTTTTCCTCATTGTTACTGCATTTTTTGCCACCGCTTCTTCTCGACTCCATCACCACAGGTAAATTGTTTTTTTTTTTAATAATTTTTTGTTTCGTTTTTTACTGTCGAATGATTGGGAAAAGATGTTTGGAAATTGTGGATAAAAGATCCACAATAATGAGGGAGGCTCGGTATTTTCTTCAAATTTATTTGAAATTATTGAAAATTCTGGTTATTCATTGGTTCTCTCGATATTATTAAAAAATAAATAACGAATGAAATTTTTTTGCTAAAACCATGTTACCAAATATTTCCTTCTTTTTTGCATTGATGAAAATTTTGTTGCTTACATCTTTATTGATTTGCAACATTTCTAAGCGAGAAATTTTCAAGGTTTCATAATTGTAAAATAAACAATAATTGAAAATGTTGACATGGCAACATTTTGTCCATATGGTTTATTTTTTCCTGTATTTGTCTGACTTGCATGTTCTGTTGATTTTTATTTTTACCACTTTTTTCAACTTCTTGTTCAGAAAATAATAAGTAAATTTTTAAATATGTTAATTGGAAGAAAAAAAATACAAAAGTGACCTCATTGACCGCAACAGAGTCGAGAAAAAAAAACATTTAACGTGTGGTATTCAATAAACGTAATTAATGGCAATTAGTCAACAGTCATGAGAACTCTGAATGAAATAAATACAATCGTTTTTTTTTTGCCTTGACAGGGACAGTGGTTACTTGAATCACGTGCAATTGGTTCACCAGTTTCGTTGCTCATTGCCCCAGCCACGTGCTATTAAAGTTGAGGAGCTACTATTGGCTGGTCCGAGTCCTGATGAAATATTTTATCCGCCCTCAACGGTGCTTGCAAGATGCGGGGGTTCGGGTTGCTGTCCCGATCCAAAACACACGTGCGGACCAATCGAAACGAAAAAAGTTAGTCTGGTTTTCATGGTGAAACATCGTATCGACAGTCGACGTGATCGTCATCACGAAATCATTCATGCAATCGAACATTCGAAATGTGGTTGCGGTTTTGAAGACGATGAAAGATTCACGCGAGCAAACACGATCGAATGAAAATAAAAAATCATTTATTTTTACATACTCATCATTTTTTTATTAATTCGATGAGTATTTTTCGGTGATTTCCTATCTAAAGAAACGTAGTGTGATACTTTTATGCAGAGTACTTTCAAAATAAATATATTATTATAATAATTATTAAAGTTTTTATTTAATTGAAAAAAAAAGTAATTCAATATTTGCCTTCATCGATCTTCTGCTTTTTTTATGTGTGAAATAAAGTTTTATAAAGTAAACTGAAAATGGACGATGTCAGTTTTGTGTTAATAATGAATGAGACTCATAAATTGTCGATGAAAATCTCTCTTTCTGTTGGAACTGATTTTTAGATTAATTTTAAACTTAAACGTCATCCATTCACTAGCGTTTTAAAGATTTCGTGACTTATTTATCAAATTCTCGAATATTCTTTGTGGCAAACAGCTCCAATTTTTTTCAGCTACGAGAATACTAAACTTTTCGAGCTCGAACACATGGGAAAACCCATTGTTTTCATTTGTTAAATTGAAGACGTGGTTTTTTTTTTTATTTTTTATTCGAACCTAACATAAGCCGTTAATTTACAAATATTTGTGTATATGTTTTTTAAACTGAATCCTACTCACAATAAAATTCCGTAATTAATAATCCCCTATTACTTGATTTCGAAGTATCTTTTGGCAACTTGCAAATCACGTTTGATCGTTTCGTTTTCTGGTGCAAGTTTAAGTGCAGCCTCTAATTCTGGTATTCCGTGTTGCGGAGCCGACAATTTGCAGAGGGCCGCACCAAGTCGAGCGTGACAACGAGCTCTCGAGTCACGGTTCCCCTCGCACTTTGGTACCATTAGTTCCAGGGCCTGCAATAATAATTTGTATTTTTTTTCTTCCTCCTCATCCAGCATTTTTTTATTTTTTATTTTTTATAAATAAGGCATTCCAAGACATTTCGTGCGGCTGTGGCCCCAACCATTTTTAATTTTCCAGAAACTTATTCGTTCAATTGTACCCCATGAATAAAATATCCACAAAATTTTTCTTTAATTTTATCCCAAATCCTGTGTGAGTTAGAATTTGTAAGATATGCCAATTTTTTTTTTTTCATTACCTTTGAACAATCCTCAGTGCATCTTCGATAATTTCCCGCTGCGTAATGCGCCGCTGAACGATTCACATAGAGAGATGACATTTTGTCACTCAACTTTATGCCGTGGCTGTATGCACTCAGTGCGCCGAGATAATTGCCAGCTTTGAAGAATTCACTGAAAATTTTAATTGGAAAGAAAAAATGGAAATGAATGATCACTTTTATTCGATAATTTATTCAATTGATGTCACTTTTTAAATTTATTTTAAATTTAAATTAAAATCGTTTTGGAGAATAATAATGTTTTACTCACTCGCCCTTTTCCTTCAACCATTGAGGATCCTGTTCTTCAGGTCGTAGATCTTCTGAGACAAATCCACTTTTTCTTCTGGCTTCAGCTTGTTTCTCCAGCCACTGAGAAGCAAAAATTTCAACACATGTAAAAAGTGCAAATTTAATGAAAATTGACAAAAAATTACTTCTTGCTCTTCGAGGTGATGGCTCTCTCGTGCTGGTGTAGGAAAATGTCTTTCTGTAAATGTAACATCGATGCTACAAGATTTTCTCGGCCTCGGTATAGCAACGCCATTCTGTTCGAAAATCCCTTCACGATTTTTGCCAAGAAATTTAGATTTCTCGTTCGACAATACACGTCTCACCATTTCTTTCCCACGATTTTTCATCTCTCTTTTTTTTCGTCGTATTAATTCTCGACGTACTTTGTCATCAGCTTCGGATAAAATTTTGGAATTGCTCCAACTTTGAAAATCATCGTCTGAGCTCGAAGAATCCGAGGATGAACTCAATAGGACGGTTTTGTTTGAATGTGCATTTTTTCCTAAAAAATTGTATTATTAAACGCACCGATCGATCGACGAAACTTATTCATTCCCAATATTGAATATTCGATTTTTTATTTACTCGCTGACAATAATTTCTCTGGTTCCTCCTCGGCTTTGCTTTCCTCTTCCAAACTCAAAATTGAATGTTTAAATGGAAGTTTAGCTAAAGAAAATATTTTAATAATTGAGCTTTATTCTTCCAAATGGATAATTTACGATCGATTTTTGTGCCAACTATTCCATTATTACTTTGTGGCTGTTCCGTGTCTTTTCCAAGTTCGTTATTTTCTTCATTATTTTTCTCCATTTTCGCTTCCTCAGATTTCGTGATTTTGGAGTCTTCTATTTTTAAATTAGCGATGTTTTTCTGAGATTCATCGTCATCGAACCACTTTAAAGGTGACCTAGTGAGATGAAAAAAAAAAAAGTAGAATTGTTAAAACATCTATTGACAAAACTTCTTAAAAACGTAAATAAGTTTTACTAAATTAAAGAAATAAGGCGTAGAACAAAATAATTGAATAATATTTTTGAAATATCAAGAAAAACAGAATCAAATCGATTAATGAACGATTTATTAAAATAAATATGTTTAAAAATATGTTTACCTGTAAGCTTTTCTGTTCTCCTGTACAGTTCCAGCGATATTTTCAAAAATTGGTTTTTCAGCCTGATTTCGCCAATCCTCAAGTTCTGTCATCGCTTCTTTTCGATGAGAATCTCTCATAGCTTCGATTTTGTTGAGGTTCTGAGTATCCAGATCGATTTGTGCTCTCACAGCTCGCCTCTGCAGTACTTGACATTTTTCTAAGAAAATAAAAAAATTATTGGCCATTAAAATACGAAAGGATAGACAAAGGCTCAGAGAAGAAAAGAGAATTATCCATAGAAACTAAATAGAGATGAATGATGTTCGGAAGACTCACCACTTTTGGCCTTGGCTTTATTCTCAGCGGAAGCTTGAGCGGTTTCCAATGCCCGTGATCGTTGAGCACGCTTTTTGTTCTTGTCGAGGTTTTCCATCAGTAGAGATGGCCATTCTACTCCAATTTCTTGTTTTTTTAGTGTAAAAACAACTGATTCATCGCCAACGGTACATTCGCTTGACTCTTCGATAATTGCACCCCAAAGAAAAAGTTCGAGAATGAATGGAGGGTAGCTTGCCTATTTTATTTATTTATGACAATTGAAAGGATCATTAATTGGACTATTTCGATGAAAACAAAAAACTCTTATATAAATATATCTTTTTGAGAAATGTTGTTTATGTGAAATTTATATTAATTATTAAAACAATTTGAATTGTATCGACGTACCTTCATGTAATTATCGACTGCAAATAGGTCAATTTTTTTGGGGAGTCCAACGAAACG
Source organism: Campoletis raptor (assembly GCA_948107755.1). Lineage (NCBI taxonomy): Eukaryota > Metazoa > Arthropoda > Insecta > Hymenoptera > Ichneumonidae > Campoletis > Campoletis raptor. The sequence continues at coordinate 5,490,881 of OX403630.1, read as the reverse complement.
AGTTGATATAATAATGAATTCATGATTTTGTCGCCAAGTGTATTCCTTCACGATTATAGCTGGCATATTGAATATCAATGAAAAATAAAGCAATATTTTATTAGTGACTAATGCAGAGCACTTTTTTTTCTTTGTATTCGCGTCGAGGTCGATGATTTCGTTAAGACTGAAGAGTGAAGTTATGCTTGAATTATCGATCAAACAATTGGAGTGCACAGTCGTTTGTCCCGTGACACAGAAAGTGTTGTTTGATTTTATTCAAAAAAAAAAACTGATAAGTAATTCGTTGGTTCGTCAATGAATAAGGAAAGGAGAAAAACGAAGTGTTATAAAAAATGCACGACTCACGTTTAATGTACGAATCGTTTTTAATTGAAATGTTTGTGTTTTGTTGTTGTTGTTTTTGTTTCTCGAGAGTATTCGTAAATGACAATACCATTGGTACAGATATTTACTAATAAAAAGCTGCCGAGTAAACTACGCGTATTTAAAATCGCGTTTGGAACAACGTTCAATGATTCGATAGCGTTATCCTCTTGTTACGTATATTAAGTATAATCTCGACAATAAAAAAAATCATTAGAAAAAAAAAACAGAAATTATATTGGTAGACAATGATGAGGAGACAGCAAGAATCGTTTAAGTGAATTGAATAACTAGTACAACTGTTTTTCTCCCTCTCTCTCTTTCTCTCTTGGAGTAAAAATCTTTCTCGCTTTCTAAATACGCTCTTACTTTTTCCACTTTGTTCGTACTCGACTTTTTGCAATTAAAATATAATACTACATAGTACGTCTTTACACTAAGTACGAATCTTCATTTTTCAATATTGGGATTTGTTAAAAAAAAAAAAACTAAAAATCAAGGCCCATCGTTGTTACGAGGATTTTCACTCAATTCAAACGCAACTTTGTTTTTTTTTCTAAAAAATCAGTCATTTTTCTCCGAGTTCGGCTGATTGAACCAGCGGGACATTTAGTCATTTACTAAAGAGGAAAAAATAAGAACTGTTAACACAAAAAAAAAATATGTCTATATATTCAATGGCTTTTTCGCTGCATTTTAAAATTGTCTCAACAGGTGTGCGCGTCAGGCTTGAGAATAATATCTCTCCTCTAATATTGCAAGAGAGAAGTCTTATATAATTGTTAATTTAATCGAAAAAATAAATTAAAAAAATTTGTGAGTAAATTTCGCTCATGTTGAAATTGTATAATTTTGGTTATAAAATGGAGGACTTTCGATAAACGCGTTGTCGTCTCGTCAATCTAAAACATGTAAACTAATACGAAGTATTATTATGACACTAATAACGTGGGAGAGACGGCTCCGCACCGGTTTGTTGTCTTGATCAAAAGATCTTGATGCTTTTTTTTTTCATTTTTTTTCTTTCTCCCAACGAATCATTCGCATCGTCCCGTTTTAAGAGAACGCAGGGACAATTATTTGCATCAATAGTATCGTTAAACGTTATCGTTACGATCGATAATGTAAATGATCGTTAAATATATTTATATATATATATATATTCATCCATATATATATGTATATGTGTATATATATATATTTATACATATATATATATATATAATAGTGTATTTACACAATGTCGTTTGTTTGTTGTCTCAAATGTCAAATACAAATTTTGGAACTTTTTTGCCCACTTGAAACACTCGTTTTTCTTCATTTTTCTCTCCTTTTGAGTTCCTCGTTCGAAATGACTCTAAAACGACGATTGTTCGCAGGGCGCTAATTTGTTATTTTTCGTTTCGCAATTAACGTGCCGAATTAATCGAAATACGGTTGCGTATTTTGGGACGTTAAACTTATACAACTATTATATATACGTAGAACTTTCTGACGTGTGTTTGTAACAAACGCACACTTACGAATTATTATTCCTGTTACAAATATTCAATCATTCGAGACGCCTTGTTTTTTGTGTCCTTTTAATAACTTTTTTTTGGTAAATGAGAAACAGCCAAAAATGATGATTTTTTCATGCTTCGCAATTGTCATTCATTGATATTCTATATTTTTAAGACAGGGGCTTTGCTATTTTGAGTCTCGATTTGTTTGTGGAATGTTTGAGACAGAAATCGTGCTGTTATCATCGAAAATATATCGAATTTCTGTTCGCACTCTTTTGTGCGATTTTCAGTTTTGTTTTGTTTCTATTTTTGTGTTTTTTTTTTTTTTTCTATGGCAAATACGAATTGCTTGGATCGTTCGTGTTATTTGGACGAACGGACGCGATTACGCTGACATTTATCATTTGTCCCCGTGATCGTTGATATGAAATGTTTCTTTGAGCAAAATTTGCGAGATATTAACAGAAACTTGAAAAAAAAAATCATGAAAATAACAAACAAAAAATATACTAACACGAACTAATCCCCGTTTAACAATAACGAATGGCTCGGGTTCGATCGACTTTTTCGATGATTTGACAAACATTCTACGTTCTAATAAGCTATATATTACTGTAAGTTAGCCCAAAAGAAAATGGACGATTGGGAACTTTGTTCCTCCTCAAAAATTTTACTGTTTCATCTCCGAACGATCATTTCGATTTATATAAAAACACTAAAGTTTTAAAACAAACATAATTTGCAAATTAAATTCACGCAAACTTCTGTATATATTTGTAGAATTGATATTTTTAAAATATAAATTGTCAAACTCTCAAGAAAGATTTTAAAGGATTGCGAATATTGGAATACAAATATTGAATGATTTGCAGCGCTAAATCTCAAGTTGTTTTATGCAAAATGTAGTTGATTGTTATTTGTTTGTCTTTTGGGAGATAAACAGTGAAAATTTTGAGACAGATGAATATTGAAAATCTGTAACTGTTTCCGCACTACCTTAATATACTCGTATACGACAACAAGAGTTCATAGTTCCGATAATAAGGAAATTTCTCACATTATTTCGCTTTCGATGATACGCAAAGACGTGCAAGGTAAAAAAAAGAAGAAAATAATGATCATTTGATGATTTTTTCTTCTTTCCTGGCCCTCTCGTCACACAACAAACGTCCGTTTTGTTATATTTTTTACAATCCTACATTACATGTGTTCCTTTCTTTTAAAATCTATTGTTACTTCGAGATATCGTGAATGACCGAGAGATCTCGTTCAAAAATAAATAATGAGAGAAGAATTTGAGGAAAAGGAGAAACGAAAAATACACAAACGACGCGAAACGAGAGTTTCGAGCCTCTCGCAAAAAATACATACACACATTCACACACTCTCGTCTCTCATACGACGTTTCAACATTCTCACAGGTTTCTTTTTTTAAACGCGATGATTGATAAATCATGAAACTAATTAAATAATTGGCAACAAAACAAGAAAAGAAAAACAACTTGTCAAGTCGATTGCAAGAGCATTCCTTTTTCTTTGAAAAATCGACCAAAGTTTTCAACAATAATGGACGAAATATAAAAATACAATTATAATGGCGATTCGAGCGATTAATTTTTTTCACTAATCGGTCAAATAAAGTTAGACGCGTTCAATTTTAGCGTGTCATCAATGAAAAGTTCTTTAAAAGTTTCAATAAATAAATAAGTTTAACGGAAAAGAAAATGGAAGAGAGAAATTATCTCGACCAGTTTATAAATTCTTTTGTCAACGTCCGTTTCGTATACCGAAATAAAAAATCGCCCAACGATTCAAAGTAGAAGAAAAATTTTGAGAGCGAGATTTTGATCATCGAAATAAAACTTTGCGCGAAAAACCGACGCGGAGGAAATGAAGTGTCGTCGGAAAAAATCGCGTCAAGGTACGCTACAAGTAGCTCTATGAAATTTCGGGATTACGACACGGACTTTTTTCTTTTGTTAAATGATTTTTTCATTTTTTTTTCAAGTCACACATTCCTGCATACATACAAACACGCGAGTAAACATTATTGCGTATTCACCTTATCGAAAAAGAACTAAGAAAGCTTATTCTTCTCCTTTTTCGTGACTAACGAATAATTATTTTTTCCGCGCTGCTTTTTCAGCTTTTCTTCGCATTCGCTCGATCTCTTTTCTCTCCTTACGCTCACGTTCCGCTTGCGCTCGTAATTCTTTCAATTTTCTCTTCAAATGCGATTTGTCGTCACCCGATATGCACAGGCTTTTGAGATCTCGCGATTCAAGACGCAACAGACTGTTACCGCAAATCCCGTTGTCGATGAAACGCGATGCGTATCGTTCTAAACCGATACCCGATAACCATTGACAGACCTGCGAATAAAAAATTCAAAAAATTTATAAAATGATCCACTAACGCACGAAATTTGTGATGAATTTTGAATCAACACATTTTGCCACACAGTTTAATGAGCTTCAATGATACAACTTTGTTTTTTTTTTACTCACTTGTTCCTTGGACCAATCAGCGATTGGTGCGGATTGCCAAAAATGTGACTTTTTGTCACCGAAACCAAAGTCACTGTTCGGAGGCAGCCAGACGTCGAGTCCGCTCGAATCTATCGGAAAAATATCAGTCGTTTCAACACAATTAATCAATAAAATAAAAGCATAAATTATGTTAAGAGAAAAATGAAGCAATCTAACGAACAAGATGAACATACACAATCCTTATTAAAGTTAGTAAGTTATTTTTTCTCATAACTTTAAACAAAATTCATTCCATCAGAAGAACAACTCAAAAACGTAGATCATTAGTTTCAAAAAATTGAAAACTCTGAAGTCTATTGATCAAACAACACAATTTAATAAATTAGCTGTTAGGAAACGTTGAATAATTTTTTCGATCAAACAGAACTTACGATTAACGTATTTGAACAAATTGTGAACAATTGTTAAAAATCATTTTGTTGATTTTATTTCCATTTTGGCACACTGTCTGCTGTTCCCAGAAGATTATCTATGCGAACTCTCATCAATAGTCAACATGCTGAGCATAAGAAAAATTTTGGGAGCATTTCAGTAAAAAAAAAAAAACAAAAAAAAAACAAAAAAAAAATGACAAAATAAATGATTGAATTACGGATGCTTCGTGAAATTAGAGCGATAGTTTTAGAGCATTTCATGCAAGCGGTGCAATCGAGGACGGTCAGTACCTGCGCTGCCAGCCTTGGACGGACTGGGATCGACGGCAGGTGGACTAACGGAGCCACCCGAAGACAAACTCGAAGGCGAACCACCGGGATGGTGCCATGGTGTGCCTCCAGTACCGATAAGATTTGGCGGAGGTACTGCCGCTTTTTTCGCTGCATTACGACAATACAACGAGTCAACATTTTCCTTTTTTTACAGTTTTTTTTTCTTCTTTTCTTTTCTTTTTTTTTTTTGCGTTCTCTCAGTCATTTAAAGTTATTTACAAAAGCGATAAACAGGACAGCCAACTAATATTTTTTGTATAACATCCACGAGACTCGTGTTACAAAATCGATTAATTTACCTCGGTTAGCCTCACTGACGGCTTGTCTTATCTCCTCAACGAGATGATTCGTGACTAGGGTAGGATCGTTACTGTGAGGATGATTGAGATCGCTGAAATCACCGGAACTCTCACGTGACGATGACATGTCATTGCCACCGAGTCTACGTTCTCGCTCCGCGAGTACTTGCTTCAATTGCTCCGCGAAAGACGCTGGAGGTCCGCTCAAGCCTAATGCAAATGAATAACAATGAATACGAAAAAAAAAGAAATTTTATCAGCATTATTTTTAGTGAATTATAAAAAAATTGGGTACGGAAATAAAATCATCGTTGAACGCGTCAGTGGCCGCGATTATTCTGAACGAAATAATAGAAAAACCAAATATTTAATTAATTAAAAAAATAACAAACTTAAAAAATGTATACAAATAATTGATTTATAATAACTTTGAAAGAGATTAGAAACATGTGATTACTTGGTTTATAGACGAACCTTTTTGCGAGGGTGGCCAATTCTGTTCGGTCATAGCTCTGACCTGTGAACTGATAGTACTGTGCTGTCGTATCGTCGTCGAGTGTGCAGAATCAAAATACTGCTTGCTCTTTTGGGAGCTTATAGAGGAGCTGCTCGAGTAGGAACTCAAATTTGATTGTTTCGAGATCGAGTCGTTTGTTGAACGACTGCTTAAATCGTGTGAATTGCCCAATTTTGCTGAAGAATCTTCTGTGTCGGTATTGTCACCGGATTCGTCAAGACCATAATCCTGCCATAGAAAAAAATATAAGAAAAATAATAACAAATTGGCTAATGAGTAATTGCTAACAGACGTCTTCAAATATTTGCAAAAAACTTGATTAAATGATGGAATTCATTTTGTGGTACATTCAGTCAAATTATAATTCACTTAAGAATGATTAACACATATTTCTTAGTCAAAATATCAATTTAATTAGAATTTTGAAACTTCCCTACTCGTTAAAAATCCTAAGAAATTCAGTCATTTTCGAAATTTATCGATATTTATAGGAACAAAATAGGCGGATTTTTTTCATATTCCTTACGAATTATAACAAAATACTGCCACTTTTATGGAATAAAATTAATGACAGGAATTTACCTCTTTAATCAAGTTGAATAATTTCGTTATGAAATATTAAAAGAATAAAAATTTTGAACGTACTGAACTGCTGTTACTAAGACCGCCGGATCTTTTGGGTAATTGTCGATTGGCAAGTCCACCTCGACTAGCAAGTTCAGCTTTGCTCTTCCCAGCCGAATTATCAAGCAATCTGTGAGCGGGTACAGCGCGGTCCAGTTCTTCCTTGATCGGTATCGGTAGCGGAAGTTTTCTTTCGACAGTTGCAGTTTTGTCACCATCGTCGGGACTGCTCAGATCCGACGTTTCGGTATCGGACAATTGGCAACTCGCTGACGATGGAGGTGGTGGTAATTGTCGTCTTGTCAATTGTGGCGTTACGATACCTTTGGTCGAACCGTCGTATGGTAATCTTACCGGAAGTCCAAATCTTGTGTGAGTTTCGGTTAATTCGACCTCCAACGTAATTACCTGAGTCAGCAATTTTCGTAACTAAGTACGGTGTCGCAGGTATGTGAGTGTTATTGTACAGTTATTTTTGTTAGTTACATATTTGGATGCACTTAATTTAAACAGAGTGTAATTTTTTGTTGCATAGAACAAACAATAGTTCAAAAATCAATTTTAAAGTGGATTTAAATCAATCTCTTTTTTTTATCACATTTGGAAAAATGGTTTTCCCTTCTTGTGTGAAAAAAAAAATTAATTTATAAGTTGCAATGAATTTTTTCGTCCAAACTTATACTTGTGAAAAAAATTACGAAAATCTATCGATTTTTCTACCCCACACAGTGGCGTTTCAACGTAAATTTTGACAAATGTAAATAAAATCTTTAAAGATATATAACATGTTCAAAATCTGAAGCTCAATAAACCTTTTTCAGCTTGTGGATAACGGCCCTTCAATTAAATGACGTAAAAAATGCTCACCCTATCTTTGAGTGTCTTGACCAGCGCATTGTACTCGGTATCTTTTTCCTGCAATAATTGTTGATAAAAGTCATCGCGAGCTGCGATGTCAGCTCGTAGTTCCCTCGCCGCTCGTCTCGCTCGAGCATATTTTTGCTGAATAACGGCGGTTTGCGCTGTCGCTTGTGCAAGCATTTCTCTAGCTGTATTGAGTTCTTGTCTCGTTGCACCCAATGAACGCTCGGACTCGTGTAATCGTAGCCTCGATTCCCGCAATTTCGCCGCGTACTCCTCGCTGCCGGCGCCATTGTTTTCCAGCTCAACGAGCTGCGAATAATTGAAAGATTCTTAAAACTTTATTGATTGATGAAAAAAAAAAAAGAATTGGAAAAGCGTTTTATGTACAAAGGAATTATTGGTAGTTTTTTTTTTCATGATGCAGGTTTAACGAGCTCAGGAACGTTTATTTACAATATACGATTCTTATATGATGAAAATAATTATTATTTTATTTTTAAAAACAACGAAGAAAAACATAAATTTAACATTTACAAGTTGTATTACCTTTGCCTTGAGTTTTTCCACCTCTTCGTCGGCTAGGGCTTGTTTATACTGACTCTGCAAGCAACGAACGACGAACACAACGCATAAGCAAAAAAAAAAAAGAAATAACCCAAAATCCACCAACAAAATGGCACTCACGAGAAAAACAAATGACGACGCGAACGAATAAATATTTTGAAAAAGTGCGAAATTTGAACACTGTACAAAAGATGAAGGAAAATAAATTCACTCATAAATTAATCGTATAAACCGTGCGAATAAATTAATATCTACCCTCACTTTTTTTCTACTGTACTGTATAACGTAAGAGAATAATATGAAACGAAACGTTAAGCGTTTAGCTAAACTATATACAAATTTGAAATAAAATATTACATTTTCACACTTCAATAAAACAATGAAAAATAATATTTTCACTAAAATAAATAGGAAAACGCTTGAGAATAAATAACAATTGGTGAATCTAACGATCTAAAGTGCTATGTACAATTTTCACTCATAAAAAATGAATTAAATAAAAGGGGAAGAAACGAACCTCTTGAAGAAGAGCTCGCAAGCTGTCAACGTCGCTCTGCGTGGTTGGTGTTACGTTTGAAGGGATTGAAGAGCTGATTATCGGAGATCTGCTTCGATTACTCGGCGAGAGATAATTCTCGATTGGACTGTGCGGCGGTTCGCCTTCCGAGCATGATGACATTGCCGGCGAGCCAGGAATACCGCCCATCCCCGTGCTGCTGCTTATCGAATGATCTTCGCCTCCTCTCTGACCGTCAGGAGATGCGTCGGAAAAGTTCAGTCTCCTGTTAATTCAACAGTAGTATTTTATTTCGCAAGAAAAAAGCTTTTTTTATCGCAACAATGCTGTTGACACAAGATTATAAAACTATCGATGGCAAACGCTATTTTTTTTTCTTCCCTCAGCACCCCGAGAGGCCTCGGGCTCTTCTCAGGGTGGCCGCAGTTTTCGTCACTGGTAATATGCGAGCAAGGATTAACCATCATTGGGAAAGAAAAATCAAACCGAAGGAGAATTATTTATTACTCAATGAGAATAAGTTGCAATTTCTAACGTAATTTTCTTCGAATTACCGATTATTTGGAGTTATAGAAATGAAATGAAAAATTGTACAAAATATAAAATTAAATATGAAAATACTGTGAGAACAATGTTTTCTAAAGCATATTTCACCTGTTTGCGTTATTGGCTTGTTCACGTTCACGATCAGCTTGCAAGCTCTGTCGAATGAGCATAGCAACTTCGGAATTTTTGGGATCACGTTCACGACCAATGACGAAACGCACCAGTCCGGACGTATTGCGAAGTACGCTAGCGGCGTAAGCCTGCGTAACACCAACCAAAGATTTACCGTCAACCTCGACTATTTGATCGTTCACTTGAATCCGTCCTTCTCTTGCTGCAGCCCCTTTATCGGTTATTGTTTTAACGAAAATTCCTAATTTCTCGAGTCCAGCATCTGCACCAACGCCCATACCAATTATACTGAGGCCCAGGCCTTCTGGTCCCTTCATCAATTCGACAGGAAATACCTGATAAAGTTCATATGGTGTTATCAGCTTGTTTTCCTTTTTTTTTTCTCAATTATTTTTCATCTACGACCACTCAACGTTTTGACCACGTATCGATAGTGTGCTATGGTTAAATTCGGAGTTAATGATTCCGCTAATGATAAGCTATCGGTACTTTTCGAATCTTTGGATTACTCGACTCACATTTTTAACGTCCGATAAGATTTCGATGTGTGGTTATGCATGAAACTTGGTTTGATAGTGAAATATAGAAATTTATCGTAAGCAGAATTTTTCACAAGGCAAAAGCTCGAAAAAAATGTTGTTACTGTTTATATTGAATAACTAAGAAAAAAGCAGTTGAGATATTTTTAAACAGAACAACAGATCTTTTTGTACAATAACTTAATAAAGTATAACTTTGGAGATGACGTGACGTGTCGCGCATATTTCCATTCAATAATTCCTTCGAAAAATAATTCTCGATGTTAAATTGAAGTTAACTCATTAATGAAAGGTGAAGAGGGTGAAATAATGGGCGTTTAACCAACGTACCTCCATTTTTTCAACACGTTTTTCGAGTTCGTATTCAGCACTGGCAGCAACGGGATCAACATCTTCGTTTCGACGATCATACTCGTTTACCGAGTGCGTAGAGTAAACTCTCATAGGTCCGCTGTCAAAAGAGACTTTGCCACTTTTTTTAACCATCACAGTGGGTGGTAAATCGTCTTCGTCGTCTTCGGAGTCCGGTAAGCCGCTAACTTCCATCCAGAAGTGACCATCCTCGAAATAATGTACACCATTCTCCACCAGAATCTGTAAGAACAAGAGAGTTGAGTAAAAAGTAGAAAAAACATTTTTGGCAAGAATTTTCAAGTTTAATGAGAATTACAATTTTTCCAGGCACTGGAGTAAACTCCTCTCGCTGTTCCGTTTCAGTGTCGTCATTTGCCTCGTGGGTTGTGTCGTTCAAACTACTCACTGAACCCAACAAACCACTCTCACTTCCAGTTACCGAGCCTATTTGACTCTCCGTTAACGAATCTATCGTCAAATCACTTCGGGACCTGTGTGACAAACTAAAAATCAAAAAACCAAAAAAATTGCATGTATGAATTGATTTTCGAGCCGCTAAACGACCCAAGATTTTCAAAGGTTCATCAAAATGCAGTTTTGAGACGTGAAATACGGTTTTTTCTTTACAAATCCGATCAAAGGTGACCCGAGAATCACGAGATTTAAAATATTTTATTTTTCAATGTGCAATTTGGTCGACTCTTTTGTTTTACCTGTAATCGTGAGCTGTACTGCTGTTTATGAGACTCGTATCCGGTGCCGACAATACATCGGACAACCAATCAGGAGTATTGTCCATTTCTTCTCTCTCTCTTTCTCTTTCCTTTTCCCCGTCTTTTTCCTTTTCCGCAACTTTTGTCTCCCCAACCGCAGGAGCTGTAGCATTGCTGGGCGACAGCAGTCTCGCTATTTCGCGAGCTTCTTCGTCGGACAACAGCGCTGAACCTTGTCTAAAAAAAAAAAAAAATTAACGCATTTATTTAGAAAGAAGTGTTCTAGAGTTTTCATGATATATTCATAAAATACAAACCTTATTTTCTTTTCCAAAATTCTGTAGCAGTTCAATATTTATCCAACATTTGACGCAGATCGAAATGAAACATAAAATACAAAAATATTCATTAGCAAAAGAAGAAGCGTTACTTGGGACGTTTTTAGACATTTTTATTTTTCCCTCAGCACCCCAGGAGGCCTCGGGCTCTTCCCAGGGTGGCCGCAGTTTTCGTCACTGGTAATATGCGAGCAAGGATAAACCATCATTGGGAACGAGGGAGCAATAAATAGTAAAAAACAGATAAATAGTTATTTTTAATCAGAAAAAATGAAATTACAAAAAAAAAAAAAAACTCACCGCGAGCTTAGAAGATTTTCAGCCTCATCGGGCGTCATGGTATCGGGAGTAACGGTGTTGGTGTTTTGATTGACGATTGGTTTGTTTGGTGTATCGTAACGTTTGTTAGAGTCATCGTAATTGAAAATTTTGGGTTCTTCGAAATTCGTGACAGTTTTAGCGTCACTTGAGTCAGTGTCTTCGATCAAACTATTTTCCGATTCTCTGTGTTCGTCCTGAAGATTATTAGGATCGTTGCGTTGAATGGGCGAAGCTGAAATCGGAGGAGTGGAAGATTTAGTGAAATGACGAGTTAAATCAGCGACGCTATTTTCAGCCAATCTCATAGCAAGTTGATCGGCTTTTTGTTTCTCAAGTTCCCAGGTGGTTTGAACCTGTTCTTCCAAATCTTCATTTTCACGATCGACACTAGCTTTGTCCGGTGTGTCGATAGAAATTTTTCCAATTTCATGATTTCTCGAGATAAAATTAACGCCAGAATTATTTGAATTAGCCTCGTTGTCTTTGACGTCTTTGCTGTTTTCCAAACGATCGTTCGATACACTATTTGATTGATTGACGTTGTGAGCTCCCGAAGTTTTATCCGTATGATTAGTTTTCTCTAATTCACAAAAACTCGAACGTTTCTCACTCACTTCTTCCTTGTTTTTCGCTAACTTTTCTCTCATTGAAACTTTTATCTGATCGTTCTTAGCATTTGATACAGTTTTTTGACACTGTATTTCAGTCACGGTTTGTCTCTCTTTACTATTGTCCGAAACGAATTTTTCACTTATTACCGTTGTTTCGTTACGCATTGTCGTTTCAACGCATGTACGCTCGTTCGTAACAGACGTTTCTTGAAATTTGTAAATGCCATCGTTACTCTTGCTCCCAGATTCTACGCTACGTGAATTAACCTCATTATTCTGTTCGCTGTTTAAACGAGTTGATATTTTAGCCGCCTCAACAATCGGCCCTTTCGGAGCTGTTTTTGGTTTTGGTTGAACCACTCGCGTCTCCTGATTTTTATTCATTCGCCTTGCGTATGGCGATGGTATCGGTATTTCTTTGTGCTCCAGTGGTGGATATTCCTGATCCGAACTAACCACCGAGGGCGGACGTTGACCGAGTCCAGCCGCTGGCATTTCCATTCGTACGTGTGAACGTCTAACCACTGTCGCTGCATCGGTCTCGACAAATTTTTCACTGCCACCCTCCTCGCACGACACCATCTCCGTGTAACTCGTCGGTGGCTTCTCGTTTCCTTCCACCTCAAGGTCATAGCTGTTACGGCCTTGAATTATAAAACAGATCATAAAAATACATTAAACGATATTTTCAAGTTGCGAAAATGCTGTAAATGCCTAAAAAAATTTTCGTTCAAGATTTTTTTTTTTTTTTCATGGATAGAAATAAAAATATTATTATTCATAAAACATGGAATTTTCTTCTATAATATTATTACGAATCATGACTTTCTATGTAAAATTTTCAGGACAGAAATTCTTGTGAAAATATTTCACGGTTTCCGGTAAAAATAACTTTGGAAAATTCTATTATTATTTTTTAATGAATACAATTTTTAGACCAACGCCCCACATCACGGTCCCTGTTGTAAACTTCAACGAATTCTTTTCCGACTACTCTCTTCATAACTTTTCGATTTTTTTTTTCAACAATCCCTAAAATTAACTCAGCCATTGAGCGTCATCGAAAATAACTCGAAATTTTAAGGACTTACATCTACCTGGAGAGGTCAAAAAAATACATGGTTTTAAGAAAATTTCAATAATCGATAACATATTGAAGCTATGAGAGAAAAAAATTTATCTCCATTTGCCAGATGCTTGAACGTCAAAATGTTTTTTTTTTTTAAATGGCGTTTTTAAAAACTTTTACCATTTTATCTCGAAAACTAAACAACCGATTTGGATGAACTGTTGTACGGAGAATCTTTGCACAATAATTTCGTCACTTCTAAAAGATTTTTTTTCTACGTTCTAGTTTTCTTTAGAGAAGTAAAAACAACAAAAAATTGACAAAATCCCGACTTTCCGATTTAAACCATTGCCATTTTTCGAAAAAAGGATTAAAAAAAGTTCGGTCTCAACAAAGACTTAATTAATAATATGCCTCTGCAAATAAACAACAGAGAGGAAAATTGTGCTTGGCAAATTTTCGAAAATTGAGTCCAGGTTCACTGCTGAAGATCGTTTCAATTGGAAAAACTTTTCAAAACAACTGCCCCGGTCCACTACTCGTTTGATTCGAATAAACAAATAAAATCTGTTCAAAGCTTCCACTTGATTCAAACACTGTTAAAGCATTATTGAAAATTCAACGAATCTTCGAAAATTTCTCGAAGCTTTCGATCGAAGAATTTCGTCAATTTTTTATTAATCATTTGTTTTAAAAAACTTGACAAACACTGAAACTAAATTCGATGAAATAAATACACGAACTACTTCAGAAATGAATAAAAAAATTAATCAAATCGACTGAGCTCTCAAAACTATTAGAAAAAAATTCCGTCGAATTTTCAATTGGAAAAACAAACGGAGCAAAATAGTTCGGAGGAGTAAGAAAAAAAAATCGATAAATAGATCGAATAGAAAGTGTACCTCGACAATCGATGCAAAAGAGACGAAGGCACATAGTACCCGAGTACTTGTTGTCCGTTACTCCGAATCTCGGGATTACGGTGTCGTAACGGAGAAAAGTAAGAGGACAAAAAAGTATTTAAAAAGAGGGGGGGGGAGAGAAAGACAGAAGGGTACGGAGTAAGAAACCGAGTAATTCCGGAGCCGGTATGTACTTTTGCAAGCGTGAGCAAAAATATAAAAGAGAACAGGATGCACTTGAGGAGAACACACGATCGCGACAAATTTTTTTAAATGTTTTTTTTAATTTTTGTTTCGACTCCTTTCTCTCTCTCTCTCTCTCTCTCTCTTTCACTCTCCTTGCTCTCAGTTCTGAGTGTTGCAGTCTCGCGTTCGCAATCGAGGAACGAGTTTCTCTTGAAGGATTCGCGTTTTTGGCGCACCGATACACACGAGAGTTCCTTCACTGTTTCTCTCTCGCTCGAAAACACTTATGCGTGGGAGATTATGTCCGAAGAACAAAAAAAAAGAAGAAAGAAAAAGTGTACACGCCTCAACACCAAAGATATTATCCCAAGACTGCTGCAGACATTGTGATTTTGATTTTTTTCTTTTTTGTGTCACGGTTTATCATTCTCGATGAAAATACTTGTCTAGGACGAAAATGTCGACGTTGTGAAAGAGACGCCATTCGAATGCAATACACTGAGGAGCATACAGATATGTCCACGTCTCTTCCCTTCACTCTCCCAGTTTTCTATATCGTTTTCTTCTTCTTCTTCTTCCTCTTCTTCTTCGTCGTCGACCTCGTCGCCGTCGTGGTCGTCTTCGTCGCCCAACTACTCGCCGAAAACTTATTTTTGGATGTCTTTACCACACGCGAACGTGACAGAGCGAGAATGAGAAACGTGCGAGAGGAAGATAAGTCACGGTGGACAGAGAGAGAAAGAGAGAGAGGGTGTGAGAGCGACAGACACTGAAGGCGGAAAAGAATTGATCATCGTAAACCACAGAGTTTTCTCCTCAAGAAAAAATATGAGAAAAACATTAATTTTAGTAACATACAGTCGTTTTTTTAAATCGTGTGATTTTACATTTGGAGGCAAGGGTTTTATTCTCCTTTTTTTTTAATTTATAAATGACATTTGGAGAAAAAAAAGCAGAATTTTTGTTGCATGAGTAACAAAGAAGGATTCGATTAGATTTCATTGTTTGAGAAACTTTGATCTATTTTAAAAACAGGTGAAAATTTTTGTTTTTTTTTTTCATCATTTAAGAATGTTTAATAAACTGACGAAATTTTCTCTTTCTTTTATTTGTAGTTGTATTTTTCTTTGTGTAATCCTCGAATAATCCGTAGTTGACCGAGTTTAGCGGTAAAACAACTTTAGCTACGCAGACGAACAGTTGGGAAAGAAATTACGAGAAAGAGAGAAAAAGGAGAGAGAGACAGGGGAATAAACGTGTAGACCGATGCGAACCGGCGCTCATACTGATTTCTATTAATAATACGAACGTCGCAGACCAGCAGGAACGGAGAGAGCGAATAAGGAGGCAGAATATAAGAAACAAGAGGAATAAGAATAAGAGGACGAAGTGGGTGGAAGAAGAATCGTGAAGAGTCGGAAAGAGATAAAGAAAAAACAAAAAAAAAACAAAAGCGTACGTGAGTGTATAGATAATTGAGTTGAAAGTATGGAAAAAGTGCACAGCAAAAAAAAAAGAGAATCAAGAGGCTTTGAAGCTGGTCCTTGCAAAGACCAAAATAAATAAATTAAATATTCAATTTGAGAAACAATCACAGAATCTTCAATTTGTTTGCAATAATTTTGAAAAAATATTCAATAATTATACGATTTTATCGATAAAATGATGAAATATAATAATTTTGATGTTTTTGGAATGGAATTCGGTGACCAATACGAGCGTTCAACACGAAAAAACTCGGATAAAAAACAAAGATGTCTTTGTTTTACTTTCTTTACGAATTCTTTTTGTTGCTGACCATCATTACCCGAGGATTTTTTTAGGAAGCGTTAAGAACGCAGCGAAAGGGTGAACGGGTGTGAGAAATTACACCATATGGAAGGGGAAAGTGGGTAGCAGATCGAGAAGAGCGCGATAGAGAAGAGGATTCTGTTTCTCCACTCACTCTTTTTCTCTCTCGTAATACTTCTTCATTTTTCATCTCCCTCGTGCTCGTATTTGCTTTACGTGCTCTCTTTTACTTTTACTCCTCTTCATGATTTTTGGCCACTCGCCAAATTTAGAGTTTTGCTCGCTGAGATTTCGTCTTTTGAGCTCGTGTAAACGAAGAGTGCGCTTTGCTCTACCAATGCGAGCGAAAACAAGGACAGAAATGGTACGATGAGAAAGAGAGAGGGAGAGAGAGAGAGAGAGCTTGTTCTCAGTCGTTACTATTTTTAGAAACGAGTGTAACCATTGAACCCTCGTGGTGGGCGTCATTCATGGTACCGTGAGACAGACGTCGCGAGACTCTCGTTGAGTTCCGGTCATTTCCCGATTACAAATGCCGAACGTCAAAAAAAACGATTTTTGTTTTTCAACAAAAAAAAATCGACAATTATCGAAAGTTTCCGTTTTAGGAATGCCATGAAAATCCTTTCTATTAGATGCTCGAATTTCCAATTCCTGAAAGCCGCAATCTATTGTACATTTCGTTGTTTTATGCAAAAAAAGATTTTTCAATTTTTCTAACTTAACCCTTCGAGCCATTCATTTTTCCTTACAAGCAACTGACTTGAAATTTGATTCGATTCGAAATTCAAAAATTCGTAATAAATTGTTTCTTTATTTTTTTAAACGAAAAACCCCGTAGGCAAAATTTTGAAAAAATTCTGTGAAATTTTTTGAAATGTACCGATTTTGTGAAAAAATTGCCATTTTGTTGTTCACGGAAGTTTAATAGAAAATGCGTGTTTTTCATGGCAAAGTACTCAATTTTGTGCTATTAACAAATAATGACTGTTCGTCTTTTTTTTTAATATTTATGACATTTAAAAAAATAGGTGAGGCACTGTAAGTTTGACTTTGGCTGAAAGGGTTAAATGTGCATTTGAAATAGAGACGAAAATATAAAATAAAAATCTTTATGTGCCTTTTTCGATAACTTACCAGTTTGATATTTTTCCGGAATTTCTTTATCAGCTTTTTCTTCTTTACTGTCCTTGGAGGGTGAGCTTGGCGAGCTCATGCTCGAGGAAGCGCTGTCAGTGCCGGCGGAAGGTGGTCGAAGTTCAGTTTCGGGTGTCCTGGGCCTCTCGTTTTTTTTTTCATCAATGGGAATGATTTCTCTTTTGACCATTTCAATGTCGACAGAAGGCTTAGCCCAATCGGGTCGAGAGCAGGTCCTTTCAATGTCGTTTCTCGTTGTTTCATCGTTTGCTGGTCTTGGTGGTTTTGTTTCGGAAACGCTTTTGAGAAGTTCCTCGTTTTTGGCTAACCAGACATTACGCCATTCCGAAGTTTTGGGCGGTGAACGTATAGGACTTGTCGGATAATTCGTAAAGTCAGGAGTTTCGAGATGATCGTTGTCAAGCTCTTTTTGACATTCCTCTAGTTCGTTGGTGTATTCAGGACTCGTAGATTCTAACGATTGATCCCTCGTGGATGAATATTGTTGATTGATCGAAGGAATTTGTACGGTTGGACTAGGAGTATTTCGCGTTATATTTGTTCCGGTCGATCCATGATCGTTGTCGTTATTTTTGCATAAAGAATTGTTGGAATTTTGTTGACTGAGTTGATTCGGGATTTTCGTTTGATCCGAGCTCGCTTTTGGCACTGTCTTGGAACACGGATTTTTTTGTACAATGGCATACTCGGGTATCGTCGGTGAAATGATATCCTCGTTTACTTTAGTGTCTTGTGTCGTAGTGACAAATAAATTTCTCGATTGTGGTCCTGGCTGTTGCTTATTGGCGTTAATACCTTTTTGGACGACCGCGTATTCCGGTATGGAAGTTGGAGAATCGAAGGATTTATTGATCGTTGCGTATTCTGGACTTAATGGCGAATCCATCGAGGTAGGACTCGTGGAAGTACAAATCGATGCTGGCCTCTCTCGTTTTATACCAACTGCTGAAGAATTTCGTGTCGGTGGCAATGGCGGTGGTGGCGAAATCGTTGGTGGTGGCCTCGTGGAACAAAAACTCGCTGATCTCGTCGCCGGACATGATATTTCACCGGGTTTTACAAATTCAATTTCTTGGTAATCCGAATCCGGTGAATAATCAACCGGTGAAGTAGTTGTATCTTGGGAATATTTTTTAGAATTTTGATTCAACGACGTTTGTACGATCGAACGATTCGGATCGGAGTTGTAACGAGAGGGTCGCGTTTTTGAAAAATGGCTTGTCCAATTTTTTTGCTTCTCTATTAACTCTTTCGAGTTTAAACGTCGCTCGGGCTTTTCCGGCCTCTCTGGACGTTCGTCCAAACGATTTTCTTTACCGTAATTCTTCTCGAATTTGGAAAAACCCACTCTTGGCTTTAATCTCTCCGCGACGTTCTCTTGACCGTGCAAGTGACCGTTTTCGAAATGTCGCTCTGCGTTCAACGTCGGTACACTCGCGCTCCAATTACTCAAATGGTCACGACAACCACCCGGTGGCGATGGCGAACGTGGACGTGGCGAACGAGCCGGAGATGTACATCCTGAACCCGAATTTGCTGAACTTGAACGCGAACGTAAACCATGCAAGTTTGTGGGCTTTGCTATCCGATCCAATCTGAAAAAAAAAAAACAAATACATTTTTCTCTTTTTTACACTATCTATTATGGTATTTTCGTAATGAGGCAGACGTTTTTTTCACGATTTAGTTAAAATACATGCCATTTGACTAGAAAAATATCAGTTTTAGTCACGAATCATAACTTCAAAAATCTTTTTGTGCATACGACACTTTATGGAGAAACTAAAGACATTTCTATTTAAAAAAATTCGTGTACACAATAATTTTAAACGCTTGATATAAATATTGGTAGAAAAATTTCAAAGATTCTGTACCAAAAATAAGAACAGAGGGTTGCCGAATGATCAACTTGAAAACTTATATTTTCTTTGACACATTAATTCCACTTCGGAATAAATTTAATTGATTTTAATTATCAGATTATCGAATAGACTTGATTGACGAGATTTGTTAAGAGACTAAAGTCAAATTCATAAAAAACATTTGGCGAATGAAATTCGTGTCGATTCCCTTGTGGAATATTTGAGCCTCAGGTTTTTGAAATGTCATTATTTAAAGAAGCGACCTTGATGTTCGCGGTCATCTTATTTTAGGATGAAAGAAAATCCATTGACGAAATTTAGCGGGTCAAAGAGGCCGGTACGTAGGTCGAATTGGCCGTCAAGTGCAGCCGATAGAAGATCTTGACTTACGGTCGTATGGGCTTGTTCTCCTCGCCAAGTTTCTCGAAGAGAGCTCGGGCATTGTTGAATCTTGCCACGTGACTTTCGGTTCTAACAACGGTAACCTGAGTGGGTGATTCCTTGAGCGGGGCTGGTGGCTCTTTAAAGCCATCATTTATGATGGTTGTACGATGACCGAGATTCTCGAGTTGTGGCTTCGATTGAAATATGTTCGCAATTTGCGAGACCTTCGAACCGGCAACTCGTTTCTTCTCTTCTATCGTTGCCATTCTCGATCCAATTTCGATTTATCTGAAAATATTTCAACGAATTATTATCAACGAAATATTAAAACTATTTTTACGTTAAACGAAAATGCAAAATATCATTTTTAGAATTTTTTTTCTTGGACTTTCATTTGATTAAAATGTTGGAAAAAATTGAAAAAAGGAAATTTCGTTGCAGTTCAACGATGCAATTTTTATAATCAACGATTTTAATATCTAAGATTTTTTTTTTTAAGAAAATTATACTGGTCGGCAGTAAAAAGTCTGGAGGAAAATGAAACGCTTAAAATCTGAAAAAAAAGTAAAATAACGAGAAATTTGTTTTTTTTTTTTTTTTTTTCATTCTAATAACTGAAAAGTCTAGACATTGGGAAAAGAATCACACTTGGATGGAAGAAAGAGTAAAAAAAAAAATGTTCCCATTGAAAGAACTTTGAACAAACAGGAAGAGAAGAAGGACACGATTTGTGCCTACGGCTGATTGAAGAAAAGAAAAATGAATAAAAAGTGGAAAGCTCGAGAACAGGAAATAACACCTGGAACCAAGATCGTTCGATATTTCGTTACGAAAGAATTTGCAAAGCCAGTTACGGGAAAGCTTTCTTAATGAATTCAAGATTATCAAACGATACAAGATAACATGATTGCGTTCGAGAAATTTCCGAGTACAGGTGGCGAAGCGATAGAGCGAAGCAATTGAGCAAAAAAAAAAGGATTTTTACATTAATTGGAGTGGCTCTGAAAAGAAAAAAAAAGACAAGAGGGAAAGCGAGTATTCACAAAGATTTGTAAAACATTTACGAAAGTTCAATTCGTTTGCTGCGATTAATGATTAATTAGTATTCATTAATTGATACTAATTGAATTTAATCCGAGAGACTAATTGAGATAGAATTTTAATTTCGACATTTACAAAGTACATTTATTCTTTGAATTACAATCATTGAAGTTTGTAAAATGTTAAACTTCGTGCGAAAATTGTTTCCAATAATTTGTCAATAAAATATTTCAATTCAATGACTAAACATTTCGTTAATTCTGAAAGCATTTTCGTACTGTCTCCTTTTTGTTTATTTTATTAAAATTTTTGTTTTAAAAAATCAAAATATAATGAATTTCCAATGAATTATAAAACGTCAAAAAATTAATTTTGGACTTGAAAAACCTTCGAGTACCAAATTTTCACCCTTTTTCACGTAAGAGAGAATTCATGACACGAAGGCCTAATTATTTCCACACAACTTGTGAATGTTTGAATTTTTTTCACTTTCCGCTGATGAGGATAATAATTCATGAAAATAATGAAGATTTTACTAACCGTATCGAGAAAAGCACACTTGGACTCGACGAACTTGATTCCCAAGAGCCTTGTAGCTAACTGTTGTACTTCAGCCCATTGTCATTGGTGTGGCCACGGTGTTGAGCAGCTTTTCGTGAATCTGAAAGCCCATAATACGAATTTGTACATTAAATTAATTGAAAAAAGTAATATGGAGTACATTAATAAAACGAATGAGAATATAACGATTAAAATTACGTTGTTGAAATTTTCGTAAGTTTTTTTCGTTATAAATTCTCATTCTGATTATATTTTTTGACAAGTTTTTATTGCCTATTTGAAAATTCAATTATCACGAATAACCAACCATATAAATACGTAATTAATCAACAGTCTGAATAATTGTTGAGTAATTGTACAACGTGAGTGGGTGTGTCATTTAATCGATGTACGTTATAATTTCTGACTCTATTCGTTTATGTTTTTTTCCGTTAATTATTGATCGACGTCGATGGTCTATTATTAAAGCTACTCTGACAAATACCCCTTGATGCTCTTGTAAGCCCAAGTTTCCATGTGTTAAACAGCGAAAGGGATTAAAGAGGGAAAAAAAATTAAGAACATTGCACAACAATGTACGAGAAAAATTTTCTTTCTTTTATTCGACCTGAAATTATCTGAGATTTATTCATTAAATTAATATTCAAGTACACAATAACGTACAGATTACATGCAAAATTAAATAATAACGAAATTCAACGGTTGTGCTTAAAATAGTAGCCTTTGATCAATGAAAATTCTTCAAAAATTCATATTAATTTTAAATTTGCTCGATTCCTAATTATCAAGAGTTTATCCTCGTTATGTAACCACAAAAATCCAGAACTATTTAATTTTTTATAAAATAACGAGTATCCAAGTGAAAATAACAATGACAATGATCACAATATTTACAAAACAAAATTAAAGTAAATGAATACAAAATATTAAAAAAAAAAAAAAAAAATTTCACCGACTAACTGAAATTGTAATTTACTAAATTTTTAGACACGATATTCGTTGGAATGTCACGAAAAATATTTTGTTGGTTCAAAAGTTATTTAATTTCCGAAATTGTTTCAATTTTCCAACAAAATTTAATTTTTACGTTACAGAAAACGATCGTTCGATGAACATAGTTACTGCCTATCAATTTTGAGCTCTTGTGAATAAAAAAAAAAAAAACGGAATTACGTTGCATTCAAACGATGCAAACTTCCATGTAATATTTTTACTCGACTTTATTGACAGTTTATTGAATGTCTATATTCATTTATCATTCTTTATGGTGTTTTTATGGTTATAGTTAAGAAAAAAAAACACGAAAAAGGTTCTGCCAACGTTTATTATTGTAGTGAGTGAATTTTTTTTTGTCCTTGTACATATACGAAAGGGGAATAATAGTGGTGGGAATAGTATTGGTGGTACAGTAACAGGGAATCCACGTGAAGGTGGGTCTTGTCTGGGCTTCACCCTCCTCTTGGTTTTCTCTCTCGCCACTGGCAACACCCTATATATATGTATATCAACCACACTATGCTTTTCTCTTCTGCAATCAATACTTGAATCCTGTTCTGTGTGTGTCTATGAGCTCTGGCATGAACTTGAGGCGTGTTTGAGATGAGACAAGGAAACGATTGCGTGCAGCAATTTACATCGTGGATACACATATACAAGGGTAATTTATATACATATCTAAATATATAATACATACAAGTATTTGGGAATACGTAAGAGGATCTTCTTTCCCCCCGAGTCTCAAGATTTTTCTCGATGAGAATCAAGTCAAAAATTTACCAACGTATCAACAAATATTTCGACAAAAAACGAAAAATTATACAAAAAAAAAATAAATAAAAGGATTGAATTACAGTTGGAAATGATAAATTTTAAACGAATATTAAGAATCATCAGGAGGTACAATCGGAGACAAAAGTGTCCAGAATTATTATTTCACTGATATTATGGTATTTAATGTATTTCCTGAGAAATAAAATGGGCCATAAGACATATTTATCGTTTAATTCTTATTGGACACCTATTTTTTTATTTTTTTTAAGTATTTTCATATGTTTGGGATGTAAATCCATTAAATTCAAGTGTGAAAGACAATATTTTGATTTTCATTATTTAACTTTTATTAAACTTTGTTTTCTTTAATCGTTGGTATCATTTTTTCAATGTGTTTCGTCTTTTTTAGTGCACCTGAAAACATTTTTCCCATGGGACTACGTATAAATTCGTTAAAAATGAGAATAATTATAACTCATAAACAACTAAGTGTAACCTTTTGAGATTTTTTGACCAGTCTCTGGACAGTTGAACAAATAATCTGTAAAAAATTCATCAACCTGTTACTACTTTTATCACGTGTCCCAAAAGTCTTTTTTAAAAAATCTTAATTAATACTGCAAAGCAAAAGAATCGTAGAAAAAAAATGATGTAGGAAAAAGAACGTAGTGAAGGGCAAACGCAGATAACAAAAGAGTCAGTAAAAAAGAAAAAAAAGAGCCAAGTTCCTCAAGGTCGTAAAACTAATGTACACGCAGCAAAAAGTTTTTTCCTAGTCATTAAAACAAAAAAGGAATAAAAAAAATATATATATAAAAAAATAAAACAACGAAAAAACACGTCGAAGGAGGAACGAGTACGTCGACGACTGTGGGGGACACGCGACACCCTTATCTCTTGTCTTATCTCATTTTTTTTTCTACTCGGAATGCAGAGGAAACGAAATTCTAATAACGTCCTTATTTTTAAAAATTATTTTTCTCGTTCTCAGGAGATAAATGAAAAGTCAAGATTTACGAGATCGTGAAACGAGCGTGGACGAAAAATAATAATAAAAAATTCATAACAATAATTCCTTCCTGCAGGAATTTCTCTTATTTTCTTTTTGCTCTACGGTTTTAAATACAGTGTACCAACGATTAAACTATTCATCTCGCTAGGAAATTGTCTCACGCCGGTTCCATACACATTAACTCAAGGCTTTACAAACGTGTACATACGCACGTATATATTTACGTGTTATATGGCGAGTCTGTACGCCGGTGGCATGTCAATGCACTTGAACTACATTCTTCGTCGTATTTCCGATCTTTTTAGACTCTTCAATAACAAATACGTATCACAAATCGTTTTATTGGTCAAGGAAAATACTTGAGATAGTAAAAAATATAAATGCCAATAGTAATAATATAATAAACAAGAAAAATTTGTCAAATAATTTTTTAATTTCTCATCCAAGTTTAAACTACAAACAAAATAATAATAATAATCCTAACCGATTGTAAATACTGCTGAAAAATGTGTTAATTCCAACGAGAAAAAGTACCAACTCAAAAATGTCAACAATTCTTACGATTATGAAGTTTGCATCGTTCGTTGTGCTGCGTTGAATTTTTTTCAAAACTATGTTCCAAATTTTTCTAATCGTTTTAAGTTCTCTAACAAATTCTGCTTTCAAGACGCAGTAAATGATTTTTCAAGTTATCTAAACTTCCAAAAAGTTTGACTTTACTATGAAAAAAAAAAAAAAAAAAAACAAATTTCATTCCATCGCAACGCTGAACACTTCTACGTTATCGATTTATATCAATATTTACGTTTTCAATCAATCGAATGATTCATTCTTAACAATCAATTTAATGATTTAATTTTTGATTAAATTATTCGTATTTAGTTGTTTTTTTTCTTATTTGGGAATTGTTTTTTCGTCATTAATAATTTTTGTAACACATTTGAATAATTTTGTTTTTAATTTGAAAAAAATCATCGATTTAACAACGTTCCAAATGAAAAACACGATTTAACGGTGAACGTTAATGCAAAATCACATCTTTTTATGTCTCATAGCACACATGCACAACGAACCACGCGTGCAGTTCACCTTTTATCGCAGACTTTATTTCTTATCAGGAAAAAACCCCCTCTCTCTTTTTTCAACACTTAAACGTTTTATTCATATATTTATAATATGTTTGTACGTGTTTGACGAGGAAACTAACCTAATCCGTGAAAACGAAGCTTGCCAAGCAGGTGAAATTCGGTCCAGACACGTAATAAATATATAAATGTACTGATGATTGGTATAAAAATGATTTTTTCTCCAAATAAACGTAACCGCGTATACGGAAAAAGTCTCGATAGCTCGTTTATCCAGTTATCGTGTATCAATAATGCTTGGAATTATCGATTTCTCGAAATACGATCGAAACCCAGTTACCCTTTTTGCAATAAATCACTTTTCCTATATGTCTCTTTCTTTTTATTCCGAACTCGAATTTGAGTGAGTTTGGAGTTCATCGAAACATTCTTATCACACTTTG
The DNA here is from genome assembly GCA_948107755.1 of Campoletis raptor. Taxonomy (NCBI): domain Eukaryota; kingdom Metazoa; phylum Arthropoda; class Insecta; order Hymenoptera; family Ichneumonidae; genus Campoletis; species Campoletis raptor. Next base: position 5,465,551 of record OX403630.1, on the reverse strand, counting down.
TTTTATTTTGAGGTATAATAATCTCGCCACAGTCACGTTCAAAAGTGAACTTTTGCTCAAATTTTCAAAACTTTTATATCCCATTTGCAGAATCATCTAAAATCGATAGTCTTCACACATCTTATAATAATGTAAAAACATTTTTTATTTTAGAGAAAATCTTTTATATGAAGTTTAGAGTTTAAAAAATATAAAATGAAATAAAAATTCATCATTTGTTCGTCTGGAATTGAGAAAAAAATAGAAAAATAAATATAATATAAGAATAAATTTTAAAAAAATAGAAAAATAACGAAAATGCAGTGGAAAATGTGGATATTTAGAGAAATTAAAGTCATGCTTCCTCATGCCCATTTCTAAATTGTTCAATGATCGATTAACGAGCCAATAAATATTCACAGCGAGCTACGATTGTTTGAAAATTCGTGTGAATGATTTTGATCGATATTTTCATCTTTTATTGATTTCTTGCAATACCGTGAAATAAAATATATATTATAAAAATTATATTTTGAAGGCTTCCGAATAATTTTCGTCGATCTATTTATCTCCACATCAAAATTAAAATGACACACAGGGGAATTGACTTCGGGATAAATCTTAATATTAAAAACAAAACAATAAGCATCTTACGTCACTTCCAATATCAAACTTGAAATATATTAAAACTTTACCGGAAATAAATACTCATTCACCGAATGCAAAGTTACGAAATTATTTAGGCGAACAAAATAGACGCTATATATATTTTGTTTTCGCAGAGGAAATAAAAACGAAAAAGTATTGAGACAAATTCAGTTTGCTTTTTTTTTCAAATAAAAACCAATGCATATCCGATCTCTCGTTACTCATCTTTATTCTTTACATGAGCATTGCATTCAAAATCGAAATAAAATTCGCGATAAATCACTAAATTCGTAAGAACTCACTTTAGAGATCGAACATTTCAATTCCAAAACAAACAAATGAGTTTTTGAATAAACAAACAAATGATGAGTGAAATGTTTTTAAAATAAATCTGTCATGTATGAATAAAAATAATAATATATTTGAAAATATAAAATATTCAATAAAAACTGAAAATATTTTTAAAAAACATGAAAACTTTAAATATTCGAAATTATTTTTACAAAGAGAATATATTCCGATTCGTGTTCTAACATAATTTACATTATGGTAAAAAAACTATAATGATAATAATAATAATAATAATAATAATAATAATAATAATAATAATAACAAAGTAACAAATTCGTAAGAAATAATTTCAAAGAAAGGTTTGTATTTATTTCGAAGCACTTCAGTTCATTCGGAATGAGTAATTTAAAAAATTCATAATTACTAATGTATGTGTTCGTAACGACGATAAAGAAAATAAATTGATGTCAGAGTTGCGGTGTGACAGTGGACGAAGGAACAACACCCCGGCCCCAGTAACGATTTGCAAAGCCTTTAGTTGTATGAGTGAGATCGACAATTTTCCAAATGCCACACACAGGCAACACAAGAGACGAACAAAAAGACATAGAATACGAGCGATTAAGCGTAAATTGTACTTCAATCGCCATATTAGGGGCCGCTGACCGTTGAATTCAAGGTCGCGTGAAACGTGATTTAAAAGAAAAACGACAGCCAAATCGGTGTGTAAAGAAAAATAAAAGAAAAAGAGTTGAAGGAGGAGGATGAGGAGGAGGAGGAAGAGGAGGGAAAAAATACAAGAGTTTCGTGTACATAAAAGGTACAAGAGGAATTTTGTGTCGTCGAGACGATATCGACAATGCACAGTCCCGGCGTCGTAACCCCTATTCGATAATCCGTACCCGAAAATTCGCTCAGTAAAAAAAAGGGGGGAAAAATTCATGAAAATGTCGACTATGGAAAATTAGCTGAGAAAATAGGGTCGAAAAATAGAGTTTCTGATCGAAAATGCAACATATAAAATGGACTTACCGCGCGAGAGATGTCACCATGTGCAGGAAACCATTTCACCGTGTAGTAAAAAAAAAAATCGTCGTACAATTGAGCCGTTTCGCGTTATTCGGTAATCACTAAACAAAAATCTGTATTTAGCGGAGACACGATTTTTTTCTTTTTCGCGGTTATTTTTTTACAATTTCGTTTGGAGCCCCCACGGAAATAAGGTGTGCACGAGAGATCGTCGCAGGTGAAACTCGCGAGTACGATTTAGCGGGCTGTCAAGTTTGGCCGGGACGAGAGGGGTAGGAGAAGTGAGGGGAAGAGAAGGGGGGTGAAGAAAGAGCGAGATGAGAAAAGCCGCCTCTCTCTCTCTCTCTCTCTTTCTCACTCTCGTGACAGACGCTTGTTTTCACCGTTTATCACGAGTTATCACCGAAGCTCTCCACTTTTCTTTTTGCCCTTTCAAATCTTCGGCATCGCACTTTTAAATTACACAACAATCTTTCAACGCCCTTCCGTTTAATCTTTCTTTTTTTTTTATACAAATTATTATCCTAAATGTACAGCCGTTTTACGGCTTTTTCCCCATGGAGTTAAAAAAAACGTACACACACACACACCTCTCTCCGCGAACCGGCTGGGGAGCTGCCGCCCGTGTCAACAACCTATGAAAAAAATGGATATGCGAGTGAGATACGAGAAGCATCAAGATGGTCGACACTTCTGCAAAAGATGGCGTCGTTTTCTAGAGACTTCCTAGTCTCCGACGGGTGTAATGGCTGCACTGCGTAAAGGCTGATATAGATAAAAATAATTTTCAAGCGACAACGTTGTGCACGGTTTGTCAAATAGTTTTGATTAAAATTTTTTCTTTACGCAATACAAAAATTAACAATATTCGGCTACAACCGTTGATTGCGGCCACTCCAATATTAATTAGTTTATTCTACTATTTAATTTGTATAGAAAAATAATGAACAATGGAAACAATGACGAAATTTCACTTTTACATTTTTCGCGGCAAATTTTATAATCCTCCCAATAATAAAAATCTTTTTTGTGGTTGTAAATATTATTAATAAGCGGATTGGAACGCTAAAAGCTTTAGTTTCTGAGAAATTTTCAAAATACCGATCGTATGAATGGAAAAAGTCGAGAAAATGGTGTGTAAAAGCAGAAATTCCCTAGACATCGAGAGGCTTTCATCCTCCGGCGTGCAGTAGTGATTCTGGCGCGCCGATACTGCGGTTTAATGAAAATCCATCTTCATCGGTATCATGTTTGCGCACACAGCAGCAGTTCGTCGTGGCTCATAGTGGAAGTTTCCGGTTTCGGAGTATTGCGAGAAAAAAGGAGCAAAAGACGGCAAAGAACTGTAAAACTTTTGTCATTGTCAAGAGGTATATCGGGAGAGCGTGCAGAGAGTGAGACTGTCGGAGTCGTATTAGCACACGCGATTTATCCTCATTTTCACACAAAACAGTTTAAATTGAGTTTGACGAAATTTCGTAATCGTTCGGCATTCTGACATTCCGAGAAGGAGCATCAAGAAAATTTTTGTACGATATAAAAATAAAAATAAATCCAAATTTGAAAAAAAAATACATATATATATAACGTAACAGTGTGATCTCTCGTTTTCAATGGGTCGTGCGGAATCCGCGGCGTCCGCGTCTCCGTGAAAGAATCGTGATTGAATCTTTATCGCCGTTCATAATCGCGTTTTATTTTCGGAAAGGGAACAGTTGCAATATAAAAATAAGTAGAAAATTTTTTAAAAATCTCGTTTTCGACAACAATCGCGATCTCGAGACTTTCTACAACTGTGAGGTGTCAAGTGTGTTATTGAGTGAAGAGAAACAAAAAAAGATACATATATATATAACATATATATATATATTGATATATGTATATCGACATATTATATATAGACAGATATATATGTATATCTACAAGTGTACACGTAAGTGCTGTGCAAGCCGCGTCAAAGGCTTGTAGTACCATCCAAGGACTTATGTTTGCAAAGAGAATATAAAAAAAGAGAGAGGTTGCAAAAAGAAATCGCCGAAACACGAACTTGTATTTATTACCTACGAAAAACAGCGATTTTGAAAATACCGCGATGTTTTCGAGATATTACATATGGTTTAGTGAAGCCCACAGGACATTTATAAAATGATGAATAATAATAATAATAACAACAATAATTGAAAACAGTAAAACCAGCACGCAAATGATAGTTCCGAGTTTCCGTTTTATATCGAAAATGACGAAAATCCCTCTCGCATCGACGAACGATCTTGTTTCCCATCATATCTTTCCGACGAATGAAAAAAAAGCGAAAATGAAAGAAAGAAAAAAGGCAAAGTTTAAATAGACGCGAGAAAATTTGTCGGTTCCTCGATATCGGGATTTTGAGCAGTTTTCGAAGAGAAATTGAAAAAAAAAAAAAAAAACAACACTAAATGCAGTTCAATAGGACTCGAATAAAAATAGTGATTTCGTTATTTTAGCTGCCCAAAACATTTGAGAGAAAATCATTATGTCGGAGTGTTCTTTTGTCCACCGATTGTTTGAAAGTATAAAAAAAAGAAAATTGTTTAGACTATTTGTGCTTGTTTGGTTTCATGAAAAAAAAAAAAAAAAAAAAAAAAAAAAAAGTAAAAGAAAAAGTTTCATTTGTGAGCCTCGGAAGATAATATCGACAAATTTGGTTCCAACGGCTGCTTCGCTATTATTATATATTTTTGTATGATACCCACGTTTACGCCGTTTGGTTAAAATGTTGACGATGATAAAAGAAATAAAGTTACGAGATTCTGCGTGTTCAAGCGCTAATCTCGAGACTTTGGGTAAACTTGGATTTTCTATGTATAACGCTGATCCTAGTGCGGCATATTTTTGTGATATGTACGGAACTATTCGAGCGTCTCAACAAGTATGGATTCTCAATTACTTTTATTATAAGAATATTCATTTTCTAACACATTTCTTTGAATTGTTTTTCATTTATTATTTGTATCCCAAATGCTAGGGGCGTCTAGCGTTATTGGACAAATATAACAGTGACAGTTAAAACTTCCTTTGACATTTCTAGAGATTTGACGAGTATTAAAAATTCCAGAGATTCGCCGTTGAATACAAAATGAAAATTGTTTTGTTTTTTCAAATAAATCAAACGTTGGTTCAAGAGAAAATTTGATGAGAATTGAGTCAAGACAGAAAGATGGGAATACGCAAAGCTCGTATTTTCCTGCCTTTGGAGCATACTCAATGTTGGCGAAGTGAAAAATGAATCAGCAATGAATTTTCCATCTATCAATAAAATTGGTGTAACGCGTTTGATTTTTCAAAGTTCTTGCTAAGTTTCTATTCATGTTTGCGTTTCAGGGAAATAATAGAGAGAGAAATTCGGCTCGGGTGATCGAAACGTAAAAGGCAAAAGCATTTTAATGGATGTTAGTTTGTATGAGCAACAGTGAAGAAGGAGAGAGATCGTCGGACGCCCCAAGATTTTACTGATAATCGAAGAGTTGCCTGGAAAAGATGGAGAACAACGCGGATGCAGACAATTTGAATTTAAGCTGTGGCGAGAATGATATGGCCGATGAATTGAAAATTGGTGCGGATGAAACATACGACACTCGTAGCGAAGTTTCATCCAGTGGTTCCGACTCGGACTCCACTCAACCGAGCATCAGCTCTGTCTCGACAAAATCATCCAGAGGTGACAACAAACGCAATCGTCGCAGTCGCGGTAAACGCGCGAGATCGAGAGATTCTGACAAATCATCAAGCCCCGAGCCCAAACGCGCTAGATCCAAGGATAGCAAAGGAATAGCTAAAAACTATGATTACACAACGAAACTCAATTACTTGTTTAGAGATGCAAGGTTCGATATTGATATTTTATAAAAATTCATTTTTCCATTCGTCGTTTCCCTCGTTATCAAACTTTTTAGATTGCAGTTCTTCAATTCGTATACAACAAGAGAAAAAAAAAAGTCTTGATTATTTTGCTCAACGAAAATGTCTATATTGTGGCAAACGGAGAGAATTTTTTTTGAAAAATGTTTACTTATCGAACTTTTTACTTTCGTATTCTTGTGAGACTATTAATCTTACCCCTAAATCAAAGCTTAGTCGTTATTTGCAACACGAAACAAAACAAAAAGGATCTTTGATATTTTGTATTTGACTAAGATTCGCCTAGATCGCTCGTTTCAAAGATTTTGTCGGCAGATTTTTCATCATCAAGTCGAACAACGCTGAGAACGTGACACTGTCGAAGGCCAAGGGTGTATGGAGTACTTTACCACAAAATGAGGCGAATCTCAACCAAGCGTATCGCGAGTCGAGGAACGTCTTGCTCATTTTCTCTGTCAAGGAATCTGGCAAGTTTGCTGGTTTCGCAAGACTGAGCACAGAATCGAGAAGAGATGTTGCTCCAATTTCGTGGGTAGGTTTTTAGTATATTAAACATTAAATTAACCGAAAAAACGACAATAAAACAAATGTATGTACATTCTTAATGATTTTTTATCATTAACCCTGGACCCCTACACCGGGGTCGCAAACAATCCCACTCTCTTTTGTAAAAAAAACTTTTATACGTTTTACTAAATTTTCATCATTGAATGCCTATCAAATGGGACTTTATCATGCACCATTCTCTTTGTTATTAAAAAATTAAGAGAATCGTGCATTCGCAAGCCTTATTATTGCTAAAAAAGAAAGTTTTACGCTGATGAGAACATAGACGCCGGTTTGACCCCGTAGTAGACTTTACGGGAGGGAAAAAAGATTGTCGGCGTCTACGGTTAATATTGAGGAACAGTTCCATATAAAACTAAAGAAGAAAGTAAAATTAAGGGGCCATTCTAGTCGGAATACAAAAAAAAACCGTCGTCGATTTTCTTTCGACACGTTTTTGTTTTATTTTATCCAGTAATGGCCCCTTCAACGAGTTGAAAATAATTTTGGATCTAAAATACAGAATTATTTTTATAGGTTTTACCACCAGGATTATCAGCAAAAGCTCTGGGTGGTGTATTCAAAGTAGACTGGGTATGTCGAAAAGAATTACCATTTACTTCAACTCTGCAACTTTACAATCCTTGGAACGATGGTAAACAAGTAAAAATTGGACGAGATGGACAAGAAATAGAGCCTAAAGTTGCTGAAGAGCTTTGCAGACTTTTCCCTGAGGACGAAGGTAGAAAGAATGCAAAAAAAAGATGGAAATTCCTTTGTAAGTAATTGATGTTGGCACTGATTTTTGTTTTGGACATTCAACAGGAATAGAAATGACACCAATTTTGAGAAAGTCTAAGGAAGCTGCAAAACACGTAGTCAAAGGATCTAGAAGATCGCGAAGCAATCGACCATCGGTCGGTGCTTCAAGATTTCTTCGTACCCGTGGCGGGGGTCGGGGAGGTCGTCGATTATTTTTAACCTCGAGATCTCGATTGGCTTCCTTAGCTCGTGGTGGACATTTGCCCTCAATGGATCCCAGAGGAACGAGAGATCATCATCGCTATCAGAATTGGTTTAATCGAGGCGATTCGCCTTACTCCAAGTATGGGTAATTAATCATTTGATTTAGTTGTATTTTCAATTACAGTTTTGTAGAAAAAACGCTTTGCTGAATTTACTTAGCAGTGACTACCTTAGTCTACGCTGTGTTAAATTTTTTAAAGATTTGTATGCAACGTTCAACACATAAATTAATAAATCGACGGTGAATTCGTCTTGCACGATGTCTTGTTTGAGTCCTTAAAAAATAAATTTTACAAAATGTTTGATTCTCTTTTGTTTTAACGATCGAATCTTGCACCGTATCGCAGAGCTTACGGTGGAAGTTCGAGTCTCGGTGTAGCCGCAGCGGCGGAAGCTTATGTAGCGGATTATATGAGAACAATGCAGCACCAATTGCCACCATTGCCGCCCTACGTAACTCCTCATCCTTACGATGCTTTGCCACCGCCGCCGCCACCTCCGCGTTATTACGATGGTTTGCCATTACCGCCGGATTATGGAAGCGGGACATCATCGTCGATCGACAAGAGAAGTTACGAGCGTAGCGTCGACGAATTTTTATGGAGAACAGCGAGTCGTCACAGTCGTCACGGTGACCATAGATCGTCCCGTGATCATCACCACCGATATCGTGAGCGTAGATGAAGAAAAGATTCTAATTTCAGAATTTGAGTTTAACAGAAAGAAAAAAAAAACATAAAGAAAAAACCCGTCGTCGATCGTCCAACACATTAATTTATTAATTTGTCACGCGTTGCGTGATTTGTATACACGCGAGCACTATCGTTGCACTCACGCAAACAAGTTTCATTTATGTAATATTGAGAACTCATCGAAATTTTCATCTCTTAAATGGAAAAAAAAAAATTTTCATTTTTTTTTCGAGAGGTGCACAAAATTCCGGACGAAATCCATCGATGTTGCGTTGCTACCGTCTATTCGTTTTTCCGCCTATGGGAATGCCTGACAAGCCTACAATTTCCTAACCATTTTATATTTATGAAAAGAAAATAATAAGAAATACACGTAAACTTAGATATTTTTCATCGACGCGATATCGCAACAAGACTTGGTACATACTTACTACTTTTTTATATACGTGAACGATCGAAGGTGAAAAAAAAATGAAATTTAAGAAATAACACAGAGAGAGAGATTAGAGAATCATGCGTAGTCCTCCCGAGTGGCAAACACTGCCGATTAAAAAAGAAAAGGAAACACAAAAGAAAGAAGAAAAAAAAACGAGAAAAACACAGTCGTAATGAATTTGGCTCGAATATCCTTTCGGTTGAATTTTAGGTGATAATTATTCGTTTATGAGCTGAGTTATATTAAAATATATATCGTAAAACCATGGAAAATCAATATTATTGTTGGTTGGTATATAAACGACGTAATGTGAAATTGTTTAGAACCATATCCTTTGGTATAAAGACAAATAAATGATGCTCGATCGTAACACATGTTTCTTTTATGATAATTGTCTTATCTCCTTAACGCACCCCCGCAATCGAAACTCCACCGGAAGTTTCTAATCTTTTTTTTGTTCTCCCTGAAAGAGACAGCATGGGATTGTTCGGACAGTTTCTACGAGCATGTATCCGACGTCGAAACTCGTTAAATATTCTCTCTTGGTTGCCATTCATATTACAACTTGTTGCGTACTTTTATTCGCTGGAATAAATGATAAAACTGTTGATCAATCGGTTTTGTTCGAAATACACGAAAGTTCGGAACAGCTGGATTTGAACAGTTCTATTTCCGAAAGCTTTTTTTATTTCGAAGAAGAATCTATGGTGGAATTTGAAGATTTAAAAGTCGGAAGTCTCGTTACAACGAAAGTATGAGTTTTCAAATTAATATTCCAATTTTAAGAGCTTTGGGGGGTAATTAATTGACAGAAAATCACGTTTTGTTTTCGAAATTTGTGATAAATGTTTCATTTTTTTATCCAGGAATTGCAACGCAAATTTCAAAGAGTTTTGGAGACTTGCAATAAATACAAGTTGACAGAAAACTTGAAAAGAAAACATTTTTTCTACAGCGCTAAACACGGAGCTCTTTACTGTTGGATACGAAAAGTAGCTTCCACGAGTTTTACCAAATTTTTTAGTGAATTGAAAGGTCGAAAAGTGGCGCGCAACTATTATAGGTAAATAATATTTCATCCGAAAAATGCTGAAGCGTTTTTTCCGTGAGCTTATTATTCAATTTTTGAAGGGAGGTCAATTTTTTGGCACCGAGGACTATCGACGAATTGAAAAGAATAATAAACGACACGGGAGCCTTCAAGTTCTTGGTGGTCAGACATCCTTTCCAAAGGCTTGTTTCATCGTACAGGTAAAAAAACGAATGAATTTTCAATAAAACAAGATTTTACTCATTTTTTTCATCATTTTTCATTATTTTTTCAAAAATTTATTCGATTCGATAATTGCGTTTTCACGTTTGTAATATCATTCTCATTCGGACTTGATTTTTTGTTTTCACACTGAAAGTTGATTTTTAAACTTAACAATTTCTGAAAATAAAAAATTGGTCGGTTTTTGAAAAAATTAGTGTTTTTTGCAGAGACAGAATAGAGGATAATTCACGCTACACAGCACAAGCCTGGATTTATGTGCCTCGTATATTTCGTCTTACGAGACCACAATTGTTTCATTCGAATGGAACAGAAAGTACTGGATTGCAGCGGATTTTCGATCCTCACAAAAGGTAAGAATGGTGAAAATTTTTCCCCAAATTCTTTCTTTATCGATTTCCGCAAAAGACAGAGTATCAGAAAGGAACTCAAACAGATTTCAAAAATAAAACACATAACTAGTCCCTCACTAATTATAGAAATTCAAAAAAATCAAAAATCATATACAAGTTTCGAAAGAAACGCTCAACATGTGGTTAAAAAAAAGGTCTTTCTGTGTTATTTACAAAATAACCAAACAGTTTAGTCACCATTAGTTGTTTAAACAGAAACATTATGAAGACAGGGAATAATTATTATTATAAAAAGTAAAAAATCGATTGATCGTTTTGGAGTTCGTCATGGAAATTCCTCCCCCTTAATGCTAAGCCCGATTGACTGTTTCTAAATTGTTTCTTTATTTCGTTCCTAAAGATTAAAATTGGTACCATCGTTCGAGGAATTTATAGTGTGGCTATTGGGTCAGCCATTGGAAAAAGATGACGATCATTGGAGCCAATACCACAAGCAATGTTCGGTGTGCAACGTGAATTTCGATTACATTTTCAATTTGGAGAATTATACAATTAACGATGTGACGTATATATTCAAGAATCTAAAACTCGACGAAGACAGTGCTTATTTGCCAAAGATTCAATCGAGTCGCGGTGGTAGAAGCGATTTTGCTCGAACTTGCAAATATTTTCAGACGCTGTCACAAAATCTCGTGAAACGATTGTACGAGCGTTATAGAATAGATTTCGAAATGTTTGGATATGAGCACGAGGATTATTTGAAGTGTGCAAAAAAAAAAAAAACAGCTAAAATAGTTTTAAACGGTGCACAAATTTTTTTTTAATCGAATTTCCCAGTTTAAGTGAAAAAAAAATTAATAATGTCAACAGTATTATTATTATTGGCTGTATAAGAAACAGATTTAAATACAGAAACAGATTTTTCTTTTAAAAAATGTATTGGAATGTGAGCAACCTTAAAACCTTTAAAAAAAAGTTTTAAACGTCAATTATAAATGAAATTTCGTAGGAAAATAAAGCTCAATAGGAATAAACATTAATTGGGCCTTATTTTTCTTTTGAAAACAGCTTGAAAATTGTGCATTTCAATATTTTATTACATTGATCATCCATTCCTCTGTTACAATCAGAAGTTTCATTGCCCAGGCAATGAAAGTGTATTTTTTTCCATTGTTTCGTTCTAATATGAAATAACCGCGGTCGGGCACGAAGACTTAAAAAATATGTTTGGCGATAAACATATCGCAGTTGAAGAGTCTTAGTTTGAAAATAATTGTACATCCTGTGTTCGATATTTTCCAAAACTGCAATCTCGAAAAAGATACGCTTAATATTATAACAATTATTATCATGTTGAACCCACTGAACATTCGATCTGAAAGTACGTTTTCTTCGCACTTATGTACAGTGAACGGTATTTTTAGTCATCATTTAATTTTTTCGCTATTACAAAAATAAGAAAAAATAAAATAAAAAGATTTCTGACCAAAATTGTGAATTCTTACGTTAAATATTTTCTGATACCGTTGAGGAATGACAGAAACGAGAAATTCTCTTGGTTTTGTTCGTCATAGGTCACACGTGAAACGTGCAAAAGAAAAAAAAAACAAGTTCAAGTTTAAAAACAACGAAATTAGCAAAGAAAATAAACGTCTGGTTATCAATTTTTCGTCGCCTTAACTTTTTTTGTAGGTGAACCATTAGTGGGGTCAGCGTCGTTGTAAACAATCTGACAATCGTCGTCCATTGATTCGGTGGTTTTTTTAATCGATGATTTTTTATTGTTCACCGCTGTCTCATTGTTCCCGCTGCTGCTCAAAAATTGTACGTCCTCGTTGTTCTCAACTATGCAAATATCATCGTCATCTCCGCTCGGATAATTTGTCGCCACTTTTCGTTTCTTTGGCGACGGATCCTCCGTAGGAGGTGATTTTGTTCGTCTCTTCTTCGCAACTGTGTCCAAGTTTTCTGGTGCCTGTGGAGAATACTCTGACTCAACGATGATAACCGCATCGTCATCAACGTCATTTACCTACGAACAATAATTTAAAAATGACATTTCATTTTGGACAAGCATTAAAAAAAAAAAAAAAAACAACAATAATATTTCATTTATTGAACTATTTATAGCTAATGATAAAATTGATAATATCGAATAATTACTTCCTTAAGGATATTTTATAATTAAATGCAAAAACAACATTTATTTTCATGCGGATGTGATTTTGGAGCAATTTTAAACTTTGATGCAATGTTTGAAATTTTTTTTCCATGTTTTTTTGTTCTTTCTTTCGAAAAGGTTTGATATTTAAAGAAAAATCGAAGTCACGCGTTGTTTACGTTTCGTCGGTAAATAAGATAAAATGTTTTCTTCTTGACATATTTTCTGCTGCACATTTTTCTCCTACACCGTTGAGTATTCGAGAAAAACAAAAGTTATGCACTGTTCTCTTTTAACCGGAGAATAAGGTATAACTTTTGTTTGTTTTTTTTTTTTTCGAGATTTCAATCGTCTCCGAGAAGAAGCTGAATCTGCTCTTCATCTGTTTATCTTGCTCTGAAATACTAGTGGATAAAATGGTAATTGAAGATATACCTGGCCATTAGAAGTTGAGGGTTTCTTCTCTTCGACCTCTTCTTCCTTGGGTTTGATATCCTTTTCATCAGCAACGACAAGAAAGTCCGGGCTGTTGTCTCTGGCATCAGGCCTGTCACGATGTATAACAGTAACGGTTAACGAATAATTTTGTTGAAAGTCATCGACCTTGAGAATTGTACCGTCCTTGACACCGAGGTCTTCAAGAATTTTGTCATTATTTCCTTCGGTTTCACCCTCTTCGCTACTGATGAGAACGATGCCTTTACCGTCGACCATAACATCGGGTGCGATCATATTTAATCGACCTTTTAAAACGGCCTCATCGAGCTCGGCTATCGTCATGTTTTTCGTATCTACTGCGAGCACAGCTTGTGGAGTTGGTGCACAAACGTAACATTTTGGATTCGGTGGATTAACGTATTTCTCAGGTACCAATAGTTGATTACGATGATTTATTTTTAGCCTCAAATAAACCGATCGACAAGCTTTCAAATTGTTCTCAAGTATACGGAAAGCATGGAGGATCACGATACCCGCAATTATCGCGTTTGTTGTCGCTATTGCTGGAATTATATTTCCTGCCATTGCTGTAGAAAAAAAAAATAGTCATATATTTCTGTATATAATGAATTTTCATTCAAATTATTAATCATTCCAAACATGTGGGTTGTAGGATTTCGATCTTTTTTACAGTTCTATTAATTATCAGAAGCTCTTCCCCTCGTTTAGCCTGGGATTTTACTTCGTCTTTAATTTTTGAGTTTTCCTTCAAACTAATCGAAACAAGAAATGCTGATTAAAGTATTAAAATTTAAGAAATAACCGCACTTTTTTACGGATTCACGAAAACAACTGTTTTCGAATTTCCAAAAAAAGATCCAGTACCATTTCCACTACATCTGGCCTAACTATTGAGTTTTCTGAAAAATATCTCTCATATTCAAATTTTAAGTTAAAATTCGCTATCGGAAACTCCAAAAATTTATTCATGCTCATTTACAAGTAAATTGTACGTGAGGATAAGTTTAAGCCTCAACGGGTTGATAAACAACGATTTTTATAACTTACACTTAATGTCGAATCTTGTTTTCTGGGCTATTCCGAAAATATGAGCTCTTATATTTGAGCACGCAGCAACAAAATCCATCGCGCTCTGATCATCTTTATCCCAGACTAAATGATCATTTGGATTCTTTTCCTGAAGAGTTTCCAAAGACTTTTTCAAGTTTTTCAATGCTTCGGCAAATACTTCAGCGCATTTAGCTAAACTCCATCTTTGCTGATCTTTTAGGCCGGATTCGTCGGTGCGATCTTTGCTGCAGCTCGCGACTAAAAAGTGTCCAATAACCATTCACAATTATATAAACATTCAAAAAAAAAAAAATTATTGACATAATTTGAATTTAGTTTAAAAAAGTTGGACATTGCTGATGTTTTTTTATCACACACCTTCGTCAGGCAGTTCTTTCCATTTCAGTGGCGTAGGTGGTCGTCGTTTTTTCCACAAATTGTCCATACTCAAAAGATATTTGATGTCGTCGTGAAATAATTTAGTGAATAATTTTTCGGGATCGTAGCCACAGGATTGTGCCCAGAGTCTCGTTGATACACGAGTCACGTTGCCTTTTTCATTAGCTTCGGAATTCAATGCACCTTCGGCAGCATTGTCTGCAACAATACGATCGACACTCCATATTTAATTACAATTTCAACCATTTCATGACGATATTTAATAATTATCAAACAAAGTAAATAAAATTGATCAATAAAACGGAAGACAAAAAAAGATTGAACATTTATTCTTTCTTCGTGACTTTTAATCATTCTTTCGATTTCAATTGTATCAAGAATTTGAAATGTTTAATTACTTGATGCTTCTGGATCAGCTGTATCAGGAGACACATCTTGGTCAGGATCTTCTTCCCCGAAAAGTTGACTGTGGTAAAAAAAATTAATTATTAATTTATCCTAATATTCATTAAAACAAAAGTATAAAAATGCGAAAAAATTGAATAACAAATTACTTGAAAAGATGCTTGGACCAAACTATACAATGAATTGGTTCACTGGGCGTATTACGAATTGTACAACCAGGAAAAGTTTTCTGTGCCGCTTTTGGAGTGCATTCGTAACATTGGCTCAGTCCTTTTTTTATGAGTTCAACCTGGCCTTCGTATCCAGCCGTTCCGGATTCAACCAACGGCACATCAGCCGCAAGACACATGCGATTAACATGATTTCTGGCTGCTCTGTTATCAAGAGCATTCAAGACCACCGTGAATTTCTTGAAGAACGAGAGACCAAAGTCCGGACTGTGAAAAAACAATAAATAAAAACCGTGCAACAAAACTCAATGGATGTTATTCATTCTCAAAAAAAATATGCGTTATGTCCTGAATTTGTAAAATTGTATATTTTTCATTAATGTGCAGTTAAATATTCGACGGCAACAATAATGTTGAAAAAATACAATCTCTGAGCAAAAGGTCATATGATCGAGCGATTGATTCACGCAAAAAGCCAAAGAACGTCAACTCACATGGATCCTCCGTCATATATTTATTCAACTTGGCAGTTTAACGTCAAGAATTTTCATCATTTAGTTCCAGAGGAACAGTGACATTAAGTATAAGCTCTGGTTATTGGAAATGAAAAAAGTTTGGGGTTTTTGCATCGTGTAATATATAACCACTGTCAATATTAGATTATGCTGCAAGTTAAATTCGAGTTTTCGAATATTCAATGCAGTATTAATGATTGAACGTAACTGTGACAAAATTACTACCTTAAATCTATACGGAAAGTAAATTTGTCGCACAAAATATTCTATTCTTAATTCACTTAATTAATAAAATTCACTTAATTAATTCACTCAATTAATAAAATAACAAAGAAAACGATGATAATTTATAATTCATTACCTAATCGAGAAACTTGAAATTAAAAAAAGTCGAGCCCGTTGTAGAGGTTAAGTTCGGAAAAATAGACTCAGGGGTTTAAGAATTTGATACGAAATTTCATTGATTGATAAGTGATTGAAAAAAATAAGTAAATAAAGAATGACTTACGATGTAATGCTATCGTGATAGGAGATAATTTCGACATCTGGATTAAAAGTCAAAGCGGTTTCACGAGCGACAGCCGATTTCGATTTGCCAACGTGCTCTTTGCGGAAGAGGAATTGTCGATTGAGATTGCTAACGTCGATCGTATCCAAATCGATCTGGAATAAGAGGGAATACAAAATTTTTACGAGAGAACAAACATTTCGATACGAAATGTATGAAAAATGTGTGAAAAAACAATTTCATCGAGACACGCTAACGTCAAGCGTGTTGATGAAACAGAGGTTTGGAAACGTGGACTATAAACTCACAATTTCGATATACTTGAATCCGGACAGAACGAGATTTTTGAGTATCTCACAACCGATGCCACCGGCACCGACCACTAAAACCTTGCTCTCTAATATCGCGTTTTGCAATTCTTTGCGAAAAACACCGTTTACACTCGCTGCCATCTTTGTAGCGAAACTGTGACAAACTGATGTAGCCTGTGTTATTCCGCTTTGAGCGGCGTGCGTTTGATTATTTTGCCGGAAGGTCGATGTGCGACATGTATTTATGCCGGTATATATATAGGTATATAAGAATATGAAAAATATAGCAAACGTTGACGAACCGGCGCACGAGGAGGGGAATGGAAAGAGACGCTACAAGATGGCGGCCCGAGAAGTGCGCGCACAGCTTTACGCGCCACGGAATAATTGAGAACTAAATTTGTAAACATTTTTCATCCCGTACCGCGATCGTTCTCTACTCTCTCAGTCTCTCTTTCTCGACGTCCACGACTTTGAATCAGTCGACGGTCGCGTGATGGCAAAAATAGATTTCAAATTATCGTAAATCAAGGTCTTTTTTTATAATTCAGTTAATTCCCAGTAATGCAAAATTAGTTTTTTCAATGCTGCCAGATTTTGAAGTGTTGGCAAACTTCACAGCTAAGAGGAACATTTCTCGTGTACTGTCCTTTTTTCGAAGTTATTTTGGGCGTGTTCTACTATAAAAGTGAATTGGTATTATTTCGAGTCGCAAATCTCTGACCTTCTATCGGTCACTGAGCTTTCATGGTCAATGCTGCACAAAATTTTATTGGTTTTTATTTTCGAAAATCCCAAGAAATGTATCAAAAATTTCGCTCTCACTTTCCACGATTTCGAAAAATCCAGAAAGCGTTAAACGTTCTCATTCGACGATATTAGACTCTGAAAATGGAATAAAATTTCTGTTGATTGGTCAAAATTGGTTCCGACGCTTTGATTTATTTTTTCGAAATAAAAAAATACCAACACAATTGTTCCACCACACTAAAAAATAAATTTCAAATCATTTTTCTATATTAACAAAAGTTAAACAAAATATTCGAGCGATTTTAGGCTGAATAAGCAACGCTCCGCGATAATAAACGAAGAAATTAAAGTCCAAAAAAATTATAGAAACAATCTGAAGGTTTGAAGTTTGTCAAGTCTGTCTTATTTCCGAACGTAATAATTTTTATTTGGAATTTATAAACAAATGGTACATTATTATGTAGAAAAAAACGAGCCCATACTTCTGTATATATGAGCGCACGCAACGAGCCTTGAACTTTAAAATATTTTCAATACTTGTTGGTAAGACTCTGTTGTGTCTCACGATCGAACGAAAATTTGTCTCATTGTTGTTATTTGGCTATACAAACAAAAATCGGAGGATCCAGCCCTCGCATGTTTGTTTTTTGTAAATAAGCTGTTGCTAAATAAAAAAAAAAACAAATGTCAGCAACAGAGAAGGCATTTTTTTGAAGGCCCTCATAATTCTACAGCATTGTAAAAATAATATTTAGTTATTATTATTAATCTCGAAGATTGTTAATAAAATGTACGAAATAAGCGTTTACGGAAGTTTTTAGGAACAACATTGTACTCGATGCGCGTTTACAACGACGCAATAAGGCACGATTGTTTTTCTTTTTGACTTCCAAGCTGATTATATTAATATTATGCAAAATTATTCGATCATTTAATGATCTCCGCGGAAATAATGCAGCGATTGCCAATTATTTTCATTATAATATTCAAATTAAGCCTAATTCATCTTAAAGCACGATCATTTGCATCGATTATTCCGAATTCGTGGCATTTATGTTTCTTTGGCTATTGAACACACACATTAATCGACATTCACATTTATTCTAAGTCCCGCATTACTAAAAACGAGAAATCTGTACAAATTTCATTGTAAAAAATATTTAAAGAAATGTGGAAAAATATTTGTTTTTCCGTGAGCATTTCTTAGTCATGATAATAATCTAAATAAACAATTAACTCAAATAGGATAAAAATTCATAAACGACGTTATTTTTGTTCTTTAAATTCCTGGAAAATCATCGAAAAATATTAACTGTATTTGTTTTTTCCGATTTTCTTGAAAAAAAAAACAAACGATAAATCACATTTTTATACAACGAAGTGGTATCGGCTCGACCCGCGATATGTATTCGAATGAATTTTGTCTCGGCGCGTTGTTAGCTCGGACGTTTTCATCTTGACCACGTTCGTCGTCTGGCAAATCGTTTTGATGATCATCAATAGTAATCACGTAATCACGATTACCCATTAACGTCACGAGGCACATGTTTGTCTCCTTTATTCGTGCTCGTACAAGTGCCTCTAGAGTAAAGAGATGCTCGTCGTGGATTTCCGGTAAAAAGCAGTGCATGAAGTCAGCCAATCTGAAGAAAAAAAAACCCAATTATGAAATTATGACTCGTTTTTCTTTATCTTTTCAAACAAAAATCTTCTCAATTGCTTCTAAATATAATAACAATAATAATATCGAACGATATTTGACCATAACTAATTTCACGACTTTTCAAAAAGTTCAAAATATGATAGAACACAATTATTTAGTAAGCTTTTTATTCAGAGGCTCATTTAGACCGCCAGATTGACAAAAGTGATCCAAGCAAATAACAAAAATATTCTACACTTTATCGAGTTTGCTTTATTTCAGTAAAAAGTACGAAATATAAATAAACAAAACAAGGTTTTTATTCAGATGCTATTCTAGACCAAAATCTGCAGGCAACGAACGTGAATCATACGAAAGAACAAAGATAATAAATAGTTTATCGATTTAGCTTTTTCTTATGTTTTTTTTTTTTTTTTTAATAAAAAATATTCTGCAAAACGATGAAACGATAAGTTTTTTATGCAGATAAACACGAACGTGCGCCATATAATTATAGAAAAATGTTATACAGCACGAGGTATACTTTAAGACACTCGTGCCATTGTCAAAGAAAAGTACAAAGTTCAATGCTCTACGTATCTGAATCATATTTTATTATTTGAAATAAACAGCACAGATGGGCCTCGTATCTCGAAAAATATTCAGATGCACGAGAACGTTAGAAAAATAAAATACAACTCTCCAAGTTACGTCATAGAAATTCAAATCATTACGGGTCACAGGTTATTGAAATAAAAATTAGAGATAATCTTTATGTTCCAAGTAATTAATTCATTCAATCGACTCTTATTTATCAATAAATTTTATCATTATTATTTTTATTATTATTATGATTATTATTGCATAATTATTTTGATCCCTACGGTGCGTCAGAAGCATTTTCTCCTCTCCAAAAAAAATTAAGAAATAATAATAATAATTATTATTATTATTATTTTTATTATTATTAACCTTAGAAGATATTCAACGTTGTGCCCACTGGGTCCAACACACTCGGATATTTGTCTTGCAATCGAATGGAGAGACGCGTCACCGAGCCAATGCTCGTTTTGATCGGTGGCTGTATAAATAATGACTGGAAAACTTGTTTTTCCGTTCTTCGTGTGAAAAGTCGATATTATCGTTCGATATCCACCAAGAGTGCACTCTCTTTTCTCCAAATAGGGCAACGCAACGTTGTCCTTTACTTCGAAGGCTCGTCCGTAAACGATTCCCTAATAAGCAACAATAAAAATCATTAAAATTCATGAATTTATTGAGAAAATATAGAAAATTAATGAAACCGTTGAGATTTTAAAATATTTATAATTTTTTTTTGTAATATTACAGAAAGAGATAATCGGTTTTTAATATTTTGTTTATTCAATTTTTGAAAGTAATTATCTAAACAGTTTATTGATTTTTTATTTATTTTTTTTATTTTGATTTCTTACTTCTTTATCCTCGACGAGAGTTGCCACACGACCAGGCTGCAACAAAGAGAAATGAGAATTTAGTTTTAAATTCGTGTACTATATTTATTCGGTATATAAAAAATGTGTGAGGAAATATCTCTGACTCGAGAGAAACGTGTGACGGGCAAATACGCAGTTTATGTTTTCCCCTTTGTAATAATATCTCTTGGATTCATTCACACGTGATATTCTTACGTTTCCTAATCACATTGCTGCCATTTCTTATTTTTGGGAACTCAGATTGAAAAATCGTTGAAACAAAAAAGTTTCTTCAAAATAATTCTAATGAATACGTACTCGTAACGAACGAGTTTACATTTTTTTTTTTTTTTAATATTTAGTTGTCAATTGATTGAATTAATTAAATTATTGTTTCACTGTAAGCCAAGTATTCGAGTTGTTTACAAATATATGAAACGTGTTGCACACGGTGTCGATTTCTACACGTTCGATACTCGATTTCATTATATAGTACAACAAGCTTATATTTCGTTGTTTTTTGTAACCGCAGGATTCTCGAGACTCGAGCAACTGTGAGAGAAAACTAAGGTGAACTTTTCTCTGTTCATATATATTTGTAATACATCACCAGGAAATAAAATAAATGATTTTTGTAATGCTGTGCAATTATTTTTATATTCGTTCACTAAATACCCAATAAATCATTTGACATATTGATAAATATCTCATTTTTTAAACTTTAATATTCATCAGAAATTATTTAACCTTTGGGACATAAATTTTTCCATACATCAAGTCTAAGATAAAACTAAGAAAATTGCAGATTTGTCAACGTCGTAGAATAAATAAGTGCTAAATAAATTCGTAGTTCATAAGTACGTCGCGATCGATGACACGTGCGAAGAGCGTACAAGGAAAACAAACATATCCTTCGTAATACCTCAGCTATTTTGACGACAAAGCTCGAACAGGAAAAATGTAACAAATTAGATGAAGGAAGCCTTTTAAAATAAAAGCAAATAAAGTGTCGTTCCGTAAACAATGAAAGTAAAAGCAAAACATGATTTCCTGCCACTAAATCGAATATAAATAATGTACAGCTCATTCAATGAGAAAAAGATTAATAGATTTTCATCTATTTTCTCAACAAAGCGATTCACCGAAGCTGATTAGATTATCTATAGAATTTTATTTATACTCGTTTACGAAAATCGTCTAGACTACGAATATCTTATCATTTCATTCATTGATTAGCGAAATGTGATTGTCTGAGAATAAAAAATAAAAAAATCTTCTACTCGTGATTTTTTTTCAAAGTTATTATCGAACAAAAAATTGCATGAAGAATTCGATCGTAAAATATGTAGAAGGCCAAAAATTTCGACAAGGTTTATGTTGTTCTCAAGGATATTTGGAAAATAATGCACCTTGTAACATATTTATTCATATTTATCGTTCTTTTTATCACGTTTTCGGCGATACAACAGAAGCCGATATTTGATAGGACGAAAAAACGCTGCATGTTGCATGAGGGAATAAATTATTACGACTTTTCAACCACATTTCAACTTGTATTGTGATAAATACACAAAAGAATGAAATTTTCGATAACTATCCAGTTTTTAAAAATTATCAAACCCGACCACGAAAAAACTGCAAATTGGGTCAAACTCTTTGTTTTTTTTTACGTTGAAGGATGTTGTGCCGTTATATAAAAATAAAAAGATTTTAATAAAACTTTGCAAGCAATGAAATGTTAGAAAAAGAATCCTTGAAAATTTTTAAAGTATTTTATAATTGTTTAAAAGATTTTAAAGTATCGAAGTGACAGAGAGAATCGAATGAAAACCTAAGAATTGTTTATTTAAGTATTGAATAACGTATGTGCCAAATTCAAAAGTGATTAAAATGGCGGAATGATGAAATTTTTTTTTACGAATTATCAAAAATGTTTATTTCGTGGTAGGAACTTAACGAGGTTCACGCGCCATAATTATAATCGTATATACAAAGTAACGGCAAAATCATCAGGTACAATTTTTTGCAAGATATTTTTTTGAAATTTCGCGGTAATCTTATTGAGCATCGTATTATAATGTTTCAAAAATTTGTGAAGTTTTCACCGTCTAATAATCGAGATATTGAGTGTTTAAAATGGCAACTTTAACACGAGGTCTTGTGGAAAGTTACGAAAAAAGACAATTTTTCACAACAAATAACTCGATTTCTAGACGGTTAAACTTTCTCAAATTTTCTCCACACTTGAGTATTATCGTTAAGAAGCTTCATACGGATTTTAAACAATTAATCTTGGAACTCGTCTAACGAATGCCTAACGCGTGAACCTCCTTAACTGTCACAAAAGTTTGACGACAAAAGACAACTGTCGGAATTATAATAAACCAGATGATGGTGGTGCTATCTCTAGCAAAGACAAACTTTTGCAAAAGCTGATCGCGGCACAGCATCCTTGAAATAATTTTTTTTCAAGAACAATAAAAAAAAAGTGACAAATTTTTCAATCTACTTTACAATCCAGCACAGAATCTTATCATAGTCAACTGGGAGAGGGGAGAACCTTGCCAGACTTTTTTGTCAGTAAACTTTTCGACAGGTGTTTTGAAAAATACGTCAAAAAATGGACTCTCGTGAATCATAAACTTGTTGCGGGAATAGTTGAACATAAATGTGGGAAAAGCGATAAATTATATTTATTTATCATTTGACACGAAAATCGAATTACAAATGTTTTTTTATAATTCCTGACGTCAATACTCATTTTTGTTAACACTTTAATATTCGTTCTCTCCAATTTTTTGATAATTTAACTTTTATTTTTTCATTATTTATTTTGTTAATTTTTCGTATTGTCGTTTCCGTTTAAAAAGAAATAATGATATTTAAATTCGAAATTTTAAGTTTAAAGTGTTAGTGAACCAACCTTTTCGACAGTGCCTCGATGTGTAGAATTCCCCTGCCAGAATTTTCTTCCATAGCCCGTGATGTACCCAATGGTGCTTTTTTTAAATTCGAATCCAGGATTCCAGCACAAAGAGCCGTATCCGAAGACCCAAAGTCCCGAGTCGCTTTCCATCGTTGTCAATTTTTCGATCAACGAGTTTTAAAAAATAGTGAATGACTCGCGAACGCACAGGGAGGAAGAAACTCGCGAATAAATAAACATTCACCAATCCATATTAAAATCTATGGTTATTTATTTTCAGATTAAAATCGTATAAAAGTAAATGGAAAACATAAAATTATCGGTCCATTTTGTTGTTGAAAAAATAAAATACACTTTTGCCACGAAGGAAATGAAGTGATTATTAAATTCGTTCATCAGGTGGATTAAATAAAAAGTTTAGGTTAATGTTCGTGCCACCGATATTTCAACCGTTTTTCCGTAACGGCCGGATGGAATTTTTTAGTTTCACTATAATAAGAAAAATAATGATGCGTAACGGGTAATTCGTTCGGAGAACGATCGAAAAAGAGATGTGAATATCGTTGGATTGGCAGGTGCCAGATGGGTATCGAAGCTCCCCACTGGGCCTCCGATAACTCCGTTAATATTATCACTTTGCTTTCGTATTTATCTTTCGAAGCAACCAGTTCGTCTTTCTCTTCTTTTCTATTTTTCTCTTCACCGTGCAGTCGAGCAATAACTCGTCGTGTATTAACTGCTTCCATTTACCCGTCCTCGAAACCTCAAGGTCTATTATTGTACCCTCAAAAATAACTCTTTATTAATAATGTAGATTTTCTATCAATTTGTCTCGTTATTATAATTTCTCAATGAGTGGAATTTGGAAATAATGGAAGATCGAATCGTGGCGAGGATGAACCTTCGACTGACTTGTCTCGACCACGAGACCGAAGCTTTTAAAGCTCGATGATTTATATTTATATTTATGTATATGAATATTCAACGACTGTAGCGACTCGGTGACAAGCGGAGAAATCCTGAACTTTCAATTAGAAGTATTCCTCTTATCCTCTTTGTTTTCAATTCTTTATTGCTGCACGCTTGTTTGACTTTTTAAAAGTTAAAACAACCACTTTGACGGTCTCGATTCTTTCACTGTTTGTGGACAATACTTTTTTTTTTCTTCTTTTTCGAGCGTTTGAAAAAGTGTAAATGGTTTCGTTGTCTGTCGGTTTTAACCAATTAAAGTTTTCTTTGCCTGTTGAAAAGTACCTTGAGCGTACTTTTCCCTGAACTCCTCACTCTTTTCTACAGCTCATTTTGATTTTTTTAAATTTTATTTTCAACAAGCCTTACAAAACATTTTTGGTTTCGAGGATTCCGGTGATTTGCCCGAGGAATTTGATTTTCATGGAGTTTTTGGCTGTGGCAGGATTTTTCAATATTTTTTGACGATTCGAACGATTTTCTTCCGTTTTTTCCGCTAGTTGAGAACTTTTTTTTTCTGTTGGAATTTTTATGACGAGTATTTCTTATTAATGTATTCTTGTGTGGATGTTCCTCGTTTTATCTCTCTCTGTTTCTGTTTTTTTTTTTATCACGAAATGTCAATCGACGCACTGCGTCAGAATAATGTCGAAAAATCCGAATGAATAATAATCCGTTCAATTTTCAAGGTTTTATTTCGTTTTATTTGAGAAAGGACTTTTTTGTTAGCTGTGATGCACCAGAGGGCAAATTTCACTTTTGAGGGTGGATCGATCGAAAGGTACGAGTTCCTTCAATCCCACCGATAAAAAGGAGGAAAGATGATGCAATAATTGAGAAAGTCCTGGCACGATATAATCTTTTTCCCAATATTTGGACAAAGAAAAACGAACGTTTGTTCACGTTTCTTCGGTTTTGATAGTCTTGATCGAAAGATAAAAAACTATTCCCTCAAAAATTTTTGAGCTTTTTATCACAGCTGTTGTTTTATCGTCGAACCTGCCGTCTCTTCTCTTTATTCGAACGTGTTTTAATGTTATTTTTATGAAACGTCGTGGCAATTTGTCGTTGTTTTGAATGACAATATGTACGTGTTTAATTTGGGGAGATGAAGGTTACAGATTTGCCGAAAATTTATGTGAATTATATATCTCTTTATTTTTGGACACCACTGCCCTTGAGAATTATTGAAGAAAAAGCTACAAGGCCGAGAACTTTTTTTTCTACTTTTTTCGTGATGTAATACAGGAAAACCGGATTTCAAGTTTATATTGCACTGATTCTGTTTTATGAGTGGATAAAAACGTAGAGAAATGATGAGCAAACAGTGCAGAACTGAAAGATACGATGAAAGCGCGACGACTGCCTCACTGTAATGCGATTTACCGTCTGCGAAGACGAGCAAAGACGAACGAGTTGGCGAGTAACAGCTACGGATTACGGAACTGCCACTAAAGGGGCGTTGAAACATGCAGGGCAAAGGCGTGTGGAGGGGAGCGGGGAAAGGGGACAACAGCAGCCGGTGTCCCGGCGTCGGCTGATGAAACAGCTTCGAAGATTGACGTATTCGCCAAAACAAAATAATCAACATATAACTACAGGCCGTTTCATGTTAAATTTGAAAAATCATAACAATTACAACTTTTTTTTATCAAATCTTTGAGAGGCAGAAAATAATCCATATGCAAAAGCAGAAGCGTGCAGAATGTTTAATTCTACGGAATTCTACGACAATTTCAAGCGCTACAATCGCTCTCAGAAATCTTGTAACGGTTTGTTTGTGTTTTGAAGGTCGGAAAGGTTAATTTTTGTACCGTTAGAGTGAAAAGTTTGACAATTTTGTTTTTAGAAAATCCAAGATAAGAAACAATTACGAGCTCAAGTGCACTCCTCGCGTACGAAGCTGCGTCTGTATTCTTTGGAATAATCAAATATAGAGATCAAATTATTCACCGACAAGATTATTTGAAGCCGATAATATATACACGTTTGTAAAAGAGGTTAGGTTTAGTAGAAATCAGCTGTTTTCGAAGCGTGTATTTTATCGAGATAATTGGAAAGTGATTAACTTGATTATGGAATTAAACATAATCAAGTTTTTAAGTGCTTGACTGTGATTTTATCGAACAAAGCAACTTTGAATAATTACATATTCGTCGTTAATTGAATTGTTATTCAATCGAATAAAACTTTTATCGTGTTTTTGAGACGTCAAACAAAATATATTCATATTCCGGTACGAGATTGTGGCTTTTAATATTTAGTGCTCTTCAACAAGTTTTAATAATTAACATTTACATAATTTTCCAAGCAAGCCCTCCAAAACATTGATGACATAACCTTAAATCTTGAAAAAAAAAAAAATGTTCCCTCTACTTACAGAGTATTCACAAAAATTTGCGAAAACAACTTACCTAAATAAAATTGGGAATAAAATTACATAAAACGTTCGATATATTTACTGAACTTGTTCATGACTTTGGTCGCGTGATAAACAAAACTTGATTTAATTTTCCAATAGTTTATTTCATTTTTTTCGATAGTATCCAGAATTAAAAGGTAACTGATGGAAAGACAAATTTTCAGCGTTATAATATCCAATGGGATAAAAGAAACTATATAGACAAAATTGATAAAAAAATCATTTCTCAGGGAAAAGAAACTGAAGTTTGTTTTGATTTCTCGATAATTATTATTCTACACACGTATACACAATAATCTAAATAAATTATTTACAATAAAAAATCATTTCCTTTGATTCGATGAG
This sequence comes from Campoletis raptor, assembly GCA_948107755.1. Classification (NCBI taxonomy): domain Eukaryota; kingdom Metazoa; phylum Arthropoda; class Insecta; order Hymenoptera; family Ichneumonidae; genus Campoletis; species Campoletis raptor. The sequence goes on along the minus strand of OX403630.1, from coordinate 5,438,895 downwards.
GCATCTCCAAATTCTCCACAATCGGATAATAATGGAGAGTAAATAGATTTAAGACTAAACATGATTGTTTTCGATGAGTATTTCAGCACGAAATAGTGTCTGGGCTCGAGTTGAGTATATTTTTTGTTTGTTTGTTTTTTTTCTTTATCAAAGTAAATACAGAGAAGAGATCATTTATACAGTGTCCTGTAAACATGTTATACATTTTAATTAGACCTTTGAAAAAAGAGGCCGTTCAAAGAGCATTAAGGATTTATAGCAGTGACTATACTAATCGAACCTGTGTTAAATTATGTGTTGAACATTGCAAACAACTCTTGAGGAAATGTCGACACCCATTTGACTAGGGTAGACACTGCTATGAGTCCTCAAAAGAAGAAAAAAAAGATACACTAGTCAGCTAATAAAAGTTTTCAGAATTTAGAACAAAAAAAAACTAATATTTTGTGCAAGGGAAAATAAAAGAGTTCTAAGACGATGTAAAAATTGGTACTGTTCAAAAATGCAACGAAACCGTTCGGATTTTATCATTCCCCAATATTTAATGGCAGTTTTGGGCTACAAAAATGGAGCAGATTTTTTTTTCAGATCTCTGCTGGAGCCGAAAAGAAAATCTGCAAAGAATTTGTCGCCTTTTTTCAAATTGACAAATGAATGTTTTCCAAAATGCACCGTTCGATACTTTGGGGAGGTAAATTCCTTGTTTTTGTTTACCAATGAATGAGATGTTCGCGTCGTTCCAATGCAACGAAAATTATTTCAATTTTCGATTCAGTAATTTTGTATTATTTTTAATAGTTTGTGGAATTTTTCATTTTTTTCCCTTGATCAAACTTTGGGTTAAATAATTGTTACTTTTTTGTCGCAAGAGTTTCTTAATAACTATCTTCTTTGCCATCGAAAGGTGTTTTTACAAAGTACGTCGTTAATGTTCCTTTGCCCTTAACGTACGTTGGGCCACGACACACGAGCTCGTAACCAGCATTTTTCAGAATTTTTGCAGTGTCTTCCGTTACTTGAAGTCTTCCCATTTCACCGCAACTGTCCATTCTCGATGCAACGTTAACTGTATTTCCCCAAATGTCATACTGAGGTTTTTGGGCTCCTACTACACCGGCTATTACAGGACCGTGGTTCAGACCTTAAACAAAACAAAACAAAAATCACATTCTTTAACCCGTCAGTGGTTTCACTATAAAAATTTCGGTCATATTCGTATTAACCCTTTGTTTTTTCTAAACTTTGTCTAGAACAAAATATTAATTCTCACTTTTGTGATGAACAATCTTTTGGAAACGATTCGAGGAAACAATTTTTCCAAGAAGACTCAATTTTTTATTAACTTTAAATTGTTAAATCAATAATAATAGTTTTAGAAAACTAAATTAATTTATAAACTTTATTTATATTCAATAAATGATAAAATATTATTTTACCCATTCGGAGCTTGAATCTCTGGAAAGATTCTCTATTGATCTGATCGAGTATCGTCATCAAGGCGATGGCAAATTCGACGAGAACGATGACGTTGTGATCCTGCTGTTTTATCTGGTCCTTTTTATCCAACAGAGCGAATATCATAAACCAAGATTATTATCAATTATTATTAATACTCCTATAATTTACAAATATCAACACATAACAATTATTAATTGAGTCTGACGATTTTGGTATTGATTATTATCATTTATTTTCATAAAAAATCGACTTTTTTTGGAAGTTTAGACAATAGAAATCGTTCAAATTGATAAATAAATAAATTGAAACCTTGGCGTCAATATCTTCTTTGCCGGGACTCAGACCGGAAGCGAGCATGTACGTGCTGCCGATAGTCTTGATTTTCTCAATCCCTGAGAACTTTGGTTTAAGTAGTAATTTGTCAAAATCGCAAATAATCTCGTTAAGTAAGCGAAGACACTCAAGACCCTGTTTGTTGATGTCTGTCTCGTCGTAGAATTCTTTGTAGTTTGGAATCGAAGCGAACATCACAGCTATGCTGTTGTATCTTTCGTGGTAAAGATCCTGTGAATGAAAAACGGAATTAAATCATTATTAATCCTGCAACAAAAGAGCAGCACCACTAAATTAGTTTTTCAGAATAAAATTCTTCGTTTCACTTTAATTTATGATATAAATGCTGACTGAAAAATATTCTGAGTGTCGTCGACTCAAAATTCTTTGTTAATTAAAGTGCACGTAAAGCGATATTGAAATGCTATTGATTAATAAGTTTTGTAAATAAACGACAAAGTGTTGGAAATTTTTTTCACTATTTCTACTCCACTTTTTTTTCAATTCTTGAAAAAATACTCTCTTGCTACTTATTTATTAATATTGTAAATAAATGATAAGGTATCGAAAAATTTTCTCTTTTTTTTTTCTAGAAGAAGCTTTTACGATAATTAGATAGAATTCACTTGCCTGATTGGTTCTCGTAGCAAGAAAGTGATCGGCTACGTGAGCCGGAAGTATATTTTCCAATAGAATTTTATTAATGCCTCTCATGGTTTCGACCTCGTCCTGCTCGTACTTGAGTTTATTTTTCCACATAAAATCGGTTCTTGAGGTGAATTCAACTTGTCGATCGAGTACGTGAAGGACCAGAGCTATGACCAACAGGAGATAACCGATTTTTGCGAGATAATGGATTCCAAAAAATCTGTAAAAAAATCTTTCATCAAAAGCACAAACCCAAACAAATAGACAAATTTTGAATAAAAATGTGTTTAACAGTTTTTTCCATTCGTGGTACAAAAATACGTACTCGTGTCTGTAACCCGAGTAGTAAAAGTCGACTACAGGTGCTTGCGAAAGTACAACGAGAGTCGCGATGATCGATAAAATCATGACACCAAGTTTCAATAGAAAACCTATTCGCAGATGGCTCCAACCGACCAGTAAAGCTATCGCTGCTGACTCCAAATATGCCTGTGAACAATATTCATTAAAAACTTGTTAAACGAATTATATTTTACGTAAAAAAAGATTTAATAGATTTTTTATATTTTGATGACTCATAAATGCGGATTTAATCTGTAAAAAATACATTGAATCCATTATTTTATAATATATCACACTGTAAAACCACTAATCTGCAGTTTTCAACTGTATATTTTGATGAAATTTTATCAATTTTCTAATTCCAGCCATTAATTTTTACCAGTCACTCTTTTCTGTGCAGTAAAATCTACACACTGACCGCTCAATCATTCTCGTCAGTCATATATCCTATTTTTTCATTGATTATAAATAATAAATAATGAAAAAAATATATATTACCGGTACGATATATGGTTTCGTCTCGTCGACATCAATGAGACTAATGAGAGCAGAAGAAATGGCCAAAATAGCAGTGATTATATAAACTGCCAATCTAATACCACGAGTGAGTGCTGTTTTTCTACTGTCATCATTAGGATTGCCAGTTTTTTCAGCGTACCAAGAGATCCCAGTGAAAATGGCTAGAGAGACGAGGCCAGCGGAGAAACAACCATAGACTGTAATGCTCCTGGTGAAATAATAAATGATTGAATTCAATGGAAAATAAGAAAATATGTAAGATTTATTCATTGATTGTATTGTCCACGATAACAAAAGCTTAATGGCTACTAATTTTCAACGTGCTATTCACCTGAAAAATTTCTCGATTACCTTGGCTGATAAATCACTTGTATAAAGAATATCGTTGAGTAGAGAATGTTCGATGCGAGAACGTACCAGGGATACTGTTCGTCTTTTTGTTCTCTGTACTGTGTCTCTTGATTTTTGTCCGTGAACCAATAAGTTATTGGCGACATACCTTCGTTTCCAGCAAGCCAGTGTCTAATGTAACATAAAAACAAACAAATATTATATTACATACTTAAATAAATGAAATAAATCATTGAAATTTTGTTTTCTTTTAAACTCACTTGATATCGAAACAGTTGGTGTTATTGGGTAACAGATTCGACTCGATCATTGCGATACTCTGTGACAAAAATCGTACAAATTTCCATATCTTAATTCATTCATTTTAATACAACCAGTTAAAACTTTTTTTTCGTTGTTTCTATTTTTTTCCTTTGTTTAAAGAGGGTTCATTAAGACTCACTGTTAATCCAATATTTTTCGCGAGTGTGGACTCTGTTATATTGGCGAATGGCTTGTCGGCGCCCCAACACTCGACGTATTTCGTCATTTTACTACTAGGCCGCGATCTTGAAAGAAAAATTACCTTTTAAAGTATAAATAATTTTTTGTAAACTTGTTGTTTAAGGATGATCAGGAGATACAATCGTGAACGTCAGTGCCCAGTCTCGCCATCACACTCACGTTCAGAACTTAACTTTCTAACATAACTTTTATTCAACTTTATTTATTTACTCTTCATTAATTGATCGACTGTCCAATATTTTATCGTCGATTGAGTTTCTATGTCTGCATAAATGCAAATTTGCGAAAAAAAAATTGGGCAATTTGCATCCAGTTTTTATATTTGACTGCATGCCAAATTTATTGAATTATTAATTTTAACAATTATAATTACTATATCTCTTGAACGGTTCAGTGTAATTTTTCAAATTTTTGTTTATCAGCCTCGAGACAACTGTATAAATAATCTGCAAAAATTCTATTAACTAAGTAGCATTTTAAACATGTGTCCCAAACATCCTTAAGGATAAGTTTAAAAAATGCGTTTTGAAAGTGAAAATAACCTCGAGGGAGTGGGTCCGGGTCCGTGAGTTTTTCCATTTTCTTGCAACCCGCTCTCTTCCTTCGTTTTCTATAAAAAAATGAAGAAATAACTATGACATTAAAATAGATAAGGAAAGAGTAAAAACTTTGCAAACCCGTACGATGTAGAAAGTTTATTACGAACTAAACATTTTCGCAAACTCTCTTATATTCGCGTTAGAGGTTTCCTCGGATGAGAATAGAAGCAAAAAAAAGTTTAAAATAAACGTACGTGCAATGATGATCAACAAGGGAAACCGAAAGGGTCCCAAAGTTAGAAATAAATTCATTATAACGACAGTCTGCAGGAGACCGATACAAAATTAAATTAAAAAATAATGCAGTTTTCATGTAATTAATAATTGGCCATTATCCATCAAGATTTTCATTTTACAATTTTTTTTTTTTTTAGTATTTTTTTCATTGAATAACTGTTACCTTTGGCGGTATAATGAGAAAAGTCTCGACTTTGTGATCAGCGAGATAGGTCTCCCGAGAACCACCATCTCCAGACTCAACTTCGAACCTATCCCCGAGCTGATGGAGAGTTGCTTTGGTCACGTGAACTCTCCTAAAGAAAAAAATAAAAAAATTCAAAAAACCAATAAACACGATTAAAGTTCACACCGAAAAAACTAATGTGCAAAAAAAAAATCACAATTAAACACAATTAAAAATAGTAAATCAGTCGTTTAACTGGTGAGAGCCATTAAAAAGTAATGGATTTTTTATATTCATTAAATTTCACACAATGAAAAATGATGATTATGTTTTTCACAAATACATACAAATAATTGGATAAAAATAAAAAGCAAAATTCACTAATTTCGTCAAATTTACTTTCTGGTAATGTTAAGTGTTGTGTTAAAGTGAATAATTTATAAAAATAACAATTTCATGAATAAACAAAAACACTGAACCACCAACTAGTATTTTATTTGTATAATTGTTTTTCAATTAATGAACCACTGACCCTGGAAGTCCTCCGCTTTCCATGTGATTGGCAAGAGTGACGTCGTCGCTCCAAACGTCGAATTGCCATTTTCGGAGTCCCATTACGCCGCACAGCACGTTACCCGTGTGTATGCCAATTCTCATGTCGACATTGAATCCAGTGGCTTCACGAACGAATCTGTGGAAGGATAACAAATGTTTAACTATTTTTTCATTTTCTGCCTCATTTTCTCTTTTATTGCTTTTCGCTGTTTTCATTCTGGAATGTCAATGGAAATGGCAATTTTCATTGAAAATAGGGAACGGTCAGAAATGTGAAAAAAAATGGTCGCTCGTTTCTCATGTTGTGAGTAATAAAAAATATATATATAAAAAATTGATGAAATACTAAAATAATGGCATTATTGACGTTGAAAATGACAATTTTTTTTTATTGTTGGAACTTTTACTTATTTTTTCATAGTTTCTGTATGGTAGTTGTACTTTGAAGTTTTCAAAGCAACTTTTGAGGTTGTTAGAATATTAGTACAACAGTGAAAAGTACAAAACTTGGCTCAAGGGATGTGGATAATGTTTATTTGCCCTGGTGGTGTAGTTTATCTGAAGAGGATTCGAGGGTGGAGCAATTTTACCTCACAACACAGAACGCTATTATGATACTGGCAGATGAAACACGATGGTATACAAGACACAAAGGGACTCTCGGCATACTGATACGCAAACAAAAGATCTCTCAAACGAAAACCTTTACATTTTGCTTCAAAGATTTCCAATCAAATGTTTTACTCCAGAATAATAATTAAATTGAATCTTTGAACTGTCAAGGGAGCAGATTTTATATTCATTAATTTCGTCCTTCGCTGCAGGGGAATTAATGATAATTTGTGACATTGTTAATCGTTTCATTGATTTAATAATAAAAACTTTGAATCCGCTTAAATTAATAAATTATTTTTAACTACAAATCCAAATAATTCGGAGCCATCAATTCATTGAATTCAATGTTTTTTTTTTTTTTTAATAGAATGAATGCTTTTTCAATATTGCAATCAATTTTAGAATTTATGTGCACGATTAATTTGACATTTGCTTAATTATTGTTGAAAAAGAAAATAATAATTCACCTTATTGCTTCGATCATTTCGAGGCCCATATTGACACAATTGTAAGCATGATTTGGACGTGACACTGGCAGTCCTGAAACGCAGTAGTAACAGTCTCCAAGAATTTTGATCCTCATGCATTGATTATCCTGAAGAAAAAAAAGAAAAAGAAAACATTAAATAATTTAATCGATAATTATCGAATTTTCATTACCTGCGACGAGTGTAAAAAATATTTCAAATATTTATGAGTTTGTGTTGAAAAAAAGTGGAATTTTTTCATAATAATTCGGCGTCAAAAATAATAAATAAATAAGATGTTTTTTTTTTTTTTTGTGGACATTCGTCGTAATTTATTTGACAGTTTCATCAAAATTCTGCGTGCAGTTACAAAATCTTGTCCACTCCAGAGGAATGTTAATTCACATTTTGTTAATGGAAAATAATATGTTTCCCCTCCCAGGTAACTTTTATTTGTATAACCGGAGGGAGATTCCAAATCCCCGGGAATAAAAGCGTTTCCGGTGCTGTGTTCAAGGGTTGAATTTCCCCTCGGTTTGCGGCTAACGAAGTTTTATACCATTGCGTTTTTCCCATGGGAGATGTCTCGTTGATGATTTTTTCAACATTTTTTTTTTAACCAACTTCAGACGCATGTACATTGTTATGAAAAAAATATTCAACTGTAAATATTCGATATAAATCTTGAAAATAAAAAATAAAATCTTTAGAGCTCCTGTGAAAAATGCCTACATGGGAGAAAAAAAAACGTAAATGTATAAATCGAGCGATGGCAAAGGGTCACACAAAATGCGAGATTCGAGATGAATGGACATCGATATAAGAGGACAGCTACTTCGATAGGAACGATTTCGCAGGTTCCCATGACGATAAATCATCGATTTGCACCCACAATGAACGCAAACCTTCCATCGTTGTATATATGTGTATAAATTTATGAGAAATCGTTTGGCTTACAAGGCTTCGATGTCTCAAGGTGAATAAATCGATTGTCAAGGTAATCGATGACCCTGAGCTTAGAGAAAAAAAAACAAATTCAAAAAAAAGGGTTCGTTCAATTTCACAGTTACTCCACCATTTCAAGAATTCTCCACCAATTTTTTTCGCGCTCCGTACACTTTTTACGAAAACGAGAAAAAACTTTGGTGAATAAAAATGAGAGAAATCAAAAGTTGGAGTAGAAAAATATATTTTTCTCTACGATCTGACCATTTTTGTGATTTTATAACGTCAACGATATTTATTTACGTTGTAATCCTGACGAGAAAAAAAAATCAAGTAAAACCTTTGCTGAGAAAAAAAAATTTACTCGACGGAATATTTTTAATAAAATGTTATTGTGATTTCATATTCCTTGCAACTCTCTTACGTAATATTCAGCAATTGCTTTTATCCGAAGAACGATTAATGAGATTCTGTGAGTTTCAAGAAAACAAACTTTGCCTTCGAAGAAGTAGAACACGAGGAAACCTCTATTGTGCTAACGCAGAAATTTAATTGCATATATTCCTGATAACAATTTGTGAAAGATTTAAAAAATCAAAAACGTAATTCTGAATGAAAAATTCAACGAAAAATAATAGAGTCCACTATTAAATGATAAAAATCCTCGAATTTAATTACAGTGAAGAAATACATCCTGGAAACTTTATGAATAAAAAGACAGTGAGCTCCTGTTTTTGATATCGAATTAATTACAAGAGGTGTCTCTCCTTACATGCACACAGCCCTTAATTCTCACCTGAATGACCCTCTTGGAGGTCACGTTTCTCAACGTACGTTACAGACAGGAAATTGACAGCCTAACTCTCAACCTCTAACAAGATATACGCTCGAGGCAACGCGTTCGTTAATTAATTTTCCGATCCTATATATGTTTTGGATATATATGTGCGTTCGTATATGGAGCTGCATTCAATTTGCAAAGATGCAACATACAGGAATGAGTATAGAGCATCGATTTCCATTCCACGACGTTTCCAAATCTTGATCACAATTCCTTTATCAGAAAATGAGTCAAATGTATAATATTTTTGCGATAACTGATAACGAAAAATCGAACTCCCAATATCCCAATCACCAAATTCTCATTTAAACATATATTTCTGTCCAGTTTTAGGCTGACAACCAATTTTAACTCAAAATTAGTAAATTCTAAATAAATCGTTTATTTTATTTTATTTATTTTTTCAAATAAAAACCACCACACAAATATTTTTGAAGAAAAATCCAGTAAAATTCTTCGCATTGTTTTTTTTTTTTCATTGACTTAATAAACAACTTAATTAGTTGGGAAAATTAATTTTCTTTAATTTCTCCTGACGAGACTAAAATTTAGGCAAAGTGACGAAATAATTTCTGGACTTTATCGTTGTACTAATTATGTCTCGATTTTTCGTTGCAATTATCTGAAAAACTAGACAGTGAATCGAGTTGAAAATTTAGAAATCGCTCGATGTTAAGTTTTTGTTTCTACCAAATTAAACTTTCAGCCGATTCCAAAGATTTTGAAAGAAAAATAAAATAAAATTACGTTAGTTGTTCTACTATGTATTCTTTTTTTCTGCTTTGAATATTTTTGAAAATTATTTTTATCGAGGCAGTGTCTTGCTTTTAATACACAAGCATATTTAAGCCTAAGCCATAAATATTTTTTCCACGTTGTAAATATCTTATGGATGGAGAAAAATTATCAGTCTAAGGTCGAAGAATGAGAGAGACCAGGTCACAAGAGAAAAATCAGTCAACCATGAGGGCGAGATTACTAAACACCTTATGGGCCACAGGGTGACGTTTCGATTAGACATTTTTTTCGGGCAACTTTTAGCTTCGGGCAAAATCGTTGGCTGGGTAAATACTTTCCTTATCTTCATAAGATTCTGTCCCTGGAGGATGATTTTCCCAATATTGTTCTTTATGTTCTTTTTTCGCCTCTGCATTATTGTTTTTTTTTTTTTTTTCGTTTTCTTTTTATCCTCATTTACCAGAGTATTACAACATTGAATAAAGCCAAGTTACTAAAATTCCAAAACCAGAATTATCGCGAAAGAAACAATGTTTTTATTTGCATAAAATCAAAGACGATTTTGAAAAATTGTTGAAAATATTAAAAATCAGATTCATGAATAAACGTGAGTAAAAATAAAGAATTTTCTTATAAACGAGTTTTCGAGAAACTCTTATCCAAACTTAATATATTTTTATGGTCTTTACCGAGGGGGTAAAATATGAAAAAAGGGAAGCAGGGGAAATCCTTGATAGCGAGGTAAGGAGCACGAAGAATCGATGATTTTATTGGCAGATTAGAATTCGCGTAGGCTGAGCAGTAGGAGTTTTTTTTTCACTGATACTGCTCAGTCCACTTTGGAAAACGATTAATTTTCTTTTGAAAAACCCAAAAAACATTTTCACCCGAATATTCACCATTTATTGGCACTTTTTATCGAGCAAAGTCATCCTGAATTTACAAAAAAAAAGCTCGAAAAGTAATGGCTGTCAAAAAGAGCGAGTCTGCGATTTTTTCGCTCATAAATACGAGATCGAAATTTACGAAAAGTGTGGAAAATTTAATCTTCGGATAATAATCGCGAAAAAATGAAAGGAACAAAGGAAAAAAAACGTATTTGTTAAAAAAAAAAGTAAGAAATGAAGTACAAATTTTGAACCTTGATTGAAAATCGATGGGGCATGAGAGAAAATGGAATGTCAATTTTCTATTATGGACATTTCTTGCGCGTTCTAGTGTTACGACCTATTACGAGCTATACTAATGTGTACCATCGAAGGCACTTACAGGACCAAGACAGCCTCGTGCCTTTAGAGACACATCTTAGTGCTTTTATGGCTTTTCATAAAATATACTATACGCAGAATTGATGCACTTAACAATGTTCCAACACAAATGTTGAATTTTAGGAAAATATAAAAAGAAGATTTATTTTTAAGCATTTTTTTCCTTATTAAATAATCATTTAAACAAAAGTGTAAACGTCAAATCTGCAAGGATTTCGATGAACCATTTCAGGTTCACGATCAAGGGAATTAATACATACTTTTAATTATTGTCGCAATTGCATTATCAAAAAATTTAGTATTCATTTCATTGGAAAAAAAAACGTGAAAAAATTATTGGCGTTATTAGGTTTTTCTTACCTGTGCAATTTGATCGAACCTTCCGAAGAGTTCGTTGAGGGTTTTGACGAGATCCGATGCCGAGAGTTGTTCAGAGAGTGGAGTGAAATTTACTATGTCCGCGTAAAGAATACTGCGATGAAAAAAAAAGGTAAAAATAAAAACAATGTAGTTCAGTTGTAAGTAAAAATAACATTTCCACAACATTTTCGATTGACAGAAATTAGTAGTAAAATAAAACAAGCATGAAATTTATTCAGAGTTATAAAAAATCATGAAACAATAATATTTTATTTTATGAAATTGGACGAAAAAGGCTTCATCATCAAAATAGAGAGCTTTTCATCGATTTTTGTATTTATTTAAAATCTATATCAATAATGCAAACGTATGTTTGTTAACAGGATGCAAAATGGCAATGAATTGACAGCGAGAAACAATGAGACTTAATTTAAAGCGATATACACGTTTCTATTTGCGATATAACGCATTCGGTGGATTTGTGTGTCACTCAGGTTAATCGTATTTTAATAAAACACAAAATTATCGAAGTATTCAAATCGTGCGATATTTCTGATGAGCAAATTCGATTAATATTTCTTAATTGTTTAAAAAAGGTCAGTGATCAACAGAAAACAAAGAGAAGAAAACGACCAAAAACAATACAGAGTGAATAAATAATTGAATAAAGCAAAACAATTGAAAATTTGAAATAAAAATGCTAAATTAAAAATAAAAAAAAATCCTCGATTGGACAAATAATAATGAGGATGAAAAAAACAAGAAATATGTGTAAAATGATTACCTGACGTTGTTGTACCGTTGTACATACATCTCGTGAAATCTCGTTTGTTTGTGTTTGCTCACTTCCTGACAAGCATCCGCCATTTTGAGCATAATACTCCGTTTGACCTTCGATCAAAAGCAAAAGGAGAGGAAAAGTAAGTTGATTATTTTTTGACTCATCTGCCAAGGGCCATGGAGCTTAGCCTGAGGGAATAAACGTTAAGTAATGTGTTTTAATCTGGAAGATGTTCGTGGTCCTTTTATTACCTCGTAAAGAGATTTTCTTTGTTTTTTCTTTCTTTTCTCCTGGTATTATGGAATCATAAAAAAGAAATAGCCAGCGAGGCTTCACGCAATTTATTTGTTACCTTCTAACTCCTGTACTCTTTGTCTCGTTAAATGAGTTACTAAGGATTGAAGAAAAAACCATTTGGAGAAAATTAATCAACGAACAAGTTTTTAATCGCGTCTTAAGTTCGCCATGGCATTCGATAAATCTCTTCCATAAAGCCTGTTACTTTACATCAATAATTCTGTCAAATCGAATCACGAAAAAAATAAATAAAGATTTTTAGTCAATAACTACAGTCTTTTAGTTTAAATATGAATTATCAAACTTTTTTTTCAAATATACGTTACGTTTTGAGGTGGACTGACTAACACATTTCAAAAAGAAAGTCTTGCAATGTTACGCTCGTATGAAAAAATTTATTAACGTGAAAAAAAATATGCGATTTTTAGCCAAAATCCTCCACCTTTTGATTCTAATTTGAAATACTTTTTTTTTTCTTTTTCAATTGAGAAGAGAGTATTTCGTTGTTGTACTCGTATGAAAAATTGGTTATTGTGGTAAAATTTATACAATTTTTCAAGCCTGCAATTTTTTATTTTCACATAAACAATCATTGTAATTACTCAATTTTGTATTTGTTTTTTTTTTTCGTTCTTCATCATAATTCTTCAGTGAAGTGAACAGACGAATTGATTACTCAAGAAAAATAAAAAATCGAGTCAAATTCGAATGTTTTTTCAAAGGTCTTTTAGTATAGAAAAATCAAAGGATGTAAAGATCGAACGGAATGGCAGTTACGCAAATGGAATGAGGTGTATCGTGACCGCATCAAACGTGGAAATATTCGATATATGGAATAACGGGATTGAAGGAATGAAAATAGAAGGAAACGAGACGAGTGTGAATTCGACGAGTTATATGCAAACCATGGAATCCGTTTCTACGATATATTCACGTTTTGAATGGAGGCACATGGGTTATACGAAATGAAAAGAGCATGAAAAAGAATATTGTGCAGTACTGAAAATTCGGAGTAAAAAAGAAAAATGTTAAACAAGAAAAAAAAAAGAAAAAAAAATACTTGGAATGATGAGATCCAATTGTTGCTTTGAGTTTTTTTTTCCTATTTTATATTTGTTTTGTTAAATTAAATTATTTGTATGTAATTAATGGTTCATCGAGATTTAGTAAATTTATATAAATATTTTACAATCCCATTCGTTCAAAATTGTTGTTATTTACATTTCCAGTTTTAGAAATGTGTTTTATTGAATTTATAGGATCACCGGGTAAAAAGCATGAGGAATAAAAAAAATGTTTAAATTGTTTAAAAATGAAGAAAAAGAAACTGATCGATATTCCTTTTATTATTCGTATTTCTATTGAGAAACGAATGAATAAAATTTTCATATCGATCATCCGATAGAAAAATAAAAAAAAAAATATGAAAACTCTCTAATATCGTTGAATTGCTGAGGCAAAAAAAAAAAAAAATACAGTCTCGCACACGTTTGAATGTTTGCTGTTTTTTTTTTAAGTTTTAATATTCGTCGATTCTTCATTTGATCGTTAGTGCAATTTAGTTGCGTCTATAAATTATATTTTATCTTCGAGCCACAGAATCATTTGGATTTGTAAATATTTACGAACTGAATACAAATTGAAAAAAAAAAAAATTCAAGTGAATATTAATAATGTATAAATTTGAAAAAATTAATAAAATGTAAAAATGAGCGTCTCGAACTCACTTCTGCTGCTAAATATGCCGGAATAATACTGAGCAACAGTTGTTCCTGTTGTTCCCTTTCACACTCCAATTTAATTCTCGACTCAATGACGATCTTCGTGCCCGCAAATGTTTTTCTATGCGCACGAGCGGTTAAAATTCGATAATATAAACCAGCGATTATGGCTGCGATGAGAAAAATGGCATCAGCTCCGATCTATAAACAAATAATTTGTATTAAAAAAACAATAATAATTCAAAAAAATTCATCAAACATTTGAGAAATGTTTTTTTTTCTTTTTTTTTTTTTTTTTGACGAAACTTCTTAGTGCAATGGATATAAAAATCGTCAATTTTCTTCATTTATTATCTTTAAATTCAAATAATAAGCTTCTTATGGTCCACCGTTTTGGAAAATGACATTTTGAGAAAAAAACGTTCAAAGTTTTAAGGGTTTTTTGAACCCATTGAATCTTTTTTTTAAATCAAAAAACTGTGAAATTGTTTTTTTACACCATTTTCGAAATTTTTTGTTTTTGTTGTTAACAAAATAGTCCGGAAAAGAAAAAAAAATTGAAAGATGATTTTACCTGATAATAAGAAGCGTCATCCTCGCCATGATAAATAACGAGATTGTTGACGATGTACGAAACGGCGAGTACAACAGCGAGCAAAGTTGGTCGTTGTTTTTTTATTCTTGGTAGAGTAGCGAGAACGGCAATGAGAAAAGCAAAAAGTGGTAGTGACCCACCAAGCAGGAGAATCGTCACGCCAAGAATGATCGACGAGATAAGACCCAGAGCGAATCTCGCCCTGGTCGATTTTATAATTGATGGAAATTGCGTGACGACTAGGAGGCTCAAAGAAGAGACGAGCATGACGGCGAGGCTCGAAGCTGGTATTACAACGTTTGTCAGATCCTTTGTGTAGAAAAAAAAAAAACAAAACAAAACAAAATTGATTAATTAAATGAAGACTAAACGATTTCATTAAAAAATTATCAATAAATTACGATCGATATTTCAAATGATTTGGAAAATATAGTTTTTCACATAATATTACAATATTTCATTCATTTAGAATGACAGACAATAAATTTTGTTATTATCGTAACAATAAATAAGAAGAAACGAATTATAAAGATTTTACATTTAATATTTATGTTTTACATTTTTATCATAAATACCCAAAGTCTTTTGGGGCATGAAGTAACAAATCATTATTGCGAGAGTAACAGATTCGATACGTTCGATTGGATCCAATCGTGATTCTGTTTTCGCTTAAAGACATTTTATCTCTTTCTCTTTCTATCATGGAATAAAAGTTTATCGTGATTTCACTGCACGTACGTAACATATCAGTGAGGCAAGATACAGAGAGGATATGCTCGAGAGGAAAGGATCGTTCTAAGGTAGCGGAAAATCGAAGGAATTCAAAGGGAGTCTTTTTCTACTTGAGAATTTTTATTTCTACTCTTCCTTTTATTTTTCTCCCTTTTCAAAGTATTCTAAGATTTTCCAGTACTGAAACTTGTACAAATGTAAAAAAGTAACTCATTTTCCTCTTTTTCTTACTCTCCGTGTTTTTAATTATTTAATTATTTAACTAATCCAGTCTATAAGTAAAATTGAACGATAAATAAAAAAAAAGAAAATTCTTTTTTTCTTGACAAGATTTTTTGTTAATTTCTTAAAACTTAGATAAGCTCATTTTTCATATAATATTTCATAATCTAGTTTTTTTTTCTTTTTTTTTTCACGTATACGTATTTTACGTTGCGTATAAAAAAAAAACTGCTCAAAATTCTTTTTCGTTATTCGAGAGACTATAGTTCGAGAACGTGGATAGTACGAGAGAAAGATTAATCCAGTGATATTCTGGAGAGAATTGTATAGGAATTTAATAACAGGGAAGAGGAGAAAGGAAATAAAAAGGAAGGTTGGATATATCGTCGAAAGAGCAGGAGTTAATTAAGTAGAATAGTGGCGATTGGGTCAGACATTCATCACCACGTTGTTCTCTTTGTAAAAATAAATTCCTTGTGTTTTTTTTTTCTCCCGAGTTATTTTTCAAACAAAAGTTTCAATTCGTAAAGAGTCAAACTAGAATAATTCAGAAAGAAATTATGCACCAATATGAATTTTTTTTTATTTTTACCACTTTTTAAATTCATTTAAACAGAGAAGATTAAATCCAGAGTTTCTTACTCCTGGCGAGTCATTCATACTTTTCAACCCTGGATAGATATATTTTTTTTTTGTTTCTTTACTCGGGCTTGCAAATGAACCGCGAAATGGCGAAATTAGTTCGTGCTCACGAGAGTACGTACAACGCGAACAGGAAGAAAAAGAAGAGAAAGAGAGTGAAAAAGGGCGTCAATCTTGATAACGTTCTTCATGGTTTATTTACGCGCTTTGTATATGCAAAATTTTATTACGTACTACACACATTTTCGTTATGCAAAAAATGTATTTACGTTGATTGAAAGTGCATCAACATTTTCTTTTCGTCACTAAATTAATTTTCAGTCTCATTTCGAAAGATGAAGATTTTTATGAAAAAAGATAAAAAAATGCAAAAAAAACTCGAAAATATAATTTGAATAATTATACGTAGTACTATATCGTTAAAAAAATTAGAAAGAAAATGAAAGGATTTTATCGTGGAGATGAAAATCTAAAAAAATGCTCAAAAATAAATATAACGTGATTTTTTTATTTGCTTGTTTTTATAAATAAAAAATAACTTACGTTGAAATGTAGAACGCAAAGTGCTATCAGGGCTGTCAGAGACGCAAAAACAGCGACTAAAAGAGTGCCCGTATATAGCGAAGCTGTCACCTTTCCTTCGTATCTGTCCCGAAGTTTTTGTAGCTCTTTGACACTACCATCATCGGCTCCACCCTCACCCGGACTTTCTGTAATGTTTAGAGATCGAAAATAGTAAAAAAAGAGTTTATTTTACAGTCTCGACACAGTCACACGTTCAGAAATTAACTCTTCAGTTTATTTTCCGAAACTTGGATATATCTTGCGGAATAATCCAATTAGTTTTTATATTAGTTCTTACATCTTATTGGAATGTAAAAATCTAGAAGTTTGCGACAATAATGACTTGTATGATGTTTCGAGTTGGAGTCTTGACCACTTTTTCCATAACAAATAAACAATTCTGTTATACTTTACATCGCTGTTGCATCGAAACTATAAACGGTTAAAATTCTTGATTATTTATTACTTTATTATTTTATTGATTGATAATTTTATGATTTTTCGTTTATTTTTCGATTTATTTATTTGATTTTTATTTATTTGATTTTGTCACACGTTCCTTCGTAATGGAGACAAAAAAAAAGTAAAAAATCGATAAAAAAATGTCTCAGATTGTCTGATAGGTCGGATTTTCTGAACAGTCGAAAAAAATGATTTTGGTAATGACTGTATTTGAATAAATCGATTCAGTTATTTAATACCCAAAACCGCGATGTTTTTATTTTTGTTGAACAATTTAAAAAAAAATTGCATTTGGAGAAAAATTGAAAATGGAATGAATTGCAATGAAATAATAATGTCTTTGACGTACGTACGCGACTGGTCAATTTGTACATTGGTGATAAACACATAACGTGACAAAGTGTTATTTTGCGGTTGTGCGCAACTTTCCGGGTATGGCTATAATCGCTAAGTCCAGGAATTAGTATTCTCATGAATATAACGAGATCGCGGGTTTTGCATTAACTTAATTAATCGAATTGTTGGACGACTCGGCAAAGGAGTGTCTGGTTCGGATAATGTGATGATCCGAGTCATCGAGATGGAATTTATGTTAACACCGTTATTACCACAACTACTTATACGTACACGAAATAATGACAAAAAGCAATATACAGAACAAGTTGACAATGGTAATCAGGATGATCGATAAATAATTGTACAGTTGATGATCATTTTAATAAGATTGTTTGCAACTGCATTAATTTTGCATTTAACTTTAATGACATGCAACGATATATTTCAAGTCAAACGTCAGAACAACGAAAATATGAAAATTTCAATGTATCGATCGAATTAATAATTATAATAGTGAATTTTTCAATATTTCATTACTCCTATGACTATGAATAATGAAATAAAAAGAAATTTTTCAGCTCATTAAAAAATAGTTTTTAATAATTACTATGAAGTTAAACTCCTCAGAGCAATATATAACGTGGATATATAGATATGATTTTCGAACTAATCTGTTCCACAGTGACGAAAGTTCCATCAAGCCCTGAAAATCTCTTCCCGCTCTTAACTCTTCGCTTAATCCCATAAAAAAACATGCAACGTCGTAATTCGCGTTATCTTAACTTCTCACAAAATTTCACTCTATCACCATAAGCGATTGCTCAGTATAATAAAAATAGATTTTCATTGAGTGCCAATCTCGAGAGTTTCACACAAGTCTAATTTTTTTTATTTTTACTTGATAGCAAAAATCTAAGGATTTCATGATCAAAATTGAAGGATTTTAATTTTTAGGTTGATTAAAAAATAAGTAACTCGTTGGGAACAAAAAAATATTCCGGATTCAATCATAATTAATTAATTCATCATTGTAATTATTGTTTACTTTGGACTATCGATTGATTGAAGTGTTGTAGAGTTTTTGAAAATCTATTTCACTTTATATTTGGTCAAAGTTATAAAAAAATGTCGAGAAAGAAGAATTTCTTTTGACCAAAGAGCCTTTTCATGGGACAAATCACAGATAATTAATTGCTCAATATTTCAATCGATCATAAAACTCGTACGAAAGAAAATTCTTCATGGAAACCGAAAAGCGGATGTTCTGAGATGATGGCAGGTGGCCCAAGTGGTTAATATCAGTGACTGGTCAGACAGGAAATCACGATTGATGTTGATCGAGTGGTGTGTACACGAAACTATGTGGATATGCCTATGGGGCCACATACGTGTGTAAATTTCATCTTAAAATCCTACCCATCAAACGAATGAGTAAAAAACGATGGGATTTTCGAAAAACTGTCAATTTCTAATGTCTGCTTCGATTTTTGTTTTGAAAAATTAGGTCAAATCACATGAGTCCAAGATTTCCGAGCGGGTGGAGATTTTTTCATGTGACGAAATTGTTCATTTCCAATTTGACAGCTACTAAACTTTTAAAAAACTCCAACACTACGATCATTTTTAAAGACAAAAATAATTGAAGTGGAATTTCAAAAAATCAAAAATAAAAATAAATAACAATTGATACAAATAATGAGATGTTTTTTTATATATATTTTTTTTTTATAAGAATCGAGTTTTTTTCAGGTCAGATATTTTGCCAACGAAACTTCGACACGAAATGCCTCATATATTTGCACACCTCGAGTCGTACGTGCTTTTATCACAAATTTGCGAAAGTATCCATATGTTTTAGTGCAGGAGATGTTGAAAGCCTGTCTGACATTTTGAAGGGTAAACAAAAAAAAGTGGCATTTTTAGGGTAATCGACACTGAAAAAGTGGTGACGACTATACTCAAATATCCAGGACCTCTAAATCAATGAATGCCAGTAAAAATAAAATCATCAAATTCAAACAAAAGTTAAATAAACAATAGCAGTAAAGAGAACGAAATTAAAAGAAATTATGATGTAGTTTTTTCAACGAAATATATAGTGACGTACAATAAAAGTACAATCAAATTATTCGTTGTACGAAAATTTGCTGCTCCAAAAATGTAACCAGTTGAAAAAAAAAAAAAAAACACAAAATAATTTCATAGCTAATTTCTCCAGCTTTGTAATTATTGGAGCAGTCGAAAAAAAAAAATCATCTCGGTTCTCTCGTTTTGTTTATTCTCACCGTATCATAGAATCAAGAGAAACTAGAAATTTAATAGCTGAATCGATCGCTGATTATTCAACGGGTGTAGATAAGTGCATATTTGAAGTTAAAATGTACACGAGATAGAACTTTACGTCCTTTTCATTCCAAGTTATCGATAAATGCATGTATATGTGCGGATTATATTTCGACCCCTCTTTCGCTCGAACTACCTTAAGTGGATTTACACGATTTTCTCGTATCCGAGCTCGATAACTCGTACCAGCAGCATCTGTACATTTATGTCGAGGGAACCGAGGAGGAGGGAACTATCCAAGTTGAAGTTTACGATACAGTTTCCGCTTTCACACTTCCTGTCAACTTTATACCATTTATATATATATGTTTGTGTGCTTATACAAGAATATTGCGAAAATGCATTATGGTCCTTAACATCGTTACCCCCGATACCAGAAAACAACGTGAGAAATCGACAATCATAAATTATCTCATAGGCTAATTTTTTTTTTTCTTCAAATTAGATTCCAGTTTGTCGTTGGTTCACATGATCATTTTTTTACACTGTAAAAAATGGAATAAAAATGTAATGAAATTTCAATTTAATTGACATTTGAATGTTTTTATTTCGTGGAATCATCGTTTTTTTAATACTTTTGTTTTAAGGACACTTGGGACAAGTATTTAATATGCTACTAGCAAGCTTAACAAATTTTATGTAAAAAATGTAATAAAATGGAGTAAAAATGAAATGAAATTTCAATTTAATTGACATTTCGTGGAATTTTTTCGTGGAATCAATTTCTTTTAATACTTTTGTTTTAAGGACACTTGGGACAAGTATTTAATATTTTTTTCGTATTTAATATTGTTTTTATTTGGTGGAATCAATGTTTTTTAATACTTTTGTTTTAAGGACACTTGAGACAAGTATTTAATATGCTACTCGCAAATTTAACAAATTTTGTGGTAACTTTGAGGCAAATGTTGAGGGTGATTAGCAGTGACTTAACTACAGTCAAATGGGTGATAAATTTTCACAAAAGTCGTGGATTTAAGAATTCGAGTTGACGAATTATTGTTTCTTTTTTTTTTTTTGTAATTATGAAAATATTTAATTGCGAAATTATTGTGAAAATTGATTACTTATTTGGTCAGCAAAGTACAGGCATTAAAAATTCAAGTTTTTCAACTTTATCATTTGATCAAATTGTCAAAATTCATTCAAATGTATTCTTTGATAAAATTTTTTTTTTCAAAAAACAAAATTCCAAACAACAATATGACTTTATTGAAAACGAACGCCTGCCTAGGCTTCTGTCATATAGAAGCCAAAAACAAAAGCATTCAGGAATCAATGAATAAAATATTTGTATTTTATTGATGAATTGTAAATTAATATAATCGTTTACTTGTGTCAATATTATTGGCAATATTTCATGTTACGTTCGTTGATTGTTTGATTTTTAAATATTACACGATCAGAAGTAACGAGAACGAAGTTTTTTTTATTGTTTTTTTCTTTTTTTTGTACATTTTGTAGTTTGGTTTGTTCAATTCATCGGAGAAACCCTTCCTTATTGTGTCGAAACGTTTATCACCTTGCTCCAAAATTTTCTCGATATGTCTCTTTCCTTCTTCCTTTTCTCGTCCTTTGAAATCTTTTGAGAAAAGCAAAACCCAATTCATTTTTACCCTCGACGAAGAAATCCACACCCCTCGTAATTTTCAAGGGGTTCGAACACAAAGAAGCTGCTCTCATCTTTAATAGGAAGAAACGAGGGACTCACGAGGACGTAGTTTAGTTATTATACATCGTTAACATGAACAGGATATAACATCAATTTTCAGACCTTTTGTACTCTATTTATTTAACATTATTTCATTCGACCCTGAGCAACATGTTTCTAATTTATTATCCTACAAATTATCAGGTTTTTGTGAATAAGAAAAATATATATTTAACTGAATAAAGTAAGAAGATTGGGTATCGAAATTTGTGGAAAGAAAAAAAGCTTTGAGAAGGTAATTTTTTGGAAAAACAAGAAAATGAATCTGAAATTAGCTCGAGCAATATCTCGTTTCTTATCTCTCGACGACACTTTTTGGGTTCTTGCCAATACGACAGCTGCTACATAAGTAAATTCAAGCAACTACGTGGGCCAGCATTATCACAGCTGTAGGATTTTCAACTGTTAATTTAAAGCCTCTCATTTTTTATCCTGGTTCGTCGATAAGCGATGCTTCGTTAACGATTTTAATGTTTATCTTTATTGGAAAAGTACATCCAAGAGGCTAAGAAAAATGAGAATACATCGGAGAATATAATTTTTCAAGACATTCTGAAATGCAATAATAAAAAAAAACGAAAAAATATCACAATTAAAATGTTTGAAAATTTCGGTAAAATTAACAATCGGCACTGAGTTCAATTCGCAGGTATTTTTCTTCTGAAATTCATTTATTTAAAAGAAACAACGTTTGTTATCGTCACGCTTATTCTTGACAATAAATCTCACGATACGTAATCGCGTGTCAACATATCTTGTGTTCAATGATGAAAGGTGAATATAAATCTGTTTAAAAAAAAAACCAGTGTGCGTGACGAATAGCCATACAAATACAAATTTATTTGTTAAACCGAACTCGAAACAATCGGATCGAAATGTGATAAAATTGATGGTGTGGATCAGGCGTTCTAACACAATAATAATAAATTATATATATTCATTTTCTAAAACCTTTCGTATCAACGAGGTTCATGTGCCACAAAGTAACAGTAAAATCATCAGATGCCATTTTTTCCAAGATAATTTATTGAAATTTTGTGTGAATCTTCTTGAGCATCGTATTATAATGTGTCAAAAATTTGAGAAGGTTTCACCGTCTAGTTATCGAGAAATTGAGTGTTTAAAATCGCAACTTTAACATTAAGTCTTATGGGAAGTTACGAAAAAAGACGATTTTTGACAACAAATAACTCGATTTCTAGACGGTTAAACTTTCACAAACTTTACCCACAGTTGAGTATTATTGGCAAGAAGGTTCATACAAATTTTAAACAATTAAACTTGGAATTCGTCTAACGCATGCCTAACGCGTGAACCTCCTTAAGGAGGTTGGCTACATACGACAATATGATAAGAATTTAATAAAATTTGGTGATAAGATGATAACACTGGAATTTGCAACGTTGGGGTCCAACGAATAATACTATTTTTACTCATTGTTTGTTCAATTAAAAAAACCATGACAAATTTTTCACTGATTTTGTATTTGGATCTTCAGAAAATATTGTTCCATTGTCCTTACCGAATATTGAATGAGAATCATGAGAATCAACTGGAAGCTAATTAACGAGGTTCACGCGCCATAATGATAATAATATTTACAAAGTACCGGAAAAATCATCAGATACAATTTTTACCAAGATAATTTATTGAAATTTTGTGTGAATCTTCTTGAGCATCGTATTATAATGTGTCAAAAATTGGAGAAGGTTTCACCGTTTAGTTATCGATATATTCAGTGTTTAAAATCGCAACTTTAACATTAAGTCTTATGGGAAGTTACGAAAAAAGACGATTTTTCACAACTAATAACTCGATTTCTAGACGGTAAAACTTTCTCAAATTTTACCCACAGTTGAGTATTATTGGTAAGAAAGTTCATAAGAATTTTAAACAATTAAACTTGGAATTCGTCTAACGCATGAACCTCCTTAACACAGAAACAGAAAGGAAGAAAAATATCAATTACGTCACGTTTGTAGCATGATTTCATTTTGTAAATTGAAACATATATATATATATATATATATATATATATTTCCATTGTTTCCTACTGGGAAAAAGCAAATAGTAAACAGAAAAAAAAATAAAAGACATAATTGCAGTGAAGTGACTTCGTGCGTGTAATATATATAATTTGTTACTAACGAGACTATTGTATCGGAATGAATTCCCTAATTTGTCTTTCGCGATCATAGGGATGGAAATATTTGCTATAATAATAATAAATATCAATATGTACATATAATAACTGACCATACGAACAGTTGGCATACAGAACAAGTGTAATACGATAATATTTATCGACTGTTTAGAAAAATTGAACAAATGAGTTTTTTTGAATGCAACATGTCAAATTCGCGAGCTGAGTAAATTAGCTGTGGACTGCTTCATCGGTTTTTTGAAATGGGTCAAATAAACGAAACATCACAAAACTAAAAAAAATCATGTAATCAAAATCGATTTGATTTTTTGGAAGCTGTTTTAACAAATTTTCTATTTGCTTCAAATAAAAACACGACTAAATATATATTTCGTAGGAAATAAAAGAAAAAAAATCGTCATTTCAATGGTACATTTTACTAACGGTGTTTGAAAATTTTTGAAATAACATAAAATGTTGTTATTATTGGAAAATATTTAGTCGTGCATATTCAACTGAATATTTTTGACCTCTACTCTTTTCGATTTTGTTTTGAGTACACAGCGATCGAGAAATGTCATTTTGTTCAATTTGTATTGTACGTCACTGTCGATGGATATATATTAAACTGAGAATATCCAGGATTAAGGGTTTATATTTGATGATAACGATAGATTCTATTGGTTCACGTACGATCAACTCCGAACTAATTTGTCTCGATAATGCTCGTTATTGTGTCCTCGAATGCTCGCCAGGAATTGCGATACGCGTGCTTTATAACGGAATGAGCAAAGTGAGAAAAAAAAAACAATGATAGTCAATATCGAATAATGATGAAGAATTGATATCAACGAACAGAGTGACATGTAACATCATCAGAGCGATGTGTATAAATATTTTTTCATTATTTGAAAATAATTGTGCGATGATTAAATTTTATTATTTATTTATTTGTTGACAAACTCACATTTAGTCACTATATTGACACACTGGGTCAATTTGACCCAGAGCGTGGGTAAATAATAAATAAAATTTCGTACTATACGAAAAAAAAAAAAAAAAAAAAACCATTTCTGGATACGTGTCCTTGATCAATTGATAATTAAAAACCTTGACGTCTGGGAATTCGAGCACGTTACTATAAAAAATATTGTTATTTTTTTATTATTTTTAATATTCTTGAGTTATCGGAGTTTTGAAGTATGAGCAGGGCTCGGGGTCACGAGTCGGTCGACCTGGGTTCGAATTCTAGGCCGAGCACCAATTAATATTTCAAAGAAATTTCAATCCTAAACAGATAACTAATTCTGTTGATTTTTTTCAACGTTCTATACTTTGTGTGTGATATTTTGATAGAAAATAATAAAATAAAAAAAATATACCAAGAGGTCAGGAAGGTCGTGCGATAGTTCCGAATTGGACCGAAAGACAGTTAATTCCAAATATAGAAGCAGAAGTATAAGGTTGAATGTCACGCGATACAAAGTCCCTTTCGAAAGAGAGAGCGAGAGAGAGAGAGAGAGAAAACCCCGTAGTGATATTCATTGTTGTACGATCTTTAGTAATTTTATCAGCCAAGAGTCACACAGGATCGATGGTAAACGAGATAGTATAATTGTGTAAGAGGGAGAGGACACACGTAAGGCACGCATCACGCACTACTCATCTCTCTTTCGTCGTTATAAATAGAGCGCGTAGAATCAAAAATAAACGAGGCTCGTGTCCCAACGTATATTTTCAGCTTGATATGTGCGACTATAGTTTTAGCACGAAATGCATTAATGTTTGAGATCCAACTTTGTCTATTTGCTTTACTGCAAATTTCATATTTTCATTTATTTTATCATAACGTTCTAAATTAAGAAACTGTATTAATAATATTTACTCATAATTAGTATCGTCAACAATACTTATTATTTTTCTTCGAAATAACAACATTTGTTTCACACTTTGAGGAGGAATAGCACTCTCGAATGATATAAAGTACCATTTGCCCCAATCTGAAATAATTACTTTATACGTATAAAAATAATTTTTAAAAATTGCCTTTTTTTTTTTTTTTTTTGGAGATCCACAAGAGTTCCCCTTAAACTGCATCCCCGAGATTTCATTATTGTATTATTTATATATAAAAGAAAGAATAAATGTTTATAGCTATTAATGATTTTTATAACCAAATGTTATGTTAATATAGAAACTTTTGTTATAGCAACAACCTTCACAACCTCGTTCCTACCTCCATTTATTTTCGTCATATGTGCCCGGCTGCAACCGACTTATTGTCAACTCAATCGTATTCACCGAGGGCAGAGGGAAACTGCAGAAAACCTGGCCCAATTCCGCCGGTAATGTGGCCAAATTCCTCGGGATGCCATGCGAGTACGCTCTCGAGAACTGCCACCAGAGAGGCACTTGAGAGCAAAGTACGTCGCCAGCTGTGATGCAATGAACGAACTAGAAGAAGGGCAGGGAGGGGGGAGAGAACTATCCCCGCACACGATGAGAACCGTCCACAAGAGGCACACACCCCCGCGGAGTCGTATACCAACAGTTCAGAGGCATCACAGAAATGAAATTATGAAAGTGGAGGTCGAAACGACCCGAGATTACAGTAGAAAAGCTTGAAAAAAATTTCACATTTTCATCACTGTTGATGAACCTGGGAATCGAACCCCGAACCTTCGACTTATAAGCCCGAGCCTTTGTCCACTAGACCACTTTCTCTAACGATTTGTTTTTTTTTTTTTTCGTTATTTACTGCTACTCGAAAGTTAACGGGATAAGTGGGTTAAATAATTGAATAACGTTTAATCGGTTGTTATTTTCAAGATGTATTTTCTGAACGTTTTTTTATTCGTCGTGAATTTATTTGTTTATATTTGTGTTTCAGGAACTTGAAGACATCTTTATAATTTCCTCACTTTTTGATACTCTGTTACAAATATCGAAGTGAATCGTTTATTTATTTTTGTTATTTGTTAGAGAACTGTTATTTCATTGATTCAGAGATCATGCGAAATAAAACACGAATGAAATATTCGATGCTATGAGAGCAAGGAAAATGTTGTGCAAATAATTAACTAAAGTATTGCAGAGCCTCGTGTTTTGTTAATAGAAAGTGAATATTTTTGGCTTTCTGATGCATTTTGCCACGGGAAATAGTGAATACGTGGAAACGAATCGGTCTCTGGAACTTGTCCGGACCTCCCAGCAAGCTTGGCGTTTAAACTGATGTTCTGATAATAATAAATAATAAAAAAAAGGAGAAATATGGAGAGATTGGATAGAAGTTGGTCGAAAATATATGATGGCGGATGTAAAGACGTTAAAATCGTGAAATATAGCTTGGCAATATGCCAGCTAAATCTATTCACAATATTATTTATATATCGAGAAAGATAAATAAATTTTTTCCATTCTTTTTGCTTATTAAAAAAATCTCATCGATTTATAAACGAAATTTAGATTTTTTAACATTGCTCATACGGGCAAAAAGTCAGATAGAAATCAACTTTCAACTCTTTTTCGGACTCGACGAAAGATTCAGCAAGTAAAACATATTTCTATCATGTTTCATTGACTTTTTTTTATAGGGTATTTTTTTCAAGTTTTTTTTTTTCCATTCATAAAACGATGTTGAAGTTTGCATCGTTGGAATGCAACGAAATTCTGTATTTTCTTGAGCACAGCTCATGATTCTCATTCAATATTCGGTAAGGACAATGGAACAATATTTTCTGAGAATCCAAATACAAAATCAGTGAAAAATTTGTCATGGTTTTTTTAATTGAACAAACAATGAGTAAAAATAGTATTATTCGTTGGACCCCAACGTTGCAAATTCCAGTGTTATCTCATAAACGATGAATGGACTTTGAAACGGAACGAGAGAATGGAACAAACCAGCATCCTCAATGCTCTTTACATCTTATTCCGGTAATGATAAGCATTCTCCTGATATAATTGAGACAAACTCGGAACGTTTTGAGCATGGAGGTCAGCGACAATTGTTCCTAACTCTGGTTCAAGTTCATCAACGACAACGACGCCAATGACTAACTATTTACGTACATACACAACGATATGTACAGGGTGTTTGGAAAGTTGCACGTGAAACCTGGTTATTTATGAAAATACGTGCATTGGGCATAAAAATATTTAGCTTTTAAGGTAAAATAATTTTTTCACACCAGTCAAATGAGTGTTTTAAATTTTCACCATAATTGTTTGCGAAGTTTAATACAAAAATTAAAGAAACTGGTGACGGGTTCGTTTTACAGCATATATTAAGCCAGAAAAATATTATTAACGTTCTTATGGGGAACAAAAGAATAATTTGAAAATTTATTATAAAACTCTCCGAACCTGGTTCAAATAATACGGAATAATTAATTTCCAAATTCATTAAAACTGTTTCTTTATTGCACAAAAAAGTCTCACATATATTTCACGTTTTATTTATTTGTAATAAAATTTTGTTCTGTTTTATGAATACACAAGTCGTCAAAATAATTTTACGTATTGATGAAGAAAAAAGTGGAACGTTTCAGATTATAATTTTAACCAGAAACTGTTCAAAAGGCATATCAAGAAAATGAGAATTATGAAATTATAATACACCGGAATTCTTTTTAGTTTATTGGAACGTGATTCGATAGAAAAATATTGCAAAAACTTGAAATAAATTTATATAAATAATAAATTTATTTAAATTTATTTAAATAAATAATAAATTAGTATTGATGAAAAAAAAAGTGGAACGTTTCAGATTATAATTTTAACCAGAAACTGTTCAAAAGGCATATCAAGAAAATGAGAATTATGAAATTATAATACACCGGAATTATTTTTATGTTATTGGAACGTGATTCGATAGAAAAATATTACAAAAACTTGAAATAAATAAATGATTGCTTCCAGTATAAATAAAATAAAGGTTTTTGTTGTGCAATTTTTGATCCATAATTCAAGCATTGTTCGCTTCATATATGTTTACATCTCTGTCTCCGAATACACACTACAGAATGAAAAAAAAAAAAAAAAAAGAACTCATGGGAGAAGCGACCCTCGCGATTTTCTTGCTTCTTATAGTACGGCGTTTTGAATGACAATGTGAAGGGTAAAAAGTAGGTAGAAGTTCATACAGAGGACCATTGGTACCCTCGAGTGACGCAGTGAAAGAGTATTTTCGTAAATTGTACGGAAGGACGAGATATCACAGCATTTATATATATGTGTGTATGAAAATATGTTTATATGTTTCGAAGTAGGAAAAAACTTCATAACTCTGTAAGAAACCCTTCACGAACCCGAGTTTGTTACAATTTTCTTTCACTACAAGTTACTCATATCCGAGTTCAAAGTGCACGAATAAAGCTTGCAAAATAAATCTCGACTTTTCAGAGAAAGAAAAAAATTATAAAACCAAATGCAGGATTTAAATGAAAAAATGAATGAAAATATAAATTATGAAGAATAATTAATGGAAAATGAGTATTAAGGGCTTACATACACCAGGAAAGGTATAAAAATCTGATTTTCCAAAATATTTTTATTTTTTAGTGTCACCCTTTACATATCTGTTCAGAATATTTACCAGGAATCGTCGACATATCGTGGCTATGAACATTATTTTTGAAAACAAATTATTTCATTATTCTGGTAGTTATATCCAAGATTTCAAAAATTATCAGAAGAATTATCTTTCGTTAACTTCCGACACATGTTTTGAAAGCGTTGATGATGTAGTATTGTTCATACAATCGTTCAATTCGTGGATAAAATTCCAACGACCTTGACCGCGCTGTTTTGTTATGACGATATCGAGTTAGTCCGAGAAGTGTTTGTACTGTTTACATCATAATATTCGACATGGAATCAAATGAAATTTGCAAAAAATAAAGGCACACGTTGTACCTTTATTTGTAAAAAAAAAAAAATTCCTTTCTGTAGTTTTTTTCGGAATGTTTATCAATTCGATTAAAGCAAATTTTTGGGATTTGTTGCGTTCGTAACATTGAATACAAATGTGAGACACTCAATGTAAAAGTAGATATTGACGGTGCTCGTCATCGGGAAATTCCGAGGGTGGCTCGACGGAAGTGAATAGTGTTACGTAAAAGTTTAAGGGAACGAAATTCCCCCAGATACAGGAAGTAAAGTATTATATGAGAGAAAAACAGAAAAGGGTGAGGAGGGAGAGGGGAAAACAGAAGAAGTCTAAGAATTTATAGTGACAACGAACGTACTGTTGAATTTATGGTGCACATTATCGTTTCTCGCGTTATTCTCGACTCGTACGAGAAAAAATAGGATACGAGTGTTCGTGAGAACGATTTTTTTTTCCCGGAAGTCAAACATACATTGTATTTTTACGATGAGTTGTCAAGAATTCGACAAAAAAGAAAATTTCGTTATTGACAGACGGGAAAAATTGAGAGAGGGTAAAAATAAAATAATTTAACAATTCATATTCCTGATTTTTTTCTCCAGAGAAACAAAGAATTTCTTCTTTTTTTTTTTTTTTTTTTTTACAAATCTCTTTCGTGTTCGAAGCATGTGTCATAAAATGGACACTTGGTATCGACAGCCCATTGTCTCTTCTTCGATTTGCCTGGCACCACTTTTTCCCATCGCGTAAAAAGAGAACGAGCTTAGAAATTGATCGGTAAATCAATGAATTCCACATCGCACTGTATTACTTACAAATGAAGAAACCTGTTGCATTTTGATGCAACATTTGTGTCATTATGAAATTGATAAATATAAATGCGAGGGATTAAAAAAGAAATCCCATAAAGTTGTTATTTTTCATGTTTTGATGAAAAAAATTGACTTCCAATTCAAATTAAATTCCAAAAATAACGGATCGACTATTCGAGTTTATCGTCCCTTCAACTATTTCCATAATTTCTCGATTTTTCTTTTCGCATTTTTTCACGTGTCGTTGAGTCTTTACTTCGAACGAATTTGTATGGGTTAGTTATCCACGAGGAAAAAGGAAAAATAAAAAACAAGAATATGAAGAGCATGTGAATGACAGCTTCTGTCGACGTTATACAGAGTGAAATATAGACCACGAGGATCCTTGAAGCGAGAGAAATTGAGAGGAAGAATCTCTCGAACAAGGTTCGTAATAACAGCTTGTGATGGAATTACGAAGCTTATTCGAAATTATAAAATAACATGTATGCACGGAGAGAACGGTGGTTAAAATTGCAATAATAATCGTACATTTTAAAGAATAACAAACGTTAAAAAACCAATATACTGACATAGAAATTTTCATGGAAATTTTTATTTTTTTATTTTCATGAAAATTTACATCTGCGTATTTGTCCCTCGTTTCTATTCTGCAACGATGACTTTCCAGTTTCAATTCAATAGACACGAAAATATTTTGAGAATTACATACAACACGATAGATTTGAAGAAAAAAAAAACGAAATTGTTAGAAAATAATTTTTTCTTTAGAAAACTTCTATGAATCACAAAAAAATAATGTTTCGACAATTGTATAAGTTTTCAACAGGATCTATTTGTAAAATACGAAATTAATATGTTTTTCTAGGTTTTATTTTGTTCGTTTTTGAAATTTTTGTATTTATTATTATACAGTGTAAAAAAATGCAGATTTCTAAATAATTGGCTGAATACATTATTGTTTTTGTACATTCGTAATAAATCAATTTATTCTGATAAATTACCTTCGTCATCCATGGCGTTTTCGAAAGTTTTCTCCGTCACTTGTAAAACCCTACGTGACGACGAGTCTAATTAATTTTCTTCCTCCTGTCCAAACTTTTTGGTTGTTCTCTTCAATTCAGGATTTCACTGTTTATTTTTATTTTTTTCTTGGATTTCTTCGAGTTTGTTTCTTTCACTCTGTTACAGTAATTTTATAAATTCACGGAAGAATTACTTGACGAGAATTAGAAAATTTGGGGTCTTTTTATTGCACTTTATTCAGACGAGAATGTATTTCATTTTGATTTTTTTATGAAATCGTGCTTGGAAGCTTTTTTTAAGGTTTTTTGTATTTTCGTTCTGATTGATATTTTCGAAATAACGCGAAGCAAAATACTGAGAAAAATATAATTGGCCGTAGAGGAGTTTGACGAAAATACGCGTGACTAAAAGCGGAGAGTTTCACGATCTCGTTTACTCGTTCGGATTGTGGTGACCAAAATAAATGCAATTTTACGAGAAAAAAAAAGATGAAATGACGAAAAAAAACGCAGCTGAAGTGAAATCTTAACAAACACTTTTGCGCGAGAAAAATCAACGAAGAATCGTCGCGACAGGGTGACCGCTGCGGATACGCACGCGATGTGCCGAAAAACAAAACAAGCCTTTTTTTCCTTCGAATTCAAACATTGCGGTATTGAATTTGTGTTTTTATGTTCTGTCGAGTTTTGTGATCGAAAAATTATGTTTTGCGCGGGAAATATTTGTTGGACTCGCGGCTACAGGTTTATATTTTGTATTTCAACGATGTTTCTCTTTTATTTTGGCTTTTTCTTAATTGTTTGCGTCACGCGCTCCGCGCACCCGAGTTCTCGAGTTATTTCACTACAAGCTTTCGCTTTGGCGCGTACGCGGACGCGTCGTCTGCTCAACTGGTGGCAAGCGAAGAGTGAAGACGCGGCACAGATATATACCAAAGATATTTGTTTCGCGCACGACCCGCACGACACACGCACATTTCGTCCACGCTTCACCCTCTCTCGTTTTTCCATTCGCGTGTTTAGACCAAGTAAGTCAGTTCGGTGTAACCAAAGAGGAAACACCACCGTAACGAATCGAATTTTTTTCAAATTTTCTGTATTTTCTAAATAATATACACTAATAAGTGTGTAAATAAAATTTCATGTGGAAATTCCAAAAAATGACTGAGTAAGGAACGAAATCTAGTGGCCACGTGTTTTTTTCACACGATTGGTTACCCAAAAAAAACGAATCATTTGTAAACATTGTTGATTTCTCGTAATTCAGTTGAAAATTTATGGAAATGCAGAGATTTTGATGTCAGAACTTTTTTTTAATAGACAAATTCGTACGTAATAATAAGTGGATGTATTAATAAATCATGCGGTCGCCATTTTTTTTTTTAAAGAAAAGAAAAGAAAGAAAGAGAAAGAAAAAAAACAACGCAACAACGTGCATGCTTTTCTTTTAATTCATAAAAATCGTTGGGTATTTATTTTTTGAGTTAAATCTTAAAGTTTACAATCTCGGAATATCGAAAGGTGAATTATTGTGAACGCGAACAAATCCGTATAAAAAAATGAAAAATAGGAGCTGAATCGTTGTTCCCACAAAAGCTCGTGAATATCGATCGCAATGAATTATTTTCTAATTACTAAATATTTCCGTTTGCAGTATTTAGACAGTGAATTAATGAAAATGCTCAGATTTTGCGTAATAAATAATTTTTTTTCAATAAATATTATTTTTCGATGATGTTAAAAAATACATTGATCAGTATTCAAAAAATCGAGGGGCAATATACTGTTCTTTGGATTCCATTTCGAAATCATTTGGATTCGAAGCCATGTCCGTTGATTGAGAAGAAAAAAAATTCGCGAAAAATGCATTTGGCGTTGAAATTTCTATTCGAACGAAACTCCATTCAATAATTGTCGGAATTGATTTAATTGAATTTCGAGAACACTAATAATTTTTATTACATTAAAATTTCATTGTAACGATAATAACTTTGTTTTAATATTCGAAAATAATTGGAATAAAAATGGAGATGGGAATAATGAATAAAAAATGAAATTTTAATTCAAGGAATATATACAGAGCGTGTATGCATGGTAATAATAGTAAATAATGTTGCCGCAGCTCGTCGCGACTCCAGGTTAATTAACTCGTTAATTATTCCGAGGGGGCGGCAAGTTGTCCGCTCGTTCGGTCTCAGCCGCAAGACTGAGGGGGATTTTCGGAATATTCCCGAGCATCGCAATTATACGAGTATGATCGAATGTCAAGAGCATTAGAGAGTTCGGTTGACACTGAGTGATTGAGTAGTTGGACTAAAGTGTATCAAAACAATGATAAAAAAGTAAAAATTGGAAACTTAACGAGTTTCCATGACAGATCATTTTTTCCGGAATTGAAATCTGGATTTTTGACGATTAACCCTGTCAGATAATGAAAAAAAAAAGAAAATAATTTCAATTACCAACACTTTTGCCTACGAATTTGGTTGAATGGAAAAAAAATGGGTTTTCCATTTCGATAAATCAGAATTTAAATGATTAATAATGTAGACTCGCTTCTTATGAAGGGATCACTGATGAGTCGGCTGAAGAAATGAATAATGGGCTACTTTTTCATTTTTTTTAAACATAAATGCTGAAAACGCTTCTCCCATAATAGCATTTTTGTAATTGGTGGGCTCAATATCTCGGTCGTTAATAAAAAATTCTCTGTTTACAAATTAATGATAATTATTATTCGTATGTACAACTGGACAGGAACGATTGTCCATTTGTGATGTTTCGACATCACAGAAATTCCATTTCGCGCTCGATACCAACGAATTTGAGCTGTTCGGTAGGGCCGTATCTGAAAATAATGGAAAATGAGAAAAAATATGATTAATCGAATGTTTTTAAATAATTATGAACTATTAACTTATAACTGTAAACCCTCTGATCTTTTACAATGATTTCGTCAATCCATGATTTCGATGAATTTCGTTTACAACATAAAAAAAAAGAATCGTCAAAGAGAAAAAATTGTATTAGTATTTGTTAAAGTTTTAAAAATGGCTGAATTTTTTTTTTTTTTTTTTTACTATTCTCCGACAGTGAAGTTTGGAAATTCCGATTCAATAACATTTCTGGCTGAGACACGTGTGTAATTAATTCTTAATCGTAAATTTCATTGATAATGTTAAAACTTTGAAATTTTTTATACAAACTGATTGAAATATTAATTTTGAGCAGTTTTTCCCTTTTTTTGAACACTTAGTAAAAAGATTTGTTCAAATTTTCAATTGTTTACAAAAATTTCCTGATTCGAGGGATTGAAAACAGTGTTTAATCTCACCTGTAGTCGAAAAACAATTCTTCTCCAGGTTGAATAGCTCTCTTTGCAAAAATGCCTATCCTATGATCGCCGTTAACCATCATAACTTTGGCATAACAATTTGGATTGATCGAATGATTGGCGAATCTTATTTTGTTTCCCTTTCTCGTTGCATCAACGACGAAGTCGTTGTTGAGATTGAAGAGAAAGCTGCACATGTATTTGTCGTAAACTTTTCCACGACGATCAGCCTCGTCCTGGCTAATTATTTCGCCGCAATATTCCGATATGAATTCGTTCTTGCCAGCTGAATCTTTGAGGAAAATTCCCCAGCCTGCGACGTCCGAAGGTGCCATGAGAAGATGTTTGTCTGAAATTAAATACAAAAATTATCATTCCGGCCCATTTTTATGGAAAAAATTACTTTTTTTTCACTGTTCTTCGTTTCAGGGATCTTCATAGTGTAATATTTTACAAAATTTACAATCTCATAAACATCGCGATAAACTTTCGGCCCCAAATTCGAGTTCTTTGGACGCTACAGCTTTTGTCGTAAAAATGATTCGATTTCATTATTATTATTATTATTTATTACTCACGAAGACCACGTTGAACGCTGACGTTTTTGCAAGATATTCTCGTAATGTGGAACTGATCGGCGCCGCAAGTTTGACATAAATCAGGATCGCATTCTCGTACAGCCAAATAACAGGGACACTGCTTTGTGTTGCATTGGGCTTTGCAACGACAGCCAGGAAAACGATTCTGACATTCGCTGCTGCACTGACAAAACTTTTCGCAAAAGTTTTGCGTCTGTATGCAGGGACACGAATTGTCGCAAGGACGACCCGGGTGGTCGCAGGGGGCAAAATTGTGCACGTGATTTGCTCCTGGAACATTTATAAAAATAAAACAAACGTAATAGAATATTGTGTAAATTTTAAAAAATCGTCTAATTTCAAATTAAATATTCTTCGATCTAAAAAAACTTTATTTTAAATTTGGATTTGAATTTCTTTCAAATGCAAATTTTGGAATACGGATCCGTGAATTGAAAAAAAAAATTTGGAAATTACTTTGTTTTTGCAAACTCAGAAGGGAATAAAAACTTTGAATTTTACCAGAATCTTTCTTCAGCTGTATTTTCCTGCAGTGCATGGACCAAAGACGATGTTTCTTCTTCTTCTTGCGCGGTGGCGTAAAGTCTTTGAGGCTTTCAACGGCCGGTATGTCCGAAGCTTCTTTCTGAGCAAATTGATAAACTTCTTTGCAAGTTTTCGTCAACATTATTTGCGCAAGAGCACAAGGATTTCCAGGAAATGCTTTATGCAAAGAACGAAATAGACTTTGTTCCGATCCGGTCCAAGAGAATGAACTTTTAACACGTTTCTCAAGACCCAGCAGCATGAATGGTGTCTGGTTTTCAGGTTGTGCCTGATCTTCCATCTCTTGCTCGTCCTTTGATTCTTTATTTACGTTTTGTTTGAAATCTGTCGATTATTTATTTAAATAATTATTGATTTGTTGAAAAAAATAATAATTTCTATGATCTTCTTCGTTTTTTTTTTTTTATATTCACCTTGACAACTGCCACCTTGACTGTATTTGTTACTGTCGTTGCTGTCCTCGCTACTTGCTTCGTTGCCAGAATCCACGCTCGCTTGTTTACGAACTTTTCGTGGTCCACCTCGTTTTTCGTCACCATCTTCGTCCTTTATGTCCGCTGCTTGGGCTGCTAATTTTTCCTTCATGCCTTCCTAAAAGATATTTAATAAACTGTCTTATAAATCTTTATTATCAACGCTACGTTCCTACGAAATTCTTTTTAGTAAAAAAATAATAATTTTTCCAATATGGAAAAATGGATTTTTCGTTTACAGATTCGAATTTTTGAAGAAAATAATCTTTTTCTTTTACGGACCAAATAACGTTTTTTTTTTAATAAGCATTTTGAGATGTAGATTCAAAGTTTAGTGGAAAAAATATACAATGAATAATTTAATTTGACAAAATAAGAATATCTTACCAAATGCATGTAACACTCGGAGCCGCAAGGCTCTGAAAACGGTTTGAGATCCGGACCTTTCCGTTTCTGTAAATTCGGCCCAGGATGACAGACTTGTAGGCCTTCGAATAAAATTTCATATTATTATACAAGTTGGTAAAAAATAAAAAAATTTTAAGCACGGAACAAAATAATGACGAGCCCCCGTTGTGTCTCTGCGCTAGACAAAAAGTGAAGCTTCAAAAACGAGTAACCAAAAATAAAACACAAAAGAAAAATCTGCGAAATATCTACTAATTTTTGTTTTTGTTTTTTTTTTTTTTTTTTCACTGTTTTCTTAATGCAAATATTTGTCTTTACCTTGCGGAGAAGTCCCCCTGGCTGCTACGATAAATAAAGAATCATAAATTGTTGTAATTAATAAATATTCGACTAATTTTTTCAGCATCACAATTTTATCAAAAATTTCACATTTTTTGTTGTCGTAAAAAGTTAGATCGTCCAAATTGTTCGAAATTATTTCTATTATTAATTACTCGTCTTGATTTTCCGTTTACAGAATATTTTTTTTCGAAGTTTTATCGAAATGTTGAACTCTCATGACGCAAAATAAACTCACGATGTAGAAAACAGTCGTATTTGAAGCATCGTCGACAGAAAAGCGTGTGGAAAGAGTGCATCGTTTGTTCTCGAGGAACACTCTTTGCATTTACTCCATCAATGTTCGGTGTACACTCCGGAGGTAGAACATTTGGATCCGATCTTTCCGTCAGTTCAATAAATTTTTGACGCAATTCTTCGGGTCTACCTTTGTCTGGGAACATACACGAAATAGCCTAAAAAAATGAGGGAAGAACAAAAAATTATTTGGTGTTAAAAAATTTATTTTAAAAATTAAGTAGCAAGGAGTCAGATTTTCAATTTCGAATGTAGAGTGACGTATTATAGAAATGTGACAAAATCATCTTCGTCGACTGTTTCATAAATTTGCTGCTCCAAAAAATTCACCTCCAATTATTTCAACAACATTAATACAGAAATGCCGTAAAGTTATTATATTTAACAATTTTTACGTAATTTATTCAAAATTTTATATTTACCCCAAATATTTGCATCGACGGAAATCGAGAACTGTCCTTATCTTTAGGATCGTCTGATTTTTCGCTTTTCACTTCGGTCTTCAATTCCCCCTTCTCTTTTTCATCTTTCGAGGATTCTTTTTCCTTTGATGATTCTTTAACTTTTTTCGGTGCCTCCTTTTCTTTGTCATCTTTCTCATAAACCAACAATGCGTTTACCAAATCGACGAAAATCGAGTCGTCCATAAATCCTGATTCTCTGTCTCCATGAACCTATACAATTTTTTCAAATTTAGTTTTAATCCTGTACATTTTTTATTTTATACGATTGAATTGTGTACTTGAATTCTGAAGATTTTGACAACATTTGTTTTAGCGATTTTTGTAAATTTCCTTTTTTTGCTTACCCTTCCATCATAATTTTTTATCAACTCTTCGATAAAAGTTCCATCCTCGTCAAGGATCTCGTCACCCATATAAGGAATGTTATGGAGAACCGTTTCATCTTCGACCATAAAATTTTGTTGTATCGGAGCCCACGTGTACATCGTTGGTATTGGGGTTACTGCGTTTATTATTTTTACCGGACAACTTTGCACTTCGCCATCTGAACTTGTAGCTTCTGCTTTTTTCATACAAGAAACGTGTGACGGAATGTCCTGCATTGCCAGCCACATTGCTTTTCCCTCCGCCAATCGTTTTTGCTCCGCAACCAAAAATTCTGCCAATGCAATATTTTTTTATTCACGATTAGTAAATGTCCATTTTTTTCGGAGTCGTTTAATTTTCTGAGAAACTTTTTCTTCTGATTTTATTATGAAAATTTTCCACCTTTTCCAGCTAAAAATCTTCCGCAGCATTTTCACCAGATGAATGACCGAAAATAGCAAGAATTTCGTTTTCAGAAAAAATTTTCGGAGAATTTTTTTTTTTTCAGAAATATCGCAATATTGTGATTTTATAATTGCCTTTTTAATTTGAATGATGAATTACTCAAATCACACAGTTCATAGCTTAAGCAAATCATATCAGAAAGAAATTTCTCGAGAAAGTAAGGTTATAGTCTACGATTTAAAATCGACGTGGAGCAATCATTGACGTTGGGAATGTTTGTTTAATGAAAATTTAGAGAACAAATAACATCGACTTACCTGTCATAACTCTGCGATTCTGGTTCCAAGCGATTTTCACCTCATCCGCTCGTTTGTACCGTTTCAATTGTCGCAATCGCATGTACTCCGATTTGACGCGTTTCCGCCATTCGGCGGTTACCTTTGTTTTTGACATTGTCAAATAATAAACAATTTTACAGCCAATTATTCGATGTATCAATCGAAGAGATATAAGCACATGTTCAAAAAACTTCAAATTGTTATATATTACTCCGTTTACAAAAGCAAATAGAGGAGACGAGCGGCCAGCGAGCGTCAGACGCGGTCCGCCATCTTTGAAAAACTAAACTCGGAAGTCTCGGAACTCGGAACCGTGCTCGGAACGCGCGCTACGCTTCGTCTTTCGTCGATATATATATATATATATATATATTGCTATATTAATTTTTTGCTGGGTAATTTCAACTGAACGAAACGTCTAATAGGTCAAGAATTCTTCTTCTTTAACGTCATTAAATGAATATTACCATACAACTCTAAGTTTCAATTTTTTTTTTACTCAAATTACAATGAAACAATATTAATAAGCACTGAATAATTTACTCAACAAAATAAGTATTTATATTATTTTTTTGGAGTAGTAAAATTTTTAATTTCGTTCACTATATGACATACGTTTGAAAAAATAACCGCGTTGATAAACAATTGAATAAATTATTGATCCGTCTATAAGAACTGTTCAAATTTGTTCACGCAAAAAGGACGATAACAAAAATAAATATAATTCCACTATTTTTTTTCAAATACTTCGCGTTTTTATTATTTTTTTTACAATTTTTCTCGTTTTACAGTACAGTATACAGTATTACGTTGTTGTCTCTTGATATTGTTATTTTCCTCTTTTCTTCTCCCTCGGGTTTTTCAATATTCTAGAACATGAAGAATGAAATAGGTGGATGGTGAGGAGGGGGGGGGGGGGGGAAGAAAAACCAGGACATTAGTCCTTGTGACAAAAAAAATGCGGGACATTTTTCCTTTCTCTCCCTCTCGCGTTAATTACAATTATTTCACTTCAATTAAAATTAATTGAACGGTAGCGACGCATGTTTTTTCTTTTGTATTCAATATTGGTCACCCACATACGTTATTTACGTATTTCTGGTTACGAGTTTCGTTTCTTTACGTATTCTGTTTACTTCTTTTTCACATTCGATCAATAATTATCTCCTCTTTTTTTTTTTCAAGAAATCCAAAAAAAAAAAAGCATTTTAAGCCTCAAGCCAAACAAAACTTGTATTTCTCTCTCCTGCTTAAATTTTTTCCTCTCAATGATTCTCGAGCGTATGACTGACTATCGGTAATAATAATAATAATAATAATAATAATGATAATAGTAATAATAATAGTAATATAGGTAAAGTGGCGATAATTGATTAAAATCGCGCTCATTAAATTCGTACAATCGACACACCAATACGTAAACCACTGTAAAACTCGGGTGCCATTCCTTTTTATCTCAAAAAATAAAATAAAAATTTCTTGCTAAAATTTTAGTTTGTTTTTGAGTACAATAATAAAATAGCTCCCTGTTTTTCATCGATGACGATAGTTGGACCGTGTAAATTACAAGGTGGCCCCCCGTATATAGTTTCGAAAATATTTATATAAAAATAAATACTTTGATGAAACGAAAAAACAAATTCATACAATCGTAATGTTGCCTCGTCTCGATGATTCGTTTCTTTTTTTTTTTTTTTTTCTTATTTCTTTCCATTTTTCTTCTCTCGTTTCTTTTTCTTTTTTTTTTCATTACTGTTATGATAATGTTACGACAATAAATAAATCAAATAAATAAATAATTTGCTTCGTTTAGGCGTTTTTTGCTCATTTTTCAATCGTTTTTTTCGATCTTGGTTGCGTTTTTTTTTTTTTTTTTTTAAATTATTTTTCTTTCATTTATGACCTACTCCGATTCAATTCGATTTACAAAATACGGAGTGGCTCGTTCGCTCTCTTTCTCGCTCATTTTGTTCGTGACGCAACGGCCGCGATTCGTAAAAAAATAGGCATTTTTGAGGTTTTTCTTTTATCGAGCTTGTCGTTTCGATATGTTTCGATCTTCGCGATTCTTTGGATTGTTGGGCGGCTAATTCGTCTTTTTTTCTAGCGTAAAAAAGAAAAAAAAGTAGTTAAAAACTTCTTTTTTTTTTTTGTTGTCTAAATCGATTTTCGATCTTGCGTTCAATTGATTTCGATATGACAAAACACGACGATTATCGTCCGTAGAATATTTTTTCAATTATCAATTTCAACATTCTACATTTTATAAGATTTTCTTGTCTTAATTCGATCACTTAATTTTTTTGGCACAAAATTAGCCGGAGGCCGTTACGAATTTCTGCGCGTTTCGTAGATTAACACTTTTTTTAATCGTCGTTACTCTCCAAGAAAAATTATTAGTTCAGTTCGTTAAGTATTTTTGTTTAGTTTTGTCTTGCAATTGATATTTTGCCCCTTTTGTTTTTTATTAATTAGCGTTTACGTTGAGCGATACGTTCGTTGGGCCTGTGTGCGCAGAGAGAGTCGAAAAGGAAAAAAAAACCTTGGCAATTTTTGGAACGACGAAACCGAGAAAAAGTTGTGTTGGACTTTTTGTTTTTCGAGATATTGTATTTCGACATCTCGATTTTTTCTTTCTCTCGTTAATGTTGTGCGTGTGAAAAAAGCTCGGTGTCCTCAAATTTTCGACGTCGTCACCGATGTTTTTACCCTTCTTTTAAAATAGATTTTGTTGTTTCTCCTTAGAGATCGGATTCGCCGTAAAGGGCAGTCGAGAACGAACGATAATCAAGAGCACCAGGCTGTGCGTTTTGGCCCTTGTACGGTGGCATTCGTTGGATGCAATATTCGGCCTGATCGGGCGGCAATTCTCTCCTGAGCTCGTCCGCCAAGATATAAGGCTACACGAGAAAAAAAAATAGCAGTAATCAATAACTTATAAAATTTCGATGAATTTATAACGAAATTCAAGGAAAATGAATCAATGAAAAATGAAAAATTATTTCAAAATTTTTTTTTATACAAAATTTATATCAATTCTAAGACAATTTAAACATCCAAAATTAACGATTACTACAATTTAGCAGTTTTCAACAAATAAATGACTAAATTAAATGTGTAAACTGCCTTCAGATTTTTGTTTTAATTCATTTCATAAAAATGGTCTTTGTAATAAACAAACAAATCATAAATAAACAAATAAACTTTGTAATAAATAAACAAATGAAGTTGAATGAGAATTGTTACCTTGTCGCCGGCAAGGATGCGGAAACTGTCAATGACCTGTTCGGCGGTATCGGTGTCGGTAGATTCGCGGGTCATAAAATCAAGGAAGGCGTCAAAGTGTACATAGCCGGAACTATTAGGATCTACGATGGCGAGTATACGCTGGAAATCAATGTCACCCTGTCGATCTTTACCGATCGAGTAGCCCAACGAGACGAGGCACGATTTGAACTCATCCGGCGCTAATCTGCCAGTTAGATTCTTGTCGAAGTGGTTGAAACTGCTGCGGAACTCGTTCAATTGTTCTTGCGTTATTCCCTAAATACAAAAATTCATTCGTTCAATTCTTATCGTATCTTATAAAAAGGAGGAACCTTCAAGACTCTTTTTTACAAAAATCACAACTCTTACAAAGAGGAGGCTTAGTTTTTTAAGGAAGCAAAAAAAAAACAATGTCGAAGTATGTTTTTTAAATATTATCCCAAGGTGTCGTAGGGGATTGAAATATTTTTGTAAAATTTGATGGAATGTTTGTTGAAAAATGGCGTGAAAAATACATTTGCGCCGAAAATTTGATTTTAATTTAAAAAAAAAGGTAATTGACAAAAATGCATGATTGTTCTTCGAGATTTGGTAAAAAATAGCAAAATTGAGAATTCCTCCGAAAATCATATAAAGTTTTGAAGGGTTTTTTTAAAGGGCATATACCTTGGAGTCTCGGGTGAGGATTTGATTCTCAACCTCGTTGATGTTGCGATTGATCGAAGTCAACAATTGTTCCCAACCAACTCGCAGTGTCTCCATCGTGTATTGAGTGTAACGATTTTCGAAAATCATTCCCTCCTGGACGGCCTGGTGAATTTTTTCCAATTCCTCAAGATGAGCCTTGTATTGATAAACCGCCTGTTCGTATTCCTTCAATCGGTGCAATTGATCCTCGAGGGTTCCTTGTAATCCGAGGCCGATCGCAGTTACCGCGTCCAGTTGTCGCTCGATCCATGGCCCAACGGCGTTTGCTTTTTCAGCAAATTGTCGTCGCAGCAATTCATTATCTTAAAAACACGAGTTCAGGAAAAATATCGCCAACAGTTTACATAATTAAAAGAAAAAAAGAAGAAAAAAAAACCATAAATTAATTCGGAAACAATAATTAACGCGAGTGTCAACGTCGTGATCTCGCCTTTGTCAATTCAAAAGTTAACTGTCCGATTGAAAGAAAATATATATGATCAAGTAGATCAGGAAGAAAGGATACTCTGTTGTTTGCGAAGTTCAGCGGCGAGAGTTCCATCGCGTTGGGGCACTAATTGCCTGACGTCGCCCCATTTCTTCGTTAAATCCTACAAAAAGACAACGATTTATTGGTTTGTCATTATTATCGAAACTGATATCATTATCAATGTGAGTTTTCTACAAAGTTAATTGGAATTTTATCGAAATGAATGAACGTATTATGAATTAAACAGCATTGAAAGATTGCCAAAAAATTTTTAATCTAATTTATCATAATTCAACAACAATAATTCCGAATTGTCTTCAGAAAAGCAAAAAAAGAATGTATTATTCCTCTAAA
Organism: Campoletis raptor; assembly: GCA_948107755.1. NCBI lineage: Eukaryota > Metazoa > Arthropoda > Insecta > Hymenoptera > Ichneumonidae > Campoletis > Campoletis raptor. The sequence continues at coordinate 5,395,306 of OX403630.1, read as the reverse complement.
AGGAATGAAAACTGTAATAAAAAGGCTTATTATTTAAAGAAACAGTGTGGACAACAGTTTCAAGGCTTACATACACCTGGAGATCCGTAAAAATCAATCGTACATAAATTTGTTTTGTTTGATTGAACGGTTCTCAAAACCTCGAGCGTTTTGGGGAGAACTATTGTACAAAAGCCATAAAAACGATCTCCAGGTGTATGTAAGGGCTTTTATACTAAAAAAATAATGGCCAAAATAATTTACGAGAGCAGTGAGAGTAGTGTAGGGATTCTCGAGTCCTCCGGGGATCTGGAATTGCTTGACGATGGACTCGACTTCGCGAACGAGACCAACGATCGAGTTGTACTCTTTATCGGCCTCGCCGAGGGTCGCCTTGAACGCAGCATGGGCGTCCATAAGACCCTGTATTTCCTCCATCGTATGGACGATGAACATGTCGACTAGATCCTCCCGTGTGCCATCCAGCCAATTGTTGAATGGCTGTAAAAGAAAAACCAGAATAATTTGAGCAAATTCGAACTGAGAGTGAAAAGAGCGATTGTCATCAAAATTTTGTCGATAATACGAAACAATAATTTTTCAAATCAAATTTTCTTATTAAAAGATACGAAATCATTCAGGGCAATCACTGTTTGTTTAAAAATTTCACTCACAGCAGCACGCTTAGCGAACTCGAGGTGAAGCACATCGATCTTCTCCAGTATGCGCTCGGCCTCGTCGAGGGCTTGACGTCTGCGTTGGGTCAGAGTTCCCAAACGATCCCATTGATCGCAGATACGTTGGCACCGAGCATTAACCGATGCACTGTCGTGGTACTCCAGTGTGCTGAGGAGTAAATTCAAAAAAACGGTGTTAAAAACATCGTTTGACTAAATTAATACACAAAAGTACATAAAATATACAAATAATCGAAAGTACAGACAACGAATATTGGTAAATTTTGTTAAAATTGTCGAAATAATGTGAGACCATAATAAATAAAATTGCGAAATATATACAATGTAAAAAAAAGAGAGAAACGAAAAATTGAAGAAAAAAAAAATTGAAAGTAAAACACGTACTTAAGTTCTTGAGCAATAGCGGCAATTTGTTCGACGCGATCCTGATGAGCGGCAAGATCGGACTCAAAAGCCTCGTGTTTTTTCTTGAGGGCTTTGAGCTCGTTGAGCTTGCACTGACGGAAATGCTGGGAAGTGAGCATTTCTTCCTTTCCGGCAGTCCAATCCTCGTGAGCGTCGGCCTTGTGCTTGAATTTCTGAGCCAAATGCTCCAGACGTTCGAGTCGCATCATTTCGGAGAGTAACCACTCTTCGAATGATTTTTCACCCAGTTCGAGACCTTTTTGTTCAAAGCGAAAAACACCAAAGAGCAAAATCAATAAAAATAGTGATTTTGGAGAAAAAAATACAACGAACATTTCTCTGAGCACAAATATCTTTTAGAATTTTTTCTTTAATTTTACAAAAATGCAATATTTTATATGTTGGATAATCAATAACTTAAACAATCGTCACAACAAATTTGTTACAATAAAAGATAGAAGACTAAATAAATATAATAATAATAAAAAATTTAAAAAACGTACCCTTCCAAGCTTTGTTAATGTCGGACACCATTTTGCCTTCGGTGGGCATGTAAGCAGGTCGATTGCTGAGCCTGAGTTTAGTTTGCAACGTATTAAAATTCGTCTCAAGTTTTGCTTTCTGTTCGACACGTGGTGGCTTGTGCTTGCGACGATAAGTTCTGTATTCCTCAAGTTTTTTTTGACAACCAGCGAGTGAATTGTCAGTTTGACGACTCGCGAGCCACGGCATTGTGCGTCTAATCCATTCGAGGAGATCGGAGGCCAAACGTTCGTATTCTTCCATCAGCCTCTCATTTTCCTGATTCACCTTCAGAACCTTGCAGATTCTGTTAGCAGCGGTTTCGGCCTGTTTAGATCGAAAATCAGTTTATAATTGACGAAAAAAAAAAAACAAACATATTTTTTTGAATAGAACATTTTTGATTTATTCGAATAGGAAACACAAATATTTGAGAGGTTATATTAATTTTTTTTTAATTAGTAAAGAAAATCAATTTTTTATTCAAATAATTGCCTCGTATAAAACAATTAATATTGTATTTTTATCAATCGATCGCAGCTCCTCAAATTATTGTCTGAACGTTTTAAACATAAATAATAATATTAACTTTTTTAAATTTCTATATCTTTTTATTTGCTTAAGCACAGGAATGTCGACTGCAGTAGATTTTTATTGTCAACGACATTTTTTTTTCTCGAGATCAACAAGGCAATTATGATTTTGTTAATTTGTATTAATGACAAACCTTTTGGGCACCACTGAAACAATGGTAGTACGAGGAGACGTAAGTCATCACGGCCCTCTCGTCCGGCATAGCAGTATTTCTCATGTCTAAAAAAACAAATACGCACGCACTGTCGAAAACTCAATCCATGCTTTGTTAGGAGGGAAAATTAGAACGAAAAAGTTAGATGAATAAAATAATATTTTCAACTCGATGTTAAATTTGTGTTTGTCAAAATATTATTTTTTCTATCGTTCCAATTTCAATATTTTCTTTTAATGTTTTTCCCTCGAAGAAAATACTTTTTTTATTCATCAAATTTTTCGGCTGTACACAAATAAAAATAGAGTTAAATTATTAACATTAGGTTTCCTCATTTCACTGTAATTCCGGGGCGATTTGAGAAAGGTTGCGGTTAATTTCAAGCTCAGGTTCAATCGTCTTATCCATTTTTACATGGTCGATTTTTCATCCAAGCACAAAACACAAAAAAAGAAGGGAAAATCATTTTTTTTAAATTGTAAAGTAGTTTAAAAAAATTATGCAAACGCAAAAACGAGAAAAAAACGCGACTTTTTTTTGCGCTGACCTGCTGGGCACCCTGGAAAGCGTGGTAGTAGCAGGACACATAGGTCATGATCGCTCTTTCGTCCGGCTTGGGAGTGTTGATCAAATCTATATCGAATCGAGATTTTTTTTGTGTGTGTTTTTTTTTTTCAATAATTTACGTTAATTAAAATTCTGACAATATAACAAGTGGGAAACTGCTCGAGAATGGAATATTGACGAATCAATTTTTTTGGAAAATCACGTAAAATAGATTGAAATAACTATAACAAAAATAATAAGAATGATATTCACAAAACTCGGGAACTTGGAGGTATTTTTTCTTCTTTACCAGAAAGTTACTAGGACATTTTCATAGATTTTTTTTTCCACTGAACACGGACTCGGTCACAAAAATCGAATATCAAGCCAGATTTTCAATAAATCACGGTCAGAGTATTTGAAAAAACGTGTTTTGGTCATTTTTGAAAATTCGTAGATATGCTGTAAACGACTGATATTTGGGGAAAAAGAAAAAGTCCAACGGGGGAGCTATTTTGAAAAACGAAAAGAGTGATTCTCGCTGATGGCTCGAAATACAATCCATGGAAAAGAAAATTTTGACAGGATTTTTTTCCAACAGAGTGAAAAAATAACACTTTCGTCTTCTTTAATCAGAAACGGAAGTGTAACTTTTTTTTTAAATGCCATTTGACGGAGTTTCATTATTTTTTTTTCAAAAAATTGGCGTGACCAATGGAAAAAAAAGGAGGATGAAAAAGATGAATGTTCTCACCGTCGGGATCCAACATGCGAGGAATATCGAGATACTTTTCAGCGACATCGAATGCCGTGTTGAGATTCTCCAGAGGATTGTCCTTGCTGAGCTTGTTGTAATCGATGAGATCGGGACGATGACGATGAATAAGGGCGCAAAACGCGAGACCATCCTTGAACGAAAGATGGAAATTTTGTACGTTTACGTTCTTGTACGGTGCGGTTTTTCTTTGACACCACAAAAGGAGACCCTCTTTCGCGGTCATTTCCTCCACCGAAATGTCCTGAATGGCGAAACGTAGAATTATCGTCCATATCATTCCGAGAGTCATCTTCAAATTTCCATCCACGATTTCTGTACGAATATGAAAAAAAAAATTAAGTAAAGGAAAAAAGAACTCAAAAAAACTTTATTGAGCGAATGGTTTTGTCGTCAGTTGCATTTTTATTTATCATTTATTAAATATATTTCTTTCTTTTTTTTTACCGACTTATTATAATTTATGTTTCAATTTTGTCAATCATTGTAATTTGTTTCATTAAGTTTTTTTGTTGTTGCGTTGCTTATGGCGTCGGACAATTAATTCGTTTTTTTTTCTTTTAATTTTCCAAAATGTGTTTTCTCGTTGTTATTTAATTATGAATTTTACTTATTTTTTGGTATCTACTGCGATTGCAAAATCATACGAACCTTCGGCACCAATGGAGACGAGTTTGACGCCCTTGCTCGCGATATAATCGAGGGCTTTGTTTACATTGGCAATCTTGTGGAAACGCATTTTGCCACGATCCGGTCTCGGCAGAGTCTCGCCGGATATGACCTCAAGTAAGAGCATCAGTTTCAGCCCATTCCGAAAATCGTCCTCGATCGAATCGATCGCTGTTCCAGCTTTTCGAAGATGCGAATTGCACCAAGCTGTGAAAGTCTGAAAAATTCAAATCGAAATTAAGAAATACCCAATAATCGTTCGAAGGTTTTTTTCACTGGAAAATGCTAATAAAAAAAAAATGGACTCTCAAATATCTCTATTTTCATATTTATACGTTTTTATACCTATGTGCTTTTTTTTTTTTTTTATTGAACCGGTATTATTAATCAAAATTCGATCAAGTGATTAAATGATTTGAGTTACTACAAAAGGAATCTTCCGTTATTTTTCTTTTATTGAATAATTCATACATTTTTTTTTTTTTTAATAATGTTTACTATTTGTAATTCTGTACTACTTTTTAACATGACATTATTGTTATATTTATTTCAACGCTATGTAAAACTTGAATAAAATGAGAAACGAATGAACATAATTTGATGGCACAAAATTTGCTGATCCAACAAACGAAAGTTGACGCGGTATTTACGCTCTACTTCCTGTCAGATTTAGAAATATTTTCATTTATATATACACGCTAAAAATTCACTGAAAAAATCCTTTCTCGAATATACAATGTTCAATAAATTTTTACATTAGTTATTGAAACATAACTTTCTATGAATAAAAATATATGTGTATATTTACTTTTCTGTTATTGAAGCAGTTCGTTTTTTCATTTGCGTATTAATTTTTCTTTATTTATCGATTTAATGAAAAATAAGATATAGAAAAATGTTTCCTTCCTATTACGTTTCGTATGTGAAAAAAAAATCAGCGATAATAATAGATTTTTGTCAATTGAAAATTCGAAAAGAATGCCGTTTATTTTAAGTTAATATTTTTTTTCCTCGTAAATGATAATAATTCAGAGAAAACGTATTTTCAACAATTTTTCGTATTTTAAATTGGTCAGATATGTAAGAATGGGATAAATATCGTGGAATCGAGTTTTTGAGATACGATCCGAGTTTCTGGGGGTATATTTTCGTAACGACCCCGATCCCATCTTCTTGCTATATATATCTAGTGTCCTGATTCTCTCTCTCGTATAGTCTCGGGGTCTCTTCTACCAAATGGCTTTATATCTTCTCGCCTTCTTATTCATCTTCGTAACTATTCGCTCTTAATCATTCCGATGTACAACGCGCAGTTTTCATTTTATTTATTTATTCATAGGCAATTCTCGAATTAAATATATTTGCATATATAATAAATTATTAATTTTTCATCATTTTTTTTTCTTTCAATTTGACCACATTCATGCTACTTCTAACTTGAAGTTTAAAATCTAGTTTCGATAATCTTTGAAAAATGCATAATATTTTTATCCGCGTTTATAATTGTGAAATTTACGTAATTATTAATTAGATTGAAGTTTGAAGTATCAATCGATTTACAAACCGTTTCGTAAACCAATGTTCGATATATTTTTCATATTCAACCGCGCGGTGTAATGTTTAAAAATAAAAAAATACAGAAATCAAAATCGTAATATTTGATTTTAAGATTGAAGAAAAAAATCAATGACCGAAATTATTGCGAAAACTTGCAGCTTTGGGAGTTCAAGGTCATGGTTTCTCGTAGTTTTATTAGAATACAAGTTTTTTCGAAATAAAAAAAATCAGTTTAGAAAAATGAAAGCGAAACATGAAGCGAGCCTTGCCAAGAGCGTTTTTAACAAATTTACATTAATTTCGGCACAAATTTGACTGCAATTGCAAATAGGAAATAAAAAGTAAATGTTTGTAAGGAATTGAAAAATCATTATTCCAAATAAACGGACCACAAAATGAGGTTTTTATCTTGAAAATTTTTAAAATCGAAAGAGAAGAACAAAAATGTTTAACTTGACGTACGGAAGTACGAGTTTGAAATTCATTTGGAACGGCGATGATGGAACAGTGGGGGAGGAATACGAGGGAGAGAGGATTTTAGCAGTGGCTAAAAATGTTGAATTTTTTTCAGCTTTTTGAATTTTTATTTTTTTTTCTTTTCTTTTCAAGCTACGCAATCCCGTGAGGAAGGGAAGAGGGGCGAGAGTAGCGAAGGGGAATATTGCCTGAAACTTAATACGGGCAGCGTAAAAGCGAAGCGGGCCAAAATTGGACATGAGCCACCCTAACCTCAACTCAGCGTGGTCGCGGACTCGGTCTCTAAATTCTATTTGTAAAACATCGAGTCCTCCCGCGCCCCAAACTCCGTCGATGCTGAGCCTACGAAAACTTTCGAGTTTCAAAAACGTTAATTCCCCTTTTTTCCTCGACTTCCGTTCGCCTTGAGTGAGGCATAAATTGACGAATTTGTTAATTTCCCACATAATTTTTAATTGATATTTTCCACTTCGTACGAACTTTCGTAATAAATTTGTGAAACTTTTTTCTTTCAAACATCAACATTTTTAAACTTGCATTTTTTTTATTCAATTCAAGAATTAATTGTTAGCAATCAATGAAAAAAAAAGCTTGAATTGGTTTATTTTTTCTGTCTATTCGAAAATTCCAATGACACAGTGAAAATATACAAGTTTAACGTGTTTCCGATTGAATATTCAAGGTCAAATGTTGTCAAAACAAATCCCGTTCAGTTTATGTTATAAATAAAAAATAAAATTCTTTTTCGTTGGTCATCATACAACATTGAAATTATATTAAGAGCATTTTTAAAAGAATAAACAAATTCAAAGATTCAAAAATATTTCTTCATGCGATACACAAATAAATCATTTCGTTATTTATATTATTATAATGATTATTTTGAGACGTGATAAAATACTCGACATTGGTACTTTTATTTCATGTGTTTTTATTTATATATGCCTGTACAACGAGGAGACTCGTTGGCCTAAATACCAAGATTCCATTCGAGACAAGATTTTTCCAAATCTGTAAGAAACTCCCGTTTCTCCAGCGACCATTCATTTTACGAGAGTTCTATAGCGCCTTTCCTACTTTGCATAACGTTAGTGTTTTATTTTATTATCGAGTTGGTCCTTTCCTCGTAATACAGTTGCGATCAAAGGGTGTGAAAGGAAGAGGGGCGGGGGGGGGGGGGGGGAGGAGATTGGGAAAGATCTAACTGTGCATTTTTGATACGACGTAGAGATCTTTTGAAACCGTTCCAAACTTCTGTGGAACACTTTTGTCCGAGAGATGAACTTGATTTATCGATGAAAAATGTTTTAATACATGACGACCATGTAAGCATCGTCATTAAAATGGTAAAAATAAATACAAAATTGTAGTAATTATTTTTAAATCATGCCCAGAAAAGTTCGATTATCAAAATTTCAATATCGTTTAATGTTTTCATATTAAAAATAAGGAAACATTAACAAGATTTTTTTTAAATGATTTTTTTTTTTTATTTATGTTAAAAAACAATGCGGGAAATGTTGGTTTTAATCGAGAATCGAAAACACAATGCTGTTTTGTAAGAAATTTATGAAAAAATTGAAAAAGTTTGAAAGCAATTCATTAATTGTAAATATTAAAGAAATATTTTTCGTTGTATTCGAATGACGCGCAAACATCAAGATCGTAACAAAATTTTTTCAAGTACAATGTAATTGTCAAAAATGTTTTTTTGAAAAGGAAGTCGAGGTAAAATATGAGTTGAAAAAAATATATATATATATATAAACTATGTGGAAACTTGCTGTCGACAACGTCAGAACAAATTGTGTAAAAGCATATCCGGACAAATATTCGATTATCAGGGCACTGAGGGTAAACACGTTTGTATGCTTGAAACGAGCCAACGACAGCGTCACCTGCTCTCTCGTTTCCTTTTGCAAAATAAAATAGAAAAGAACCAGAGAGTTTCTAACACCTGCCGCCTTATTCACTTATAAAACGATTTTCACGCGAAAGCCCCGATGATATAATTTCGTAATTTGCCAATATTTAATACGTCATCATCTATATTAAGCACAAAACGTTAGCTCGGTACTTTCATTCACTAAATTCCCAACTCAAACTACGTTTATTACGTAAGACTATATACTTTTTGGCAGCAAAATTCATTACTCCTGTCATATTCATAAATTCCACAAAAAAAAAAAAAAAATTTCGTTTTGTTTTGTTTACGTTTATTTCGGTTGAATTTATTTTTATTCCAGGCAGTTTTTGCATGTCCCATTATTGTTTTTCGATCTCGTTCTCAATTTCTCCGAATTCAAAGTTTTTTTCGTTTTTTTTTAACCACCGCGGACAGTAAATTACGTTAAAAAATAAATAAAAAAATAAAAAACAATTGAGATGTCAATTTTGACAGATAGGAACGATCGTGTTATAAAAATAAAGTAAAATATCGCACACGTACAAAAAAATAATTCATCTGTTCTCACTCAGAGACGAACTAACAATTTTCTACGAATCAACGATTGTTGATTGGAAGGATTTTTAATGGAATATCCAATAGGATATTTGGGACACTTTGTAGGCCATATTTTATGGGACGGACACTGTCCCATAAAAGAGTGTAAAGCACTGCCCCATATAACACATGACGTTGAAGTTTGCATCGATGGAACGCAACGAAATATTTATTTATCTATTTACAGTTGTTGAAACTTCCTAATTGTCTGAATTTTTTTTTGTAAATTTAGCTTTTAGCTCGCGATAAACTATCGTTTTATTATCGTAGCCAAACATTGCATATAAATTTTACATTTTCTTCAAGAAAAAAAAACATTTCGATGCATTCCATCGATGTAAACTTCAAAATCATTATAACACACAGTTTGGGCTCATTCTACTCTTTTTTTTTAATGTAAATATTTTATGTTTTATTATATAAAAACAAGAATTTTATAATTGTAAAAACGTGTTATTTGTCACTAAACTACGTTGGTAAGAAACAGAATTCCGAAAAAATCATCAAATTTTTCGTTCTATACACGAATAAAGAGAGACGACAGTGTTATCACAACACTTTTGCATAACTATGTCAAACAAAACGACGATAAAAACTAGTGTCATATTTCTCAAATGTAGTCTCCTCCACAGTATTTTTTCATGATGAAGACAAGAAAATTTCTAAGCAATAAATATATGACAGAGTGTTATTTTAACTGTACGTTCTACTAAAAGATTCGAGAATTGTAAAACTGAGATTTTAAGACTTCACCTCGTAATTATGAAATAAACGAGTCCCGATGAGCCCGATTTTTTTCGCCTATAAAAGGCCAACAATTTTTTTATTGTTCGGATATTTCAAGTGAATCCATGTCTCATATATACGTGAAAATAATGTGAATCGACAAATTGAGGCAAAAATCAATTTTTTCACCACTTTTTGCGTATATTTTTTTCAACAAATTGAAATAAAAAAATTTCGACAAATATTTTAAACAAAAATACAATTTATTTGTAAACATTCGAGTCAAAAAACAGTAATAAACATTAATAATAATTTGTTGAATTTGCTAAAAATTTGCTCGACTTAGTTCCTCTAAAATATGTGACACAAACATTTTTGTAAATATATTTTAAACGAAAATGAATAAAAAAAAGAGCGTTCTTTAAACAAAAAAAGAGCATTATTTTAAACAAAAATACAATTTATTTGTAAATATTCAAGTCAAAAAACAGTAATAAACATTAATAATAATTTGTTGAATTTGCTAAAAATTTGCTCGACTTAGTTCCGCTAAAATATGTGACACAAAAATTTTTGTAAATATATTTTAAACGAAAATGAATAAAAAAAAGAGCGTTCTATGTTGTAATGTGTGGCGGTGGAAGGTTTAGTTAACGAAAAGCACGTAAAATTTCGCGTCACTGATATTTTGGTGGGACCTTAATTTTAGAATAAAAAAAAAAGGGGCAGAAAGTAGGCGCGTGTGTTGCTTAGAATGTTATTTTCATTTTTCAAACCTCTGGAGATCGGTTACAGCGAATATAAGTAATTTGCACAATATGGAGGTTTGAAAAAAATGGTGGTTGAGAGAGAAAAAATTTTTAAGTGTCGACAGAATGCTCGAAACAACGGGGTCGACCTTGTTCGACCTCGACGCCAATAACGGCGATCGCGAGTCAAGGTCAAATTTTGCACTCCGGAGCTTAGTTAAAAATTTTCTCGGAGAACGCATGACCTTGAGAATGGTAAACAGTTTGGTGCTGGTAGGAATGTCACCACGAGCGGTAAATGACATTGAAAATAATATTTTGGCCGATAAGACGAAACTTTAAAATACACTTTGGTAATCGAAAATAAAAAAAATAAAAATAAAAAAAAATATCTACGAATTTTCATGCGGTGCAAGATTAGCTGCAAACAGAATTACGACATTGTGACAGTCTGGTTGGAGAATACGAAAGAGAAAGAAAATAAAAAATGCATTCTTGTTGGCAGCCAAGTTGGTGGCGTAAATTTCGTAATATTTGGCACTCATCCACTATATCCTTAAGGTCATACGAGTGTTATCCCAGTAATAAGATCTTTAACGGACCTCACGAATGGATGGAGAAAATCTTGGACTTAACGAGAGGCTTGACAAGACGCTTGTGAATTAACCTGTAAATGGCACCGTTATCATGGCTTAACTATCGGGGTTTTTGGTATAGATGCGTAAATATATAACGTGCGGTTAAACGACGAGTGGGTCACCCGATTCCAATCGGAGATTTGGCTCGGGGCCTAAGCATCCTCGCAAAGGTTAACGATCCTCGACGTCATCGAATATCCGTAAATATACATATATATAGCAAGCACGACGACTAACTCGAGTGAAATTGTGTTCACGTACTCAACATCGAAGGATTTTCAATAAATTTCGTCAACCAAGAATTCTACATATTTTTTAATTAGGAAGTTCGAGGCATTTTTGAGACGAGAATTTTTCTCCACTTTTTCCCAACGTAATAAAAGTACAAAACAATGTCACTTTGTGAAATTGAGTTTTCGTTTTGCCCCTGAATTTAAATACGAAGATCACCATGTGCGAGAAAGCCCAAAATAATTAATTATAATATAAAAACTAACGAGACACCACTATGCGTTAAGTTTTGGAATTAAAAATATCGTGTAATTGCATTTTAACTTTCCCGATGCCGTTTGTCCCAAGGTTACGGCCAAAAAATAACATGATGTTGAAGTTTGCATCGTTGGAGTGCAACGAAAATCCTTAATAGTTCATAACAAAACCGAAAATTGACATTCAGCGTTTGTCTACGATAATTGAACGACATTTTTCTGCGATTTGAAAACTAAATCTACAAGAAAAATTAATACGATTCTAAAAAATTCAAAAGAAAAAGAAAAAAGATTTAAAAAAAATATTGAGTTTCAACGATTGAGACTTCAGTATGATAAAATAATGGGGTTCTGTAGTTAAAGAAATAAATTTTTGTTTATCATTGATCGAGGCGTTGAAAATAATTTTTCGTTTCAACCATGACCTTGAGACAATGGACCTGGATCGTTAAGGTCGAAGAAATAAAATAAGCCGAGGAGAACAACTCTGGTCTTGAAAATAAATGAAGAACGACTACGTCCATTAGAACAATCGGTTTTGGTTACTGATGTGTCATGAAAACTTTCGTCTATAGAGAAACGTTAAAATCTGACGAAGAAAACTGGGTCTTATTAGAGATGATGGATTGAGAAACGACTTCCTGTAAACAGCGGCACATCGAAGGTCCTCGACCTCCGCACGGATGCCCCAAACTATTTTTACGTGTCTGATGTACATCGGTCTGTATCGTTCACTTATTTATAAATCGATCTACGAACGTATCGTACAAATGATCTCTAGGAAGGTACGTGCGTTCGTGTATGTAGCAAATAACTAAACAGTTGGCTTGCCGATACAATAATACAAAACATTTGGCATGCTTGGACGATTATTCATTTAGTTCGTTTCGGTCTGATCCATCTGATGCTCGTCGCCGAGAGATAAAACAACCAGAAGCAATGATTTATACCAGTTTGGGGAACAGCAAAGGCTTAGAAGAAGAAAACTTAATGCTGGCGCGCCAAAAATTATCGCGTTACGTAAGTCTTTTGTCAACGATGACATATATGTTTTTTTTTTTTTTTTTTTTTTCTCATTTTTTTAATGAAATAAAAGGAGATCTTTCATAAACAAACAGAGACGAAACTAAAGATGATACAGAAATACTTTTCGGTAACACTGATTCACTGGTGATTTTTTAATCCAGTTATTCATATATCAAAATTACAAACTTAACGATAATTCTCACTGATAAAACCAAACAAAGCGTAAAGAAATGCTGACAAAAAATCTAGGGAAGATAATTCTCACTGATAAAACCAAACGAAGCGTAGAAAAATTCTGACAAAAAATCTAGGGAAACACGAAGAATTTCGGAAAAATAAGAAAAACGTCCAAACGATTAAAAGCTAATGAAAATTATATTCAGTGGTAAATGTACACACAGATAAGCTTTTCGTTGCTTTTCGTTGTTAGATTATTCATAATAGAAACCGTAAAAAAACCAAAAATTGGAATTTCACCTTGTAGATCGAGCATATTTGACATTGTTACGAGTAACAACTGATCTTATTCCCTAGTTTCCCATTTTTCATGCTAATCATTATTCACCACGATCGTGGCACACGAAGAAACGAACAAGGTGAGATGATTTTAAAATTTAACCTCGTTCTTGATCACGAAGAACCGTTCGATTTCCATGCAAACACTAAAAAAATGGACTATTTTCGTTGTCACCCTTGTGTTCATAAATGATAGAACGGTTTTCGCAAAAAGCCTATATATTTACGTTTTTCTGGCTTCTGAAGGTCAAATTATGGTCTTAAACGTAGTTAATTGGTCAAACGTTCGTTTAAAATAAGATTCAGTCATTTTTTAGTGACTTTCGGAAACATTTGATTTTAAGAAATATTTCAAATCAGCTGATCGCGTTCCAACGCCTGACTCTCGGTTCGCCTGTCCATGGGGACAATCGGGAGTTTAAAAAAACATTCGAGGAACATTCAGAAACCACCCAGAACGATCTTTTCTGGCCGCTGGGAGAAAATTTTACGACCAACAGGTGCTAAGGCGATTTTTGGACGTCTTGTGATTTCTTATTAATGCCGAAGATTGTGGTGACAAATTTTTTCATAGAGGACCATCCCAAGTTGAAAGAACGATGACATTTGTACGCTTTGACGCAATAAAGTGATGCATTAAACAGTACATTACTCACACACCTTCCTTCCGGAGGCGTAATCCGAGAAATATGTATTCGGAGATGCGGCAAACCGCGAGAAAATGAGTCATCTCTTGGATGAGAGCAGGGCGATTATTTTCGTCATAAAGTAAGCCAAAAATAACGCGTTTCAACAGAAGGGCTGCTACAAAACTCAATATTTTTTGCTCGGGCTCTCACTCTCTGCCTCTTTCTCTCTCTCGCTCTAACTGCATTTAAAGAAGCCTTGAGCCAGCTGGGTGAGCTGCCAAAATTTTGGCAAAACGTCACTTGTGCTCGATCAGACAACGATTGTGGGACTTTTAGGAACGACGGGATCAACAAACATAACGTCGAAGAGTAGGCCAATCGTCGTGGAAGGCTTAATTCTTCAAATATTCAGCTTTATAAGTTTTTAAGCCGAATTAAAAGTTTGTAAAGAAAGCTTGAAACTTTGAAGCGGCATTTTTGTCAAAAGAAACGCACTTTTTTATCGAGCAACCTTTTCGTGAATTCTTTCATTGCCCGTGGCGCGATTTTGTGTCAAGGAACTTCTACCCAATCCTAACAGAATGCGATTCCAACGAAATTTTATGGTCGCAAGTAAATCTTCGGTTGGAAAGTAAAATCTGACAATACGGTAGAGTTTTAATTCCTGTTTCCAGAAACAATAGTAATCTCATGAAATGTTTTTGAAGATTTCAGAAGAGTTTTCTGAATTTTATGAACCTATAGATTCCAAGAGTCCAATAGGTCAAATCGACGTTTTTTAAGCTTCACAGAGTCCTGTTGATTACAAAAAGAAAAAAAAATGCTTTTGGTTGGAAATGACGTTTCCATCAACAAACTATTTGTCGTTGTACCTTTTTTTCTCTAAGAATCTCATAGTATTATAATTTGGGTCTTTGGGACGCAACGAAAAACACCGCAACATCAAATTCTTCTCGTCGATTAAGTTTTTTGGTGAAAAAAGAAAACGTAACAATAGTATTAAAATTGGGGGTTTACTAATGGAAAAAAATGAAATTTCGTATGATCGCAACGATGAAAATTTGAACAACGTCAAAAGATTGTTCTCAGAAAGATCTGTCAATGTTAGAAACCTAATTTCATCTCGATTCTCGATCCAAATGATCGATCGAGGCTGCGATCTTTTTTCATCGTGCGTTCAAGCATCTCGGCACACAACCTCGATCCTCCTCCTCCTCCTCCTCCTCCATCTCCCTATATCCGTAACTCTCTTGTATTCATGTACGACCCGTGAAGTCGAACACGGTCCCAGGCCCCGGGTAAAATATAACTACGTATCTATCTATCCAACTACCTAACTGTTGAACCAACTTGGCTCGACCTTTGCCGCGAGCTCGAGACTACAAAGAGTGAGAGAGAGAGGGAGAGATAAAAAAAAAAAAAAAAAAAACAGACGGAGAAACTTTGCATGATGCTGTGTATTTTCCCGGTGCCTGAACCCGAGGGCGAGAAAACGAGAGCGGCGCGCATTCTCCGCCACAACGCATTGCTCTCTAATCGAGAAACACTTATCCTTCGTCTCAGCATTCACTTCAATTTTTCTATTATATAATATAAAATATAGAAAAATGCCAGCGCGAGCGGTGCAACACTCTTACATACTCGAATATCCCGGTTTTTATGACGTCACAGCATTTTTAAATCGTCGCTCTTACGGGCGAACCGTTTGAGCAAAAAATCTGAATATTGGTGACCGATTTTTTTGTTTATTTCTTTTTTTTTTCGATCTTTCTCATTCTATTGGTCTTTGTTGCAAGTTTTTATGACGTCACAGCATTTTTAAATCGGCGCTCTTACGGGCAAACCGTTTGAGCAAAAAATCTGAACATTGGTGTCCGATTTTTTTGCAATAATTAAACACTTATTTAATTTTGAGGCCACTTGTCAATCCAATGGTCGGTTATAACGAATGAAATAATCAACATGAATAAGAGCAAAACATGGGCATATTTAAAAATGGAATAAATCAAAAGAATTTCTATCCAATTTCCTTACATTTCGAAACTGTCAACATACGACTTTTTTCAACAGATCTACGGTAGTGTTTTTGTATACAGAAACATTCCGAACCATGTTTCCGACACTCGTCAAACCATATTTTCTCGTAATAAAGCGATTCGCAGTGGGGGTTAAATTTTTTATGACATTTTGACTAATTGTGGAGTCTAGGAGTCGTTTGATGGCTTGAAAAATCAACTGGAAGCTAATTAACGAGGTTCACGCGCCATAATGATAATAATATTTACAAAGTAACGAAAAAATCATCAGATACAATTTTTACCAAGATAATTTTTTGAAATTTTGCGATAATTTTCTTGAGCATCGTATTATAATGTGTCAAAAATTGGAGAAGGTTTCACCGTTTAATTATCGAGATATTCAGTGTTTAAAATCGCAACTTTAACACGAGGTCTTGTGGGAGGTTACGAAAAAAGACGATTTTTCACAACAAATAACTCGATTTCTAGACGGTTAAACTTTCACAAATTTTACCCACAGTTGAGTATTATTGGCAAGAAGGTTCATACGAATTTTAAACAATTAAACTTGGAATTCGTCTAACGCATGCTTAACGCGTGAACCTCCTTAAGGTGGTTGGCTACATACGACAATATGATAAGAATTTAATAAAATTTGGTGATAAGATGATAACACTGGAATTTGCAACGTTGGGGTCCAACGAATAATACTATTTTTACTCATTATTTGTTCAATTTAAAAAACCATGACAAATTTTTCACTGATTTTGTATTTGGATCTTCAGAAAATATTGTTCCATTGTCCTTACCGAATATTGAATGAGAATCATGAGCTGTGCTCAAGAAAATACAGAATTTCGTTGCATTCCAACGATGCAAACTTCAACATCGTCATTCTTTAGCATCAAATACTACGATGACACAAATTTTTTCAAATTTTTCGTCTGCATAGTTGTCAAATAATTGGAGTTTACAATATGCTAAAAATATACCTATATATATATCTGAATCCTATGCTTATGCATGTAAAATCTATTGTTTAATTACTCGAAAACTATGTAGAAGGAAAATCTTTAAAAAATTGTATATTCATATTTAATACCAAAGAATATACTCGCCAAATTTCATTAAATTCTTATCATTTCGAATTTTCCTATGGCTTTTAACACGGCAACATTGTTGTGTGTAGCCAACCTCTTTAAGGTGATCTATTAGTTGCACGAGTGCAAGAGAGATAGCTGCAAAACAGATACACATTTTTCTAAGGCATCCTTGATATTTAGAGAAAAATAAAAGTTACACATTGTTCTCTGACGAAAAGGGAACAACGTGTAACTCTTCTTTTCTTTGAAAAATCAAACCTCGCTGAGAAAAACGTGCAGTAGGATTTTTACCGACCGCGAGACTGATAGATTACCTTAAGCGACGCTCGTTATATTGATGGAATGTATTCTATGAATAATTGAGTGAAAACTCAAATATTCAGCTAAATTTCATTAAGTTTATAGACTTTAATGAAATTCAATAAAATAAGTTGATTATTACGAAACCTAAGCATGTCCCAATGATAAATATACATTGTTTTGGAGGAACGCCATTAAAAACCTATTTTCAAACAACATATATAACTTCATGTTCATCATTTGGATTGAGTTATTCGAAAGAAATTAGTCACTAATTACTATTTTCAGTGAACCCCCTCATTGTCAACTGTCAACTGTTTTTATTTTTCCCCTATATTTTTATCCGAAATTACGAAAATATTTGGTTGATGCTCCAAATAAATTTTGAAGGTCAACGTTTCAAGGTTACGTGTCAAAAAAAAAAACACTGATAACTTAACCACGATTGATAGATCTTGAAAACGAGGAGTCTTTCAAGGTCGTTGATTACAAATTTAGAACGCATTGGATTTTTTTTTTTTTTTTTTCAATTGATCTCAAAAGATAGAATATTTTATGATCAGTAGCCAGAGCACATTGTCGACCTTGAGAGCGTTTTGCATTATGTTGGAATTCTTCAAAGACAACGAAAGGGAAAGCAAAAATTTTTTTTTCAATAGAATTTTTTTTTTCTCTTATTCGTACGAACTTCAACCGAGTGCTGGGGCTATAACTCTGTCTCGCAAAAATATTCACTAAACAACGCTAATCCACTAACCTTCCTGCAGTGAAAAAATAAATAAAAAATAAAAAATACCAGTCGCACGTTATAGAAATTTTGATACCGTAAAACTTATGTTTGAACGAGATTTTTGTATCTTAAAAAACTGGCGACGATATAATTCTTCCTCCACTCTATGAATCAATAAAAATCCTCTATGTAAATAATACCGAGCCTTTTTTTTTATAATACGAATTGTTCAACCAATTTTTTAAATTTTTTAATTTATTTTTCGTTATTTGTGTAATTTTTTATATAATTTCATTCAATAGACAACATTCCATGTGATAAAAGATTCGCATCGAAATATGTAATGACTAAATGGAATTTTTTGAAACTTTTCGAACCCATGAAATCTGCAATACATGTTCGATTTTTCGTTTTTTTCATCGTTCATTCGTTAAATAAATGAATAGTATAAAAATAATAATAACAAAACAACGATTTACTCTTGAAATTACGATTTAAAAAAAAAAATTTTTTTTTTCCGTAATATTTATTGATAATCGTTTTTAATATTTATTGATATACGAGATAATTTTTTCTGCAATATTATTTGACATTTTAGTCTACGTCCGTTAAGAAATTCAACTGAAATTTTGTAAAATATGATGGAAAAAAAAATGATTTAACGTAATTGCGAATTGATTGAAATAATGTATATATATTATGCCAAAGTTACGTTTAAAAAACGAAAAGAAATCACGAAGAACTATCACTCACTTTTTTTTGTTGTTTCTCCCACGCCGGATCCAGTAATCCCTCGCGTTCCCACTCCTCCTCGGGTTCCATGTATCCGTCACCGTATGCCTCCATGTCGTTCATCCTTAGGCCGGTTTATTTTTCTTTTTTGTCGTTTTCGTTTTATCAATTATCGCTCAATTTTTTTCAACTGCACGTTCCTTCGCGAAACAGAGTGAAAAAAAACGAAAAAAAAAAACAAAAAAAATGAAAATAAACTAAAACTTGTCACGTTGGCACCACCGAAATTGCGGTAACAATTAACAACAGCATTAACAACAAAAGCGGCGATATCATGGGATCATTCACGAGAATGGCATAGAGAAAAATTAAATGAAAGAAAAAAAAATTGAACGAAAGAAAAAGTTTCACGGTTTGCGGCACTCGACGACGACGAAGAAAAAAGGTGATAAGAACGGAAAAGAAAAAGAAAGGAAAAAACAATGAAATACGAGTCCGAACTCGAGGTGCGTAAAGACCAAGAGAAAAAGCACGAACTTTTGGATATTGAGACGACTGCGAGACTGAGAGAGACGCAAGAGCACAAACGAAAGATACAAGTTTCGAGCGAGCGAGAAAGAGACGGAAATAGGGGGGGAGGGGGAGAATTGTAGAGGGCACGCGTATCGCGAGAGAGGGGGCGACGTATAGTTTAGAAAAGCAGATGTGCGAATTGCGTTACACTGTAAATCCCTGGGTATTTTGTTTGAAACTCGTAGCTTATTCGCAAACAAAGTTATTATACAAAAATAACGAAATACTGAGCGTGATAAAAAAAAACGAAAAAACCGTACCGAACGTACCCGCCAAGCCCAGAAAACACGAGAGTGTCTCTCGTTCGTACAATCCCTCACGCTGTGACCCCTCTGCCACGAGTCTGACACACGATTTACCTCGCCGGCGCACGAGCGCCGTTCTCCTGCCCCCACTCTATTCGCATTTCCCCTGCCGCGCTCCCACCACTTCGCGCTATCAAGCCGAGCCGCCGCTAGCCCGGGTCGGTGCAAGCCGCGCGACTCACGACTGTACGCACCGCGCCTCCCACTCCCAGACTCCCGCGGCCGCGAGAACCCACGCTACGCTCATTCGCCAAACAGAATCCCCCACTCAGCGAATTTCACCCCCTCTACTACTCGCGGTTGCATGAACGCGCTACAGTCGGATTTCGCATAGAATTACCAATGCCTGAATAACCTCAACTTCATATTTTTCTGGTTAGCCGAAGTTGTTTTCATGTCGTAAATCGAGAGCTCATAGAGATTCAAATAAAAGCCATTGATTATCAGTACGAGTTAGGATATTGACGCATGGATTTGTTCAAAATCTGATTTTCTCGTTTCAGAGTATGCCACGATATTGCCATTTTCATTTGTTATATTTCTGTGTTAAAACCACGATTTTGAAAGTGTTGTCGCTTTTTCACACAATTACACTGTGATTATACGTATATTATACGCGTATTATATGCGAGATACGAAGTAGAAGCGGCTGACACTAACCTCCTACCTCTCTCACCGCAGCTTCACTAAAACTCGATAGCTGACCGAAGCACTGCTCCGCCGCAACGTTTGTTTTCCCGTCTCTCGCTCGCGCGTTCTATCGTAGATCCTCGACGAAACGGGCTTCGAAAATAGGCTTGCACGAACCTCGGAGGTACGCGCCTCATTCACCCACGCCCTACCGAAATAGCGCAGCCACGATACGTACGAAATTCCCAAATGTACATATACACGCATAAGACTCCATAACACCGCGCGCGCGACACTCTTCGGGCCTCCGGCACGGACTGTGCGACGTGCGTGACCGAAGATGTAGATGGGGCCACAACTCTCGTCGGTTTTTTACATACACATATAGGTATATAGGAAAGCGTATACAGTAGCAAGAACTTCCACCTTGGAGGTAATTCGAATTTCTCAACCCCTAAACCTTTACCCTTATTTTTCAAAAATTATCTAACATTTCATATATGGGGATTATGAATTTCATTTAAAAAATTCCTCTCTCATATATTATGGCCATGGAATTGTAGAAACTGCGGTGTGATTCTTCTCCAAAACAAAAAAAATCCATGATGGCCGTTGTTTTTTTATCGCCGGACTTGGAAGCATAGAAAAATGTGTCTTCCCTGAGTTAGCCCCCTCAAGTCAAATAGATTGATTTTGTTAAACATAAATATCTTGGTGGTCGTACAGTGGTTTTTGGTGGCGCTATTAAAGCGTTCAGCAATGAGTCATCTTTTTCAAAAAATGAATTTCAAAATGTGCTCCCCGAGTTAGCCCCCCCCCCCGCCCTCAATGCAAATAAATTCAGTTTTTACCCTTTCACCCTCAAGATTCGCCATAAAATTAGCACCAAGACCTTCAATTGTCTTTCTAGTAAGGTTTACCAGGAGTCTAATCGACGCGGAATCGTTTGGCGGTGAAGAGTATATTGATTAATCCGTTTTCCGGGTAATATTTACGTTGTAAAGTAAAAATTAAGATTCACCTCTAAGGCGATGGTTACCAGTGACTACGGTAAGAACGAGCCCAAAAAAAAAGTCGATTCATTTGCTTAGGGGGGCTAAATTTTACTAAATTTATTTGAATTTTCCGGTACACTTTCGGAATTCGACATTTCAATTTTTTCTCGTATGGGATTGATTTCGAGCGATCATCGATAACAAATCTGTTCGCCGCTCCTTTTCTTCCTTTATCAGTCTGTCAAATTAACTTATTTGTTCCTTAGTCGGGGTTCTTTCTTACCGACTGTTAGTGCGGTCGGAATTCGTCTCTTTTCACTACCAACCGTCGACAAATAATTCTACTTCTTCTACCCTAGGATCTTTAGTTTTTTAAAAATGACCTTCAACTGCTTACTCGCAGCCTGTATTTTTAGCTGGTGAGGTTGGAAACTAAAACTAACTAAAACGATTAACAAATGATTGAGAAACTAGTATTTGTTTTTATTTGCCTATTTTTTGCGATACACATCATTGTTTCTTCGGAAAAATTAAATTCAACGTATAAGATTACGTTCTACGACATTTTCATTCAAATATTGATCATTTTTTTAACGTTTCGATTGCCAACCGAGATTTTATTTACACGACAAAAAAAATTTCTCAATATTTCAAAACATTACCGGGAGATGACGTCGCAGATGTTCTCGTAGCGTCACAAAACTTCGTTCCACGTAAACGCAGCTCGGAGCTCAGAGCTCAGAGCCTCGTTAGCTTTCACCCGTCCAAAGTCCAACAAGCCATTATTCGTTTTTTTTTTGTTCATTTTCGGTGTACACAATTATTTTTTCTTATCTCGCGTTATTGCTGCGCGAGAACGTGAAGCGTCAAAATGATTGCGAGCGTGTCAAAAAGTCTTCGTGAATTACCAAAAAATTTAAACAAATTCGTCAACTTACACTCGAGGTATTTTCAATTTATGTTTTGTACACTTCATAAACCGTCATGCTGTTTTATTTGTGTACATTTTTATATAAGAATTCGATGTTACGTTTTTGTTTTTTCTCTATTCCACCGAACTTATTCGGGATTTCCTTGTTTTCGAAATGAGTTTCCGAGTGTTTTGAAAGATCAAATTTATTTTTATCAAATTATGTATAACATATACTTGAATTATATTTAAATTACGAATTCGTAATGTCATCGTCAATTGCTCTATATTGTTTATCTGACCTTTGATTAATCGAACGTCAGTGCCGATGCTTTTGTTTTTACTGCTCCTCTAAAAATAATAGTTACAAAATGTAATAAAAACTTCATTCGTATTTTGAACAGAAAATCGTCAACAACTGAAAATATTAAATAAGTCAACGATGAAATTTGACAATTGCAGAATGAGTTGTACTTGAGAAAGAATCTTCAACGCAACTTTCACGACCACGAAGTACAATTAACACTATAAAATAACAAAATGTTTTCTTAGGAAATTATAATTGGCTCGAAGGATGTGTGATTCTAAAAACTAACGTTGCATGCCTAAGTCTTATAATTGAAGTAAAAAATCGTAATAATTGCAAAATTTACTTCAATTAACCTAAAAAAACGCATGCCAATCGAAATGAAATTAAACAAGTCCAAAAAATTGTATTCGTTTCGAAAAAATCATAATTTTCTCGAAAATACAATGAGCAGCTGAATTAAAATTGTAAACTGTGAAAAAGATCATAATAAAAATACATAAAAATTGGAAGTAACGAAAAAAATCGACCTTTCAAATCAAATTTAAATTCACGAAAGATATTAGTTCGATTGCGATTTCGAACGACAGTACAATTTAAAAAAATAATTCCGAATCAACAATCGATGGACTTTGGTCATTTCGTGGTCAGAGATTATCGTGTTTTAACGTGTTTGCAGAATTTTTATCACAAAGAATCTCAATCAAATATATGTAACACTAACGACACTAACTAAGCCGCTGCGTGAGTGCGAGCGAGACAGCTGATTCGTTTTTCCAAGTTTTCCACTGAACAGTAAAATGAGAAAAAAAACATCGTGCACCCTAGTCCAATGAGTGCCAAAATAAAAATGACGAAAAAATAATGAAATGACAATAGGTTCGGATAACAATTACCCGATAAATAAAATTTTCTAAGATGCCACATTCCACATTTTTTAAAAGCTGTTATTTTAAAAGCACATTTTTCAATTATTGTCATTTCGAATAAATCAACGTAAGAAAAAAAAATGTTCCCAACGAATTCGTTGAGTATTTTCTAGGGAATAAAATAAACGTTCATTGAAATCGATTGAAAGATCCGCATTCTTCTGTGTAAAATGTTGACAAAAATGTATTTATTGTAAAAAAATCAATTTATCTCTTCATTATTTTGCCAGACGATCGTTTTTTTGGTTGGACATGATGCGAATACAGACTTTAATACAAATCGACATTCATAACACTAACTCTAGACCCGGCCCTACAACAAGTTCGAAAACAAATCCCAACCTTCATCCCAGAATATTATTGTGAAGATTTATTTTCTTCAAGACATTTCTTCATTTTATCATTAAATAATTAATTGAACTTCATCATTGACGCATAAAAGAAACATTCTATGCTGACGATCGATTAAATAGAAAGAATTTTTACCTTATAAAAAATATTATAAAAATCGAAACAAAAACGTAAATTTTAATTTTTCCAGATGTCTCGCGACACACGCCGCGCCGAAAGCTCGCGCAGAAAAAAAGTCGGCAACGAAAGAATCTCACTCTTTCGTTACGAATATGTTTCTCGGGGAAATGGAAACGACCCAAGTTTTTCCATTCCCTGAACCTTTGAACGTCGAACAAAACGAAACTCTTCGTATGCTCATCGATCCCATCGAAAAATTTTTTGAGGTAAGCAAAATAATAAAAAGAAAAGAAAGAATAAATAATACTTTATTACAATCGATCATCGAGAGCGATGAGTACGCGGTCGGTGCGTGGCTCCGGCGATCACACAAGTTAAGCAGCATCGACGGCGGTCAGTACTTGGTTGGGTGACCGCTCAGCCATGTACCAGGTGGCGTATCTATCAATCGCTGAGCGGGAGGCAGTTTTTGCTGAGTTTCTGATGATGTTAAGGTAACTACTGTACTGCATACTAGTCAAATGAGTGCTAAATTTTCAAAACGCTTTTAGACCAAGTTTGACATATCAATTAAACGTATTGTTAGTGGATTTATATTACAACGTGTCTTATTAACGTCGAAAAATATTAAAAACGATAGTTTTGCAAAACCATCGACTGACAAATGCAAATTTCCATGATGACACAATTTCATTGGGATTTTTCGAAGAGTAACCTGTATTTTTCAACCGATTTTAATGCACCTGGTCTTATTTTGTTCCTTAACTGATCCTCTACGAATCCACCGCATAGATTTTGTTTAAAACTTAATCGTTTCACTGTTGCAGTCAATTGTTTATTAAGCAAAAAAACTTTTTCATAAATAATTTCTAAATAAATGAATTTAAAAAACATTTACGTGGTGGGTTCGTAGAGAATCAGTAAAGGAACAAAATGAGACTAGGTGCATTAAAATCGGTTCAAAAATACAAGTTATTCTTTGAAAAATCCCAGTGAAAATGTATCATCATGGAAATTTGCATTTGTCAGTTGATGGTTTTGCAAAACTATCGTTTTTAATATTTTTCCACTTTAATGAGACATGTTGTAATATAAATCCCATAATAAAACGTTTAATTGATAAGTTAAACGTGGTCTAAAAGTGTTTTGAAAATTTAACACTCATTTGACTAGTATGCAGTACAGTAGTTACCTTAACCAACTCTGGGGGGGGGGGGGGAACTCAAATAATTCAGGAACTCAGGAACACTGTAGTGGGGATAAAAGTGAGGGAAGAGGTAAAAACCCGCAAGAGTCTACGCAGGAATAATAATAAATGAAAACTTTATTACAATTATATCAAAAAAGCTTAAAGAAAAAAGTGATTTTAACGAATATACTAAAAAATTTAGCAAATAATTGAGTTCATGTAATCAACGCTGCGCACAGATTTAAAAAAAAAATGTATCATCAAACTTGCAAAAGGCTTGGAAACGAATAATCCATGTGTTGGCCACACAAGAATTAAATACAATCAAATTTCCACAAATTCAATTACTGAAAAAATTCCATAACTTTATAAGAAGTTGGTTTAAATGAAAAAAATGAAAAAAATAATGGTCTAAAACTAAAATAAGCAAAATATCTCGTCAAATATTTCATCTGAATCCTCATCGTGTACTCAATTAATTGAATTTATTTGTTTGCTTATAATGAATATTGTTTACAGGAAGTAAATGATCCAGTTAAAAACGACGATTCGGCGCAAGTCGATGAGAAAACCCTAGCAGCGATGTGGGAACTTGGGGCATTTTCGCTTCAAGTACCCGAGCAATATGGCGGTATGGGTTTGAATAACACTCAATACGGAAGATGCGTAGAAATCGTGGGCTTTCACGATTTAGCGATCGGCATTATTCTCGGAGCTCATCAGAGTATCGGCTTCAAAGTGAGTTGATGAAAAATTCGTGGCTGTCAAATTAAAAAATTGATACTTGCTCAAATATTTTTCACTCACGAAGTGTAATTTCGTTGTTGATTCCAAACGCTATTTTTTTTTTATTTTTATTTTTTATTTTTTATTTTTTATTTTTTATTTTTTATTTTTTATTTTTTATTTTTTATTTTTATTTTTTATTTTTATTTTTTATTTTTTATTTTTTATTTTTTATTTTTTATTTTTTATTTTTTATTTTTTATTTTTTATTTTTTATTTTTTTATTAGCAGAGTATTTTAATGGTTGAAAATTATTTCGACAATTATATTTACATTTTTATTTTTATTGCAGGGAATATTATTGTACGGCACACCGGAACAAAAAGCCAAATATTTGCCACGAGTATCAAACGGTGACATGGCGGCGTTCGCTCTAACCGAACCGGGTTATGGTTCGGACGCGATGTCCATTAAAACACGAGCCGTCAAATCCGCGGATGGTTCGCACTACGTTCTCAATGGCAGCAAAATTTGGATCTCAAACGGTGGAGTGGCTGAAATTTTTACCGTTTTTGCTAAAGTTCCAACAAAAGATCCAGCGACTGGAGAAGTTACGGAAAAATCAACCGCTTTTATTGTCGAACGTTCTTTTGGCGGCGTTACGAGTGGACCACCCGAAAGAAAAATGGGCATCAAGTGCAGCAACACCGCTGAAGTTTATTTGGAAGATGTTAAGGTTCCTGCGGAAAATCGTTTGGGCGAGGAAGGACACGGATTCAAAGTAAGAAAAGTTGTCGATTTCAATGATTTTTTGTTTTTTCCATTATTCCAATTAATTGAATCCGACAACCAGTCCAATATTTTTTTTTCTTAAATCAATGAATAATTGCGATCATTCTGAAAAAAATTTCCGCTACAAATTCTCTTTGTTTCATGTCCAAAGGCACAACAGAATTGTTTGAAATATTTTTATTATTCTTTTGATATTTTTTCATGTAATCTAAATATAATTGACATTTATGATCTTCGTTATGACTAAAATATTGTTTGTTAGGTTGCCATGAATATATTGAACAATGGAAGATTTGGTATGGCCGCTGCACTCTCCGGAACTCAGAGATATTGCATAAAACGTGCAGTAGAGCACGCTACGACTCGCGTACAGTTTGGCAATACCCTCAATAACTACGGCGGTATTCAAGAAAAAATAGCACGTATGTCGATGCTCCATTATATCACGGAATCTCTCGCGTACATGATTTCTGGAAACATGGACAAAGGCAGCACCGATTACGAGCTCGAAGCCGCTATTTCGAAAGTGAGTTACTTTTCTGCGATTTCTTATTTTTTTTCTTATTCTTTTTTTTTTTTTTTTTTTACAAACGAGTGTTCAATTTGATGAAAGTAACAAAAACTGTTTGAAATACCATGCAAAACATGTTCATAATCTTGAAACGAAAAAATATCTGAAAATGATTTTGGTTAAATGAAAATATTTCGATACTTCGAATCTAAAAAAAGTTCGATTTCTTCGATTTATTTATTAAATCTTTTCGTTAACAATAAAACTTCAAAGTTTATAAAATTGTTATCTTTTTTTTTTTTCAAAATTTATTTATTTATTTATTTAAACTTGTTTTCATTTGTTCAATAGATTGAATTTTTGAAAATGGATAGAAAAATTGTGGAGTACGTTTTTTTTTTTTTCAATTTTTATTTGAACACAAAAACTTGTAAATTAACTTCTGAGAAAGTGTTTTTAATAGCTTCGTTAAACTTTTTTCTTTAGTGTTTTGCCTCAGAATCAGCCTGGTGGGTGTGCGACGAAACGATCCAAATTTTCGGGGGTATGGGATTCATGAAAGACACAGGACTGGAAAGAAAATTGCGAGATCTTCGTATTTTCCGTATATTCGAGGGTGCGAATGATATTCTTCGGCTTTTCATCGCCCTGACCGGAATCAAACACGCGGGTGGACATCTTAACGAGTTGCAAAAAGCCTTTAAAAACCCAGCTGCTAATTTGGGACTGATCGTAGAAGAGGCGACGAAAAGAGCAACCAGAGCCGTGGGACTTGGCTCGACACCCAGTATTTCTCATTTCGTTCATCCTGATTTAGCAGAAAGTGCCGCTTTGAGCTCTAAGGTTCGTCAAAATAATGAATTAAAAATATTTTTTCTTCGTCTTTGATATAATTTTCATTCAATTTTCGTCATTTTCTCGTATTTATTCCAATTTGACGAAAATTTTTATTTTTCACTAATTTGTATCAATTTATTCATTTTGTTTATTTCCAAGACTTTCAAATCGAGATTCCATTTTTAAAAAATCACTTCTCTAAACTGCTTTCTGGACAAAAATCCAAAATTACTAGCTCAATTCAGATATCTAATTCGAATTGAATAAAAAAAAATTCATGCGGAAAGAAATTTGTAATAAAAATAAAATTTAAAAAACAATATTTATTTTGATTATTCATAATTGTCATTTTAACAATATACAAACTCATTGTGATGATTTTATATTTTTTCAAACTTTTTTTATTTATTTGTAATTACAGAGCGTCGAAAATTTTGGAAAAACCATTGAAAACACTCTCATAAAATACGGACGTGGTATTGTCAATGAACAATACATTCTCAACAGAATAGCACAAGCCGCTTTCGATATTTACACGATGAACGTATTATTGAGCAGAGCCAGTATGGCGGCCAGCAAAAAACTTCCATCTGCTTCCCACGAGATTCTGATGACTCAAGCTTGGTGCACAGAGGTGAATTTTTATTAATTTCACATTATTAAAAATTAATTGCTAATTGATGTTTTATTTTATTGAAAGCTGATCTAAAGTTTAACGTCGGCTGACACTTTTTTTTTCAATCTTCAAACATTTCATTTGACTGTTTCTTCTTGTTGAAATTTCAGGCGGCCAGTCGTACCGCGTACAATTTGAAGGTTGCTGGTTCTTCAAAATACATCGATCTGTTTGGAAAGTTTGGAAAAATATCTCGCAATGTTTGTGATGCCGGTGGTGTCGTACAAGTCAATCCTCTGGGTTATTAAAACAGCAATTAACCGATTATTATTATTATTTTTTACGAGTATCGATCACATTTTTCGAGATTTTCATATATATTTTCAATACTAATTAATTGCAAACAAAAAATCCCCGAAAATTGTGAATAGATTTCTGACTTTTTTTTCTTAAGAAAGTTTATACATATATATTGAAAGTAATAAATAGTAGTAATTGTATAAAAATATATATATATGTAAGACATATATTTGTACAATGTGTTTGCGTAAGAAATATTTTTATTATTGTTATCATCATCATCATCATCGTGAATACATAAATCAAGAATAACATGGCAAATAAAAATAACAATGGCGATAAAATGTCTATACAAATAATTTTGAAAATATGAATATTCTTATGATACGAATAATATGAATAAAAATAATAAAATAGAGAAAAAAAGTACTGAAAATAAAAATTGAACAATTAAAAACAAGAAACAGTAAAAATCAAATATAAATAAAATCCCTTGTAGTTAAAATGATGATTATAAGATTGTTTTTTTAACACAGCCCAGCAGGGGGTTGCGATGTAACTTTGTACTAACAATAAATCTCCATCCTCGTGTCAGCAATTCGATAAAGCTGTTTAGGGGTTAAAGGATTATGGCAGATGGACAGATGAGACAATCGATTCTGAGGTAATCGAGGTACTGTATCCAAGAAGTGTTTTCCACTGGATTTATTACTGAACCGAAAGTGTAAATATGAATACAAACGACAGGGGGAACATGCAGAATTTGAATAAAACAAATCTTTACGTTTAATCGTTATTCTTTATTCGTAAACCGTTTTTTTTTTTTTCCTTTATCTCACACAATATTAAAATAAATGTTTACCTTTGAAAGGACTGTACATGATGTTTAAATATTATTCATATTTATATCTAGAAAACGAAAATTTTATTTTATTTTGCATTGAGAATAATAAAGTTTATTTATTTATAAGAATCTATCGTGCTTACGAAACATAAGAGCTGCACAGAAAATGGACGCGACTCGTTACTGAGAAAGAGGCAGGACATCAACCAAGTTCAACGTTGAAAAATCAGGAGGAAAATTTTCAAGTATCTTTACGCCATTAAAAAAGGTATTAGACAAAAATCGATGCATAAAATATGAGAAAAATAAGTTTTTACTTTCTGTATTATTTATAACGAGTTTCGACCATTTTTTTTTTTCAAATTATCAATCTAATAAAGTATGCAACGACGAGTTATTTCGGTTTCTTTCATTTTTGCGTAAAATAGTTCGATTATTTCTCGTAATTCTTTATCACACATTTTTCGTTTTTAGTGTTATGATGACCATTTATAATAATTATTGTTACAAATAAGAAGTAATTATATTACTAAAATTATTAATATTAATATTAATGAAAATTTTATGATTTATTGTTTTAATCAACTAAACAATAGTTCATAATTAACAGCAATAATAAGAAAAATACTCGTTATCTTTGAGCATTCTGTATAACGTCTAATGCTGACTTGGAAGCACACACGAAACTTTTACAATCATATTATCGCCCCGCCCTTTCTTCTCGTTAATGAAGACATGTTTTTGGGGGAATTAATGAATCATTGAGAAAAATTGCTTAGTCATTAAAACAAAAAATTAAAAAAAAAAAAAAAAAAAAAACACACGCAGTGTTTTCAGTTTGGAAAAAATGTTTGAAAATTTGCAATCAATTATACTCCGCTATATGTTTCGCGAAATGAAATATTTTCATCTACGACTTCGTAGCACAACGGAATTTTTTTTCGCTTCAATATTGACATCGCTGGATTACAATTAGCATCACAATCATTCGGGAACGATTATTAGCGCTTGAATTTTTTGAATTTTCTTTACATCTAACGTTAATGCCGTCTGGAGCAACTTTTAACCACACTTATCTTCCTCATCAGCGCACGATCGGTAAATATTGTCAGACAGCAGGTATTTTTCTTTGGTGCATAAATGAAATTTTGAAGGTGTAATTTTAGCGTATCTATCGACAATGAAATAATTATTTTCTCATAAGTGAATGTTATTATAATGGGAATAATGTAAGTTCAACGAGCAGGATTTTTTTTTCGTTGTCAAGTATTTAAAAAAATGTTAATAACTGTCGGAAGTTTCGGACATAATTATTTCGGATTTGATTTTTTTCCTGTTTCTGTGCTGTCCTTCCTATTATTACGTGATAATCGCAAGCTGTGTTTTCTCATATTTGTATCTAGGTTTCTTCATTGTTCAATACAATCATTCATTTTCTGTACGTGAAAAAAACTTTTGTAGTTAGCAATAAATTATGTCATTTTTTAGAAGGGAATTTAATATTTCTCAAATAGTTATTTATGTCTATTTTAACTTCGAAGAAGACAAAATCGTTTTTTTGTGAAAATTAATTGTATTGAAAAAATGCTTGAACGGAAAATTTGTGTGGTTAAATAATCGTGATTTTCAAGTATTTAAAGTTGTCAAGTTTCTCACGAAAATCTGTACTTTTCAATCAAAATCCACAGCTTTACGAATGAAATATAGCAATTTTATTGTTTTTTTTTTTTTTTTTTGTCAACACGAAAACGTTCAATTCTTTTTCCAGTTTATTTCACGAACAATCATTACGATCGATTTCAACAGATTTTAGCACACGCAGAAAAGATCTGAGCTTCTTACTTTCTATACATATTCTTTTTTCTTTTTGTTTTTTTTTTTTTTCAAAGTTTAACATCGTAGATGTGGGTTTTCGACAAAAATATAGCATTTAGGTATACAACTTTTTCTTTAAAATTTTTCGGTTTTCAGTCGTTACTCCAGGTGTGTTTATTCGTATCGTTGCGAAGAGTGTCGATGTTTTTTTTTTTTTTTGCTACTTGCAATTTTTTGGTGCAAAATTATCTTTTGATAGTTTGCGATTTATTTGCGACTTAATTTTATTCGTTTTTTCCCCATGGGAGGATTTTTATGACAAAACAAAAATACGCGTTCCGACGATGGTCTTTGAGACTCAAAGTACAAAAAATATATATGTGTCAAAATGTAGAAAGTGTCGATTATTTTGTTTCTACACTCGGAACAAATGGGACGATTTTTTTATTCTATAGAAAAAAACGATAAATTCGGGTTTCCAGAACCGGAATTTTCGAATTTTTTTAACCACAAAATCCATGAATCTTTAGCCTGATCGTTGTTCCATAAATAATTATAAGAATAATCATTATTCTGCTAAATCCATACTTTTATTGAAAAATAATTCAAAAAATATCAATCAAATGAAAATGTGTTTCGAGTGGTAAGTGTAATTAGTAATCTCAAGTACAGTCTGAGTAAACTTAAGTTTTCCATGGTTTTCAATTGCATACAAAATTTATAACTACGAAATATTAAGTAAAGAAAAAAAACATCGTAAAATTATGTTCTTTGCAACAATTTGAATTCGATAATAATTGTTTTCCCGCCTTTTCTAACAAAACAGTCATTTGATTTTCCCGCCATGGTAGACTAGAGGTTTTGACTATTGAAAAAAAAAAAAAAATCAAAAGGAAGAAAAAACATGCACGCACAATTTACAAAAAACAAAAAATATCACGAAAGTATTTTTTTTCACTTGCAAATTAAGTGCATTAATGGGGTTTTGTTTGATTTATAAATAATATTATTGATGTTTTTCCATTAAACAATAATCCAAGCTTTTGTTCTCTACCGAAAAGTTTCAAATCAGTCTGCATTGTCGGTTTAATGTTTTTTCGAACTCTTCTACGAACATTTGCAAAAAAAAAAAAAAAGGTTCAGCCAATTAAAGGAAAAATATATATCCAAATAAATTTTGATTATCTTGAGAATCGGTATTTCAAAAGCCAGCAACTTCGATTTCAATTTTTTTCGTACAAAATAAACAATTCGATAGGTCGAGTGAAAAATTCGTTAAAATGAAATTTTATCGAAATGTTAACTAAACTCTCGACGTTAACCCATAAGAAATTTTCTGAAAATTAGCACGTTCGAATTTTCGCTTACAACCCACTTTTATCACAATTTGCGCGCAATAATTGCATCGATCAACTTTTCTCGTTAATACTTCGAAAATATGTATACCGCGCTGAATACACAGTATGTACCGTCAGATAATAATAATAATAATGTAAATCCAAGTTCAGAAAGAAATAACGAGTCGATGAGTCTCGTATCATTTTTTTTTTACGGGTGTTGCACTGTACAGTCGTTAATTATCAAATATTTACGATTGCATGTACTTTTTCAATAAACGAAGAAAATCAAAACTTCAAAAATCGTCTGTCGTTCTCGTTGTTGTAACGATAATTCCCTCCCCATAAAAATAGGGCAAACATGCTTAGGTTCGATCTTATCGAGCATGAAATTTCCTACGAAAAAGTGATTAATACAATTTTTCGATATTTCCTACTCGAGTGCTGAGAGCGAGTCAAGAAGCAATTTGTTTTTCCGATTTGTTCTAAAGACTTCAGAACGAGAAATTGAAAAAAAAAAAATTATATCAAGCCTTTGCATTTGTGCTTTGTCACGAGCCTCTTTGGCAGCATTTAAATAAAAAGTAAGTGAATTCGTTAAAACTCAAATTGATCACTCATCCGTTGGGAATTTCGTAGAAAAAACTTTTGAAATTTTCGACTCGAAATTTCGTTTCAGCCTTAATTTTACATTACTGATTATTCAAATCTGGAAAATACTGCAATATGTACCATCGTATATATTGATAATTACACTAATCGATAATAAATTAATTACGATTTAAATATTTATGATTATTATAATTATTATTTGCAATAATTATCATTATTGCAATTATTGTATTAAATAAATGTTGAATGAATATTAATATGTACAAATTTGAAAATGATAATGAAAATAAAAATTCTTTTTATATAATTATTAAAGTCTATAAAAATTCTTAATAATTGTAATAATTAATATTCCAGTGACTGCATACAATTAAAAATAATAATAATAATAATAATAATAATAATAATAATAATATTGATTAATATAATTATTAATATTTACATAGATATATCTATATATATATGCGTATATGTGTTCGTTATTGTTTTTTAGGGCATTTTTATCACTACCTGGAGTAATTCGACAAGATTGGATGCATAGAGAGATAGAGAGTGTTTTATAATCTTATTATATTTTTTAATGCAGTTTTTAACCCTGGGCTATTGAAAGATTTTTGAAGATTTGTCCGTTCCAGGCAATTGCGATGCAGTAATGCTGCAACAATTGGGTGAGGAGTTCCCGCTCGTCGAGCATCTCGATTCTCTCAATTCTGATCCTCTCGGACTCGGGCAGTGAATCGTAAACCTCAACCATCGTCCAAGCGTTAGAGCCTTCCCAACCGTTTATCGTAAATCTGTGTTTTATTTATTTTTATTTTTATTTTTTATCAACATAATTTAAAAAACAGTGAAAAAGTTGGATTTCGTGAAGATTTATCGATAAAAACTGTTTAAAACGAAAATATTTCGAACAGCAGAATATAATTTTTCGAAGAGAAAAAAAGTTAGGGTTTTTTTCGACTCCTCGTAGAGGTCTTGGGTCAAATTTCATTATTCAAATAAAATTGTGATATTTACCGTCTCTGTTGCGTTTCTAAGGACTCGCAGTCTTCGACACCGGACAAAAGACAGCCTCGACATCGTAAATTCGAAAGCATCACCTGACCAAATTTGTCTCGCATATTGACCTGCTCGTAATTAACGAAGATACTATTTGAAAATTTACTGGCGAGGAATTTAAGGAGAGTAGAAGCTGCGATCGTGTCGACGTAAACGAGAACGCATTCGGCGAGGAAGAGGGTCGGCCGATTAAAATCCACCTCAGCCTGACTCAGTTTGTTCGCTAATTCTGATATGTGCCTCAAGTCTATTCCAATTAGATGATAATTCGCCGCGTGTAAATCCGTCGTCGAGAAACTTATTTCACCGTCTGCGAACACAAAAATGCAATCAACATTTTATAAACATAACATTTTTTTTTTTTTAACAATCTTTGACATACGTTCATTATATTTTGTCCGATTTGTTGTTTATTCAAATCAAAGTCAATATGTACAATCGATCATTGATTAGAGTTAACAGTTTCCCATGGTTTCAAGTTCGAGATACTTTATTTACTTATTTAAGGTAACTACTGTACTGCATACTAGTCAAATGAGTGCTAAATTTTCAAAACGCTTTTAGACCAAGTTTGACGTATCAATTAAACGTATTGTTAGTGGATTTATATTACAACGTGTCTTATTAACGTGGAAAAATATTAAAAACGATAGTTTTGCAAAACCATCGACTGACAAATGCAAATTTCTATGATGACACAATTTCATTGGGATTTTTCAAAGAGTAACCTGTATTTTTCAACCGATTTTAATGCACCTGGTCTTATTTTGTTCCTTAACTGATCCTCTACGAATCCATCGCATAGATTTTGTTTAAAACTTAATCGTTTCACTGTTGCAGTCAATTGTTTATTAAGCAAAAAAACTTTTTCATAAATAATTTCTAAACGAATGAGTTTAAAAAAAATTTACGTGGTGGGTTCGTAGAGAATCAGTAAAGGAATAAAATGAGACTAGGTGCATTAAAATCGGTTCAAAAATACAAGTTATTCTTTGAAAAATCCCAGTGAAAATGTATCATCATGGAAATTTGCATTTGTCAGTTGATAGTTTTGCAAAACTATCGTTTTTAATATTTTTCCACTTTAATAAGACATGTTGTAATATAAATCCCATAATAAAACGTTTAATTGATAAGTTAAACGTGGTCTAAAAGTTTTTTGAAAATTTAACACTCATTTGACTAGTATGCAATACAATAGTTACCTTAAACATTCATTTATAATTTTTTATTGTCATTTATCATTGATTTTATTTTTAACATGTAATTATGTTAATTACAATAATTTCATTTCAATTTGACACACGTTTAAACTTCAAAATGGTGTTTTTTAAAAGTTTTTTGTGTCAACTTTGGGAAGAAAAATGTATTTAATTTTTTTTAATTCTAAAAAAAAAACTGTTTCACAAAAACTACGATCACAAGTCATTAATTTCTCATTTTTAATCTTTTTAAAGAAAATTTTCAATTGTTTTCATTTTGACAGATTAGTTTTTATTGTGTTTTTAAATATTCACAATGAATGAATAATTAATAAAAATTACCTTCGGTATTGAGTTTGTCTAGAAGTTGCTTATGCTTCTTAATGTGATAACATTTCTTGGCGGTGACACTCGGGAAATCTAACTCTACGAAATTCTGTGGACTGTTTTCGGCGTCCCTCAATCGCCAGTATAGCGTATCGAAGCCCGCACCCAGATTTATTATTTGACCTTTACCACCGCACAACTGTAAAAAAAAAAAAAAAAAAAAAAAAAAATTATTTATTTTTTGTTTTTGCTATTTATTCATTTATTTTTACAATTTTTTCGACATCAAAAATGAAGATTATGATAATCATTGATACGTTTCAATTAAAACAACGAAAAAACTGGTGTGAAATTACGATGTCACAGCCGAATAACGTCGCAAGTGTTTTGGGTTTTTTTTAAAGCCTTACGAAAATCCGTTAAAAACAGTTGAAAGAATTTTAAAAAAATGTTAAAAATTCCACATTTTCAAAAGCGGTTAAAAAGAAGTCTGTGAAAGGCACTGTGTTAAAAAGTAATAAACAATGAGTCGTTGATTTACGATTTCAAAGTTGGCATGAAAAGATATTAAAAGAAAGAGTGAGATTGTTGTAAATCGATATCGAGGGCTTATGCTTTTGTAGTTACAAAAAAAAAAGCAATTTCATGAATTTTTGTCAGAGCCACGAAATAATTGATTATTTTTCAACGTTTCTATTGAATTTTCAACTTTTTAGATTACGGAATAATATAAAATCATAGATAGTTGTTTGGTTAATAGAAATAAAAAATTATTGAAAAATGTCAATATTTCTTGACAAATTGTATGTTCCGAAGGATTAAGTAACTGTCTCTCACCAATTGTTGTTTTTATCGTTACAAATCTGTTGCAAATTAGTTTTCCTTTTGTTTTCTTTCTTGTAGTTATTTACCGTTTTTTCCGACCATGAAAATTATCAAAACAATTTCAATGCAAACTTAACACAATTACTTTCGAATAAGAAGCATCCATGGAAAGTTCATTGCAAAACAAAGTTATATGGTTGCTTCCAGGTACCAATTAGTTCTCGTAACTTTCAGAAAACCGAGAAGCAGGCGTCGAAAAGCATTGCGAAGGTTGCCGTATATTCAAAAACTACCATAGAACGCAACTGAGTTTGCATCGGAATATTAATTAAGCGTTGCCATAACGTCACTTTTCCATTTTCATTAGTTCGTAGCAATTATTCAACGACTTTTAATGACATCCGTTTTAAGGATTGATTACGTTACAAAGTCACTTTCAAAATGGTGATTGCTTTTTTCGCAGACAATCGTAAACAAAAGTGTCTCTAAAATTCGTGTTTAATAATATTACGTTTTTCAATGTATTTCCAGTGAAAAAATAAATAAAAAGATGCACGAGGCAATTTCACCGTTTAGTTCGTAATCAACAGCTTTTTTTCTAAAGTTTTTTTAAGAAAATTGCGTGAATTATGATGTTGAAGTTTGCATCGTGTTGGAGTGCAACGAAAATCCTTTATAACATTCATAACAGAACCGAAAATTGACATTCAGCGTTTGTCTACGATAATTGAACGACATTTTTCTACGATTTGAAAACTAAATCTACTAGAAAAATTAATACGATTCTAAAAAATTCAAAAGAAAAAGAAGAAAGATTTAAAAAAATTATTGAGTTTCAACGATGGAGACTTCAGTATGATGTGTGAATTTTACCATCGAAACTTTTAAAAGTGAAATGACAGATCGAACGAAATCCATTTCTCGGTATAATAATTGATCAAGTGTCCGTTATTTTTTATCGTTCATTGATTTGGTGCAAAAAAATAACCTCTTCAAATATTTAAACCACTCAGGAGACAGTAGTATAAATAATCAGTAAAAATTTTAAAACAAAAAAGTCCTCAAAAGACGTTGATAGAAACGTTATTCCTGAAATCTTGATCGTGGTAGTTATTCGATATTTTTTAAAATAACTTTACGAGTTTTTAAATTCTCGTAAAATATAACAACTAATAGCTGATAAAATCTATTTCGAAAGTTATATTGAAGCTTTTATACATCGATGGAAAAGTTTAAACTTTTTAATGTGACTGTAACGAGATGAATATGTAAAAAAAAAAAAAAAGGAAAAAAAGAGTGTGTTGGAAGCCGTTAAAATATCTGAACGCGTTAGAAATTTAATAACGAAATGGAAAAAAAGTTATTCCAACGTTTGATTTAATCGAACTGTATCGATCCGTGCAGTGTTTACAGTAAACATAAACAATGATGCATCGTATTATCGGTGGTTTCAAGGTCGAGTTTAAATGTGAGTGTATAAAAGTGTGAAATCGTTAATAAAAATCGAGCACAAAAGTGTGAAATAAAATGTTCAAGTTTCAATTTAAAGTTTCTTATTAAAAATGCAAAATGCGTTATAGGATGTCGAAAGTAATGAAAGTTCGTGTTACGTTTTTGTTAAAATGATAATATTCTTATTTGGGACAGTGTTATAAAAAACGTTGAATGAAAAGCTAGGCGGAAGAAAAAAAGGGAATTGCATCGGGCAGGAAATTGTTTGGGTAACGAAAACATAAAAAAGTGTGTATTGTTGATTGGTTTGAATTGAAGGTTGAGGTCATGAGATATGGAGAAAATGGAGAGCAGCTGTGGGAGGGATTCCAGGCGAGCATTGATTTTACATTGACCTATATCGAGATATCGTGATAAAAGTGGATCTAAATTGGGGCAGGGCCTCCGTCTGGGTCAAGGTTTTCGGCACTGTAGAACCAGGAGTGCGTAAACGAAATGGCGCGTATATCAGCTGAGTCCGGTGCCCCCCTCCCTCGAAGCACCGCGCAACAATGCACCGTTTTTTTTTCTAGGTTAGACTTGGAAAATTCACCACCACGAATAATAATATATACTTTTCGAAGCATGTAACCCCAGCCACAATATCTGCTGAACTTCCGGTGAGAGGAAAAAAAAAAACAACTTTCCAAGGACATTTCGTGGCACTGACCTTGAGAAACTTGTCGACAAAGACTTCGGTACCCTTGACCCGTGCATAATAGCCACGATTTATTTCGGGCGGCTTGCGCCCGGTTTGCTTAACGAAATAATTAATGAACGGATCGTTCCAATAGCCGAGCTGCACCGCGTGACGCTTGCACTCGCTCGCATCGTCGTTCGTTGCCTGCGTCGCCTCGTCGTCGGCCATGTCTTTAATCATGTTTTTTCTCTTTTTCTCCTCACACTTTTTAAAGCTTTTTCAAATTTTTATTATTTTTTTATAATTATTTTATTTTAGTATTAACGTTAATTAGGAACGAAGCATCGTAGGTGATTAGGGAAACGTTTAATCAACCGGGCGCTATGCGGTTTTTGTGCTTGTCGCCGAATCACCGTCGGTTTACTGTACTGCGACACCAACGAGAAAACAGCCATACTGGCCGGGAACCTCAGGAGCGTACCTACTGTATGATCTACAAACTGCTCTCCTCTCTCCCCGCCATAGCGCTAATAACGTCATCCGCGCCATCTCCTATTTTTTTAACGTCTCACGTGACCCCACTTCCGCGCGTTTGCGCCTCAATTTGGTTTAGTTGCATCAAAAAGTAGTGATATTTGGATTTTTGTTTTTCGTAGAATGAGAATAAAACATGCGCTCTTTTTTTTCTGTTTTTCAAATTTCATGAATTGGGATTATTGATTATCGCATATATTTTTTCCCTCCTGCAGATCTCGAAGTAAACCGTGACAGATTTCGCTGCTGCCGCCAAATAGAGACCGATCTAATTTCATCACAGCACACCCGCACAACGCGATGGCAGCGCCTTAGAGGGACTGCAAACACCGAGGGCGGAGAAATAGCTCTTTTAATTCTTGACCATTCCATGTTTGTCATTCAAAAAAAGTTAACGAATGTTTTGTGTATTGCTGAGAAATATGAAACAGTGGAAAATCGAGAAACATTAATTAATTAATTAATTAATAATATGAAAAGTTTTTTTACGAAAAAATGAGTAACGTGAGTGATTCGTCTCATTTTTCCGGTAAGAACAAAATGACGGAAACGGTGAAAAGTCGTAGTAAACGAAAGTCATAAGCAAAAAAATACAAAATGAAAAGAAAAATTCTCAGAAATTGAGAACAATTGAA
Organism: Campoletis raptor; assembly: GCA_948107755.1. Classification (NCBI taxonomy): domain Eukaryota; kingdom Metazoa; phylum Arthropoda; class Insecta; order Hymenoptera; family Ichneumonidae; genus Campoletis; species Campoletis raptor. The sequence continues at coordinate 5,355,360 of OX403630.1, read as the reverse complement.
GAAAATAAGAAAATATCGTTTTCCAAGGATTCACTCGTTTCATTTTCTTTTTCTTCAGATATTTCGGAAAAATCCCAAATCTCTCTTTCGAGTGGTATTCGTCACTTGGAAAAAATGGATTCAGCTCTTAATATTTCCGAGTGTCAGGCTTCGAGTACAATTCGTGAGCCAATGAGCAGATTTACTGTAAGCGGTGCGATCGGAAAAGCCTCAAAATTCTCGCCAATTGTTAAATTGATTGATTCCTGTGAGAATTCAATGAGCAATTGTGCAAAATTGACATTGCTCGAAAATTGCCTGTACGAACTAGCAGCAACAGACGAAACTAATTCCCAAAATAGTATAACAAAGTTAAAAAATACTTTGGCTACTCACGAAACGGCAAAATATTTGCGATTGCCAAAACATGAAAAATACGAATTGAGTCTTTTGGGAATTACTAAGTCACCCCAAACTCAATATTCCACATTGGAAAAACGTGAAATCCAAAATCGACTTGAAAACCTTTTCCAGGACAAGTTAAATCGGTTCATTCAGAGGTTTGTATTTTTTCCTTTTTCACATTTGAGATGTTTTTGAATATTCGGATAGTAACAATAAACGCGCTAATAATTTTGAGAAATCAATGGATTATATGGGCATTAACGAGGAAATTGAACAACAAAGACTAACGTTCGTTGGCCATTTGAAATTAAATTTTCTAAACAAAGCAAATAAATAAAGAAAAATTTCAAAAAATCAATTTCCAAAGAAAAAGAAGATATTCAAGAAAATTGTGATACGACAATCGAAGAATAATAAGAGATGAACGTATTTTTTAAGTTACGAAAAATTAGGAGGAAATGTCGCAGAAATTTCAAGATCTGTTGATTCGGGGATGAAAAGAAGTTTGTTGGAGGGTAACGAGAGCGATCTGATGCGATGGAACGATCCAACGTGCGAGCTTTGCACTGAATATTACCGTGACCTTATAACCTGCGGAGACCTTTTGTGCCAATGGCGTCGTTTGAAATATATTGAGACGCGAGAATTGAACACAAAAAACGCGGAAAATCTATTGCTCCAGGCGCGAACTGCGGAGGCTGAGGCAAAAATTTCGTCGAAGAGTTGTGCCACGCGTTTGTTCAACGAAACACCAAAAACGATCGAAGCTTTTAACACTCTCAGTGAAAAACTCGACTCCCGAATATTTGAAATTCGCCAAGAAATCCAGAAAAAAGAAACTCGCAAAATTTCTTACTCTGACGTCGCCAGCAATGAATATGAAAAACTTTTGAAAAAATACACCGACATTTGCAATGTCATTAGAAAGAAAGAACAATTGTTGGAATATCTCTGAAAAACGTACGTTTTTTTTTTTTCTGAATTTATTTTTCTGTATCTCATAATTCATCATTTCTTCATTTCTGTTTCAACAAATCCTTGTTCCTGTTTATTCGAAAATCTTTGTGTTATCCTTCATTTTGGAACAAGGATTTTGTACATATTTTGTTTTCTACGTGAACGAAACGCATGTTCCATATATAGAAAACATTTTTTGTACTTTTCTATACAAATACATTTATTATGATTATTTTATCTATTTATGATCGAAGTACAATAAAGAAATACTGTTTATTATTGTTAGATCATACAGCAGTGAATATCGAGATCCATTTATGCATAAATTATCGCTACTTTGACTATTCACTGTGAAAAAAAGTTATCATTATATTAAAAACGTCGAAAACTATGGTTTTCCGCAAAAATTTTCGAAAAATTCATTTAAAAAGTTTTTGTTTAAAATTATTTATTGAATTAATAAATTGCAATTGATTCGAAAATCGTTGAGCGAAAATAACGTATCAAAAAACAGGAATGAAAAACCGTGTTCAAAGAAATCGGTTGGTGGTAAAATTTTTGAAAAAAGTCGATTTTTGGTGAAAATGCAGTTTTTTGAACGATTTGTGAATGAGTTTACGATATTATTATTATTATTGTTGTTGAATATTAAAGTTTTCGACATTGCATCGAGAATCAATTTTGTTCCAGGCTTTTTGACAAAAATATGTTTTTTCAGTCACTATCGTCATCATTAGAATTTTTGATAATCGATGGTACACAATTTCTATCGACAATCATGCCGTGTTCGAGAAGGAATGATTCAACGTCGGAGGCGTAAAAATCTGTTCCAAGGTTGTCTGTAACCCGAACGAAATTTCCTATTATTTGGCCTTGTTTATAAACCAAAAGGGCGGGTACGCCCTCTTTTTTAAAATGCTTACTAAGGCCGGCGACTGATCCTGGAACGATAAAAAATTTCATTCACATCATATGCGAGAATTTATTATATTTTATGAAATGAGGCAAAAATATTGTTGAATAATGAAAGTAAAATTACACCAATTTTCTTAAAAATAATAATAAAAAAACAGAGAAAAAAAAGTTGTTGTTTTTTTCACAACATTCATGAAACATTACAGGTACATTAACAAAAATGTATCTTCTACTTTACGTTTTAAAGAACAAACACAGCAGCCTGTGTTTAGAGCATTCGATGAAGTTAATTTGAAAAATAAATAACTTTTGAAAAAAATGATAAATTTAGTAGTAAAAACAAAGTAAAAAATGTATTTCTTAATCGATTGCAAATTTGAAATGTCACGAAAAAACAACGTTTGAATATTTTTGAAAAGGATTTTTCGAGAATCTTTGAAAGGGATAAATATTTATGAATTAGTTATTTGAAAAAGCAGGATTTTTAGTGTTTACCTCGAATTTTGCAAAATTTGACGTGAGGATATTCCTTGGCGAGTGTAATGAGAGATCCGTTCATGGCTTCGCATCCAGAAATATTGTCTTCGTAAATGTGAACAACAACAGTAACAGATTTGTCCTCATCGTCTATGGATTTCAAGAATTCATCAGCGTCCTTCAAATTGTGAACAACGCCAAAACGTAATTTTTCTGCTTTCATTAACATCTCTTTCATTCTCTGCTTTTGATATTCGAGTAAAAATTCATCAGCCAATAATTCTGCGAGCTCGGGATCGGTTTCCTCCAATTTTTCTTTTTCCTCGTCCAGCGCGCTTTGGCATGTGATACTCAATTTTTTCATTAATTCGAGCTTTTCACGTTCCTGCTCCGCGTGCTTTTCCGATTCGAGCTGTTTGTAACGCTGCCAGTCCTGCAAATTACAATGATCTAACTTCTCAAAATTGCTTATCTTACCGCCTTAATTTTTTATTAATTTCTTCGCAGGTGGAGTTTACGGTTGAAGAATCATTTAATTTTCTTCCTTTTGCTATCTGTGCTATTTAGTGTACGATGTTTATTTAATTAAGAGAATTGAAGACGAACAAATCTAATATATGAAAATTCGATCGAACAAAAAGGAAACTTTAGGAGAAAGAAAAATGAAATCGATAATCAAAATAATTATAATATTACCCGAATGACACCTTTCGGTCCAGTGTTGCTGGACGATCCATCCCATTTATTAATTTCTGTACTGGCGTACGAATTTTCCTGCGTTTTCTCATAACCTATTTTATCGACTTCCTTTTCCGAATCCGATTCATTTTCTTCGTCTTCACTCGAGCTGCAATAATACTCCAATTTTTCACCGAGAATTTTGTCCTCGAGAGTCGCCATGTTTTTTCACTATATTTCGGCAACGATTTCAATCACGCGACCAACAATTTTCCTTAATTTTCTATTATTACAAACATTTTTTTCGGAATACACACAGTCGACGGTAGTTTAAAAAAGTTATCGTATCGTGAGCATAAACAATGGTAATGTGTTGTCAAATGGAGTGCTCCATAAACAATGCACTGGAATTTTCAGTGAGATCAAAGTTGAATCACGATTTTCGAAAAGTATGCGCATAGACATCTAACAGTAGAACGTAAAACTTAAGAGTCAACATTGTGTCTGATCGATAAGGTAGGAAAAGTAAGTAAAAAAGAACAATGCATTCAAATCTAGGAATATCTCTATTTGGCAAAAAGCTTTTATCAATGAAACTTGAAAGAGTAAATGAGCATCAAAAATTTGTGCGAACAAATTTCTTTCATTAATATTGATTCAAAGAAAAAATAATCAAAAAATAAGTGAATTCACAACTTTCTTTAAAATGCTGTAATTTAATAAATATCACGAAAACCTGATTTGACGCTTGTCGAAAACCGTGTTAAAAACACAGTCCTTGTTGTATAAAGCGTTTTGTAGCGATTTATCCATGATTTATCTTTGGCCGAATCGATAGGTAGATGTTTTCGTCCGTCTTGACTCGTTACCGCGACTCTTTGCAACGACATGGTTAGCATTGAGCTGCTCTAGCTTTTCCCGCCCATTTTTCCGGGAGCCCATCACTAACCGCGCACACGTCAATGTCGATTTATTTTTTTGTCAATATTATTTCTATCGTTTGTTCTTCATTTTATTATTATATAAATTCTGTTTGCGCAAGAATATAAGCACGAAACCGTACGAAATTTATGAATAAGTTTCAATCATAAATGGTGAGAAATCGTTTCAACATGTGTCGATTTTTGTCGAATTATAAGGTATAATGAGATTGGCTCCAGAAATGCGGACTAAATGTCTGCGCCACGTGTGTAAAAACATCGCAACTCAGTAACTTAGTAAACAAAGAAAACTTATGCTACAATTTTTCAAGCAGGTCTTTCGAAGATGCGTTGCGTCAAAATTTTGACACCCATTCATTTTTTATATTCTATTATATTGATTCAACTGGCTTATCAATGAAAACATTGCGTAGTTATTAAGATACTAATCCAATTGACGAATTCGTGTTATTTATGTAGAACTAATACGGTTCAAAAGAATTTCCACGTTGGTTATCAGTTTCCTCATTGGTATATATCTAAGGAGTACTGTTAAAATGTGTAGTCTTCTTTGAGGCACGAAAGCTTTTCGATACTTAAACGCCGTTGCGGTTTAGGATTTTTGTCTTAAAAGTAGTGAATAATTTTTTTGGAATGTACTTTCGGGCAATAGTCATTGCAGTTTGTACATTATTTGTGTGTATCCCAAAAGTCATTGGTAAACACAATGGTTAGTAACATTTTTGTCTTTTCTACTGTCCAGATTATCATAGGAATAATTCCCAGCAAAAAAAAATTCGTTTACTGACCATTTAATGGTTCGATGATTTGAAAAAAAAATCAACATAAACACACGGAGTGCTGTTATTCATTATGAATCTATGTAGTGATGTGAATTTCATTATAATGGTAACAAGCCTAATTCTAAACGAATAAAGTAGATTGATGAAAAAAAAAACGTTTCTTAATGGACCGTAGGTGGGAACGTCACGGAAGCAGACGCTAATGTTACTTTAGCACAACCTTCGGGTGGTATATGTTTAACGCCAGAATGCATTCACGCGGGTAAGTAAAAAACATTTCCCTTTCAGAAAAATAATTTGAACTTTGCATTTGTGGATGTTTTACCAAACTGTTTTTCTTTTTTTCTTTCGAAATCCAAATTTTATTAACGATAAACGACGAAGTTAATTCATGGTACAGTTTTATTTTGTTGTTAAGAAAAAAAACTTGCAAAAAATCTTGCAAATTTAACATAAAAAAATTACTTTCTCGCATTACATCGTGTTAAATATAATAGAAAGCGATTGGTGTGCGTTCAATGCGTGGCTCTAACAATCTCCCAAGTTAACGATGAATTCATTCGGGTACAAAGTCAGTACTTGGATGCGCATCCATCGCACACATGATGAAAAATAAATTAACTAAATAAAACACACAAGGAGTCAGCAATATCTCGAGAAAAAAAAATAGTTTATATGAATCTATAAATGAAAAAGTATAGTGTCATTAAAAGTGGGAATATCACCTAATTAAACGGTTCCATGACGTTTGATCACACGACAAAATAACACCGACAAAATATCACTGCAACAAAATATCAAAGCCAAAAAATAATACAATCACAAATACAGCCAGAAATAATACAGAAGGACAGAGACACAACCCCCAAACAAACCAACACCCAAACAAACCCAAACAAAACTTAACAAGTAGAACAAACGTTAACAAATAGTATAATAGAAGAACAGAGACGCAACCCCCATGCAAACCAACACCTATACAGAAAACAAACGCAAACAAGTCGAACAAACAAATAAACAAACAAACAAACGAAGAAACAAACAAACAAACAAACAACATAATCACAGTATTGAACATCAATAAATTAAAATTATGATTATAAAATCTTTATTATGCTTGGAATTGGAATTGGATTGGAGTGATGTTTCATCGTGTGATATTTTGTCCGTATTATTTTGTCGTGTGATATTTTGACTGTGATATTATGTCGTGATACCAATTGAAATGATAAAAACTTCATATAGCTATTAATATAACTCAACAGTCAGTCCCGATGTCTATAGCAATGTAGTTAAAGATAAAAATGATATTTCAGCATCGAGGATTCTCAGCAGCATGAATCCTAATGTTGAACCATGCGACGATTTTTACGAGTTTGCTTGCGGCAATTTTGTGAACTCAGCAGTAATACCCGACTCAGATTCATGGACTTCTGCAATGTCGAAAGGACCGAAACAAGTACTATGGCGTGTGCACGAAATCATAGAGAACATTGACGAATCAAAAGCACCCAAGCCTTTTGCGAACATAAAAAAATTTTACAAAGATTGTATGAAAGGCGGTGAGGCATGATCATTTTTGTTTTTTTTTTTTCGTTTTTTTACACTGTCAATTTTATTTAGGCCTTTGTTAGGATCCAAATGAATGAAAAAATCGAAAGAAACTTTTTGTTTCATTTCAATTATATAAACATCTTCGTTGTCTATTTTGTAAATAACAAAAAAATTCGTCACGCTTGTTATTTTTTATTTGCCCAATTAAATGGTAAGATGTAAGGTTTCGAATATAAATTATCAGAATGGAAGGACGATAGGATAGAGCTCGGAAAGTGGCTGCAAGAGACTTGGACCATTGGTGGCTGGCCAGTACTTTTCAGGGGTACATGGGATGACAGATCATTCGACAAAAATTCTTCGTTCTATTCCATGTTCAAATTTGAGTATCAACGACATGTGAAAAACGTCTCAAACGACGTTGCGCAAGTATGCACAAATTTAAAAGTAAAAAATATACATATTTTTTTTTCAACGAACCCAAACGATCTTACACTGGGCTTGATTTTGTAGCTTTCAATAAAGCGTCCGGTTCTCCCCTGGAGTTTATTTAAGGAAAAAACATGGAACCACGTACTTCGAGCTTATCACAATTACATTGTTGATGTTGCTGTGTATTTGGGTGCTGACAAGTTGCAAGCAGAAGCCGATCTCCGGAAAGTTATATCGATGGAGATCGAACTGTATGAAGTAAGTACATACGAACAATTCGTGGTTATTGCATGGAATTTCAAATTTTCTATGGCTCCCACAAGGATACACTGTGCAATCTTTGATTCTCTAAGTTTCATTGCTTTATAAACATATATATATATGGAATAAAATTTTCGATACTGAAAATCGAAAATAATTCGGGTCATAATTTGAGTTCACACACTTCTAGAGGTCGTAGGAAAAAAATAATGGTACCATCAGAACGGAAAAATACGATTTAAATGAATAAACTATCCTTAGATTTTCGCTACGTCGACGCATTTTTAAATGGCATTGAGTTGAAGTTCAAACGTAACGGAAAAAGGCCGAATCTCGAGTATAGATACGCGGCGCGACTTCTTTTGGCCGTTCAAACTCTTTTTCTTTTTGTACTTGGCGTTAAGACGCTGCCGTGTCTCTAGATATATAAATTTTTTTTCTTTTTTTTTATGAACTGTCCCATATTTTTAACCATATTCCGCGAAAAGTTAGTAAACCACTTTTTCCAGTTCTTTTTAATTGGATATGCCAAAAAAAAGTAAATACAGAATCAAAAAGTGTAAATATCATCAGTCTTCAAAAGATTGTAGGTTATCTTGATCGTATTTACGCAGATTATATTTCCGAACAACGAGGACCGAGGTTTATATGAAGAGTACCGTACGACGACTATTGGAGAACTGAACAGAAGGCATCCGAATATCAGTTTCAAACTCCTGTCAGAAATAGACGACGACGACGCGATCGTTCAAACGACACTGACTGCGGACATAATCGATCGATTGGAAAAATGGATTTTAGCCAAGCCAAAGAGAGCTTTGGCCGATTGGCACGTGTGGCGTTACACGTCATCCAGAGCCTACTCCTACGGTGGCTACATTACTCACAGAACAAGAATAATGACTGAGTTTCTTACTGGAAAACAAGAACCGAACCCCAAATGGCAAAAATGCTTCGAGACCCTTCCACCGATATCCCGATTCCTCTTGAACCTTTTGTATCAAGGTCAATACTTGAGCCAAAGTGTAGTAGACGATACGAAGGAGCTGTTTTCCAACATTAAACAACAATTCACTGGACTTGTAGAAAAGGTTGTAACCTTTTGAATTCATTGACAAATTTGTCTCAAGTTATAAATGTTAATTGTTCTCATGGGTTCAAAAATTCCATCGTTTCAATTGGGATCTGTCAGATGGGCGACAAGTGTGCATTTAGCATGTATTTGGCACATGTGACAATGACACATGCTTATGTTGAATGTCGATGTGCACACTTGCACCAGTTCGTTTTTCTGTCACCAGATGTCATGGGGCCATTTGACAGATCCCAATAGAACGCATAGCTTTTTCTTTTTTTTACATTCGAAACGTTAGCCATATACGAAAAATTGAATGCATTCAATTTATGAGTCTACAGACTATTTATTTTCCCACTATTTATTAATTTTTTCCATCAATTTTTCAGGCTACATGGTTGGGGAATAATACGAAAAAACATGCTCTTAAAAAAATAGCGAATATTCGAAGCAGCTTCGGTGTTTGTCGTGAATTTCTACTCGATGACAAATCAGAGACGTTTCAGCATGATCAAATATTTTATGACAGTTCAATAGCAAACAATACAATAAATGTAAATGAAATCATGGCCACCATACGTTCAAATAAATCACTACATGAAGGTATAAATAGCGAACCGGTACAATGTTCGAACTTTCTTCAAAGCACAGCGACTTACTATCCCCTCTATAACCAATTGAGTGAGTTTTCAACGAATTATCTCATTTTTGTCAAAAATTTTATGAGTATTATATTTTTTTTAGTGATTTTAATCAACGAATTTACTAAATTTTCAAACTTTTTATAAACTATAGAAATATATTTAGAAAATCAATTTAATAAATAGAAACAAAAAAAAAAAAAAAGAGAGGCAGTGGCATAGTGGTAACGCGCCCGGCTCACAACCGGTGAGCCCGGGTTCGATCCCAGCCGACACCAATGGATTTTTTCTAAGAGTCTAAATAAAACTGTTCTCTCTGTGGTTCGGAATCCACGTAAAAATGTAGGTCCAGGTGGTAATATGGAATTGTGGAAAAAGTGTGGGAAAGAAGAGAGAGGAGTAAGAGGAAAAGTGTGAGTAAGAGAGTACCACCCATGTAAAAACCCGATAAGGGTATGCATGTAAAATTCCATATCTATCTATCTATCTAGAAACAAAAAATAGAAAAAAAAAACAACTGATTATTGAAAATTTTAAACAACCGTTACGAATAAATGATTTTCTCATTTTAATTTTTTAATATTGAAAGTTTAATTATTAATCATAATTGTATTAATTTTTCCAAATGCAACTTCAAGGCATTCCTCTAACTGTGTGATTTTTTTTTTACTTTATTTGTGCAGCCATCGGTCCTGGATTGTTTACCAAGTTTTATTACGATATTCGGCAACCGAAAGCTCTTAATTACGGGGCGTTAGGAACCATCATCGCTCACGAAACCTCGCATAGTCTTGATACCCAAGGCAGAAATTTTGATGAAAATGGTCAACCAAATCCATGGTGGGATTCCGAGAGTAATAAAACGTACGTCGAACACGTCCAGTGTATTTTTGACCAGTACAAAAATTATAAGATCGATAAGTCTGAGCAACACGTAAGTATTTTATTTATCCAAAATAACTGTTTCGTATTATTTCATAAAAAAAATAATATCCATTTATTTTTCAACGACAATTATGCTAAATAGCTTCGAATCGTTTTGCTGTCAAAAACTGTGACAGCTGATCGTTTCCTCGCATAAAACAAATTTGCCAATTTTCATGTTTTGTCATAAATATAATAATCATTGTGTTAACAAAGTTTTAAAGAATTTTCTAAACGATCAGCATTTCATCTGTTTGAGGAAAAAACTTTCATCATTCGCTAGTCATTTTTTTTTTTATCTCAACAGCTCAATGGCATTATTTTTGTAAATGAGAATCAATGGTTATAACATCACAAAACTTGCTGACTATGTTTTCCGATTTTGTATCGAATTTAGAATACTGAAATTTTGAGCAAATATAATTATAAACACTATCTTTAACTCAGCCGAATACCATCGCAACTGGGGCTGAAGATATATCGGATAACGTGGGTACCAAATTGGCATACCTCGCCTATGACGAATGGGCAAAGAAACATGAGCCGGAACCCCAATTGCCTGGACTTAATTATTCGCCGAGGCAATTATTCTGGATCAGTATGGCCAACAGCTGGTGTACTAAATATCGACCAGAACTTATAAGAAATCTTATATATTTGGATGTACACTCACCGAGCAAATTGCGAGTTAACGGAGTTTTTTCAAACCTGCTTGAATTCTCAAAAGATTTCAAATGCAGCGCAACAGCTAAAATGAATCCCGTTAAAAAATGTAACTTGTTGTGAGATTTTACAGGAAATATTCATTTGGATTTTCTGCTGTGAATGTCAATGAAAAGTTCATAGTTAAGAAAAAATACTTAGAAACGAAATAAAGGAAACGAACGACCTTCCATTTTATCCCATCCACGCATCCAATCATTTCGAGCATTCTAATTATTCATCGAACGATCTCATAGTGTCTTATTGTCTTCGGTAGATAAATCTAATATTTCTCTGAAGCAAGCTGTCATCGTCAATTGAAAATAAATTTAAAAAAATATCTTCATACCTTCAAAATGTTGACTGGAAAGTGTGGAAACTTGTAAATGAAGGAGCAATCCTTACTATTCAATAAAAAGAATCTTCCATAGCAGCTAATTTTTCGTCTTCTAAATAGTGTTCTCTCTTTAGCGACAACTCTAAATACTGTCTGAAATGAACATTCGAAAAGATTATTAAACAGTACAATAAATTCTGGGGGCAATGAGAGATTTTTTTTTTCATGTCGAAACCAATAAAATGGCGGCCATTGGGAATCAAATTTCAACCTTTTGGCAAGAATTTTTCGTTCAAAAACATATGAAATAATGAAATAATAAAATAATTTCAAAAACTGCCATAGTACTTTAAAGAATGTCTTGAAAAATCATGTGGACTAATTTGAGAAGGATTGCTTGAAAACTGTTCGTTGAATATGGTCCACAATTTCGGTAATCGATTTTTCAAGGAAAACGCGTTTAAAAAGTTTCAAAGATCCTTGCCAGCCGGTCAAATCCATTTGCATAAGTAAGAACTGCACTATAAAATTTGATTAACACTGAACATGCACAAATAACGAGCGTATTTCGAAACACATTTTTCAACAAGAAGACGCAAAGGAAATACGTTTTTTGTTTTTTTTTTTTAAATGAAATGAATCAAATTTTAATTTTATTATAAAATATATATCATACTTTTTATGAGAAAGTAAAAAAAAGAAAATTACTGTTGAAAGCATCAACATCTCTGGAGCCTTATTCAAAAATAGGTTTTTTTCGAGCACGTTTTCGATCTGGTCTTTCAATCGAGTTTGAAGGACCTCGCTTCGATCTTTCTTCTCTACTTCTTCCTCTTTCATCATCCTCTTCATCCTCGGATGAGCCAGGATTTCGTGAAATTCCTGAAGGGCCATCCAACGAAACGCATTTCATGCCTGACAATCCGCTGAAATTTAAGAATTACAATTATTTTTACTCACATTTAGAATTTAAGTTCGACACAGAAATGTTTTTCATCGTTAAATCACAATGGAATTGAATTTGTTCATCGCTTTGTTACTTAATTTTGTTAATTTTAAGTTAATTTTGAAAATGATGTTTGTGTTTCGTTTCGTACGAATTTCCTTGATTGCAAGATTGTCGAATAGTTTAAAAATCGTGAAAGAAAAATGTATAAACGACTTGAAAGGAGAGCTTTTTATGTCGCGATTTAGGAATTAAAAAAATAAATTGTTTCGTCCTTACTTTTCATATCTGTAAAGTTGATAGAACAGATTATTCCTACTGAGTTGTCCCAATTTTGGAATAAAATTATCGTCGTGAGTGATGACGATGAGTTGAAAATTTTTTTGGAACCTGGCACGTCGATTCACGTAACTGAAAACCACAAAATTCATTTTGAAAAACGACGATAACTTAATTTTTCGTAATAACAAACTTCACGATTGTGTTGAAATTACCTGTGGAGGGCGTCTGCCAAACTTTTGGCATTTTCTTCATCCAAATTCGTGGTTGGTTCGTCCAATGCCAGAACCCCACACTTTTCACAAAATGTTTCGGCCAAGGCTAGCCGCAGAATTATTGAAGCGAGAACCTTTAAAAACGTAAATAATCAAAACCCTATAAAAATTTGTGTGCTATTCTTGTTACGAATAAAATTACTAGATTATTTGAAAGAATGATAACAGAATAGAAAAAAAACGATTGATTGATCTGCAATTTGCAGATTGATCGCAATTTGAATAATAATAGAATAATACTTGATTATTATTGCCAAGTATCAAGCGTAATTAATAACAAATAAATAAATTTAAATATTAATAATTAAAGTTATTATCGATATGATTTTATAAGATTATAACAAATAAATAAATTATAGCGTACTCTTTGTCCCGCGCTGCAACGACCTCTCATATCCATTTCGACACCGTGCTTTATTTGGACAAGTTTATAATTGAATGATCTCCTTGTGTCGCTCGAAGTGGTCGTGGCTTCTGTGTGAATTTGAATGGAGCTTGTGTCGGTACCCGTGTATATTAGATCCCACAATTTTTTCATACTCTTGTTGACCGTTGCCATTCGTTCTTCGTGATACTCGATCATCGCCATGTCCAATACTTTGCAATACAATACCAAGTCTTTGACGCACAAATTGGTTGCCTAATTAATCGGAAAAGATTTATCGGTTGAAACTTTTGCACGGAATCTGACATATGTTTTTAAAATAAAATGAATTTCTCACCGCCAGTTCCACGCATTTTGCTTTGTGATTCTTATAAGCCAAACGATATTCGCTCTTTTCCAATTCTAAGCTCAGTTGCGCTATGTTTCTTTCCAATTCTTCTTCGTTACCTTCGGCTATATTTTTCTGAAAATTTAACAAAACTTATTCATCAAATATCTGTTTGAAAACATTTAAAAAATTACAGAAAATTTTCGAGAAATCGTTTGCTATTATTTTTCGTTAATGATTACTGCTTCTCTGAATTTTTAACAAATGCACGTATTTTTATATATTTTCGTTTATTTCCAACGTTCATACTGTTCATTACTACGAGAAAAAAAACCCTAGAGTCAATTGTTCAAAACGGCTATTGTTGTTTTATTTGTTTTTTGAATTACCTCACGCTCAGTATTGTCGCGACGTTCGCAAAGAGCTTTTCGCTCTCTGGAAACTGATTCGTAGTTAATTCCCATGAGTTTTTCCCTCAAACGATCGCATTCCGACTTTAAAGTTTCAGCATCGATCTCTTTTTGCCGCATCGTGAAATTGTCCGTGAGATCTCTCTTTCTCGTATCATGGGCGATGACGTCCTCTTTGATTTTTGCTATTTCCGCCTCGCGAGCCGTTCGTTCTGCTTTGAATTTGTTCACATGCCTTTCAGCTATCTCTAATTTTTCTTCCACTGTTTTCAACTGCTCGTCAATTTTACGAGACAAAAATTTCGCCACTTCTGCCTGAATCGAATTAACTCGATCGAATTCCTTGTTACGATCTCGCAACTCGTTTCTATCGTATTCTTGCATCGATCGAATTCTTTTCTGTAACATAAAAATCCGTTTTTTCGATTCTCCAATTTATTATAAAATTGAATTTACTAAACTGAATAATGCTCAATTATAAATAAAATTAATTCATCAACCATTTTTTGAATTCTTCTTTTTATTCTATAGAAAATTCATTCACTCAATTAATTAATCGTTTTAGAAATCTTCAATTCAGTCAAAGTAACTCTGACATTTTAGTTTTTTCAGTTTTTCAGTTTTCCTTTATTGGCTCTCGTACGAATGCGATAAATTAGTGCAAGAGGAAAGAGTGGTTGTGGGCAACACTGCGAAGGCGTACTATAGGGAAAGGAAGGGAGTAAAATGGGAAAAAAGGTGAAGTTGAAGTGATGGGATGGGGTCGCAAAACTCGCAAGAGTAGACGCAGAAACGATGAAAAATAATTTGAAAATACTTTTGAATGAACAATGTCGACTGATGATTAAATTTTAATTAATTCGAGTAATTGGAATTAGAAATTAATAAAGAATGAACAACTGACCTTGGCTTGCTCCAAAGTTCGATTCGCAGTTTCGCATTGATTACCAATTGCAACCAATTGTTCATCATAATTCGAAACGGTATCCTCGATCGAAGTTTCTTTTAAACGCAATTGTTCTAATTTTTCCTTCGCCTGTTTAATTTCTTGCATTTCCTTATGTATTCGCAACTGCTCCTCCAACAACTTCGTTCGATTTTCGGTAATCTGACGCAATTCTTCGTTACGAGAATTCAAAGTCGATTGCAAATTTTTTATGTCTTGACGAGTATCTTTCAACAGTTTTTGCAAATTGCTCTGTTCAGTCTCAGCCTCTTGGATTGTTCTGTCGCTCTTCAAACCTATGGAATTTAATTTTTTTAAATATTCGCATTTATTCTGTTTTCGCGAATGATTTTGTACAATTCATTTTCACATAATTTTATGCAATATTGATTTTTTTTTTCTACGAAATTAATTCATACGTCAAATTATTCACAAATTACTTATAAAACGTTTGACAGACTATACCGAGAAATTTTTTTTTCCTTTTTTTGTTTTTATGAAAAATCCTCTTGTATAATTAAGAACATAATTTCAAAAATGCACCAACCTGCGTCCCCTAAGCGATCTTGAAGTTCAATGGACAAAAAGTTATTGGCATCGATTTCATTTGCGTAACGATCCCACAATGCCATATCACCGACCATGTCTTTGCACATGGATAATTTTTTTTCGGGTTCTACGACCGATTCCTGCAGTCGCTTGATCTTCTGATTAGCTGCAGTCAAGCGTTTCGAAGTTTCTTCTATTTCCGTTCTAATGATTTAATCGAAAATATATTATGAACAAAATGTTAGCCACAAATATTAAAAACATATTTTTCGGTTGCTATAATTTTATAAATAACAAAAACTAATTTATGAAAATGATAAAAATCCAATCCAAAGCCACTGAATATGAAAAGATAATGAAAATAGCAAAAGTAAATTTTGAATCATGAAAATAACAAGTATAACAGATGATATAAAAATACGAAAATTTTCCATGCCAACGAAAATAAAAATTCTTTTATTTTTACCTCATTTTGGTCATTTCAACTTCCTCGAAGTGTTCGACTTTTTCGACAATCGGTTGAAGTTGTAACATCAAGTCGTATTTTTTACGAGTGGCAGCCAATTCTTTCTCACAGTTTTTCAAACGCTCCGGATGTCCAGTCATTTCGTCGGTCATATCCTTGACGAGCTCCTCGGCGTTTTTTCGGCTTTCAAAACCCCGATGACACAAAGGGCAACACGAATTTGGTTCACTCAATTTTTTAATATATTCTTTGTAAGCGGCTCCCTGGTAGGCGTACATTCCTCTCTTGTCCTCCATGTCTTTTAAACGTTTTGAACTCAATAAAAGAGCCTCGCGATAATTTTCGTATTCGCCACACTGCGACGATACTTTTGCTTTGTCTCCTAAGAAATAATGAAATAAATCATTTGAAATTATTGTATTTTTATCGTTTTCTCACTATGATTATCGAGAATAAAAAGATTAAAATTTCAGTGGAAATAATAAAACTTTTTGTATCTGAATAAATTGGTATTTGGAAACTTTGTCGCCGATGTGTTTAATAAAACATATTTTGACAAATGACTTCTGGTACTCACGTCGAATTTCATCTTTTTTCATCTCCAATTCTTCTCTTTTGTGTTTGACCCACGCTTCAAGTTTCGCCGCCTCACATCTTACGCTATCAATCTCGCTCTTGAGATTTCGTATCCGATCGTTCTACAAGATCGAACAGAGTAAGAATTCTATTTAAATGAGTTTTAATAGAATTGTTAAAAAATATGGAAAATATCTCGAAATTAAAAAAAATATTCAACAGAAAAATGGATCGAGGGACATTTTTTAATTTTATATGATCTTATAAAATCTTTCTCAGTCAGAGTACTTTTGCAAAGAATTAGTAAAAGAGGGTAACGCAAAATCTAGCATCGTAGGAGTCAGAAAAAAGTATAGGAAGCAACCTTGAAACCGAAAAATAAATAAAAAAGCGATCGAATACGTAATTGACGGTTTACTTACCAAAACTGTCTGTATTTCATTGATTGTATCCATCATACCTCCCGTAGGGAAGTCTGTTTTTCCGAGCAGCATTTCCAACTGCTCTCCGTGTTTATTCCGCAAAGTTTCAATCTCTTTCTCTCTCTCCATTAATTCGGCATTACAAGAATCGAGTTTCATTCGCAAGGAGCTTTGTTCTCGCAGTAAATTTATTTCTTTTTCAACGCTGTTGTATTTACGCTCATACTTCTCTTCCTGTTCCGTTGTTTCTTGCATTTTTCGTTTCAGCTCATCAACTTCGGCTCTTTCATTAAATTCTTCGAATTTTGTGTTCGCTGCCGCCAGCTTGGTATCCACCGCATTCAATTTTTGTTCCATCGTTCCTGACTACAAATTACGAGAAAAAATAAATGTTTAATCACACATTTATCGTGCCCGAAAACTCATTTCTCTTCCATGAAATTCAACTTGCTTTTTGGACGATTTTTTTTTTTTACACTTATTTGTTACTACTTTGCAGTAAAAAAAAATCGTACAACTATTGTGTAAATTCTTTAAAATGTTGGATAATAATATGGAAAATTTTCATACCTGCTTTAATAAAGCGGAATTTGCACGAATTTCTGCTCTTGTTTTTTGCAATTCGCTCCTGCTATTGGCCAATTGGGATTCCATTGTCGTTTGCTGCGCACGCAGTGTGTTCAATTTTCGTTGAAGAACTTCCAATTCTTGCTCCTGTTGGACTCTTTTCGTTTCAATTTCTTGCTCCAAATGACGCAATTTCCGCTCAAATTTCTTTAACCATTCGGCAGCATCTGTGAGTACGGATGAAAATTTTTCTTTTCATTAGTCTCGTTGTAATTAAAACGATAATACTCGATTGAAAGTTCAAGAAAATTTCCGGACATCCTGAAAAATCTCTTCAACTCAAAAAAAACCCCAACATTTCATTGTTCAATAACATTATTAGTTCAATTCGAACGACGATTCATTCTTTTGAAATGCAAAAATCGTTATCATCAAACTGAAAAATGGGTTTTTTTTCTGTTTTAAAGATCAAAACGAAAAAAAAAACACAAATTTGGAATTTATTACCGTTTTCCGAAATGTCAGATTCAATGTTTCCGCTCAATTCCCATGAAGTAATCATGCTTTTAAGCATTTCGTTACGTTGAGAAAGTTTGGTGGTTTGGTCACGCAATTGTTGTCTCAATGTGCCTACAGCGACTCTCCTTTCGTCCATGATATTGGATATTTGTGCCTCTTTTACTGCCCGCAATTCCAATTCACGTTCGAGCTAAAAATTCATAAAACACTGATAATGAAAAAAACAAAAAGTAAACAAGAGATAATGCCAAGAAATTGAAAATTTTCGAGCACCGTCTTCTTTGTTTGTAATTAAAATTTCTATTTGAGGCTTTGATTTAATAGTTTCTGGAAAGATTGCAAAGGGATGGCAGACACTAAAAATATGTGCCATTTATGAAGCGTCTACAAACAAGACTACAAACTACAGAAGGATTTTGTTTCTATTGAAAAAAGAATATAAATCGTCGATAAAAATAGCGACAGGAAGCTTAACGTTTTCACGCCCGCTGAATGACGAACGCCACTGAATTGGCCGCCTGACTGACTGGTAAGGCTTCAATGAATATATAATTAATGCAAATATTGAATAAAATAATTGATTTATAAAATTTTAACAAACAATTACATCGCGGTATAGAGTTGATCAATGAATTGAACACTTCTAAAATGACTTCGTTTAAAAATTCGATACCCCTACCTTCTCAATTTGATTATTTTTCTCAGAAAGTATTTCTTCGTACGAAACAATTTCGTTTTTCAATTCCGCAGTGGTGCCTTTGTAAACTTCCTTGATTTCATCTCTCAAAGACGTTATTTGCCGTCGCAGTAGTTTGTATTCCATTTTTTTCTTTTCTGAAAACATAAAGAACGATGCAAAATCGAAAAACTTCACGAATTTTATGGAATATTGAAAAAAATTTGATGTAAAACATAAGAAAATATGGTTATACACGAAATATCAGAATAAATGTGATATTGACATTTTTGAAGTATTTAAAAAATTGCATTCGTTTAATTTTACCGTCTTCGATTTGCCATTTGCAGTACTCTGTTTCAATTTCTTTGATTTCGGCGAGACGTTGATTGATCGGTATAAGTTTATTTTTCAACGATTTGATTTTTTCATTTGCATCCGTTTTTCTCGTTTCGAAATCCGTCATTTTACGCTGTTTGGATTTGACCTCATCGACGACCATCATCAAGCCGCGTTTTTCAGCGGTCAATACTTTCAATTCAACTTTTTTGTCCTTAATTATTTTTCTTAAAGTTTCGAGAGCTTTGTTGTAGCGAGTCGTGTCGAAAATTTGATCAAAACGTCTTTTTAAGTTGGCCCCATCATCGAAAGGCCAATTTGCATCATCCTGATGACAGAACAGTACGTAATTCAAGATTGCCTTTGAAACACCCATTGACGACAGCACTTCGATGTCCACAGCCGCACATGTTCCCGATAATTGAGTTTTCTGTAACAATCCATTTTTATTCCTTATATTATTTATTTATTAATTATCATTTAAATAAATTATCAAAAAATCCAGCCATCTCTGAAACTCTAAAAACACTGATTTCAAGTAATAATAATTTTCAACAATTATTAATGAAACGTTTAAACAAAATATGTTTCGACGAATAACTCTGATTTTTGCACGTTACGACAAATTACCGTATAGGCACAATACGAAGGATAAAAAAATTACCTGCTGATATTTATTCATTTTTCATTTTTATGTTTCAATCTATTAAATTTTTTTTAATTTTATGATTTTATTTTTTTATCTTATTTTTTTATATTTTAAATTTATTTTTTATATATATTTTTATATTATTTTTTATTATTTTTATTATTTATATTTTTTTATTTATTATTTTTTATATTTTTTATATTTTAAATTTATAATTTTTATGTTTCAATCTATTAAAAAATGTTCGATTTTTTGGCTATGGCATATCAATATTTGGAACGTCTCAAATATAGCTTAATTTATTAAGATTTTCGTTGCCATGAATAAATCTGTTATTGATCATTAAAAAAATGACAATATTAATTGAACCATAATAAATTAAGTGATTACCTCTTTTGTTTTTTTGTTGATTCTCACAATTGCATTGTCAAGAGTCTTGAATTTCACCGTCTGATTGACCCGTTGGGCTTCCACGGTTCTACTAATGATCAAACGATCACCACGGACATCCGCTATTTCACATTTCACATTTCCTCGAACAGAGATCTAGCATTGAAACCGAAAAAAAAGATCAAATTTATTTTTCACACCAAGCAAAAAGAAAAACGGAATTTTTTGTTATAAGACATTAGTCAGTTTCAGTGTTCGGTTATTTACAAAATAGAAAATTTTATTTCTGAATAAAAACATGAAAATATCAAGTTCCATATGAAATCATGAAAAATATAAATCAAAAAAGAAAAACAGGATTTTTTGTTATAAGACATTAGTCAGTTTCAGTGTTCGGTTATTTATAAAATAGAAAATTTTATTTCTGAATAAAAACATGAAAATATCAAGTTCCATATAAAATCATAAAAAATATAAATGAAAAAAGAAAAACAGGATTTTTTGTTATAAGACATTAGTCAGTTTCAGTGTTCGGTTATTTACAAAATAGAAAATTTTATTTCTAAATAAAAACATGAAAATATCAAGTTCCATATGAAATCATAAAAAATATAAATGAAAAAAGAAAAACAGGATTTTTTGTTATAAGACATTAGTCAGTTTCAGTGTTCGGTTATTTACAAAATAGAAAATTTTATTTCTGAATAAAAACATGAAAATATCAAGTTCTATATGAAATCATAAAAAATATAAATGAAAAAAAAAAAACAGGATTTTTTGTTATAAGACATTAGTCAGTTTCAGTGTTCGGTTATTTACAAAATAGAAAATTTTATTTCTGAATAAAAACATGAAAATATCAAGTTCCATATGAAATCATGAAAAATATAAATGCTTTTGAATACTTTATTTATCTTACTCACAGCGGCTAATTTTTTCAACATTGGATCATGAACAAACGATCTTCCTGACTGGGCACCCGGTGGAAGCTCTCCGCTCAAGGCAAATCGAAGACATTCTATTATTGTTGTTTTGCCTGTTCCATTTGGACCCAAAATCAAGGTCAATGGACGTGAAAAATGGATGGTCGGGCCTTCACGATCATCGTCAAAATTCCTTATGCCCCTTATCGACAATTTACAGATTCTCGACATTGCGACTTAGTTTGCTAAACGATTCTGCAAAAAAAAAAAAAACAAAAACAATTAAACTATACGATGCTTCACTTCGTATCTATAAAAAATAAATAATAAAAATTCAATGAACAGTAATAATTCAATAAACAGCAGATGGAGATGGGCTTCTTTGAAACAAAAAAAAAAATTTTTTTTGCTTCTCTGAATAAACCAGTAATTAAAAAATGGATAAAAAACAAAACACCAGTTAGCAATTTGAAAATAATTCGAAACCAATGAGAATTAGCGGTGGTTGGACATCCACTTTCTGACAGGAAAAAAATGATAGCGATTTTCGTGGACTTCTTATATTTTATATTTTGCACAAATTCAATTTTTCAACACACACACACTGTAAACAATGGATACAAATTTACACAAACGATTTACAGAACGAATTTACTTTAATTTACACCAACGATTTACAGACCCAAAATGATTTAATGTAGAAAGAATTTACCGGAACAGGAAGAAATGTAAACAAACATTGAGGTATGCCTGTCCTTCGAACCTCGAAACCTCCAATAGTCGTATTTACCGTGCCTACCGTGCAAAAGCGCAGAATACTTGTTAACGGTTCTTCGACTTGTTATCATATTTTACGCCAAAGCCGCACGTTTAAATATTTACCAAATTTACAAACTCAAATTTTTAGTAAATTCTAGCAGTTTTAGAATATGTTCCTGTCTCGTTTCGATCAAAGGGAAGTGAATGAGTGGAAAAGCAGTAATTTTTACGCGGTGAGAAATTCAACATCGTGACGTTATCGAAAACTTAAAACTCTCGGAAAAAAGGCACGTTCATGGAATTGAAATCGAAAATGGTTTCTCTTGTCGTCAAAAAATTGCAAAACCTGTTTGCGAAGTTTTCAAGGTCGTAATCTGCCGTTTACAACGGCTAAAGTTGATTTTCTTTTTTTTTTTCTACGACTTTGCGAATTTTCATATTTATTTATCTTCATGTTTCATGTGGATACATAATATTATGTTAAATGTGTATTTTTACACATAATGGCATAATAGAATTGATAAAAAAACAATCTATGTTAATATTTCATTGACGGTAACGTGTTTTTTTTTTTTTTTTTCGAAAATGTCGATCTGCAATTTTTTTCTAATCGGTTGATCAAAAATATTTTTATAAGTTTTTTTTTAGTATGAAAAACGTCATTGTCACATTTTTTTTTCGGATTTTCTTGTCGTTTTTTTGAGATTCTCATTAAATTGTGATCGAAGGTTATTTTATAATCCATCACTTTTCTTCTATACTGAATAACGAGTAGAAAGGTGTTAATTAAACTCCATCATTGTTTACATGGAAATTTGACGATGGAAATATGGCGTTAAATATAAAAATGTTCTTTTTTTACAAAATGACGTATTTGATAACAATCCTTAACGAGCCTTTTTCATTCAAACAACACATGCATTTCCTTTTAAATGGAAAAAAAAAAAAATCAAAAATACTCTTGTTTACGATCCAAACCTCTGCAATTTTGTAAAAATGCATTTAAAAAAAATAAAAAATCGGCCTCGTGGATTCGTAGTTACGGGAAAAACCATTTTGCAAAAAAACCACTTTACAACTACAATCGCAACTCGAACATAAAATATTCAATTTTCATTGACAAAAATATGTTTTTTGAAATAAACAATAATGGTTTCAGTGGATATAGTTTTTCAGTATGAATAAAAAGAAATTAACCCTATTTTTGGCACCTTTCGATAAATGTAAGTACTCAACGTTAAAATCGTGTTTTAACTATTTCTCGGAAAGCTCATCATATAGAGCAGATTTCGCGAAACTTTATTTTCAATCATTTTCACGACCTAATTGACTTGGCGTCTCCAGGACTTCCCCTGGGAAACGAAAACCTGCGAAAAAGGTTCTTCATTTCGTGTTTTAAAAAAATGCCCCGATTTTGCCCATTTTAAAGCCCGTCATTAAATCTAAACATTCGTTGAGTTTTCCTGTCAGGCTTCTCGAGGACAGCTTTATGTTATTCGAAAGATTATACAAATATTGGATTCACTTTGAAACCTTGATTTCGCCGTTTCGGGGAACAGCAAGAGCTTCGAGATCTCTGGCACCGGAGCATATTTCGGAGACGAAAAATTTGATAAATTATGAGAAAAAAAAATTTCAAATCGCGACCGTGTGTTGTTATTTCAATTCGGTTTCCAAAGCATGTGAAAAAGTTAATAAAATATATTAGAATACGTTTCGCGAGAAACAGAAATTTTTAAGGAAAATTCATAAAAATTCGAAATTAGATTTTTCCGATATATTTTAGTACAATAGCAATATTTATATCTAAAATTTTACCGGTACGCAAGTATTACATTATCAAAATTTCAGAAAATATAATATTGAAAAACAAAAGCTATGGAAAAAAAAAAAAAAACAGAGTATATGAGTTATATTATAATAATGAACGTGTCATTTGCGACGTAAATACGAGAAACGTGTTTGAACTCGTCAATGGAAAAGGTCCCAAACAGCAGTTCAGCATACTCTTGCGAATGGAAAAAAAAAAATCACGAAATATTCACCTTTTCATAGAAGAATCTTTTTTTTCTCGATCAACATGAACTGCGGCAAAATTATTGTTTTTCTCGTCACAAGAGACGGTAGAAGCCGGTACTCGATTTCCAAGCTTTCCAAAATACCGAAATCAACAATCGCGAGCACGCCTGAACCTGACGAGCAAAAACCACCGACCAGGTCGACAGCACTACCGAAGTAGCTGAACTGCCGAGTCGCCGAATGCCGCGGAAATTCTAACGTCGAAATGTCGAAATACAAATTTACGAAAAAGTTAAACTACAGATTTTTTTTAGTTCGTGTCATACAGTGCAATCTGACAGTAGGAAAAACGAAACATGGTAATGCACCGTGTGACCTACACTACTGACAGTCGTTTGGGTCTTAAAAAATTGCGAAGCGGCACGTGGCGTCACCTACCGAGTGATTAATGCGGTACGAAGCTCCAGAAACAAAGTTGAAAAAAGACTCAACTGAGCACACTTTTACGATAAGCGCGTTGACCCGTGGAAATAACACGGGACGGGAAATGTACAATTTAATTATGGATCACGTAACGTGAATAACGTGATTACTTAGACCTCCGTGAAGTTGGCCCCCCAAAGTCATTATTTCTTAATTTTTTTAATGCAAATCGTTTGAGAGTCGTTTGAGAGTAATTGAGAGAAAAGAAAAATCGTTTGAGAGTAATTAGTTTTCACGCAAAAGCAATTTTAATTTTTAATGTGAAGTTGGCCCCCATTTTTTCTATCTCCTCGAAAAATGAACTTAGACGTTTGATTTTTTTTTTTATCGTTCGAGAATCGTGAGAGAGGGTTTGAGAGTTCAAAAAAAATGTTGGAGAGTTAATATTTTAATTGATATTGCATAATAATTGAGTGCGTGATTTCTCCATAATTTCCCCTAGTTTCTGAGACTTCCGGCCCGCGCAATGGAAATGCGCGGCGTACATGCGCAGACTATATGCGCAGTGTATCTGAAATCAGCGGTAGCGCTACTGGAAAGTTGGAAATTCAGGAAATTCATCAATATAATAATTCTGTGATATTATTGATATAGTAAAGATTATTAAAATGATAATTATTGAAATAACAACGCAACAAGTTTATCCATAACGTCAACCATTAATTCTTCATCGCCGGGACGATACAGATTGCGTCGACAGAGCATGGATAAATTGGATCTCATAAAAGTAATTCAGTAAAAAAATTCAAAAATCGCTTTTATCAGATTTCGATAGAATTCTCATTAAACTCAATTTTTTTTTCTTTTTCTCTTTTTCAATTTCAGTTAACACCCGATGGCAAGCAAAAAGATACGAGCGAACAGTCGCTCGCAAGATTTGGAATTGCTCCTCAACCCTCACAAGAGGAAGAGGAAGACAATTTCTTTGAGCTATTGTCTCGTTTTCAATCCGGAAGAATGGACAATCAACGATGCGTTCTCAATGACAATCGCAAACCAAGAATCAAAGCACCACCACTCGAAAAAGAAAAGTAAGTTCATTCTCACTATCATTATTTTTCATTTTATTTGTCTTACAGTAATAATAATAATAATAATAATAACAATATTTGAGAGAAACAACGATAAATTATATAAAAGTTAAATAACCGTAGAACTTAAGTCCTATTTTTTTTTTAATCTTCTAGCTCATTACACGTTTTTCTTAGTCATAAGATCGTTCTTACGGAAATACAATTAAAAAATAAAAATAAATTGTATTTAATGAACAAACTTTTAACCTCTTTTCTTTTATTCAGAGATCCCGAAGATTTGATGGAACTGATAGCTGGTATGCAAAGCAGAAATTTGCAAAAGGTTCTTGGACTCGAAAGCAACCAACCGGAGAATAGCAAAGCACGAAACAATAATGCAACAAGTTTATCCATTACGTCAACCATTAAGTTTCAATTCGAACGAGAAATGTTTTTCATGATAATTGGAGCAAAATGTTTATTGAACGAAGTTTTGAATATTTAAAAGGATTCATGATATAATGCATAGGTTGAATTAACATCCTAATTTTATCTGTCAAATTTTATCGAATTTAATCCAATTTCGTATCAGCTTGTGGTATAAAATATTAAATTAATAAAATATAAAATTAAATTAATAAAATTTCGTCTCCAATAATTTTTTTTACACTTTCACAACGTTCTCTCTCTCTCTCTCTCACTCTTTTTCTCTTCTTAATTTTTTTTTCGTTCCTTTGCGCAGCAAATTTTGAAACTTGATCCAGATAGTTAAATTATTCATATTTTAATGAAAAGTAAAAAATATTTTTTTTTTATTTTTATGCAAAAAATGAATGCAACGAAAATTCGAATGTAACTTATTATCCAAAATCTTATTACTTCTGAATCAACGGTGTCATAGCATTAAACTCTACCGAAATATTTTTGTGGCTCTTGGGAGAGACGTGTTACTTCAAAAACGTTATTTCAAGCAACAAAAGCAGAATAATACTTATTTGAAAAGTCGTCAGAAGCTTGGGGGAAGTTATTTTACCTTCTAACAGTGTGACAGGGCTGTCATTTATCGGGGACAGATGATAATGATCTGTGAAAATTTTATTAACTCGATACCAAAAAAAAAAAAATATTTTCAGAATTTTATTTGGAATCCAAAACCTGTTACTGTGATAAAAATGTACGAAAAAAGTGAATAATTCATGACTAAGGGTCTGTTTCATCGGGTTCCGAAGATACAAATCGCTTTGAGCCTAAAATCCTGCAATCAATATTCTTGCTTGCAAATTCCACAGTGGGGCAACAAATGATCTCAATCTTTTTCCCAGTGTAAAAGTGTTTCACATACGAGAAAATAGATGTTAATATACATAATTCTCTTGGTTTTTTGATAAACGAAGACAATGATCAATGATAATGTTGCATTCGGTGAAAATTGCATTATCGATATTGAAAAAAGCGAGAATTTGCAGAAAAAAATGTAAAAATAGAGATATAATTCGAAATTGTCGTGATGTAACTGTCAAGTCTTTTGAAGGGGTCAAGGATTGAAAATCAGAGGATAGTCACAAAGTTCAAATAAAACAGAGACACTCGTTTTTGTAAATCTCAAATTCTTTATTTCTTTAAACTTTTCGAGAAAGACAAAAGTATAGACGGAAGATGAAATGAATAGGAAGTTCCAAGGGAAGAGCAATTCTCACAACTCTCGAATGGTAACGAAAGCAAAAATCTCGACAAATGACATGCTGTACTGGGCGAGATCGATGTACGGCACATCAAAGTGATCGCAGAGATCCTCCAGGAAGTAACGGTCCATAACGTACGACGCGACGAAGCTGGCGAAGTCTAATCGTAACTTCCCTCGTTTGAGGCAAGCGACGATGATCGTAAGCAATTGTACGCCAATGACAAAATTTGTCAGACGGTTCATTCGTGTACGATTCTTTTTGCGTATGACTTCGTGGACTATCGGTAAAACTCCCAGAGTTATCAGCAACAATTGTCTGAGAAATTCATTGACGTAGCACCGGAGCGATATTTCCGTAGCAAAAAGCACAAACGGCACAATCTCAATGACATTTGTCAAACCATCATAAATATCTCGGAACATTCGTTTTCCTTTAAGGCTTCCTGAAGTCCCTGCAGAATAAAAATAATATCAGTTTTTTGAATTCTTATATTATTGACGAAGTAATACAAACAAAACGTAAGAAATTCTTTTAGTTTTCATTTATTGATGATTTTATAACGCGATTTTTGGATTGCGGAATGTTTTTATTTTTCCAACAACATTTAAAACTTCGCACGAGTTGGTATTGTATCATTATTATTTTGTTGGTATTATTTGTTGGTATTGTATTATTGGTATTATATTGGAAAATATAAAAAGAAATATCCAAAGAAATATTTCGAATTTTAATTTATAATTTGGAATTGCTTACGATAAAAATAATTGCCACACAATTGAATACTTTAAACGACTATTTGCAGTACATTTTCGCTTTTTTGCATGTATTTGCAACTAATAGAATCGTTTTGTTTAAAAAAAAAAGTTGAACTTACCGAATATACAAGACAAATTATTTCTTGCCTCAAATATTTCGAATAAGCGATACTTGTTTCAATCTGAGGAGAGATGAGGCTGCTTACCGAAGTTTTGATATGGTCAAATTCTGAATGAAATTACAATTTCGAACTCGCAACGAAAAAATACAATCAGATATTTTTTATACAAATTCATTTAAGTTGTAACTGTTCTGTCGACGACGTTTTTATCAGTATGGATACTTGTATTGAATATTAGAAAAAAACAATTAAATCGAACACTGCATGGGAGTCGACGAGAATTTTCAAGCGTTTATTCAATATCACTGTATTTTGGTGAGGTTTAACATAAACATGTTTTACGCTTCCCGGATTGGTGCGCCGGTTGGTATTTCCATCCCCACCTCAGCATCACCCTAATTGGTGCGCTGGTAGTCATTTTTACGCTCACTATTGCGTATCTCTGCTTGGCGTGCTGAATAGTATTTTCGATTTTCTTTTTGCTACTCGAGTAGTGACTCGTGAATTACATAAATGTTAATATCCTTTTTTCCATTAGAACATATTTGTACATATGAATTATACTCCTGTGTTGAATTTTGAAACATTGAAACATAGAAACAGCGAAATATGTTTAACGCGTCCCGGATTGGTGCGCCGGTTGGTATTTCCATCCCCACCTCTCCGCCACTCTGATTGGTGCGCTAGTTGGTATTTTTACGCTCACGACTGCGTACCTCTATTTGGCCTTTTTTTTAAGTTATAAAGTTTCTGTATTCAGTTTTCGTTTTATAAAAGTGTTATATTTTTTATTTATTTGCTATTCCCGTATTTTACTACTTACTAGCTCGTTTTGCATTGTACGACCGATTGCAAAAAGCCCCCGAACTTTACATCCTTTTACATTCCTGATCTTGAACTGCCATCGGGGATGTAAACAGTGAAAAAGTAAAAAATTTACAAATATTGAAAACTGTTCAATATTTTTATAATAGTTCTAGTGACAACAATATTACAATGTTGGCATAGCCCTGCGAATATCGTATTGGAATTACGATGCCGGGCACGATGGATGGGAGAAACCGATTAGCGATATTTGTTTTTTGTTGTAATCGTTTTTTTTTAGAACGCAACCAGTCTAACCATTATTTTTAATTATTAAAGCCATGTGAATATAAGAAAAATTAAATGTATAGATGCTGGTGGACTCATTTCATTGGATCATATCTTAAAAGAAATTCGATTTAGGTAACAAAACAAAATTTATTTAAAACAATGAAATAATTCCATAAGCAAGTATGCCTATATTCCTCATATTGAAATGGCTTTAACGATAAAACTCAATGGCGCGATTGATTCCATTAGTTAAAAAAATGATAAGAATATATATATATTTTTTTTTCTATTTAAAATAAAAGAATCTACCAGGAGATGATCACACGACCATACCAATGTCGTTCCGTTACGCTACCTACCGGGCTACACCGACAATTTGAAGTTAAAGCAATAATTTATTTTGTAACAACGATTATAATCCTTTATCGTTTGTTAAATTGAAGTGATGACGAAACAAAAACTTTATCAAAAGTCTTGAGCCTTCCAGACACAGTAGAATTTAATTTTTTTAAGTTTTTTGACCATTAGACTTATGAATAGCCACACGGTGACACTTGAAATAAATTTTCAGAATATTCTTAAATTACAATGCTATTCAGGATTCAGGCCGCCAAGCAAAGGTACTCAGTAGCGAGTGTAGTAAGTAGTAAAATACGGGAATAGCAAATAAATAAAAAATATAACACTTTTGTAAAACGAAAACTGAATACAGAAACTTTATAACTTAAAAAAAAGGCCAAATAGAGGTACGCAGTCGTGAGCGTAAAAATACCAACTAGCGCACCAATCAGAGTGGCGGAGAGGTGGGGATGGAAATACCAACCGGCGCACCAATCCGGGAAGCGTAAAACATGTTTCGCTGTTTCTATGTTTCAATGTTTCAAAATTCAACGTAGGAATGAAATTCATATGTACAAGTATATTCTAATGGAAAAAAAGGATATTAAAATTTATGAAATTCATGAGTCAATACTCGCGTAGCAAAAAGAAAACCGAAAAGACAATTCAGCACGCGAAGCAGAGATACACAGTAGTAAGCGTAAAAATGCCTACCAGCGCACCAATCAGGGCGGCGCTGAGGTGGGGATAGAAATACCAACCGGCGCACCAATCCGGGAAGCGTAAAGCATGTTTCGCTGTTCAATGTTTCAAAGTTCTACATAAGAATACAATTCATATTTACAAGTATCATTTAATATAAAAAAAAGTATATTAACTTCATTTAACATGAAATTCATGAGTCAATACTCGCGTAACAAAAAGAATACATATAATTAAAGATTTAGAGAAATTTTGTCAATTTGATGGAAATTCAGCGCTGGGGAATGAGTCAAACGATGGGGTTGGCGTGCCGAAAAAGAAGGTAGTCGATTTCCCTGGGGATGCTGGACCAAGTGGGAAGGAGTGTCATGAATCTTGAGAGATTTCAGGCGATGCAATTACAAAATCCGGAATTGTGATTTTTGATAAAGCCCTGTCCTCTTTTTATTTAATACTTTATGGACTTTTCCATCAATTGCCGGTTTACCAACCTTTTGACGTCTGTCTAAACTCACTGGGTCAATGTGACCCAAAACGAACTTCATCTGCTTGTTGTGAGCAGCCGCCGGTAACGTTTGTTGAAAAAATCCAAGAGTCCATTTTAATTCCATCTGATGAACACTTTTTTCAAACTTTCTTTTTGAATTTTCAAAGTATTGTCATTTCACTCAATTCATCGCAATATAATTTATCGCTTAGAGCTCGTGTTGCACTTTAACCAACGACAGCACGTTATCGTCAAAGCCCCAATATCCGTAAGAAATTTCACACCAAAGAACAAACCTTGGTCCTTGAGAGTTCAAGATTTAATATAGATGTATATTAAGCTTTGACTGAGCCCAATATGATGCAATTTCCTCAAGGTCATCTTTTACCATCAATCGTAAATTTATCATATAAACTTGAGCACTGGCTTGAACGAGTGATTAATCTCATCTGTCAATTCAGTACGTAGAGCTTCGTACTCAACAGCCAATGTTCTATCACTGAAGTTAAAACTAAATTTGATTTAAAAAATTAAATAAAAATATAAGATTGCGGAAAATGTAATGTCAATGAAAATCTCAATGCTCTAATTTGAAATCATCTTAAAAAAAACAAAATGTCAAAGTTTGCATCGTAGGAAACCAACCAATTTTTTTTTCAATCCGTAGAGTGAATCGGTGAAAAAATAAATAAAAAAGTTAACTCAGTGGTCAATGGATAAAATAATCATGAATATAAATCGTAGAATATCCTATAATCTCTTTCTTTTGTTATATCATAGAAAAATACAACCAGAATATCGGTTCAATATCGATTCTAGACTTTCAGAGGTAACAAAGTTTCCCGCATCTCCTAATACTCGCTTTCACTTCCTTTTGCAAAGTCTCTAAAGCTGCACGTCTGTTTC
Organism: Campoletis raptor; assembly: GCA_948107755.1. Classification (NCBI taxonomy): domain Eukaryota; kingdom Metazoa; phylum Arthropoda; class Insecta; order Hymenoptera; family Ichneumonidae; genus Campoletis; species Campoletis raptor. Next base: position 5,324,290 of record OX403630.1, on the reverse strand, counting down.
TAGTCTCAGTGGATAAGTCTGCAAAAGTTTGAGTTGCATCATAACCGAACTTTTGAATTTGTCCTCCGTACTTTACATCATCATAGCTTGGTTGGTTTGTAAGAGCTGCAAAAAATCATAAGAACAATGACTCTCCTTTCCATTGCGACGTGTATTTCATCGTGACTGAATGAAAATATGAATACGTTTTCAACAGTGCTCATAGATTGAATACATTGAGAGAAAAAAAATAATCCATTCAATAACATTTGATGTTATTGGAACATTTCGTTCATGTAATGGCGGGGTCTTCGGTCAAAATAATTGTTTGATCAGTTCGAAAACGACTGTAATTGTTTAATACTTTATAATTTTTTCCCTCAGTATAGCCATTGGAAAGTCGAGGCTAACCATGGATGGAATTGTTCTCCCTTGGCGGTCTTCTTTCGTCGCAGACGTGGTTACTGGTAATAATAGTCCGGTTCTGGACACCACTAATTTAGGTGGTGCGAGCCTAAGAACACTGACGATGAAATAAAAAAAATCATTGAAATATCTCGAACCACCAAAATTTACAATGCTGTACGAAAAAAATTATTCTTGTCCCATCAAATTAAATTTGTTTAATTCATGAAAGGAACATTAAAAATTATATAGTTTATGTATATATTTTCGGGAATAAAATTGTAATCACTTCGAAACTTTATCACATAATACTTTTAAATTCGACCTTCCAAAAGACTTCCCCAAGTTTCTTATAAATTCATTGACTGACCTCGTTCCAGTTTTCTCAATTTTCAATCATTTATAGCAAGAAATTCAAGATGTTCAGTAAATAAAATAAAAAACAGAATTTCCAGTAACTTCAAAAAAAAAAGGGGGAAAACGGCAATGCAGCATGACGCTGTTTTTGAGAAATTGTCAAAAGGCATTAACACGGAATTTCGATGTACTGTTCCAATCCAATGAGTGCAACATTGTACTGTCCCAATCGTTTCCCCAAGTTTTATATGTATCCGTTACCGCTAACCGTTGCCTAAGTCATATATATTCACAAAAAGCGAGATTCAATATAACTTTACGTTTAATTCGATGCAAATTCTTAAACATTGCTTTAGTTATGTTACATTGTATGGTGCACCATATATACGATTTTCATTGCCGAGTGGAGGCGAGCTCAGTCTTGTTCCTGACCCAACACGGTTATCATAAAACTGCCTTGACTATTCAGTTTTTCAGTTTTCATCAAATTGCAATGTTTTAAGTGTTACATTCCGTTTTTATTATAAATTTTTATTTCATTTTATTGTTTCATTTTTTTCACGTACATTGGTGTTCGTTTTGTGTTGTGCGTTTTGTGTTGTACGTTTTGTGTTGTACGTTTTGTGTTGTGTATATAGTTACTGAGTGTTATGATTTTTTTTTTTTAATTTTCCCGTGAATTTATTTTTTATTTATTACTCGCGTATTGGACGATGTTATTGGCAATATGCCGCGAAAGGCTGATGTATCCGTGGAAGAGGCCGTAGCGAGCTTAAAAAAATTCATTTCGCATTTCGCTTCATCCGCTTTCCCTATATATAAGTCGCCGATATGGGACGAGATTAGAGATGATTTGAATAAAAAGTGGACGAGGCATCACCTGTATAATAGTGTAATCCAAGATCGTCGTAATATATTAACAATAGCGCGGTCAGAATTGGGGTTGCCGGCGCTGAAACGAGAAAGTCATAATAAATGTGACGATTCGACGCATAGCGATGGGAGTTCGAAAAAATCAAATTCGTCTTCGGAAGACAGCGAAATTCAACTTGAAAATTGTGGACAATTGTTTACCGTAAAATTAACGAGCGAAGAGTGGAATAAAATAAAACCAGAAGGTACGAATATATTTATATTTGATTCATTGATTCAAATATAATTGATTCATTGACGATCTCATGCTTTCACACAAATTTTTCGACAGCAATGATACAGAAATAACAAAAATTGTGCCTCCCCTGGTGGGAAGGGGATTTCTGGTCGACTTCGACTTGTCTCTCTTGCCCTTCTGGTCATATGGTGTTGATGTCTGCATCTGCAGTGACGATGATGTTACGACTGTTGTTGGTTGTTGTTGATGCAGATGTCGATGCGAATGAGGATGATGATGATAATGATGATGACGATGTTTGGAGCTCGTACTCTCGGTGGTGACCGTTCGGAGGGGTAAAAGTGGCGTCTGTGGTGATTCGGTGTACCTCGAGCTTAATAGATATTCATCGAGGGTGGTGGCGTAGCTCGCGATCGTCGTTCCGAAGCTGCGGAGACTCGAGATTCATGTCGCTCGGAGAGCGTCTGTTGGGCTCGTCATCGTGGGGAGTTGCCGGTGAAATCGGCTATGTGCTATCTTTTAATGGCAACGGTAATGATTGAGGCCAACTTGGATCGGCATCCTCCTTTAGGGCTGCATACCGTTGCCTCGGGTTCGGGCTAACCGATCACTCTCGAATCTCTTTGGATGGAGCGTTGCTGCAGCTGCTGATTCCGCGAACTAGGACTTTTCGAAATGCGCTTCGATTTTCGTTTTCTCCTTTCAGCTGTACTCAAGCCGGACCTCGCGCTCCGTTTCTACTTCTTCTCTCGTTTGTGCTTTTTCTCTTTTTGTCCCTTTCCTACCTCTTCTCTCGTTGTCGCCTTTTCTCTTTTCGTCTCTTTTCTACTTCTTCTCTCGTTTGTACTTTTTCTCTTTTTGTCCCTTTTCTACTTCTTCTCTCGTTTGTACTTTTTCTCTTTTCGTCCCTTTTCTACTTCTTCTCTCGTTTGTGCCTTTTCTCTTTTCGTCCCTTTTCTACTTCTTCTCTCGTTTGTGCTTTTTCTCTTTTCATCCCTTTCCTACCTCTTCTCTCGTTGTCGCCTTTTCTCTTTTCGTCTCTTTTCTACTTCTTCTCTCGTTTGTACTTTTTCTCTTTTCGTCCCTTTTCTACTTCTTCTCTCGTTTGTGCCTTTTCTCTTTTCGTCCCTTTTCTACTTCTTCTCTCGTTTGTGCTTTTTCTCTTTTCGTCCCGTTTCTGCTTCTTCTCTCGTTTGTGCTTTTTCTCTTTTCGTCCCTTTTATCCTTTTTCTCTCGTTTGTGCTTTTTCTCTTTTCGTCCCTTTTCTGCTTCTTTTATCGTTTGTGCCTTTTCTCTCGTTTATGCTTTTTCTCTTTTCGTCCCTTTTATACTTCTTCTCCCGTTTGTACTTATTCTCTTTTCGTCCCTTTTATACTTCTTCTCACGTTTGTACTTTTTCTCTTTTCGTCCCTTTTCTGCTTATTCTGTCGTTTGTGCTTTTTCTCTTTTCGTCCCTTTTCTACTTCTTCTCTCGTTTTGCTTTTTCTTTTTTCATCTCGAGTATCAAGCGTGCATACTGTCGCAGCCGTAGACATTGCCTATGCTGTCGTTGTGCTCCGTCGTCAGATTCATTGTTGCCGCCGCAGCAGAAAGCGTAAGGGCCGTCGACATCGTCGTTATCGGCGTTGATTGTTGCTGAGATCCGGTGGCTGGCGTTGGCAAAGACGAAAGCGCCATTACATTAAATGGCGCCTTTAATAATAATATGAATATTATTACTAATAATTAATAATAAATAATTAAATTACATTACATTAATTAAATTACATTAAATCGCCACTTACCTCCAATGAACAACGTCTGTTTTGTTGCACCTGACAATGCTTTATAGTCGGAGCGGTGGCGAGGGCGATAAGCTTATCGGCGATGCTCATCCTTAATGCACATGATCGAAATCCACAACTTGCAGTCATAAACTGCAAAATTATGTGGAATCGGTTCTATCATTTTGTTCACTTACCCTTTCAGACTCATGCCGTGGAAATGAAAAATACTCGTTGAAGAAAGGAGTCTGGACCAACGTTGTAGCGATCGCCATAGAACGCCAAACCAAAAATCAATGTGCGTACATTTTCAAACGTGCCAAAATTTTGGGAGCACGCAGTGGCGAGTACCTCAAAATCGTTGGTCAATGCAAATCTGAATCATGCGGGAATAAACTGCTCGCTAGCATTGAAAACAAACCCCTGGATGGCGACGAGATCGTTTTAAAAGTTGTAACCAACGACACGCGTTATACGAAGCACGAGACCGTTAAACGTCCCTTAAACGGAGCGTACAGAAGCGAAATTAAAAAAGAATTAGTTCACGAAGGCGCATCTAATCTTCGCAAGCGGAAGGCTCGAGAGGATATGGTCCTGGGAGACGCAGAGCCGACGTACCTTCCAAATGCGGCAGTGCTCCGACAGGCGAAGAAAGAAAAAATTGATGAAAATTTGGGCCTCAATCTTGCAAACAGATGTGATCTAAACACCTCAATTATGGAAATAAAGCAGCGACCGGAGTTTTGCGGAAAAATTGAATGCATTGGAACGTCTCCTTTTATAGTTATATACCGTACGCCGTCTCAAATACATGCCTATAAAGAGTATTGCAAAAAAACCATAGACAGCGAACTCGTCATTGACGCAACCGGTAGTTTGGTAAAAAAAATCCACAGAGAAGACAATGCTCAGTGCGGTCCCATTTTCCTGTACAGCATGGTAATCAATTTCGAGGGAACCACGATACCGGTACAGCAAATGCTTTCTGAAAAACACGATGCACACACCATTATGACGATGGTCCATCTCTTCATGCGAACAGGTGCCCCGAAACCTAAAAAAGTCATATGCGATTACTCGAAAGCTCTCCTCTACGCGGTGTGCAGGGAATTGAATGAAAAAAGTTTAAAAAAATACATCGAACGTTGCTTTCTACAGTTATTAGCAAGCAAACCTGTGAATGTGCCAAGCCACATTCGTGTCGACGTTGCGCACATCATGAATTTCAGTTCAAGGTGGAAATGCTGGAGAGCTGTGGCGCATATAGAAGTTAAACAGTTCTTCCTCCGTTGCATTGGTTTGATGATTCAAACATCTAACATCGACCAGTTCAAAACAATCTTAACAAATACGATGATAGTCGCAAGTCAAAAGTATTTGGACAGCGTTGTCATAATTTCCAACAAAAACGACAAATCTACTGATAAAGATCCATCCTCAAGGAGCGTACTTTCAATCCGAAACGAGCTGGAAAAATTAATTGCGAGTTCTAGTCCCATTATTAGAAAAATAGGACCCGACACCGTTACAGAGAGTGAACATCTCCGGCCGGTTGACGATCTCTGCGAATATGTGAAGAACGATTGTGATGGTAATAGAATCACAAGTATTGTCAGATGGGTGGATAACATAGTGGCAACAGCAACCGCTACCGAAGTTGAAGGCCAGGAAATGAACGCGTTCTTCGTCCCGGGCTTCATTCCTTTGTTGAGGAATATCGCCGTCGAATTTCCGATTTGGACGAATTGCACAACGCCTGAATGTAAAGAAAGAGCATCTTCGGCCGTTATTGAAAGTTACTTCAATGACTTGAAAACAAATGTCCTTGGGAAAGGACTGCGACGTGCCGATAACTTTTTAATAACTCACCTGAGAGATATTGAAGGTGGATGTATGCTTTTCGTTGCAAAAACTAGGAGACATGAAAATAAAGAACAATCCGCTGACGAAGCCATCCACAATGTCTCAAGTTTTTCCACAATTGACGAACAAAATCCAGCCACTTCGCAGCCTGACCATGATGTATGGTCCATTGAGAATTGGAAAAACCAAGTTCCTCCATCAGAAAACATCAATCCTGCTGTGGAAGACGCTGACGACGAGGAAGAATGTGAAAATGTTGAAGAATTCACTTGGGATCACTCGTACTCTCGGAATGTGGAAGAACCTGAACAAGGAACTCTTAATGATGAAATTACCGACACAGTGTCAAATAATAATGAATGCGCCGATACCAAGCACAGTGACGCAACAACTCAATCAAAAGGTCGGTACTTCAAACCATTTGCGGAGATACGGTATATCAACAGCCGGATCGATAAAAAACCTGGTGGGACTCAAGGGAAAATGAAAACATGCTTCTTCAGAAATGGCTCGAAACTGCAGAAGCCTGTCAAAATAGATGGCAAATCGTACTTTGTAGAATCGACTTGCCCATTCGATTCTGTGGCACAGATATTGGTTTCCGGAGCCGTCGACCATCCGAATTATGAATCAGCTATGAAAACTTCTGCGAACCCAATGCTCCAATTTGTTTCCCGAACCCTGATCACTGGAGTCACGCAGAAAACTTACACCGATCGAGCACGACTCCTTTTGAAATGGTATTAAGTAGAAATATCTCATCTTTCACGCGTACAAAACATTACTAATTATTTTAATATAAACAGCCACGCCACGTTCATTTTTATTATCACAACCATGTATGCGCAAACAGGAATGCATAATGTTTAATCATGATTTTTAATCATATTATATAATATTTCAGCGAGTATCGTCCAACACCAAAACTTCAGACAGCTGCCAGTACCATTTCACACACTTTGAGCGCATATGACAGTATTTACAACTTTGTCAAACGTGCGATGAAAGAGGAACCTAGTTTGCATGTCATTGAGGAATGTACTCATTTGTGCAAACGAGAATACTCCTTCGTTCTGATGTCGCCCAATCACAGAATGATAGAAAAATCTGGATATGGTGTGTTGGAAAAGGCACTGCAATTCTGGCCACGTCTCACCAAACTACCATGCTTCAACGAGAATTGTCCTGGGAGAATTACCCGCATTAATCAGCTGGGAATTCACTTGTTTATTGATGCGGACGTTCGTGTCTGCAACAGAAAGGAGGACAGTGTACGATGCAGACTGGCGAATCTTCCAACGTCACTAAAACTTGGAGATGAAGAAAATTATGTCAAATACCGGTAAGATTTTCAAAGTACGACATAGCGCGGAACGTGCTAATCATAAAATATGCATAAAATTCTTTGTAACCTTACAGATGATTTATTTATTTCAGATTAATCGGTACAGTTGCTTACACTTCAAACCATTTTACGGCATATTCTTTTCGGAATACGATGAAATGGGAGTGCTGTGATGACATGGCAAACAACACAACATATGAACCAGGTACAACAGAAATCGTACCACATCTTATTGTGTACGTTAGCACATTGGAAACATGACTTCTTGAAAGGTATCTATGTTTGGAACGGTTACCGACATGTTAAAATTGTGAATACATATTTACCTAATGCCGATACAAATGATTTTTATAATTAATAATTTATTGAAGAAATTTCAACCCGGAATGCGGTCCTCAACTTATTTGAACATTATTGCTTATTAATACGAGCTCTTTTGGACAACAGTTAACATTTTTTCTTCCTTTTGTCTTGCTTAAGCTTTTGTGATTAAAAAAAAAAAAAATTCCCATTTACAGTATTGATAGTACAGCCGCTGTTCAAATCCGATGGGCAATGCAATCGCAAAGTTAAGCAAGGACGTGGCCCTCGTACAGGCCATCCCCCGTTGTCGCGCAGGATGGTTGGACGTACCAATTTCTGTCTCGTATTCTTGTCAGTCCTAATTTTTCTTGAATTTCATGTGGATTCATGGCTGCAATGTGTCAGCGATTTATCATGACAACAAACAAATAAAAACATGTTATTATCAATATTTATCATGTCGTATTAACAAATTATTCATCATTCAAGTCGTCGATATCAATCAAATCGTTTGCAATGTTCTTCAAGTTCAACACGTTAAAAACCTCTCATTGAAATTTATTTAATCGAAAATGTAGTATGCGTCATCGTTCATTTTATTATTTTTAATATTGTAACGAATTTTATTGTGCATTTTTTTTTTGTATTGCATTTCGAAACTGGTACCAAAATGTCTTGCAACGATTTGACTGTAATCTTTGTTTAAACATTCGTTATTCAATATGTGTGAAAAAAGTTTTCTATCCTCTAATCTTATACATTCTTTTTGTCGTCTTGACACACGGTATTGAAATTTGGTCTTTCGATTTTTCATTTTCGTGGAAAAAGACATTATTATTTGAGTTAATTTTGTTAAGAGCTTTGAAATAAGTGATGACGAGTTTACGCAATTTCGTTTTACGTCGTTTCGAAACATTACAATCAGGAACATCATGACTGAACAAATGTACGATATTAAAATTCACGTCGTTTTCTACTGAGTTTTATGAAAAAAATCCGAGAAAACGTTAACCAACACTTGTGTCTTTAATGTGCATAAAAAAATGAACACATATTGAAAATGAAAATTGAAAAAAAAAACGATGTAATAACCGACGTGTTTTAACAAATATTTACCGTTGGGAAGATCTTGCTTGTTAGCAAAAATTAGAATAATAGCATCTCGCATCTCTCTGTCGTTGATGATTCTATGAAGTTCTTGGCGAGCCTCATCGATTCGATCTCTATCCGCGCAGTTGACTACAAAAATAAGTCCTTGCGTTCCGGTGTAGTAATGACGCCAGAGCGGGTGTATTTTATCTTGACCGCCTACATCCTACAGGACCAAAACATAAAGTTATTAATTATCAGTGCGAGTCACATCTCAGCGTATCCACATCCGTTGGAGAAAACTTTTCCTTTTATTTTCAATTTATTCAATTCTTCACATCATATTTTTCTAACTTACCCAGACATTGAATTTTATATTCTTATATGTAACAGTCTCTACATTAAATCCTACAGTGGGTATAGTTGTGACGGACTGTCCCAGCTTCACTTGATACAGAATGGCTAAAACGTGCTTGGTTAAGAAATTTTTATATCCATACAAATAATGAAGAGACAATAAAACAATCAACAAAGATGAAAATTATATTAACAAGTAGTTTAAGTTTGTATGTCCACGAAATCGTGTTTAATCGTTCATTCAAAGAATTTGAAAGCAGGAGCTCCAAAATTATTGTTATTCGAGACATACGCATTTGCAACATACAAACAAGTAATGTTGCAATTTGTTTGTCGAAAAACAGAAGTTTACATTTTTCTTTAACGCTAAGTGCAAATCTCTTCAAAATTATTGTTATATTAACAAAAGTGTATTTACATCAACTTTGTGATACATAATTCGTTTTTTCCATTTCTTCCAAAATATACAAGTAGAGTGAGATCGTATAAAAAGGATACTTGTTTTCCCAGCTGCGTCTAGACCGAGTATAAGGATATGCATCTCCTTATTGCCGAAGATCTTTGACAAAAGTTTGCCCATCTCGCTGGTGCTCTTCCTATATACACAGCACCTGCATTGAATAAAATTCATAAACTCTTAGTATTGACGTAAAAAAAAGTAATACTTGACAATTTTGTAGTCTGGAGTCTCTGGTACCATAAAGATTTACATCCAGATACTATAAAACTCCAAATCTATATATGTATATTGTATATATACATATACATTATATGTACACAGAGGATCCCAGCACAGATGGTCATTCCTATAAGCTTGAGTCCAAAACTGATTTCGGCATTAATAAATTCAATATTTTTTTCAGATCAAAACTCCTTCTTTTAAGTCACTAATTGCTAGTCAACGGAGTTACGTATTTTCTTTGTTTTGATAGCGTCTTATGTCGAAAGAGTTGAGTATCGAACAATTATGCATAAGATCCATCTTTCGGAGCATGAAATTTTCCCCAAGAAAATCACTGATGGTGGAAGGAGTTTAACAATACATAAGCCCTGAAAGCCAAGATCTTTTTTGAGCTGTTCTGAGGAAAGAATTCTCAAAAATATACAAACATGGTCGATAACTTTTAAAACTTTGTGCTCGTAAAATTATCAATTAACCGATAGAGAGAGAGTTTTATAAAAAAATATCAAACAACACTCCTTAGAATTCAGTTCAGGATTAAATTTCTGCGTATCGCCATCCATGATGGTACACTTACATACTCATAATACAATGTGATTATGTTTATGCATTATATCCACATTTTCATATATTTACGGTAAAATTTTGATATAACACTTGAAACTAAAAAGCAGCACCTTTTTTTGCTGTTTTGTAACAAAATTATGTGAATCCTGTCGGTCACTTATCGCACAATTCCGCTAATAGAATGTCTTCACAAGAACACCGAAGAAGATCATCAAAAAGTATTATTGCATATATAAATTCAAAGATCCCACCAGCGTTTTGACGCCAAGCGTTGAAAAATTTCAGAAAATGATTGCAAAACAAAAAATAAAGTCAAATAACAAAATTCCACGAGTACTTCCTCTAGACATAGCCAATAAATATGTGGGGAAGGTAAAAAAAGAATTTACTAGAATATTTGTTTTTTGATATTTGACACTGTTCAAAGTTTTCAAATGAGGAAATATTTTTGACAGTAAAAACGCAGTTATGTTGCACATTTTAATCATAAAATGTATGAAATGCTTTACCTTATCGCTGATTTCTCTAGAAATTTCCAAATGACGTTTGCAAGAAATCATAGCTTCGCCAAATTTTCCCATAACTTTGAGAGTATTTCCAAGATTTCCACTGGATTTTGCTTCACCTAATTTATCACCCATAGTTTTGGCAAGAGTGAGATTGTGGTTGTGATACTCCATCGCTTTCTCATAATCACCCAAATAAAAATAGGCATTTCCTAATTGGCTGTATATAGCACTGAGTGTCCTTAGATCATCCGTTTCAGCTTCAATTTTAATTTTTTTTTCAATTTTTAAAATTCAAATTTTTTATCATACAAAAGAATGAGTTTGGTGAAGATAGAAGAAATTTTAATTGCTATGCCAATTGGAATTCGTAATCGATCATCATTTTAATGAAAGTGTGAATAAAAACCTTTTTGCACAACCGCTGTCAGATGTTCGCTCTCGTGGAGGGCTGAATTCGACCTGACAGTAAAGCAATCGGCAAATGGTCTCAAACAATCTAATAATACTGTCCCCGTCGTTATTTTAGGAATAACATTTGCGTCGTTATTTCACTAATCTTTATTATATCAATAATATCACAGAATTATTATATTGATAATGCCGAAGATCCTGGATCACAGGTACTTTGTTTAAATACGAAACGGCTCGCTTAGTCCACGCAGGATGATAGCCAAAATGGGCTAACAGAGCCTTTTTACACGCGGTCGAATCGCGTCGGAAAATCGACTGATCCATCACCTTATTTTCGAAAATTAAAAAAAATCTTAATGTATCCGTTAACCTCGTTCGCTGCAACGTCAAAACCAGTGACCCTGAGTTTCCAACTTTCCAGTAGCTGTACAGCTGATTTCAGACACACTGCGCATATAGTCTGCGCATGTACGCCGCGCATTTCCATTGCGCGGGCCGGAAGTCTCAGAAACTAGGGGAAATTATGGAGAAATCATGCACTCAATTATTATGCAATATCAATTAAAATATTAACTCTCCAACATTTTTTTTGAACTCTCAAACCCTCTCTCACGATTCTCGAACGATAAAAAAAAAAATCAAACGTCTAAGTTCATTTTTCGAGGAGATAGAAAAAATGGGGGCCAACTTCACATTGAAAATTAAAATTGCTTTTGCGTGAAAACTAATTACTCTCAAACGATTTTTCTTTTCTCTCAATTACTCTCAAACGACTCTCAAACGATTTGCATTAAAAAAATTAAGAAATAATGACTTTGGGGGGCCAACTTCACGGAGGTATTACTTAGTCGCCGTTGCACTTTCTTCATGACTCGTCCATTAATTCGTGAATTCATGAAATAAAAAATAAAAAATAAGAACTAGCACAAAGTCTCGAAAAAATTAAGAAATAAGTCTCCCTATTATTGATAATACAAATCAGAGAAAATGTGGGTCGAAGAATGCGATGGTTTTGCGGAACTTTGTCGAGGTTATTTGCCGTATTATTTGTTGATAGTTTTACCAATATTTATTATTATCTCGCCGGCTAATCCGGTCGCGGCTGCTCACGATTTTCCGGTTTATCGCATGCATCAGTACGATTTGCACGGAGTCCCTCATGGTGAGTAATTTACAATTTATTCAAGATTATCAATTAAAGTTATCACTAAAAAATCTCAATAATTGGCCATTTATGAAAGCAGCCGATTTTTTCGTGACCCAATTAACACCGTTGAATTTTTTCAATTAAAACAAAACTTAATCAAATATCGCGTCGTTCGATAATTCATAAAAAATACTGCTTTCTTCGTGACCTAATTCCAATCAAAAATTGATTAATAGATCAATTTAATATTCTTGCTTCTAAAAAATTTATTTCTGAAATCATAAGCTGTGTTTTTTGTCGCAAAAAGGCTGCCGTAGCACAGCCGTGTCTCTCGAGGCAAGATCGGCTAATGGCTGGAGCACGTCAAGGCATTGCGTCATTGTCAAAGCGGTCGATCTTACCCTCGACACCTTCCAAGCTGTCAAAAGCAAAGCCGGTGCTCTCGTTGTTGTTTTGCCCAAAGATATGATCAATTTGTCTAAGGAAGAAGAACAGGTTTGTTTGATTCGTCAATACTGTTAAAATGTCATTTAAGATTTAAACTTATTACTTCATCATTTATTTTTTAAAATTATTTATTTACTGTCATTTGTCCTTTTTTTTTCTTTCAAATATAATTGATTTATTTTTCCTCGTAATTAAATAATTCTAAATTGACTGTTGACAAAAACTTTTCATAAAAGTTATATTGCGAATATTGAAGATTTACAGCTCCGCTCAGGAAAACATTTTTTACATAAAAATCCAACAAATTTATACATATTCGTAAATCTTGTGTCGGTAATTTTTCACCCGGTGAGATATTAATGGATAATGATTTTGAACAATGAAGAACTGGTTAAAAAAAATGTATCGTTTTGAGCAATGCGACAATTAATTGATATAAATAATTCGTTCCGTAGCACATTTTGACGTTAGAAGAATCAATGGTTTATGGCTCAGAGACGACAATCCCTGTGTATTTCGTCCATTGGACCAGCGACTTGCAAACGATTATGGACGATTTATCACACAGTACGGGAGATGAGAAAGCAGGCACGGCGATGGAAGCAATGATAAATACAGTTGCAGCAAGCGGCTACCAAGTTGTGATAGCATCGAGTCAAGCAATTCCAAAAACTGATGCTAAAGTTGCTACCCTTTACGGAAGACTCGGTGGTTTGGGAAGCAATGAAAAAGTTCCGACACTCGCTCTAGTCGCTCATTACGACAGCGCTGGAGTTGCTCCGGTTCGTAAAATTTATGATTTTTTGCAATGAACTGTTCTTTCTTTTAAAGGGATTTGAAAATAATTAAAGTTTCTCAATTCGACCACTTTTCTCTTATTTTTTATGTACGTTCATGCTTCACTTTTTAGCAGATTTGCAAATATCGATGAATCTTTATTGTTCCAAGAAAAGGACGTTTCTTGATGTTCCGTTTAGGCACAATTTTCCTCTCTGCATGATAATTCACTTTTTCTATTAAAAAAAAAAAAAACAAATTGTTTACTTGCCAGGAATTGTCATTCGGAGCAGAAAGCAACGCATCTGGAGTTTCAATGTTGCTCGAACTCGCAAGAATTTTCTCCAGCCTCTATTCCAACAGTCGATCAACTCCTCGCTATAATTTAGTTTTTGTACTCACCGGTGCTGGGAAATTAAATTATCAAGGCAGCAAAAAATGGCTCGAAGATCAACTAGATGGAAACGAAGCATCCGTCATACAGGTATTCAATGAATAATTTTCTTATCATAAACATTTCAATGTTTTTCACCGATAAAAATTCTTCTTTCTTCTCAACACAGTACAAAAAAAATGTCTCTTATGTCTTGAGGTTTAAAAAAACTGTGAATTAATAATTTACTTCGTCAAGTACAAAGGCGCCCCGTTATATTTTTCAATCATAAAATGTTTCACACGTTTTCGTCTCTGGATGTTATTGAATATAAATTTTAATGAAATACTTAACATTCCACAATAATTAGGAAATTGTTTTGGTGCCGAAAAATCAATTTGAATTTTGTAAAATAAGACCTTGACTAGATTTATCATTCAATGAGAAATCTCGTGTTTCCACAAGGCAGCAATTTCAAATGTAATGTTTCGTATTTTATTAACGATGAAGAATTGCCAAGAAATTTAGAGAAAGACTAGAATTGATGAATTTTGAAAAAATGATTTTTGACCTCGTACCGTATGTGGTTATCTTTTCAGGACGCTTCGTACGTTATTTGTTTGGATTCGGTATCGTCGTCCGAGAATCTTTACGTGCACGTTTCGAAGCCACCGAAGGAAAATTCATCGGGTGGTCTTTTCTACAAAAATTTGAAATTAGCTGCTGGATCGATGCATTCTACGAAGGTTGAGGGAATTCACAAGAAAATAAATCTTGCTGACGAAACGTTGGCCTGGGAACACGAGAGATACAGCATAAGAAGATTACCAGCTGCAACTTTGTCTACCTTGAAAAGCCACGACGAAAATGGACGAATGTCCATTCTTGATGTTACAAAAAATGGCCAAATCGACAGACTGCACAAAAACACACAAATTGTTGCCGAAGCTTTGGCTCAGCACATGTACAATTTGAGCTCCAGCCACGTCTTCGGAAATGCCGAGGTATTATTTATTATTTTATAATAAATATAGGTATATAATTATAACAACAACAACAATTATACTCATAATTATATAATTATGAACAATTATAAAATTACGCGAAATTCGAACAAAGTTAGTATTCGATTTTTCAATGATTCGTAACGTTATTCATTTTGTTTTTTTTTTGTTTTCGAATTCTAGGCTATTTCGAAAGATTCCTTGACAATGTGGTTGAATTATTTGACGTCACAACCAAGAGCTGCGTCTTTATTAGCCGATAAGCAAGATCCTCTGGTCAATTCTCTCCACGAAGCGATGTCTCGTTATCTTGGCGATGTCAAGGTCACTCATCACAGTCCTGACAAACGAGACCCAGAATTTGTCTTCTATGACGTCACCAAAGCTACTATGAATGTCTACAGGTATATATCAGACATGTCCAGAAGTTTTTTTGTTTTCAACTTTAATTTACAATTTTTCTAAGTACTTCAATTTTGCTCCTCCATTTTTTAAAGATTTCTTGACCAACCAAACTTGCAAATAATTTCGTCACAATTACCGTTACTTTTGAAGATTTTTATTCCACAAAAACCAAATATTTCTATTGCAAGACGAATAAACAAATCATTTTTTCAATTAATTACTCAAACTCTTTTATCGCACAAGAGAATACATTTGAAGAGAATATCAAAAGTTTCAATGATTCTGACAGTTGAAATTTTCTTGTAATTATCGTTTCAATGTGAGTGAGAGATAAAATCTCATAGCATTACCGCTCACGGGTTAACGATGTGTACAAATTGTCGAAATGCCTAAACCATTTGTAATGAGTTTGAAAAGAATTCCTATTTTCCGAGGTTCCACCAATTGTTAAGAATTTGTAAAAATATATCGATCGATTGTTCGATTATAATGTTCCCAAACATTTGTTTTTCAATTATTCGAAAATTAAACCGATTTCTCAACGGATTTTTTCATATTAAAATTTCTCCTAATAATTTTGAGGATTCAAATTATTTATAGTTTTATTTTAAATAAATTCCAGTGATACATGATTCATTTTTGAAACTGAAATCTTACACGTAATTAGTTCAAGCTCATGAAAAAAAAAAATCCTAATTACTTTCGACGTCACTAATGAATTTTGTTAATTTTTATTTTGCAGCGTGAAACCGGCTGTTTTCGACCTTTTCCTCACACTGGCCATAATTGTGTACTTAGGAATCGTTTATCTAGCTGTCCACGAATTTCCTCGAGTTTACTCACTCGCCACAAGACTCTCCATAAAAACAAAGTCGTCCTAAATTCGCTGACCTCGTCCAAAAGGTCGTGTATCGCA
Organism: Campoletis raptor; assembly: GCA_948107755.1. Lineage (NCBI taxonomy): Eukaryota > Metazoa > Arthropoda > Insecta > Hymenoptera > Ichneumonidae > Campoletis > Campoletis raptor. Next base: position 5,308,480 of record OX403630.1, on the reverse strand, counting down.
ATAACCAAAAAAAAAAAAACAATTCTCCAGGGTACCATAAAAACTCGCATTTCTTTCGTTAATAATATTTCGATTCTCCTCTCACTCGGGAAGACATAAACGTCTAAAAGGCAAAGAAGAAAAAAGCATAAAAACAAGAACAGATTTTGTAACTATTGAAAATAATGAACAAAGGTTTTTCGTGGTTAGAATCAGATTTTGAGAAATAGTAGCAACTTTTTTAATGAAAAAATAAAACAAAATAAAAAAGTGCACAACTGTAGTAAAAAAAAAAAACTGGTACCCCAATTATCTCGAAAACCAGTCTATGGATTCCCTTAAAAAATTCCATAGACATGCATCGCTTGTTATCGAATTTGTATGATGACGAAATTCTTCTTTTTTTTTGTCACCAAAATTAATAATTTAGTCGAAAATCTACAATTTTACAATTTGCCATCATTGACTCGTGTTGCAATATCTTTTTTCATTTCTATTGTCAAGCGCGTTTTAGCGCAAGTACAGCCTCGTCATTTTTTTTTTTTTTTCAAGGACGACTTTTCACGCATCGCAGCCATGTATCAAAACGTGTTTAATCACGAAAAACCTTGCTATTAATAGCTCTTCAATGATTTTCGAATTATTACCATTTATTTTCTCTTTTTTTTTACCCATTTTGGTGCATCTATCGCCTTAAGAGATTTTATTTGCCACTGGATATGTTTTGGAAACATTGGTATCAATGCTGCGTCGGGCTGTAAAAATGTGCCAGAATCATCGCGAAATACGTATAAGATTTAGATATTATTTATCATCGCTTAATTTTTGAACGTGTCATTTTTTCTGGTGGCACGTTTTTCCCTTCAGGTATTAGGTTAATTATTCTGAAATCTGAATTTAAATAAAATGCAACGCATTTAAGAAATTAAAATTAATGAGACAAATTTATCTTTTTTCATGCTTATCTAACCCAAACTAATCCTTTTTTATTTATTTTTCATCCATTTAAATTATTTCCCATTCTCATGATTTTTTATACTCATTTTAATTCCTTATTTTTCGACTCGTTAAAACGACACACTTTCCCGTTATTTAAAGGCCTTTCTTGGTGCAAATTTTCAAAAACTCAGGCTCATCAACATCGTGTTTAATTCTGGTTGCGAAACTCGAATTTTTTAAGTCCCTCCAGACTTTCTTATAAAATAGGATTTAACCAGCTTCGGAGAAACCCGAAACTTTGAACGCGTTTTTCTCAAAACATTTTTCAAAATGGGCGACCACTTTCGACGAGGAATTTTCAAGCTTTCCTTCACAAATTTTGCCACATCATTTTTCAGGCCATTCTCCTCAGAGGGCTCTAGAGGTTTTTTTCTTTAATTTTGCAATTTCATATTTTTTGTTATTGAAAATCTGTTAGCAAGAGACAAAGTTTCACTTATAATTTTAAAAAGACCACAATTTACGAGCTTTTCATACGAATCTTTTTGAATTTTTCATCACAGCGAATTTTTAAAGGATTAGAAACACCCTGTCAAGTGCCTTTTTTCTAGACACCATTTCGAAGTGGCCAAAAATGTGATTAAAAAAAAAAAAAAAAAGTCAAACGTTGAACAATTCTCCATCTACTCCATGATTCATTCGAATAAACGAAAAAAAATCACATATTCGGCAATCTTATCGCGTTGCGTAACGGTTTTTAAATTAAATTCGTTGTTTTTATTTCAAAATTTGAGTCATTATTATGATTTTTTAATAAAACAATATTAATGAAACAACAATAATAACTTATTATTAAATATTATTGTTTATTATTATTATTATTAATAATAATAATAATAATAATAATAATTTAAAGTATTTTATTTCTCCATATTTTCAAGTTGCTAATAAATAGCAATCAAATTTTTGACCAAAAATTACGTTCGACTAAACATAAAATGGATTCGGTCTCCTTGCCGTCTGAATAGGATTTTTTTTCTTCCACCACTACGACTATGAAAACACGTTTGACCGGTCTACGAGACGAAATATCGTTGGACTATGGGATTGTTCAACAGTCTCAGCTTACCTGCTCCAAAGTTCGTACGTCGTATTTTCGACTTCATTTATCAGTTGAAAATGAGTTTTCCTCGAGTCACAGGTATTCGTTTTATATTTTCAAAATTCAGGCTTAATTATCGTCCTCCGAAAATTAATTATTGCCAATTTCAAACTATTTTTTTTTCTCATTTAAAATTGAAGTTGGTACGTATTGAAAAATATTGATTTTCTAGTAAAACTTTGATCGACAAATTCTTCATTATAAGCTAAGAATATTTATGTAAAAAAAAAAATTATTATACTGTTGGAAAAATTTCATTTAAATAAATTTTGTTCGATAAACCTAAAGGATCTGAAACTAAATTTTAATAAATAATAAATGTATTTATCGTTATTTCGAATTGGCAAATATTTTCGAATAATTAATCGAAGAAGTTTCGAAGAAGTTAATTCGACTTGAAATAATAAATTAATTTTCACTATGATTATTTTGTTATTTTGAAGAAAATTTTAATTCTCTTCTCGTTTAGTTCTGAAAATTCAAATACGAAATGGTTTCTCGCGTAATGCAAGCAATCTTGCGGCACTTTTGAAACCTGAGCTCCGTGCGATCGAAGATGCTGGCACATGGAAATACGAGAGAATTATTGCATCTCCACAACGCACGAAAATCATTTTGGCCGATGGATCGAAAGTGCTGAATTTTTGCGCCAATAACTATCTCGGATTATCGGTAAACTATTTTTTCCAACTGAACAAAAATCATTAGCTATTGCACAACTTTTTCAAATTTTTTATTTTATTTTTTCAATAATTTATTCATTTAAAAATCTTTAAAATATCTTAATTTTCAGGACAACGAACATGTGATAACTGCTGCAAAAAATGCTTTGGACGAATATGGAGCAGGTTTAAGTTCCGTAAGATTTATTTGTGGAACTCAAAAAATACATAGCGAGCTTGAAAAAAAAATTGCTGATTTTCATAAAAGAGAAGCTGCCATTATTTATCCATCGTGTTTCGACGCAAATGCAGGACTTTTCGAGTCTTTTTTAACACCGGACGACGCTGTCATCAGTGACGAATTGAATCATGCGTCAATCATTGACGGTATTCGACTCTGCAAAGCGAAAAAATTTCGGTAACGCAATTCCCATTATTTTGCTTCATTCGTAAAATCGTTATTCAAATCTTTTCAATGTTCGTGTCATTTTTCGGTTTATTTTCAAGCAAAAGAAAAATAGTAATGAAAAGAAAAAAAAATCAGTCATCATGAACTCGAAAAAATTAAAACTAAAATAAAAACTGTAGTTTTTCTTAAAATAGTAAAACTATTTTTTTGCTATTTTTTTTTTTTTTCATCATTTAAAATATTTTTTAAAATTTTTCCACTTTCTTTTGCTTGTCCTTCATGTACTTTAATATCTTTTATTTTCTTAGATATAAGCATCGAGACATGGCAGACTTAGAATCGAAATTAAAAGAGAGTAGTGAATCACGTTTGCGTCTCATCGCCACGGATGGAGTTTTCTCCATGGACGGAACAGTCGCCCCTTTATCAGATATAATCGAATTGGCAAAAAATCACAACGCATTCACGTTCGTTGACGATTGTCACGCCACTGGATTTTTCGGCAAAACCGGGCGGTACGTTTTTTAATTTTTTTATTCATTTAAATGACAAAAATTTGAAAGAAAAATACTTAGAAACATATTTTCTTCAATTTTTTAAAATCTGAATTCTCCCAAAACCGTCATTTTCGAATATAAACGAGTGGTGCATGGCTCGCACTGTTTTTTTTTCTTTTTTTTTAATTTCTCTCTTGATTCTACAACTACGAAAATCGTTGCTTTTTTTTTTATAATTTTATCAATTTAATAACAAACAAGAATTTACCAACTTCGCCAAATTGATTAAAGCACTTCGTACTAAATTACTGCCGAATTTATAATTCAAGTAATTATTCTATCGAAGCATTAATTAATATTCAATGAGTTATTAAAAAATTAAACCATCATTATTGAATTAATGATTGAATTATAATCAGTGGATCCGAAGAATATTGCAATCGAAATGGCAGCATCGATATTATTAATTCTACACTGGGCAAAGCTTTGGGTGGAGCTGCAGGAGGCTACACAACTGGACCGAAAGAATTAATCGATTTACTGAGACAAAAGAGTCGACCGTATTTGTTTTCGAATTCGTTGCCTCCACCTGTTGTGGCCACTGGCATACAAGTACGTTTATAACGCTCAAAATCATTACAATTACATTGCGATAATAATTTTTATTTTTCAAATAATTATCATATTTTTAATGATATAAAAATATAATAATTAATATTTTGATGGTAATATAGAAAAATAGCCAATGTGATTTTTAAATTTCACGTTTTGAAATATTTTTAAATATTTAACTTTATTTTTAAATATTTAAGTTTTTCTATAATAAATATTTAAGTTTTTAAATATTTGAGTTTCTCTATATTGCTGTTTAATTTTTCTCATTTTTACAATTAATTTCTAATCAATTTTTTTTCAGGTCCTCAAACTTTTGTCCAGTAGCACGTCGTTTTTGGATCGATTGACCGAAAACACCGCGCGATTCCGAAACTCAATGATTGCTGCAGGTTTCACCATCAACGGTGACAATCATCCCATTTGTCCTGTCATGCTCGGGGACGCAAAATTGGCTACAAATTTTGCTGACAAGATGCTCGGTTCGTAAAAAACGTTTACAGTCAAAACGTCACTCAATAATAATCGTTGTCGTACAATTAATCATTTCCCAAACCTTTTTAACTACAACAATCACAAGATTTTTAAATTATTTTAATTATTGGTCGAATTTTTTTCTCCGATAATCTGCCTTTGAAGAAATTATGCTTACAAATATTTTTCTGTCACAGGTAAAGGTATTTACGTAATCGGCTTCAGTTACCCCGTCGTCCCCAAAGGAAAAGCAAGAATTCGAGTTCAAATAAGCGCAGCTCATACCAAGGACGATATCGATTTGGCTGTGAATGCTTTTATCGAAGTTGGCAAGGAACTCAAAGTTATACAATAATTCCATTTATATATGTATAATGATTTTATTACATTCGTACAAACAAACAAACAAAATTCACTAATAATTCATTAATTTGACACTCCTCACAACAATTTTTATTTGTATAATAAATAAACGTTTTCTCCAAAACAATCTAAATGCGAGAAAAGATTTTTTTCACGAAGGTTCAGTTGAATCAAGATTTTTTCTCATTTTTCACCCAATTGAAATCAATGTTATTATCCACTGTTTTGTCATTTTTGTCAAGTGGTGAAAAATATTGAACTTCAAACCCGGAAAAAATGGTTATTTGTTTTTTTCATCAAACACTATCAAACGAATCCTGAAAAAAATTACTATATCAGTCAATTCATCATTCCATCACTCAATTAATTATTTTTGCGTTATTTATCAAGTTATTAATACAAGAAATGACGGAAATCGAAAGAGAATGAGTGAGAGGACAAATGATTATGTTAACACTAATATTATATTAATTTTTTTTGTCCATTTCGATGAGTGTTGCCGTCTGAGCTCCGACAATCGACTCTTTTTTTATCTTATTTTTCCGAGAATATATGAAAAAAAAAAAAAAAAAAAAAAAAAAAAAAAATCATGACATCTTGTTCAACTTTATGCCCAAGTTTCAAGTTTTATACCGAATTTTTTTTTTTTTTTTCATGTTTCCCTAAAAAGCTGAAGACAAGATGGTAAAGATAATGATTATATTTCGTAATGAAAAAAAATGAAGCAATAAAAATGATTAGTACAATAGAAAAATTCGTTTTACTGTGTTGACCTTCATTATAAGACGTCAATTTTATTTTAATCATTATTTGCACGTAGTTATTATTCTCTAAATAAAATAAGAATGAAGAGAATTAAAGGGTGAATTGACTAGTAGATTTTGCGACAAGAATTGTTAAAACGTTGTAAAAATGTAGTGGCCCTGAAAAGGGCCGTTTCGAGTTTTGTTGTCCCGAAGCGACGAGAGTTGATTCACTTCTTAGCGGGAGCAGCTGCTTTCTTGGGTGCGGCTTTTTTAGGTTTTGGTGCAGCAGCGGCAGCGGGTTTCACCTTCTTCGGTGCAGCCGACTTGGCTTTTTTCGGTGGAGATTTCGGTGCAGGCTTAGCTTTGGTAGTTTTAGCCTTGGGTGGCTTTGCCGCTGGTCCTTTGGCGACTTTTTTCTTCTCACCGGTTGCGGTCGCTGGTTTTTTAGCCGCTACTTTTTTGGGCTTGCTTGGACTTGCCGCTTTCTTTGGAGCTGCGGCTTTTTTCGGGGCTGGTGCTTTCTTGGCGGCGGTTTTTGGTTTTGCAACGCGTTTCACGGCCTTGGGCTTGACGGTGGCAGCTTTGACGGCTGACGCCGAAAGCTTGAACGATCCAGCAGCACCTTTGCCTTTCGTTTGTACAAGGGCACCGGACGCAAGAGCAGACTTGATGTATCTCTTGATAAACGGCGCTTGCTTCTCCGTGTCAACTTTGTAAGTTCCAGCCATGTATTTCTTGATAGCCTGAAGAGAAGATCCACCGCGTTCTTTGAGTTCCTTGATCGCCAAATTCACCATTTCTGCGACCTTGGGATGCGATGGCTTAGCCCTTGGTTTCTTCGATAAAGCGGTCTTTGCTTTTTTCGGTGACGCAGTTGTGGCTACGGATGATCCTCCGGACACCGGTGTCACCGTTGGTGTTGCTTTGTCCGTCATTTTCGATATGATTTGTAAATTTCTTTTGTGAATGCGTAGATTCAAAACGAAGCGATTACTCTCGTGATTTCTGCTTGAAGACTTCGAGCACGACAGCGAGTAACTGTGGGTATGCTCGAGTGGGGCACATGCTCCCAATGTCCCTACGGAGCGCGTACCGTGGAGAGAGGCCTCAATGCTCTTGTGCCCCGGCGATCGCCGTTAGACACTCTTCTTGGTATCAAACTCCAGCTTTTCAACCATTTTTTTCATACTTTTTATTTATTTAACCAAATAATTCGATTGATTATTTATTACTTAATATTCCAGCTAAATGAATTCACACTTTTATTGACGAAAATCGTACGAGAAGACAGAAATATCCATTACTCTTGACCGATGTGCGTGAGCACAACACGTACATTCCTATGTTATAATGACAATATCCTTTATTAATATTAATATTATTGTATTAACAATTATAATTATCGAAAGAGGAATAATGACATTATACATACGAACAAAAAAAATTTCGATAAAGTTATTTTTTCGCTCAATATTTCGACTCAATTTTGCCAGTTCAGTGCGTCCGAAGCGCCAACCGTTAAACACACCTTCACAACAATTTTTAACTATTATTCCGACACAGTTGTTTAACACTTTTGCTCAATACACATTTTTTGAGTATTTTTGTTTGCTTGTAAAGTTATTTACGGACACTTTAGTCCTTAAAAACGACTTTTAACCATTCAGATGTTACTATGCGGTAAAAAGTCATCTTACGCATCGACTCGATTTGTTGTGTAGAAAAAAATCGTTTGAAAAATGAGGTTGAATTACCATCTAACGACGTAATTTTGTAAAACTTTTTATGAAGCCAACTGTAAATCCGTTGGTCGATAGATTTTTCAAAATAAAGTTTTCGTATTTAACACATCGAAGCAAAATTTGTCCTGTAAACACAAAATTCTTACAGGTAGGCTCATTATACTCGAAAGGTAGAAAATCGATTTTCTGTTTCGAACATTTTTATTAATTTTTTTTGTTTCTATTTTGTACGAAATCTCTGATTGTGATTAGGAATACTGAATCAATAAAATTTGAATTATAATGTCACGTCAGCATGTGGAAGTTCTTATTCGTAGAGTAAATTGTTTCTTATTCAGTCCAAGTCCGGGTTCAAAAAGAGTTCATCAAAATCTAAATGAATATATGAATGTAAACACAATGTGTTATGTATATGTGAAAATATTTAACAAACTTTCGTGAATCACATTTAACTAAGAAAGAAACAATGTGATTTGTTCTTCGTAGAAATATCCATACATTGTAAGATGAATTAAGAAGAACATCATAAACATCAAAAAAATGTACTATGATATCTATATATGTAAATATAGATATATATAAATGTATAATATCCGCTAAAAAATTGCCTCGGCAATGAAGTTTACTTCCTCCATCATTATTATCATTTGTATCAAATTTTTGAAATGGAATAACACCCATTTATACGTGATACATGGCACGTCGAATTACAACATGTATTTGGATCGTTTCTGTGATTGAAAAATTTCTCAGAAACTCGTATATTGAAGTCGAATCAGTTGCGAGAAACGTCCTTAGAAGTGACGTATTTTCTCTCTATTATTTAAACTATTAGACCTAAGAATCTGAAAATTGTATCTATAGTTTTTCATAAGTACATCCTCAAAGAAAATACCTTGAAACCGACAAAACAAAGTCGATCTTATGAGTTAATATTTTTGTGACAAGATTTGTATCTTATGTTCTCTGGTACCTCGTAGAACTCATCACGATACCCAACTTCTGTAAAATTCAGTCCGCACTCAATTTATTCTTTCAAAACCAATTCGGAAAAAACTGAAGTCATGACGATATCAGATAAAAACGCGTTCACGTTGATTAAAAGTCTTTTTTTATCCGTAGTTTACGTTTGAATTTCTCGAAAAATTTACGAAAATTCAAGTGATTTGAATTTTTACATATTTACTTATGTGAGAATCGTGGAAGATGACGAGAAAGGATTTGAAATTTTGTTTTTTTTCTAGTTACATCTCTCCTATTCACCAACACGTGATCACCTTACAGTGATTGTTTTTCTGATTACAAAACAGCGAGTTATCTCCGCACTCACGGCGGCGTTTTGGAATACGAAATAGCTCGAAAGTCGTAATCTCAAAGTAGCTGCGTTTTTTCCATGTAAAATGAGTATAAAGAACACACCCCTTCCAATTTTTTACGTTATATATTTCAATGCAAGAGAACCATTCAAAAAATTGATCGAAAAGCCACACATGTATTGGTAGATCAAGACGAATCAATTGGCCAATATGAATATTCAGCCTCGACTTGGTTTTCTTGAGTAAGTAACAATCGAAACTAAAAAAAAATCCTTGCATGATAAATAAGAATAGGAAAGAAGTTGAGGTATATCTGTGATGTATCAAATTATAATATCCACATTATTGAGAAGAGGTATTTGTGATGAGAAGATTCATCTACGTTTTGAATGTTTGTTGGCCCTAAAAAGGGCCGATGTTTTGTGATGCGAATTACTTGGAGCTAGTGTATTTGGTAACGGCTGTGGTGCCGCTAGAAATATGCACTTTGACAAAATCTATAAGGTTTGAGAAGAAGGTTGACAGATTTGTTTTTGAGAATGATCCTTCGTTGTAAAGTATTTGTTGGCCCTGAAAAGGGCCGATGTAAAATGATGAATCCGGATTACTTGGAGCTCGTATATTTGGTGACGGCTTTGGTGCCTTCACTGACAGCGTGCTTAGCGAGTTCACCAGGCAACAAAAGTCTCACAGCAGTTTGGATTTCCCGAGAAGTGATAGTTGACCGTTTGTTGTAGTGAGCAAGTCGAGAGGCTTCAGCAGCGATACGTTCGAAAATATCATTAACGAAACTGTTCATGATACTCATCGCCTTGCTGGAGACGCCAGTGTCAGGATGAACTTGTTTCAGAACTTTGTAAATGTAGATTGCGTAACTTTCCTTCCTCTTACGCTTCTTCTTCTTGTCAGTTTTAGTAATGTTTTTCTGAGCTTTGCCAGCCTTCTTCACGGCTTTACCACTTGCTTTGGGCGGCATAATGACAGATGATTGTCCAAACAGTTCGATTGGAGGTTGCGATCAGAATGATGGTCGCCGTTTGGAGATCGCTTATAAATAAACAGACGTTCTGACCGGCGCGCGCAATCGATGGTAAGAGTGGGGGTAAGAATTCAAACCAGCGCGCCAATCAGACAGTAGTAAGTCTGTGATTGGATAGTGAGTAGAAGCTCAGAGAGTATAAATAGGCATGAATAGGCGGTCTAACCATCATTCTGCATTCGTGACTCGATCACGGTTTATTCAACGTTTTTTCGTAACTCCACCAACTAATCTATCATGTCCGGACGCGGCAAAGGAGGAAAAGTAAAGGGAAAGTCAAAGACTCGTTCCAATAGAGCTGGACTTCAATTCCCCGTTGGAAGAATTCATCGTCTTCTTCGCAAAGGCAACTATGCCGAACGAGTTGGTGCAGGCGCTCCTGTCTACCTCGCAGCAGTGATGGAATACTTGGCTGCTGAAGTACTCGAGTTGGCTGGTAATGCCGCTCGTGATAACAAGAAAACCAGGATTATTCCTCGTCATCTTCAATTGGCAATCCGTAACGATGAGGAGTTGAACAAACTTCTCTCTGGTGTTACCATTGCTCAAGGCGGCGTTCTGCCCAACATTCAAGCAGTACTTTTGCCCAAGAAGACTGAGAAGAAGGCGTAAATTTTTTACCCGAATCATCAAAACAACGGCCCTTTTAAGGGCCAAAAATTTCTCTTACGAAGGATTTCTCATCACAATTAATTTGCATAGTACAATCGACTTCATCAATATTCTTAAAGTATTTTATCAATTGACTGGTGTATACGGACGAAACGTGACTTGACACCTGCCACTAGAGTTTTATGTGGAATCTCCTACATTGTTTGGAACATTTTTGATTGTTATATGGTTTAAGCACATTGAACGACATTTACTTATTTTTAAGGACTCTAAGAAATGCTTCTAAATCGAAGCAGAAAAGTTAAGAGCCTATATCAACATAGACGATGTCTTATCGTTTGATGATTTTGATTTTTTTTTGGCAAACTTTCCGCCCGTCGAAAACTTGTCCAGATTTTCCGCTCAATCAATGAATACCATATTTTTTCGGAAGCGTACACCTCAAAAAAAGACGAAGAACCTGATTCGCTAAGACTTAACAATAATTTTTGAAAATGTTACAACCAAAAACTAATGGTCAAGAACTTTTCGATTTCACTGGATAAAATTTACGATGGAAATTTCATAATTTTACGATTTTCTATTTATCCTTAAATAATTTGAATGTTCGAGAAACATCCAATCGATTCGAACTGGACAAAATTGCCTCTGGTTTTACTCCAATTTTTGATTCGGAGTAAAAATTTATGAACCAGACTCGCCAACTTCACTTTTGATATCAGGAATACAAACTAATACCTGAAAAACAGTCCGAACATCGATACTCAAACTGTCATCATGGTAGATTTTTTTTTTTACGTTACGTAAAAACGTCGAAATCTCGGTGTTAGTCGGCTAAATGAGCGCTGATTAGATGCGGTGTTCGGAAATTGGATGTTCAAATAGACCTAAGAGCGTTTTGATAACGGCAGAATAATACGAAATGATGAAAACGTAGTAGTTTTCAAAAGTGCACAATTGGAGTATTTATGTATTTTAGAAAAAAAAAACTTGACAGTTACAACTCATTCGAAAGAGATGCGTATGAATCCCCTGAATTTTTAAGAAATCTGCAACACTCTTAAAAAATATAATGAACAAAATAATAATGAGCTGTTTCACATCCGACCATGTTTCTGATAAGTTCAAATACCAGAAACTTTTTGAAATCTTGTCTGATGTAACGTATCACACTTTTATCACGCAGGGAAAACAAAAAAAGCGTTCTACTTATCCGGTTGGGTTAACTACCTTATTCAAGAGCTTGTTCGTTCAAAGACGTTTTGGATTATGGGTTGGTCGATTATGTAGTAATGTTGGACAAAATATCTCAATGATCTAGCACTTATTTTTCATCTATTATACAAGACTCAAAAGATCAATGCTATGAATAAGATTGGTATGTAATTGAATGTTTGGAGGGAACTGCGGCTTCTAAATTTTCTGCAGATGACTCAACGGTCACTAAGTTTCTATTCGAAACACTGAACGAAATTCGATATTGGATCAAAGTGCCTCGTTATTTTTTGATGGCCCTGAAAAGGGCCGTTGTGATGTCGCAAATGAATTCAAGCACGTTCACCTCGAATACGGCGAGCAAGTTGAATATCCTTCGGCATGATGGTTACTCGCTTGGCATGAATAGCGCACAAATTGGTGTCTTCGAACAGACCAACCAAGTAAGCTTCACTTGCTTCTTGAAGAGCCATGACAGCAGAGCTTTGGAACCGAAGATCAGTTTTGAAATCCTGAGCAATTTCACGAACAAGTCGCTGGAATGGCAACTTGCGGATAAGGAGTTCAGTGCTCTTTTGGTAACGACGGATTTCACGAAGTGCAACAGTTCCAGGCCTGTAACGGTGAGGTTTTTTCACTCCACCAGTCGCCGGTGCACTCTTACGAGCAGCTTTGGTTGCCAGCTGCTTACGGGGAGCCTTGCCACCAGTCGATTTACGAGCGGTTTGCTTGGTGCGAGCCATTTCAATTCGATGGTTTAGTCAGAGGTCGGTCTCTAAATAATGCTGTTCGGCTGTTGAAACGTTGTTATATAGCCTTTCTGGACCGATGGAAGTGTCTGATTGGTTGAGGGACATAGGGAGGGGATTTCGAACATCAGCTTATAAAAGCACCGAGTTGAGCAAACTTTCTCAGTGTAGTTGTGTCTTCTGTCTGATCAAGGACTCGTATATCATTAGATATCCATCATGACTGGTCGTGGTAAAGGAGGCAAAGGGTTGGGAAAAGGAGGAGCAAAGCGCCATCGCAAAGTTCTCCGTGATAACATCCAGGGCATTACAAAGCCAGCTATCCGTCGTCTGGCTCGTCGAGGTGGAGTCAAGCGTATTTCTGGCTTGATCTACGAAGAAACTCGTGGAGTTCTCAAAGTTTTTCTAGAGAACGTTATCCGTGATGCAGTCACCTATACCGAACACGCCAAGAGGAAAACTGTAACCGCAATGGACGTTGTCTACGCATTGAAACGTCAAGGTCGCACACTCTACGGCTTTGGTGGATAAAAATTTGACCGAAATTATCATCGCAATCAAACGGCCCTTTTTAGGGCCAACAAAATTTCCAAACGTAAAGATCATGTTCTGACACAATTTATTCACGATACTCGTACATAATTAAGATTAACAGAACCAGATGAATGATTTCTCGCCACACAGTATGTAGTGTTACATAAGTTTGTGTGTTTGTGTTCACCACGATGGAATATTCCATTATTTCAGTAATATTTGGCCAAGAAGTTACGAACGTTAACTTGGTATTATCGAAACAACAAACGAATCATGATTTTATGCACTTCACGCTTGTGGTTTGAAAAGTTCATTGAAGCGGCGCGTTTTTATGGATCGTTCTTTTTATTACGCGAATATCCAAAAAAGGACTTTGGGTCCAATGAGAATATCACACATATTTCTATCTTCGTGTCTAGGCCGTGATAATGTGAACAAATCAAAATTAATGCATCATTGAGCGTCGAATAAATCGGAGGAGTTGGCGTGAACTCGTAAACATTAGGTTTTTTTCTTCCAGAATATACTACACAAGATCCAGTTGAATTAACAAAGTTGCCGCTAGTCTACTAAATAATTTCTCTTTACTTCTTTGATTATTATTTAACGTTGATGGATTGACGGAATCCGATCAAACCGCTTATGCGGGAACTTCACGGCCGCTGGAATTCGTCGATTCCTCGGCGCGCAACATTTTGTAAATAATTCTTTTTAGGATTAAATAAATGGAGAATTTAGTATTCAGAAATACATTTCCGGGCTAGGAATTTGACATAACTAACATTTCGTCCGTAATGGTTTCCTCTGCGTCTCTTGTCTGACACGAGACTTTCATGTTCGGCCAACATTTCACCCCCTTAATGCTGCGCCCAAAAAATTCTGAATAAATTCATGTTATTGCTCGAAACATTCAAAGTTATTGTAAATTTCTCGAAAATTTTATTTCATTATAAATTTTTTGTTAATGTTTTTGTTTGGACACGAAATACCCAGGTTTCCAGACGAAGTGCTAAGAGAAATTTCGTGAACGCTAGAAATATGCACTTTGATAAAATCTATAAGGTTTGAGAAGAAGGTTGACAGATTTGTTTTTGAGAATGATCCTTCGTTGTAAAGTATTTGTTGGCCCTGAAAAGGGCCGATGTAAAATGATGAATCCGGATTACTTGGAGCTTGTATATTTGGTGACGGCTTTGGTGCCCTCACTGACAGCGTGCTTGGCGAGTTCACCAGGCAACAAGAGTCTCACAGCAGTTTGGATTTCCCGAGAAGTGATGGTAGACCGTTTGTTGTAGTGAGCGAGTCGAGACGCTTCAGCGGCGATACGTTCGAAGATATCATTTACAAAACTGTTCATGATGCTCATCGCTTTGCTGGAAACACCAGTGTCAGGATGAACTTGTTTCAGAACTTTGTAAATGTAGATTGCGTAACTTTCCTTCCTCTTACGCTTCTTCTTCTTGTCAGTTTTAGTAATGTTTTTCTGAGCTTTGCCAGCCTTCTTCACGGCTTTACCACTTGCTTTGGGCGGCATAATGACAGATGATTGTCCAAACAGTTCGATTGGAGGTTGCGATCAGAATGATGGTCGCCGTTTGGAGATCGCTTATAAATAAACAGACGTTCTGACCGGCGCGCGCAATCGATGGTAAGAGTGGGGGTGAGAATACCAACCAGCGCACCAATCAGAGTTCGGGAAGGAACGCGAGTATGAATCATGCCGAGTTGAATAGTTACATAATATAACTGATTCCCAATCGTATTCGCTTTTTCACAACTGATACACATAATAGCAGGATCGAGAGAGAAAGTACGATAGTACAGTACTTTTTTGTTCGTTAATCATCAATATATCATTTCTTTTAAATGTTATCTTTGTGTTTTCATCATTTCCTACGGTCCATGTGTGTGACGAGTTCCATTTTATGAACAAAATTGCTGAAATAGTTCTGTGTAAATGCCTGCGTTTATCTGAATATATGAATGTTAATAATCCCAATTTAACTTTTTATATGTACAAACACAAATAATGCAGTAACGGAAGTTTATTTGTGATACAAAGTAACCCGCAACTCGTTATTCCTAATTAGCTTCGTTCCTTCTAATGTTCTGAAAATTTTATTTCGGAGTACGAATAGACCGCAAGAATATTGTGGAATGAATAATGCACGTGCGTTGATTTCGATTGGCTTTGGGTCTATAAGTAGCGTTCCGCACCCAATGCTGTTTATTTTAACGTAACACGGTCAGTAGCAAGAAATTCTCAACTGATTGTTGAGCATTTGGAAAAAGCATTGGGGAGGTAATCTGAAATTTGAATATCACCAAGTTTTGAAATATTACTGAGAAACATGTTAGAATCGAACTAATCCCTATGCATTGTCAAACTAAATTACTGTAGTTTCCTACGCTTTCATTCTCTAAACGTTCGTTTTACGTCTGCTTTTCGAGAAATGTCGAGTTTTTTGGTCACTCGATTGATGCAGTGATTTCGATCTGTTTCCGATAAATAATAATGAAAACTTAATATATCGAATCGTATTGAACTTCAAATAAATAAAAAATATTCATATAAATCCACTACTCCAACATTCTAAATATATAAAAAAATATAAACTGTAATGATGAAGTAAAATAAACTATCAGCTGGAAAGTAAAATTAGTTTAAGTACATTTAGTGATCGTAATTATTCACGTATAAAAATTTGTTGGCCCTGAAAAGGGCCGTTTGGTTTTGGAGTAGACTTAGGCACGTTCTCCGCGAATACGGCGAGCAAGCTGAATGTCTTTCGGCATGATGGTAACTCGTTTGGCATGGATAGCGCACAAGTTAGTGTCTTCAAAAAGACCGACCAAGTAAGCTTCGCTTGCTTCTTGAAGCGCCATGACAGCCGAGCTTTGGAACCGAAGATCAGTTTTGAAATCCTGAGCAATTTCACGAACAAGTCGCTGGAATGGCAACTTGCGGATGAGGAGTTCAGTGCTCTTTTGGTAACGACGGATTTCACGAAGAGCTACCGTTCCTGGCCTGTAACGATGAGGCTTCTTAACTCCTCCGGTCGCTGGGGCACTCTTACGAGCTGCCTTGGTAGCAAGTTGTTTTCTTGGGGCTTTTCCACCCGTCGATTTACGTGCGGTTTGCTTGGTACGTGCCATTTTGACTGGTAATCAGAAAATGATGTTGGCTTTAGGACAACCTTCGGCAATATGAGGTTAGGATCGAACGAGGCCTTCTTATAAGGATCTTGCCCGCCACGGCGATGAAGCTCATTGGCTAGCGCAAGAAGAGAGGGGGTCCTTGTCTGTGATTCGCTCGTGACCGTAGGGTGGGAGTATTGCGCAATGTCAAGCATATATAAGGAGCCAGTTCCTATTTCAGGGATCATATCGTTTTTCGTTAGTGTGAGATAATCTTGCATATTTGTCAAAATGACTGGCCGCGGAAAGGGAGGAAAGGGTTTGGGAAAGGGAGGAGCTAAGCGCCATCGTAAAGTTCTTCGTGATAACATCCAGGGAATCACGAAGCCAGCTATCCGTCGTCTGGCTCGTCGTGGTGGTGTCAAACGTATTTCCGGTTTGATCTATGAAGAAACTCGTGGAGTTCTTAAAGTGTTTCTTGAAAACGTCATTCGTGACGCTGTCACCTATACTGAACACGCCAAGAGGAAAACTGTCACAGCCATGGACGTTGTCTACGCTTTGAAACGCCAAGGCCGTACTCTTTACGGATTCGGCGGTTAAATACTATGAAGCCAAACTCAGCAAATTAAAACCAAACGGCCCTTTTCAGGGCCAACACAAATTCCTATCGTAGAACAGTCTCAATCGACTATCACCTTTCATTCAATTCCGCCAAGTTAAATTCTTCCTACTATTCGTTGTGCGGATCAAACTAATTTTGAAGAATTCATAATTTTGCATAGCGTGGCTACCGAAGGATTGTACATTTAAATGATTTTCGAAACAATTCTAGTCGTGTCCCACAATCAAATCAACGGCTTTCCAAAAACATTTCAATCTATTTTTGATCATATTGCGTTTCAATTGGAATTGAATCTTTAACTAAAACGATTATTCCGTTACGACTCCTTCCGAAGTCAAATTATCAATACTGCAAGGGCATCTCAGAAATAGATATTTTTTTTATTTCGATGCAAATATGAAATGCACTTGAAATCGTACGTAATAAATTTCGAAAAGAATTCCAAAGTCGAAACCTCTGGAAATTAAGCTGAAACTAAAAGTGAGGTTATGTCAACTTCAAAATCTAAAGAACACTCATAACCACATCAATTATTGTTGAAAAACATACAGAGCTGGCTTTTATACTAATCGCATATAATAAATCTATGGCGACTCATGCAATCGTCATAAAACCCACTTAATTACTTTTACAATATCCATCTAACCTAACCTCAATATTCATATTCTTTCGTGCATTTTTGGAATTTCCGTATCGAATTTACACTCAATGCTGCAAACTTGAATAACGGATTCTTTTTCTGCCTCCCGAATATGCCCCTTTAAACATTAACATTAGAGATAGAAAGTTGTAAAATTTTTATCCATTATTTTTCATTCCGATGACCAGCGATTGTTGATATTTGGCTACGAAAAGGTTACACATAATTGAATTGTCAGGATAACGAAGAATTTGGCTTTTTAAGCAAACTCATTGTCAAGTCAGAGCCAAAAAGTATCGAAACGCTCCAAGGACGTTTGTTTTCTTGCAGCAAGTGCTTCTGTCAATATATCAGCTAAGGGAACGACCAGGTCGTAGTCGAGACTTTAAAAAATGTAATATTAGCAGCCATCGCAACAAGTACAAATCGACAAATTATCCGTTATGGAATATCGTATCAAATGAAAAAATATGAAGCGTGGTTTCCGATAAAATAGATATCATAATGAAAATATTCAAATTCCTCGAAATATGGTCGCTTCTGAACGTGTCTAACCAATTTAAAACAAAACACATGTAAAGGAACGGCAGCTAATTTCAGGTGAATTAGCGGGTTATTTTATAACTCAAATTAGCTGCCTCTTGTTGATTTAGGCTGAGGGAAAATAAAAATCTTTTTTTTTTTGTAAAACAAAGAACTTTTATTGTAAAGTAGAATTTTTTCTATACAGAAAAAGTACATAAAATTCTGTTATTTCGTATTTTGGTCGTTTTGGATATAATTACAGCACTGGATTGAAGTTTTCCATTGAAACGAAAATGTGTTGCAATCATGTTGCCAGCGCATTAGTGTCCGACGGAAAAAAAGGTCGTAACTTAATAAAATTGTCGTGAAATGCGACACACAAATATTCCAAAATCGAATTACGGTGTTACCATCATTGTGATGCACCAATTTTCAAAAAAAAAAAAAAAAAGAAAAAAATCGCAGTTCAAAGAAAGTATATTATCTGTATTATCAATAAATCTTACAAGTGAAATTACACGAGGATTTCGTCGCGGAATGATTTTGGTGTTCTAAACACGGTCACAGTCGAAAAGTAATATTTTAATTTAAAAATACAAAAATAATAAACAAAATAATATTGATAATCAAATTTTCAGAGCTAATAACATTTCTTAGCAAAGTGTTTAGCAAAGCAAGTACAAATATTTTGGTTCTTAGAGATCCCAAAATGAAGAATTGCGAAATTGCACGTGAATTGGAAACAAAACAAAAAATATTCATACGATATATATGTATATATATATATGATGTTTTTTTTTTACAATAATTGAATGAAAATTCGGTTGTAAAGGCTTATGGCATTAGTGACTTATATCTGCCGAGTTTTGAATTTCGGCATAAACGATATCGTACATTCATTATGCGAAACCGAATTAACATTATCGTGAATCGCCATAAGAAGTAATATTTTTATTTCTAACTTAATTCGCTACGCGTATACACGTCGAATATTCAATATAAATACAAATTTAGCGCTAAACTACGTCGGAACGGTACGTTCATTCGTTCTTCAATTTTCGTTAGAACAAAAGTGTTTTTTTTTTTTTTTTTTTTTTCATAAACACACGTTCAAAGTGTGTTCCTCAGCAATTTAGTGCTCTTCTTTGATAAAACACAACTTTTACGGGTCGTTAAGTATAAATTATTTTGTTTTTTATCATCACGTCAGAGTGATCAGTACATTTGTGCAATAGTTTTATCATCGAGTATAAAATTTTACATATGCCTGTACACAATATCTATACACTTAACGGGAGTATTCGTAAAGAGCGATCTCGTGATGCTTTTCTCCTCTTTCGTTTCGTGTCCCGGAGACTGCACACGTTCAAATAAAACTTTGGCCCATATTCACAATTAATTTCTTTTTTGCAAAGTCCAAATAAAAATTTGCCTAAAAACAAATAATTATAATATCTTGACATCTCGAAAAGCGTATCCCCATTTTTTCGACCACCTTGGACGAATTTTTCTCTTCTATTTTTTAATAAAGATTCAAGAATTTGCCTGATTTTTTACAAGTTAAATATCGTTTAAAATTTGTTTCGCAATACCGCTACTTTGTGCGGTCATCAACGACACTTTGCTAACTTTTTTAAAACTCACATATATTTTTTCGCAATTTTCGAGATCAACATAAACATTAAAACTTCATTTTAATAGGCCAACTTGATTTGGTCAATTATAATAAATCGTTAACATTAATAATAACTGCGACAGAGGGCTGCCAATTTTTCGTTTCAACGCTCAATTGTGAGACAACAGCGTTTTCAATTTACTAAAATCTAAAAACATAGAAAACTTGACCAATTCATTCTTCAAATTGGGTTCACTTCAATTTTTTTTAAATAAAATTTCACGTGGAAATCCCTCTCTGAACAAAACACTAAATTTAAAAATTTTCGAGATTTCTATTATAAAAACATACGTATATAAAAAATTATCTCTGAAATGTATGAACCATCGTGTTCCAAAAAAAAAAATTCCATATCCCATGAAATGATATCACAGAAAAATACTTGATCGCTTGATTTTTTGAGGGCAAATGCTCCTGAAATTATTTTTCGCAGTAATTGAACATTTATGAACGATAAAAAATAATATTTGTTATTAGATCGTGTTTTCAAAGTTTTATAAATTAATTCAGATTTCAAACTCGTAATGGACAACGCTCCACTGACAACTTAAACTAAATTTGTTCAAGAATTCTTCTTGCTAATTATTTTTCACACATTTTTCGCTGAGTACGCAACTGAAAATGTTATTTTCACTTGCAAGACTGAAGAATGTTCTTTCAATCAAAAGTTCAAACATTGACACACGATTTTCAGGATAAAAAATGATTTAAAAGTAGTTGTCAACTTCAAGAAAACGTAAAATCGATTATTTGCAGTTGCAAAAGTAATTCGGACTTTGAAAAATCTTGATGACTTTCTCGATGAGATCGAAAAAATTATGTTAATTTTGTAATCATGTGATCGAACTTTTTTTTTAGAAAAATATTAACGAAATGTATTTTTTGAATGAAAAATTAGAAGAAGTAACACAATTTGATAAAAAAAAAAAAGAACGAACGTTTCTTTGGAAGAAAGATAAAATAAATGGTGTGAAAAATATCGAGGTAATAAAACAAAATCATAATGTTCGTATGGAAATTAAAAGCAGGTGACGTTTTTGGTTTTCGAAGAATAATTGGGATCGTCATTACGATCGATACCAAAGGGCACAGAGCTGGATATATTTTTGTCGTCGCTATCGTCATTATCGTTGAAAAAATTGCACATCATGCGATCGTCGTAGAGTGAAAATCTGGCGGTATTTTGAGCGGCGCGTCCTCGAACTTTTCGGACGGAGGGTGGTAAATCACCGGGTGTTTTGATCCTCATATTAGGATGTTTAAGAGCAATAGAATTGGAGCGTCGATTAAAAACTTGATTAAACTTGTCGAGACTCTCTCGTCTGGTGAGATTAAAATCCGGAGTTTCCAAGTTCAAATTGACGAGGCTTAAGGAAGAGGGTCTTTCTGGATTATCTGAATTTTCTGTATTTTCATTCGCAGCGAAGTTTTCACGAGCTCTAGAAATATTTTCATTTTTATCAGGAATGGATTCGGAGCTAGAACTTTTAGAAACAACTCCATTGATGTATTTTCCTTCTGCAGAAATGGTGACGTTTGTATCGACGATTTTAACCGGAGCTCTCGTCAGCAAATTCGATTTCGAGTCCTCCCGATCAATTCGACATTTTGCGTACGGATACATCTTCTTCTGGGTCAAGAGACGCTTCAAATTAGACCAACCTGCAAATTTTTTTCTTCGAGGATTTTCCCCGATTCCCTCTTCCATATTAGTTTGTTTACGTTTGTTGCACTGCAGGATACCGTTTTCTGTGATAACGTTCTGCACGTAAGGTATCGGCGTCGCCGATCTTGGCGCCGACGTCAGTTGCGTTGTCCTCGTTGAGTATTCGTGCGTCACCAGACTCTGCAATTCCGTATGTAATTTGTATTGTTGATCTTTCGACACGTGTTTCGACGAACGATCCACCAACACTTTCGTGCTACGGCCCAAATCGTCCTGAGAATCCGATGCCAGCATCAAATTTCTCTCCATGCAAGGATTTCGACCCTGATACGGCTGCAGCGTTTGACAATTACGCGACGGTGCTGTCTCGTTTGAATTTTTGCCTGTTGAAAGTATCAAAAAAAAAAACTTTCATTTCATTCACTGTTTATGTTTTTGTCGGTTTTTTTACTCTATATTTTTAAATCTGTGAGATAAGAAAAGTGAAAGGAACAAGTTTATTTGTACGATGAAGTACACTCCGGGTCAAATTGACCCCTTGTCTCAATATTAAGTCAAATGTAAGTGTGTTATTGATAGGATACTTAAATCACAAAAGTTCAATTGAATTAGTTCGTTTTCAATCCGGAACTCTTGTGAAATTTGAAAAAAATATATGCAAATTAATTAAATATTGAAAAATTGGATTTCAAAGATTATTGCTTTTAGTGAGAAAAGCTTAAATGATTATTCGTTACTCACAACTGTGTTCCGAATGAACGGGTTCGTAAGGCGAGATGACGGTCGAATTATCGGCCATTATTTCGTTGCGCGGTCCTTCCTGTCGAGCGTGAAAATCTGTAGGTGGCACGTGAATATTGTCGTGATAAAAAACCTCGCTATATTGACTGCTCGTTGTGGGTGGTACAAGTGCGCTGTACGAGTTTACCATAGGACTGCCGTCCATAAAATAAGTCGTCACTGTGTGCAATTAAAGAAAAAATGTTTCAGTGCTCCAGATATTTAAGAATTGGTAAAAAAACAATCAGATATTTTTCGTCATTAATGTTCGAATAGTTCAAAACGATTAAAATATTCTGTTTTTTAGTTTAAAAAGTGTGAAATTCGTTTGGAAACATTGCACAACCGTTTTTTGATTCACGATTAATTTCTAGGATTAAAAAAAAGACGCTTGGACAAACCGCGTTGTGATTGGAGCTCGGTAAGACGTTCCTCGATGCAGAGAGCCGTCAAACGAGCCTCAGCATCTGCATCCCAACAATCTTCCATCGTTTCTTTGATCAATCGAACCCCCGGTCGATCTACTAAATTTCCTTCTAGCAGAGGCCTTGCTTTGTTTCGTGAAACGAGAACTTGCATCTCCTCGAATGTTGGATGCGAACCTGAAAAAGCAAATTTCCCAATTGAGGAAAAAAGAGGCAAAAAGTTTTCTATCACAAAATATTTTATCGATTATTTAGTAAGTAAGCTTAATAAGTAACGCTTCAATGAAAAACAGTGAAAGTTCTTCTAGACTTACCAATTTCTCGTTCAAACGGTTGTTTATAGGCTGGAACTTCCGAGCCAGGAACATAAATGTCAGAGCATCGTGAGACAATTTCCCACAGTATCAGGCCCATCGCATAGACGTCAATCTGCTTGAGAGAACTTTCGCAATCCCGTAAATTGACCGCACCTTCAAGAACTTCAGGAGCCATGTATCGCAACGTGCCAACCTTAAGTCCAAAGAATAATTAATTATCGTAACTTTTGTATGGTAAATATTTCTCATTGTTGTCATTTGATTTCTCCTATAATTTTAATGAATTTTTATTATCTACTATTATTAAATATATTTTTCTTAATATTTTTGCATTTTTTGATAAATCCGTTGTTTCTTACGTCATTAATAGATTTCGTTTCGGCGTGTTGTTCCTCTCCGTTGCTGAAATATTTCGAGCCAGAAATTTGAACAGCCAAACCAAGATCGCAGATACAACAACTTCCGTCATTCTTAATCAAAATGTTTCTTGAATTCATGTCACGATGAGCGATGCAGGGCTTCGATTTATCTGCCAATTACGGAGACGAGAAACGATATTAATAAGAATGATAGGGAAAGTTTAGGTAAATTTTATAACGGAGACCACTAATTTTAAACGAACAATAATTAAAACACCTGATAAACAACAAAATTGTTTGCTGAATAATCAAACGAATTTGTGTTCCGTCGATAAGCGTGATAAGCGTCCGAGAATTCTTTCAGAATAAGAGCATAAATGAAAAGTTAACGTAAACATCTAAAGAAACTTGTGTTCTTTTTTCAATTGATTTCCACATGAAAAAAGAGTCTTTTTTTCTCAAGATTCTATAATTGACATTTTTGTTTGTGTAAAATATATAGCCAACCTCCTTTGCGAATATCCGTATGCAAATAGGCAAGTCCTTTGACGATGGAGAGCCCCATTTTACAAAACGTCGCCCAATCAACAGTTTGAGCCCGCAAAAAGTCCGTGAGGGTACCTCGCGGTGCGTAACTCAATACGAGTAAATAGTCGACGTTACCTTCCATGTTCAATCTTTCGTCGACGCCTGTAGAAGATAAAAGAAAATGGCTGGTTATTAAATTTTTTATATATCGTATTATTGTTTGTTTTTTTATTTTTAATAATGGTTAGAATACAATTAAAGAATCTTTATATTTTCTTTGGAAATCACTGAAGGTCGTTTCGAATGTGGCAAAAAACGATTTAAGATTAAAGCCCGTTCAGAGCCTCAGGATTCTTCGTGTTTTCGAGTACAAAATGAGGTTTTAAATTATTTTGGTTTTTTATCATCGTTTAAAACTTTTTATAAATTTTAAATATTACCATAATAGCTGAGCAACGAAGGATGTTCCATAAAAGGTAAACAATAAGTGTCTCTTTCGTTTTGAAAATAATTTCGATAATGGGAGGGAAAAATTTTCACTGCCACATCTCTGTCTCCCACGCTGCCCTGCCACACTGAACCGTATCGTCCTTGACCTGTAAAAATAATAGTATCGAATAATATATAAACAATAAAAAAATCACGAAAAACGAGTTTAAATAGAATTCGAAGATTCAATTCATTGAAAAAAAAACGGACATATACACACACATTGTTCATCTGCTTCATTACATTATGTAATATTATCAAAATCGATGATTTAAATAAAGAAACAACAGTGTCATCGTCTAAGATAGATTTTTTGAGTTTTTTGCTTCGAAAAAATCTGAATAAACTATTCAATAATCGGAATATTTAATAATTAATATAAAAGGAATTAATTTAAAAAGAGAACATGTACATTTTATATTTTGTCGTATTCTTCAAAAGAAAAAATCGTACCTACGATAGTTGCCAGTTTTAAATGATCAACTGTATACGTTCCCGTTCTCAAAGACGTGCTTTCCATGATCCCATCACCATACGACATGGGTTTTTCCATTTTACCACACATGTTGCTCCGATATGATCGATAAACGAGAATAATAATGGCACAAATGAATATTAAACTTCCAACAATAATGCTACCTATTATAACTATCCATCTTTCGGATTCCGCGCGTTCCAAAAATCCTGTTGCTGTAATAAAATAATACTTCAATTATTTACCATTATTTATCCAATTTTTTTCGTCTTTAAAATCGAAAGAATAGCGTGACAGCTGTTCGACAACTGTCATACGGTAAAAAAACATGCAAAACATCGTTAGTTCACTTTTTTTTAGTCTTACACTCAGGGAAGATTTGGGAAACTTCGTTTTCTCCGTAAGAAACATCGAGAGTGTCCGTAATATTTTGATTACAATAATCTCCGTTGCAACAACAAAATTTTGTGTTGTTCAGAGCTTTTGTGGATCCTTTCACAGCTATGCATTCCGTATTGTCACATTTTCGTTCCCCTGATTGCTTCCAACATCCTGAGAAAAATCAAGTCGATATTTCATATCGTTAATTAATATTTTCCTCAATTAATATCATTTTATTATTCGGATATTCATGGCTCATATGATTAATTATTTCTGAGCTCAATGATCAGAGTGAATTCCTGGTTTTTTTCAATGAAAAATGTTACGTTTTTTTTTCAATAGTTCAGCCATTTGTTGATCTACTTTCAGCTCCAGCAAAAAAAATGTAATCTCTTTTTTTTTTAATACCAAAAGCACATTTCCCGAAATTAGAAAGTACTGGATTCCGTTTTGAAATAAATTTAAAGACGTTGAGTTTTTTATAAACCGGTCTCTTTGCTCGGAGTCGATTTTTTTTTCGTTATTCGTGTTTCCGAAATTTTTACAATTTATTTATCCCTTTTTTTGGAATAAAAAGAAAAAAATTCGTGTTTTTTGTGAATCTGTTTTTATCATCGTGTTTGACGAACTTTTCATTCGTTTTTCGTCGCTATAATGTCTGTGCCCTTCTCGTATTTTCAACTGTTTTTTTTTTCGTTTTAAGTGGCTTTGCTTCCACTTGTCCTCGATATTGTCCAACACATGTTCAACATCGTGGGATCCGGGCTGCGTCTTTTCAACGCGAACGCATTTCTTTCTTTACATCTTTCAATTTCGTGAATTGTTTTCTATTAATTATTTACTTTGATCAATAATGATGTTATTCTTTGTAATAATGCTCAATAAATATGCTTGAGGTATTTGTTTTTATCGCGAATAATTATCTTTATCGTTAATTCGTTTTGAAACATTCGTGGAGCTATTAATTTGTCTATGCTCTGTCAATTGCATTGAAAATATATAAGCTTTTAAACTGCACAAAAGGGAGCCAATTTGACCTACAAATTTATGGGAAACAAACATTTTTGACGCTGCTCCCGTTTTGAATAAATTGATAGGAACTTTGATGTGAATTTTCTTTCAAATCGCACTTGTCTGGGTTTCGAGAAAATATTATAGTTGAAAACAAAATCATTCCTTCAAGTTGATATTCACTCAACTTTGCAATTAAATTAAAAAAAAAAAATTAATAATGCCTATAATTGTGGGATACGTACCTTGCAACAAAATTATTATTTTGCTGCCGTTGGTCTGTTTCTCCTCCTGCCATAGAGCGTAGCAGAAATTGTTGCAAGTCTCAAAAGTCACATCTGGTTGATTTGCCTATAAAGATATATTTTTCAAAAAATTTCATAAAATAAGACATTCGATGTTTATACATTTGCTTAATCTCCGTTATACAGAAATCGAATCAAAGTTTTTAATACCAAAATGAAAAAAGGATAATGAATTGCATTAATGCTCTTAATACAAAAAAATTAATGATATTAATTGAAAAAATAACAAAACCAACTTCAACGAAAATAGTAGAATTTTCGTGTTTCACTGAAGAAATTACCATTCCATGGAAAGTTGATGTAATGAAAACTTTAAAGAACTTCGTTCTGAATTGCAAATAAGTTCTTTTTTTCTCAGTAATTATTAATAAGTAAAAATATTGTAAAAATTACCTGCATTCGGAATAAATTAATTTCACGAGAAACATCTTCGATGCCGTGTGAATTTTGCTTCAGCGAAATATTATCAATATTTTTTTTTTTACTCGCACAAATTCTGCTGGCGTTAATGGGAACTGAGCTAATCCCATAGAAGAAGGAGAGCAGAACGATTGAAACAGAGACTCTCATTGTGTGCCTCTGTGAGAACACTTGAGATTAAAAACTTGGCTGGAGGCACTTTGGATTACGAATTGGCGTTGCTCCTCGTGACATCATGAAACTCCAAACACACCCTGCTACTAGTCTGTTGGAGGGTGTACAAAAAATCACATCTTCCATTGAAATTCGTTTCTCCAATTCTTAAAAATTTTATTTACTTTCAACTATCCATTAGGACGTGTTTGTACTCTTAATTATTTTTTACATTTAATTCGATTTTCTATTGATTTTCATTTTGTTTATCAATTTATTATTAATGAGATATAAATGAGCGAAACTGATTGAAATCAATTTTCAAATGACGATTTTTGCTCATTTATGTCTTATTAATAATCAATCAATAAACATTATTAAAACCTATTATAAATGTAATTAAATGTAGAGAATAATAAGAAGTACAAATACATCCTTATGGACGGTCTGCATGGAAGATCTGTCACAAAATCCAGAACAACTTCTTTGCAAGCGTGTGGCTAAAAAATCAACCTCTAAGTAGTAAGCTTACCCAGAAATGTTTAATTTGATTGTCCGTTACTATCGATCCTCAGTAATGAGTCCATAAACCAGACATGCAAACATATTCCATTCCCAAAGCCATAAGAGCCATAAACTATGTAAATAAAAACAACAACACAACCCTTTTTTCCACACGGAACTTGTCTTTTCAAATTGAACAATAAAAATGTTTGAAACATTTAAACTTAGCTGATCTCAAAAAATGACGAGTTACCGTCCCCTGACAGACTAAAAAATTTTGTCATATCAATCAAACACTATGTCAATAGTTATTTTATAACAAAAATCTAAAGGTTTATTTCATCTGAACGTCTTTCATTTCATTAAGAAACCTTTGATGGTTGCATATTTTTTTCCTGACCCGTTGGCACACTGCGCACTGACGAGTAATCCAGAAAAAATAGATCAGAAGTATGTGATTCAATCAGGAAAACTAAAGCCATACAAGGTTTTGCTTGGAAAATGAGAAACTATAAAGAAGTTGGAAGTGGAAACTTGCACCAGTGTGCATCAAAGGGTCCTCACCAAAATTTATGTCACGGAATAAAACAAAAGTATGTTGTATGAATTTTTAAAAAAACCAACCAGAAGTTTCTTCAAGGCTTCAGATCTTTAAAAAAATTGATCAAATCGTAAAGAAACTGTATTTTCATTTTTAAAAGATCAAATATTTTTATTGGTGTTCAATTTATGCAGCCTCAAGCTCTGTAATAATAATTTACGGAACTGATTCTACAACTTTTTTTTATGAAAAAATCGCCTATTGCCTCCTTAAATTTTTTCATGGTTAATTATCATTCACGACTTTGTTCTTAACGGAATTGCAGTAAATCATTCATTGATTTTCGAAAAACAATTTTTTTTTCTTCGCTCGTACATTTTCTTCAAAATTTTTATTTTTACGGCAAACTAAAGTGTTTCTTTTTTTTTTTACGTGCGAAATATTTCTGCACTTCAATTTTTCAAAATTTCAACTTTCACCCAAGAATCCGTGCGTTTTTGGTGTTTCAATTGAGTTCGACTATTTTTCGTAGACTTTGATCGGCACAAATCAAATGTACGAATAATGCAATTTTTCGCACGATATATACACCTACAATATCTATATATATATATATATATGCACATAAACGTATGTGTGGATACATGGCCAGTAAATTGACACTTGACGTATAAAAATATTCGAACCAAATAAAGATTAGTTACCCAATTAATCAGAGGCATCGAACCACAATCACAATTAAATCAGTAATTATCGCAATTATGTATTTCACTCGCGATGTTGTTTTTATTCGTCGTCACAGACATCCACAAAATCCTGTCGACCGAAATAATAAACAATTGAAACAGGCGTCGTGTTTCACACTCGCTTAATTCTTGGGATTTTGTTAAAGCTTTACACACATCGTCATGTTCGATATAAAATCGATGTTTTTTTTTTACATATTATACGGCGTTTAACACGCTTAAGTAACGAATGAAGAATGAATCGCGGCGAATTATCAATCTCAAGCGGTGTACACTCAATTTGACAGATTTTAACAAGACGAAGATTTACTAAAGTCGCCAGAACGAGAACTATGAGTGAACTTTTGACATTGTACGAAACTTGGGATTGGCGGAGAGATTTTCAGGGCTAACCAATGAGAGAGCAGATTGAACGTTTTCTATTCACTGCAACATGAGAAATGAAGACTTATGATTGGCCTATTCCGATATAATGGATTTGTTACCTCCAGACGATGAAAATGTTTACTGTTATGATATTTAAGAATAGATCTTTTTTTTTTTAACACTGCGAAGATCGTGAAAGCAAAAGAAAAAAAAGGTGTTAACTATACGTACGTCAAGTCAAAGGGCGAAATTTATAACCACCCACAAATTTAGTCGAAATTTTCTAAAAATCTACACTAAGTCCCTGATGACGGTCTGATTACATTCAATCGGTACTCGTCGTTGAAACCGTCAGATATGATTGATAGTTACAATTATGAGTAAATGAATGGAAAATTAAATCAAGTAAAGAAAAAACTAATGTTTATTAAGTAAACGAAAACATAACTGTGAGTAATTCGGGTTTTGAATTCTCATCCGGGTTATTCATACGGATTACGAGAATTTGGAAAACCTTCGACAACCCATGAAAACACCAAAATAATGGATTAAGTAAAAAAATATAGAAAAATCGCAACTGTTAAAGTATAGGGTACGATTTGGAATTATTGTTGAATAGAAAAACAATTGTAAAAACAACTCAAAACTCGGAAAAGAATAACTATGTAATAAAAAAGGATTCAATGGGCCACGTTGAAATTTGGATGGAGTCATCAAGTTGACGGTGTATTGATGTCACTATAGCGAGCGATTCTGTAGTCCCGCTATTACTGTCTAAACGAAAGAAAATAGATTGGAGAGAAAGTTCTACGATAGAAATATTTTTTGGCCCTAAAAAGGGCCGGTGTTTTGATGAAAAAGCGAGATGCTTATGCTTTTTTCTCTGTTTTCTTGGGCAGAAGAACTGCTTGAATATTTGGCAGAACTCCACCTTGGGCGATCGTAACTCCAGAGAGAAGTTTGTTCAATTCTTCATCGTTACGGATTGCCAATTGAAGATGACGTGGGATAATCCTGGTCTTTTTGTTGTCACGAGCAGCATTACCAGCTAATTCAAGAACTTCAGCAGCCAAGTATTCCATGACTGCAGCAAGATAAACTGGAGCTCCAGCACCGACTCGTTCAGCGTAGTTTCCTTTGCGAAGAAGACGATGGATTCTTCCAACAGGGAACTGAAGCCCTGCTCGGTTTGAACGAGTCTTAGACTTGCCCTTGACTTTGCCACCTTTGCCGCGACCAGACATGGTGAAAATGAGTTTGGAGTGATTAACACAATCGAAGAACTACGACGTAAGATCGTAGAGCGAATGATACTCGAACTTATGAAACGTACCTATTTATGCAATATGAACTTCCACTGCCGAGCCAATCACAACTTCAGAAACATTCTATTGGTGCGCTTGTCGTGATGTGACCGACATTCTCTCCCCACTCTTCTCTCGTTCTTCAAACTTTCGTAATAATGCTCACCCCATGACGCTGGCTACGTGATTGGTGCGCCAGTTGATATTTTACCCCCTCCCCCTACTTTGATACATGGCCTCTACACGCAAAACTCTGAGCTCTGCCTATAACATTTTTTAAAAAAATATGCCGTAGACAAAAAACGTTAACAACATAAGTTATGCGAAAGAAAATAATCGCAAGGATTCAGGGGCAAACTTTAAATTACTCTACGTTAATGTCCATCGGAAAATCCAAGGTACAGTTCTTCTTGCCTGGTAAATGTGCCAAGTTGCCGGTAGCGATTTTAACACAACTTTCATTCAAGTACATTCGGAAATTTCAAAAACTTTTTTTGGAATCCATTTCATCAACTGTTCGCAAAGTTATCAATCATATCAAGACAAAAAATGATTCATTCCAGCCATCAATTTTTTTGTATTTTTCATCATTCTCTTTTACACGTCGAGTGTTAAGTTGAATACTTTTTTAACGTTCGTGATTTGCGAATGGAGGTCTTTTCACTTTGGACCTCCCTGTAAATGTGCCTTTTGAAACGAAAAGAGAAAAACTCCAAGGATATTCAATAAATTTATGATTTTCTGACAGTGTGTCAATAAATGATGAACTTGAATCAGCGTCAACTAATCGGCTGTTGAAAGTAACAATTGTATTCAACAAAATCTATAAACGTCGACAATAATTGACATAATATGAAAGTAAAACTTTATAGCTAGTCCTGCTGCGCGATAAATGATTTGTATGATGGCAAAAAGGACGCAGTGACCATTTTATATTACTGAATTTTAAGACGATTTTCTTAGATGGATTTATGACATTAGACCTTATAATGCGATTTATAAGACAACAGACATTATAATGCGATTTATAAGACATTAGATGAAAAAAGTCTTTCTTCGTCGAGGCTTTTTCGTTTAACGTCCAGTTCACCTAACGACCTGTTTTGGCTGAACAAGGAAAAAAACGAATATAGCTCATACATTTTTGGGGCATCGTTCAAAATCTCATTTGATATAAAATAAGTTGAAATACAGTAAGAAATATTTCAATATATAGACCGTTTCGTCAACAAACTTTTGAGATAGTAAAGCGGAAGTATCTTTTAATCAACACATGATAAAACATAAGTAATTCTAATTCAATCAACCTTTTCGAAATGTTGTGTTGTACGTAAAATCTCGTAGACAGTTGCTGACTATTAGTAATTCTTCAAGAGAACACCTATTAAACGTTTTTCGTAGATGGAATGTGTTTTACGATCCACTCATGGCGATTGATGCAGTAGAAATCGAAACAGAATTAATCAACGTTTGAAAAGATTGTTGGCCCTGAAAAGGGCCGATTGCGAGATGTTCAATTTATCCACCAAAGCCGTAGAGTGTGCGACCTTGACGCTTCAATGCGTAGACAACGTCCATTGCAGTTACGGTTTTCCTCTTGGCGTGTTCAGTATAGGTGACAGCATCACGGATAACGTTCTCAAGAAAAACTTTGAGAACACCACGAGTTTCTTCGTAGATCAAACCGGAAATACGTTTTACACCGCCACGACGAGCCAGACGACGAATGGCTGGCTTCGTGATTCCTTGGATATTATCCCGAAGAACCTTACGATGCCGCTTGGCTCCTCCTTTTCCCAATCCTTTTCCACCTTTCCCGCGTCCGGTCATGATTCTACACGAAGATTAATCTTCAAGAGGTGCTTACTAAGTGATTTGAAGGAGAAACCACGGCATCCTTTTTATAGACTTTGCTAATCTATCCCCACCATGTATCCCTCAGCCAATAAGAGAAGTCTTCTGAGCCCAGCGAGGCTCCATTTCGGCCGAAATTCAGCAAATCCGTTATTACCCATGCTAAAAAAATCGTAGATAATTCTATATGGAGATTATAGGGATGCCGGATTGTTCAGAAAGAATCGATTCTTAGAATTGAATTGAAGAATTGTCATCATGTGTATCGATACCAACAAAATATCGAGCAAAAAAGATCGATTCTTTTGAATTGTATAAAAAAAATTAGTGCAACCTTGATAAAAAGTGTTAATAACGAGCGGGAATTAAATTTTTTTTTCACTTTTCATTACAAGTACATTGTTTTACAGATTTTTTTTAAAACAAACCATACGAGCGCCACTATTTTTACTATCACGTTATTATACGTTAATACAGTTTTTTCAATAAACAGAAATAAATATCTAATTGAAACATTAAGCGGTCTATTATGAAGAAATAAGTTTATACTTCGAGTATATAAAAAAGTACTTCTGAACAGTTGTAGTTGCGAAGGATTGAGTAATCAATTCTTCGTGCTGAATTTTGCCTAAAATTTCGATTTGTAGATAAGGAAACGAGACAAATTCAAATAACCGTTTATCTAAATGCACTGAACTTATTTCTTGTTAACACGAAACACTTGTGTTTGCATTTTGCTTTCCGCTAGACATACGCAAACACTCAACGCGGTATCAAAAGACTTTGGTCCAATCGTGGATATTTAATCGGTCGTTCATGAATTATTAAAACCAGAAATTAATTAAAATAAAAATATAATTTAGACCACGGACTATATAAACTCGTTGATTGTCTGCTCGTTCATCAGTGTATTTTTCGGGAACTCATCAATTTATTAATGCAACAATAATACTCGAGTAATCCCACAAAACTGTAAGTCGACAAAACTTTTTTTTATATATACCGACCAAATTTTTGTGTTATTCTACAATTTAGGTATCCAAAAATACGTCAATCGAAATCATCAAGAAACTGCATTACTTTTTTTAAATTATTCAACTTGACAAGTAATATGGTGTTATAGAAATAAAGGTGAAACTAATTGATAGATAGATTGAATTTATAAACAGATTGAGTCTCGATATCGGAAGGGAACCGTCTATTTGATAATGTTTTATTATGCAAAATGTTGAACAGAATGAACATTTCTTCGCGGCGTTATAAAAAATGAAGTGCATTTAGTATTCGTAATATTAAATGATCCAATTAATGCTTCAATATCTCAAGTATGCATTATCGTTCATTACACGGAGAAAACGAATCTGTTAATTTTGTCAAGTAAAATTTTAACTTTCGTTTTGAAATATCCTTTAAATTTTGTACATAATATGAGAATTCAGGTAAAATTTACTCTGAGGCATAGTAATTTTTGCAACTTTCCCAGAAATTACTATGCCTTATAGTAAATTTTTGTCTCAAATCTCATATTTCTCATAAAGAACATTTTAAATATTACTTGACGAAACCGATCCGTTTTCTCCGTGTACGTTAAACAAATTTCTGTATATATTCTATCAAAATATAATAATCATAAATTTACATCAATATGATAAAGGTAAAAAATATTTTTTAAACTCTTAATATGGTAAATTTTTTTTCAGTAAACATGTTCCAAGTTACGATCTATTTGGTGGCATGTTTGATGGGCCTATCCAGCGTTATGGGCCAGGAGCCACTCGTGGTAAGAGAAGTGTTAATTTCGTTGCACTTTAGATTTACCGCTCACTAATAAAATGATGGATAGGCTGATTATTTAATTCTCAAAAATGCTTCCAGCTGCCGCCCTTTGTTAACGGATTTAAATACCAATGTCAGGCTCGAGGTGCTTATGTAGGAGCCTGCACCGTAAGTACTTCATTTAGAAGAATTAAAAAAATTTCCCATACTCTTTGGAAGAGAATCATTGGTACGATTAATTATTTGCAATTTCACTATTAGGCACAAAGCCTGCTTCAGCGTAGTGGTTTCAGTGGATTCAGATGCGACAAGCTCGTATGTGCTAAAATGATCTTACCGGATGTTTATGAAGCAGTTGAAAACGGAATGGTTTTAGATGGAACAAAATGTGCAACCAATCGAGTAAGTGATCATTGTTAATGACTCCAGCAGAGAAAATTATATCACAGATTATAGAAGCAGAGCTTACAATTGTCCTCAGACTAAATGCTTTTTTTTTTTTTAATGGCCAATAATTGAACGTTGCAGATTTGTAGCCGGGGACAATGTGTATTTATAGGGAATCAAAAAATTCCATTCCAAATCGGACCTGGCCCTCAATATCTGTGCCAATCACCTCCAGTACCAACCGCTGTTGTACATCCTCAAGCTAGAAACACCACTCCAAGAACAAGCACTCAAAGTCAAAGAACGCCACCAACCGTTATCGTGTATCCTCGAGTCAGAAATACCACACCGAGAACGAGCGATCAAAGTCAAAGAACGCCACAAACCGTTATCGTCTATCCTCAAGTCAGAAATACCACACCGAGAACGACCGATCAAAGTTCGACAACGGTAGACAACGTGCCAGCATCGGGACAACAGAAAAAAAGAAGATTAGAGTAAACGATAATGTATTCTGTCGAACATTAAGCTGGAATTCGATTTAAAAAAATGCCTTTATTCAGTTTTAATATACAGCTGTATTCATACAAATTCACTCATGACGCATGTCAAGCAATGTTCTAAAAATTTCCGCCCTCCTCGTCCACCGGTAAATTCGTCTCGAATTGTTACACGCCTCGTGCAAACAAAAGTTCATTTGAGTTCATCTCCACCTTTCGAAACGATTAAATTATTATTAATCGATTACGTGGTAAATGGGCCACGTGTAGATAAGAACAAATATCAAATTATTTTATTATTATTATTACTTATTTTTGGAATATCGTTTATTTCCAAAAGGAA
This sequence comes from Campoletis raptor, assembly GCA_948107755.1. Classification (NCBI taxonomy): domain Eukaryota; kingdom Metazoa; phylum Arthropoda; class Insecta; order Hymenoptera; family Ichneumonidae; genus Campoletis; species Campoletis raptor. Next base: position 5,273,197 of record OX403630.1, on the reverse strand, counting down.
AACAATTCCCAAGTTTACAAAGAATATATATATGTCTCAACTTTAGCACACGTTATATTATAATATATTTGGTATGATAAAAACTCTCGTCACAACTCGTTGTCCGAACTCTCCGCGTTCCCGCTAAGAAGTGAGCTCTCCTCGCAGCCAGTGTCACATGTACGAGTATTAGGGGTGGGGAAAACAAAGAGGGCCGTAAGACAAGGGCGCCTTTATTCTAACACTTATATTCCCGATTCATTGAATTAATCAATTTAACTTTTTTTGTTTTATAACTTTTTACGCGTCTTATACCCTAAATGAGACAAAATAAGGCGTCAAGTGTGGAACAACTGATTCAACTTTACGAATCAGAACATATGTTTGTGTTGGTAAAAAAAAAACGAAAGACTGAATACGCAGTGTTGAGCTAAAATTCTCAGAAGAAGTTTTAAACTATGAATATCGTGATTGATTAGACAATTGATCAAAAAACTAAAACGAATCTCTCTTCGATTTCAACACCACAGATCAACAAAACGAAGGAGAAGCAGAAAAAGCATTTCCAGTTTTAAGTTTTCAGACCGGACAAAATCTACACTGAAATATTCTCGAGCGGTGAAGCTCCGTGACAGCAGTGTTTACAAAATGTTCAATCATTGATTCAAAATAATTAGTGAAAAATTCATAAAACTGTGCCCAAGATATAAACCAAACAATGAGCGAGCCAACCGTCTGACTCGTTATGATCAGTTGCCATAACATATATTTTTCGGGAAAAACCTAATTCGCTGTTGGAAATCCCAAACTCCATCCCTTGCCTCGTTAACGACGATCCGGCTCTTTAGTTACAAAGGCCGTTCTAGCGACAAGCTCCTGCGCATTTTGAACTTGAGGTTTCGACGATTAGAGTATTAATATTTCCTCCCATTATAATTTAACGGGCCTGGAATGGAACCTCAAGGCGGTAACTCGACATCCAATAGATTAACTTTTCGTGCTCTTGCCAAGACAATGGCGAGAACAACGACGATGATGAAAGAGGCGGATGCCACTCAAATCTCCATGCCGCCGAGTTGATGTCAACAATTTTCATAATTATGATGTCGCCAGCCCAGCCAAGACGCTCGCTCATTCCGTAGTTTATCGACGAAAAAAAAAAGGAATCGAGAAACAAGGGGATGATTTTAACTACTTAACTTTAATTCTAACTTTTAAATCAAGCTGCTGATAAGTTTTTTGTGGTTGGAAGTGAAAATTATTGCAATTATCATTTCATTTTTCGTGTCTTGATTCGTGAATTCCTGACAATTTGCTGAGAAATAGAAAACTTATTGTTCGGAATGGTGGGAAAGGAATAACGAAAAAGAACGACGACGAAACGCTATTAATGAAAGCTGAACAAGACACGCAGATCGATTGGGTTCCAAGGCGCGCCAATAAGGGAAATATGCGCTGTGTCAGAATATTCGAAAAGATTGGCAAGAAGAGAACCGACGCTGGGAGGAGAAAGAAGGAATCGACAGGACAGTCCTAGGGACCGAGATGTATTTTTTCTTTCCGTATTCCTAGTATTTTAAGTATAATTAAGTACAAAATCAACGGTAGCGCCATGAAAATGTAATAAGAAAAGGACAACGGTTTGTGAGAAATGTATTAAGTAAAACTGTATGCTTGAAATTGTAACAAATAATCTTTTTAATTACACTACTTACCTGCTAGTTTTGTGTTGTACTATCGTCTTCTTTTTTCTTCTTCTTTTCTTGAGGTTTCATTTTTCTTGTTTATTGAGTTATAAAATTAAAAAAAAAACCTTTTAGGAACACGGTAGTCGGATGTGCTTTGGTTCACGCAAATTATGCAAACCAGGGCCGAAATGCGAATAGGAGAAAAGTCTCAACGTTCAGCGCTCTGTAGCGGTCGGAGCGAGAAACTTCAACGTGGGTACTCGAATAAACGTACTCGAATTGAAATTCATTGGAAAAATTCTTTATCTCTTGAACACGTAAATGTATTTTTATTTACTTTATTGACAGTATTTTAGTATCTTAATCATATTAGATCCGTGGTTTATCAACATTTTTTCCTTTACATAAAATTATATAATGATCTCAAAAGAAATAAGTATTAGTTACACGAATAAAATATCACTCGTTGGTGGGTTAGAAAAAAAAAAATTCCGAGGTAATTTTTTTAGAAGAAATTCCCAAGCGTATAAAAATAACAGTTCAAATATTTATTGAACGATTAATAAGTGGATTATTTGACAAAATTTCAAGGATTAATCATGTAAATGAAGATTTTTCTATTTTCCCCAGCGTATTTTATAGAAAAAATAAATTACTAACTGTTATTCAGTAAGAAAAACGATCAACAAAAGAATGGATTGAAGAATAAGGTATCAGTGTGTATAAGTGGCATGTTTTTACAGTTCTAGTTGTACATTAATGGGAACTTATTTGACGCAATCCAAAGGACTATGGAGAAGAAGTATTATTATTCAGTATTGGAAAATTACTAGACAATAAATAAATTAATAATATATTTATTCATATATTTATTTTTACTTACAAAGAATTTTTAATCCTATAATCAAATATATTTAATTACATTTTTACATAAAAGTTTGGAAAATGGTTACCGATAGTTATCGGTGAATCGTATGAACAAGATGATAATTGAACGCACGCAATACCTTTGTCTTAAAAAATAACACACGTATGGTTATAAGACTAAAATTAGTACATATGGATGTTTTCTTTTCGCAACGTGGTGGATTGTTTTACAATAAATTTTTAACAACCGCAACGTTATACATAAATTTGTATTTAGTCGGATTCGGAGGCTGAACTAGCATCAGAATCATATTCGCCAACATTGATTGTGAATTTGTATTCCTGATCGCATCCGAGATAAGCGTCGCTCATGAAATACAAAGTGTAAGAATGTTGGCCCGGCGTTGGGGCAACGAAGTCAAGTTTAACTTTAGCTTTTTGCTGGAGGGTAAGTCTCTTTATCGACAACAAAGAATTTGTTCGTGAATCACCGATAACAACCCACCAGCCTTCTTCTCGTTTTTGGGGGAAAAATGGTGCGACCACGGGACCAGTGACTTCGTCTTCTCTTTCCAATTGTACAATGACGTTAACCGTACCGCCGCTGTGTAATTTATCCTTATCTTGTACTTCGTAAGACATTTCGATGTTGGGATAACGATTGCAGAATTTAGCCACATCGGCCATTTGCGCATCGGTCAATTGTAAGAGACGATTCCTATCGTCGTCCTCTAGTTCCATAACATCGAAAACTGTTTCGACTCCTTTTTCGGTGCACCGCTTGATAGTTTCAGAGGTGAAGTGCGGCAATTGTTTTAAATATGAATCCTTCGACCACATTGCTTGCGTGACCATCTGAGCGAGCTCCATTGCGGCAACAGCAGGAGCGAGCCATCCGGACGAACTCAGTACATCGACGCAGGCTTGTATAAGTCGAATTGCTTTGCTGAGAACCAATTCCGTGTCTTTTTGTAACTCGGGACCCAACTGGATTCTTGACAAATGTGCTTGCAGTAACAGCTGAGCCTTGACGTGAGGATCGGCCATTCTTGGAGCTTGCGGAGCATGTTGAAGCCGGCTGGCTAAACTTCTCAATAAATTTTCTTCGCGTTGCCTCACCGGAACGGTTTCGTACTCAGCGGCGGCTGAAATAATCTCCAGAAGACCCCGAATTTTAGTTTTGTTGTTCAACGAAAGACTGAACAATTCTATCGTAGCGTAATTAATGTAATAATAAGCTGCGATCATTCCAAGATTCAAAGGCAATGTGTCCATCTCGTCTTCCATGGCGACGCATTTAGCTTGTTCCAAATCGCTCAATGTACTTTCAACGAGTTCTGATAAATGATCAGACAGATGTCTATGCGTGACGCCTTGTAGACCATAATAATTTGGATTTTGTGTCAATCGTCGGTACAAGAAGGTCCAAGTTAAATAATCAACGGCATCCTGTTTATTTTCGATAGTTTTCGTGACTATTTCGGCGTTGAAATGATCGTGTAATCGATGATCCAAGTGACTCTCAACCGGCAATGGTTCATTAAGGAACTTTTTGAAAAAGTCTTTCTTCGAACTCTGACACAGCAAAACACATTTGGCGTCGTCATCTTCCAACGGACGATTGGCACGCGCGACCATTTGCAAAACATCAGTTATCGGATAGTCTTCGTACGCGTGGGTCTTGCCGTTATAGGATTGAGTGTCCATTATAATGACAAGGTGACAATTAATCGAAAGACCCCAACAAAGATCACGCGTTGCAACGGCCACTTGAATAGCACCACTATCGAACAGCTGTTCAACGAGATGACGATCGTCTGCGGACAGGCCTTCGTGCAAATATGCAACTCCTTGTGAAAGTGTCTCCTTCAATGTTTTATCGCTCATGCGATCGAGGAACGGTGTAATATCCGATTCTTCAGCATGGAAAAATCGTGACGGCTGTCCTTCCGCTGCGGCAAATGTCAACAGATCAATAGCTGTGAGTCTTGCTTGTCTTCGTGTCGGAACGAAAATAATTGCGGGTTTATGAGAGGCGTGTCGCAAAACTGCGTTGTAAACAGGCTTCGCCATGGCGGCTAAGCGCGAAGCATTGTGCGTTATGTTTATTCCTTGTACGTGAAGTTCCAGTGGAATCGGACGTACTGAAGGATGAAAATTGAATGTTGCCGCAGCAGGTGCACCAAGCCATTGTGCAACGTCCTTTGCATCGGCCAACGAAGCTGACAGCGCTATTATTCGCGTTGGTTTCTCCAATTGCGACGATATGTAACGGGCTCGCGAACAAGCCACTTCCAAAACTGGTCCGTCCTCACCACCTATCAGCTGCAATTCGTCCACAATGAAAAGCTGAATGTTTTGCACGTTTTTCCTTTGTTTCCATCGTCGAGACAGCACATCCCATTTATCAGCGGTCGTTATTATTATTTGTCCTTTCGCCAACAATTTCAAATCCGTTCCAGTTTCGCCCGTCAATAAGACAACTTTCCTTCCCAACATTTGATTGAATTTTGTGTACCAATCGGCGTACACCAATTCAGCCAAGGCTTCTTTACTGACCATGTAAACGCAGCGTCCATCTGGATTTTGCGTCAATAATCGAAGCACTGCAAACTCAGCTATTGTCGTTTTTCCCGATCCTGTTGGTGATCCAATGAAAACGTTGTCATCTGAATTATAAACGGCATTAAATACTTGCGTTTGAATTGGATTGAATTGTGGAAATCTGTCCGTGTATAATGCCTCGAATTTTCCATTTCGCAAAGCTGTTATCGGAAGCGGTTGCAGATCTAGAAGTTCTGTCGGCGGAAGATTTTTTTCTGGTAGAATCAAATGACGGAATGAAACAGGCAGCTGGGTTTCTGCACCGATCCAACGATCCGAAACCACACGAAGAAAATATTGAGGTGGTAGCGGTTCGAAGACTGGAACGAAGAATTTGATGAGATGCTCATCTTGAGCGTACTTGGCTTTCAGCAAAAAATATTCGTGGTGGAGGACAACTTCGCTGTCGACATCTTCGACGAGGATCCAAAAAGCTGCCGAAGCACCGTGGACTTTCTCGTCCCACTGGAAATCCGGAGTTATGGTCAATTCTACGCGCAGCGTTGATCTTGTTATCGGTTGAATATGCGTCGACAATTCTAGCTTCGGAAACTGGTGAATATACTTGTGAATAGTTTTTCCAAGCTTCGGAACCCTGATCAATTCACCAATTTCATTGGGACCAAGATCGTAGAGTCGCTCCCATGGGAAATTTTTCTTTTCTATTTTCTTGATTATTTCTTCAGGCATTTTTCGAAATTGACGCAACGGTGACATCGACTGCCACATCCGACGGTCAATCATTTTGCAGAGCGATAAACACTTGTCTGCGAGTTGTGCCCAACCGCGGAATACAACGATTTCGAATATGGCTCGCATCAGTCGCGATGCTGATTGCGTTACGAATACCATGTCAGACATCAGCGCAAAACCATCGAGCTTCAACTGCGATATATAAGCTTGCAGTAAAACATTCACTTTTGCACTTGGTTCCTCGATGCTCTCCTTTATGGGAATTGGGACTCGTTCCATCAATTTTTGTAATTCCAGCTTTTCTTCTTCGCGCACATTGATATTTCTGAACTCACCGGAAAGAGAAAAGACACGGAAGAGTTCGATCTCGCTGAGAGTCCGTTTCAACAATTGATTGTAAGTTGACATTGTTTCGTGAGTACAGTAATAATGAGATGCGATTCTGCCCAATTCTGTAGCTTGAAAATTGCCGGATTTTCTATCATATTTGATAAGACCACTTCGATCGAGACACATTGCAGCGGAATGAATTAAATCAGCACGACGTAATTCCAACAATGGATCGCTTTTCAGTGTTTCGTGGGATATACCGTACAAATTTGGACATCTGAGCATTCTGATGTAAAGATAAGTGTAACCGAGCCACGTTACAGCATCGCGTATATTTTGAATGGTTCCAAGAACAATTTCAGCGTTCAACATGTCTGGCATTTTGCTGATGAGCTGCGATTCTATCGGCAACTGTTGATTAAGTAAAGACAAATAATATCTTAACTCACTGTGATTGGTAATGAGAATTCCTTCGCCTTTTGTATCGTATTGGGGACGACCGGCACGACCCAACATTTGCAAAACATCCAGAGCACCCAGCTCGACCCATCTTCCTTTTTCTGGGTTGTACACTTGCGTACCTTTTATTATGACCGTGTGCGCTGGTAAATTGACACCCCATGCGAGTGTAGCGGTCGATACAAGAACTTGAATGTGTCTGTCAGCGAACAAATCTTCAACCAGCGTACGATCCACTCTAGTCATTCCTGCGTGATGGATAGCAAATCCATACGGAAGCAAGTCTTTCAATTCTTGATTCTTAACTTGTTCAGCTTCCGTCCGTAATACTTCCATAGAGGCGGAGCCTTCGCGCAAAAATTGTCCAAGCGTATCTTTTTCAAGGCACATGTCGCGTATGGCTCTCGCCGTTTTTCCAGTTTCTTTTCGAGAATGAACGAAAACTAGAATCTGATTTCGTCCTGCGTGTTCCATTGTTTTTTCATAAACTATTTCATTCATAACTTGGAAACGCTTGAGGGCTTTTTTCTCAGTCACTCCGATGTACTGTTGTTCCAAGGCAACCGGACGAAAACTGTTATCGAAATAAAACAGTCCTGTTTCTGGTTTTATGCGCAGAAATGCAGCGACGTCTTGATAATTAGGCAATGTCGCAGAAAGACCAACGAGCCGGACGTCATCTTGTGTCGCTTCGATATTTCGTATCGTTCGAGCAACCAATGCTTCAAGAACGGGACCACGTTCGTCGTGTAAAAGATGAATTTCGTCAATGATTATTAAACGAACCAAAGACGTGAAAGTTTTTTCACCTCCTTTCCGCGTTATTATATCCCATTTTTCAGGAGTACACACAATTATTTGCGTAGCAGCGATCTGTTCACGTGTCAATTGATGATCTCCCGTTAATTCAGAAACTGTAAGGTTGTAACCGGCCAACCGTTTACCGAAATTTCCAACCATTTCTTGTACCAGTGATCGCATAGGCGCAACATAAATTATTTTAAATTCGTCCGAATTTATAGTCCCGTCGGCGTTAATGTGTTTACCGATTTCACGCATCATGCACAACAGAGCAACGTTCGTTTTACCTGCGCCCGTCGGTGCACATAATAAAAGATTTTCGTCACTTTCTAGCGCGGTTTGGTGCAATCGACTTTGGATTCGATTTAAAGTCTTAAAACCTTCGAACGCTGGTTGAACATATTTCGATAACTGATCGATTGGGTAGAGCTTTTCGTTGTCGGAGAATGGCTTCGGCTTCAACGCTGGAACATGCACTTCTTCGTACCTGAAAATCCAATAACCCGCTGATTATTAGTTTGCAATATTTTACATTTTTATCTTTAAATTTAATTGTGATGAAAATTCGCAATTTCAATTAATTCTTTTCTTATATATGTTGAACTTAATTTTATAACGCTGTTTCAATCGACGCATGAAACTCGAAGCTACTCTCCATGCAATTTTTTTGTTCGTTCAATTTCATCGATTGCTCATAACATTAGAAATGATCGGTTATCAAGTTGAATACACCATTTTGTTATTTTTTAATTTAAATAAAAATTTGAACTCAGCGACACGAAAATTTTCGCACATAAAGCTACATGAAAATTACGTTGTGTTGTGCTTTATCATTCGCCATATTAGCTTTGTTAATTTTTTTCAATATTATTAAATATTTAATATCAACTTTTTTCAGTATAAATTAAAAAAATAACTCACCCTTTACGTTGTTTTCGAAAACTTCCGTCCGGCAATTCACAGCTCTTATTAGCCATAAAATGACTTCCCTGAGCGAAAGTTATATCCTCGAGGTCGATCAAATTTCTCGTTCCTTGAACTTGTCCTCCAGGACCTCCCGTATCTTCGTTTTCTTCTCTCCTTTTTCTTTGAGCTCTAGCTTCCATTGTTTCGTCCGCATCGTCCTCTCCTTTTCCAGTATCCAATTGTCGCAAAATTTTTGCCAGTCCCGGATCGTCATTCATTTTATTGCGAATTTTCTGGCGCTCCGATTCAGATTGCGATGAGGCCAACATAGTACAATAAGCTATCATTTGACGATATTTTTTCAATTGTTTTATGAAATCAAAACAGTCATAGCCGAGCAGAATGACAAGTTGATTTTCACAGTCACGATCATCACCAGCATCTTTCAAGATGTTCAAAACTTCAGCCGCACGAGCCTGCCACACAAAAATTAAACGTTAACATCTTAAATAAATTTTAATTCCCATTTTTTTAAATAAATCTTTCCAATCCTGTCTCTTTATGAGAAAATATAAAAAATTTGACATGTCGAAAAAACAAACACAAACTTTTAAACTAAACGACAACTCGTTTCAATTGGACATAAGTTTGAAATTTATTGAACTTTTACTGCAATTCTAATGAATGGTTGATTCATCAACCAATTTCATAGATTAATTGTATAAACCATGTTGCGATATATTGAAAAAAAGAATTATTCTTGCATTTCACTTGTTGCAAATCTTCGACAGCGCAAACTCCAGAAATATATTTTGATTGTTTCTTTATTTTCAAAGTGTTAAATTTTTTAATCCAGAAAGATTACGTACCTGCGAGACCATAGCATCGTCGTAAATCCTGCTGAGCCGCCTCTGCAGCCAGTAGGCATCGATCTCTAGCGGATGGAGAGCTTTTTCTTTCTTCAACTCTTCAGCACCACCCAAATTTTCTGCATGAATGGCGCGATCGTCATTTGCTTCTTCACCCTCATCAGCTTCATCCTCGTTATCTCGAACCTCGCCGTAAGCGTCTTCGTCATCCTCTTCGCTGCTTTCTTCAAACTGCACATTAATACCATAAGTTTCATCAATGTTTTCTTCGTTTGTAGTGTCTTTTTCATCGCTGCCAAAATCAGTGATTTTTTTTCCAAGATTAACAAGTAGTGCAAATCTCTCTTCAGCCAAACTCCCGAGTAACGTTTCCGTTTCCTTCTTTTTCTCTTTTTCCTTGAGTCTGTCATTTTTTAAAACAGCCAGTACTTCATCCGCTGCCCCGCATAAAATGTCTCGAGGCTGATCACCCAGAGCTTCTTGAATGAAACTTAAAAGAATCTCATAAGTCTGACGAGTTTCTTGAGTCTTCGGACGATATACTATTCCAACCATTTCATCTACACCTTCCGACAAAAGCGTTGCACCTTTCATTCTTGCAAAATCGTACTGGGCTTCATCTCTTTTTTGACGTCTATAAAAAAAGCAATAACAGCATTAACGTTTACACTAAAAAGCCAATTTTCTATTCATATCGATTTATTTTTGAGGTCAGTGGATTCATCGAGTGAAAATATTAAAATTTTACAATGCTCAGAACAGCTATCGAATCGTAAAAGGATCGGTAGCTGGAAAAGTATTTTCAATCAATTTTTTTAAGGTTGTTTGTTTTTGTCGATAGCAGCTGCAAAGGCTACGAGAGAATAGCGGCGACAATAAAACTGAATGCAACGTGCAATATTGAGCATAGCAAGTTACATTCAAGCTAAAAATGTATATTATGGAAAAATAATGTGACCAATGCAAGGAGACTTACTTGACTTTGCGTTCCTCAGCTTTGGCAGGCCTGGTCCGTTTGGATCTGTCACCCATTCTTGTACCATCAAGTTTGCCCACGAGGGACATAACTTCACCGGTAGCTTCATCTCGACTTCGTCGTTCGATCAGTCGCACATCGGCTTGTAAAACGAGGTTAGAGTTCTGAGAATGGAGAAATACATGAAAGTTGATTTTGAGGTTATGTCTAGAACGAGTATATTACGACGTTTGTACTTCATGTCGGATTGAATTACAATGCAATACAAATAATACCACGATCCGCAGTAATCTTAATCCACAGATATTTTTCTGTTGAAATATTGTCGCAATTAATAGTTTTTTAATGAAAAAAACACCGGGAAACACCGGATACTTACCGCCTTATATTCATATTGAAGTTGTCGAGCTGCTGCGTCTGCCATTTTTCCGTTGATTCACAAAACTGTATCACAATATTTGTTTTAATATCTCGCAATTGATAGTATATTAACAAGATACTAAAGAAAAATGCGTTAACGCGCACATCACTGAATTGAATTTTGGTGAGATTCCACGCGACGACGCGAAGCTTTCGTTTGGTTTATGCACCGTGCACGAGAACACAAAGCAAAGAGCAACGGCTGGATCGGTTATATTTCGTACGATATACGAAAACACGATCGAATCCGAATATGTGAGGACTGGGAAAGATGACGATGCTATTCCGTGTAATTGCGTCGAACGCTGGAACGCTACTGATGCCCGCCCACGGCGGCGGCGCCCGCAGTCCACGGCCACGGTCTAACATACAGGCTGAGTGGAAACTTCGGCACTTTTCAGTGGTGGGGAGTGTCGCCGTTAGTGGGGCACAAACCTCAGTTTGCGATTTATCCGCTAAGGGCGCCATCACGCAGCGGTGTGACAGATATAAATCGCCGAGATGCACGAGTTTACGAACTGTTGAATGGAAACAAAAAAAAGGTTAATATCTCGGAATTTTTTTTGCAATCAACTTAAATTAAAAGTCATTGTTTCTCTGTGGGCAATAAAAAGAATGCCAACGGCACGCGGTGTTCCCAAGCGGTCACCCATCCAAGTACTGACCGCGCCCAATGCTGCTTAACTTCAGTGATCGGACGAGAACTGGTGCTTTCAGCATGGTATGGTCGTTGGCTGAGAGAAACGGTCGAGACATTGTATTTATGATTATAATCGGATCTAATATTTTTGGAGTATTTTTAATTATTTATCGATGCTAAAATAATTTGGAGTAAAGGACAAATGATTTGATATTACTGAAATGTTTCGAAACTTGAAGACCGTTCGCTTCATACCCGAGAAATAAATAATATTCGATGTATTGTGTGTTTTTACTCCAATTTTTTTTTTGGAGTAATTAACTTGGAAATTCACCCGGTAATTTGGCAAGTTGTGTGTTTCAAATATACGAACCATAGAAGATAAAATAAAAGATCGCGATTAAAAATTTTCGCGTACAATGCAATAAATTTATAAATCATTGTTTCTGTAGGCAACAAAAATGTAGGCCAACGGCACGCGGTGTTCCCAAGCGGTCACCCATCCAAGTACTGACCGCGCCCAATGCTGCTTAACTTCAGTGATCGGACGAGAACTGGTGCTTTCAGCGTGGTATGGTCGTTGGCTGGGAAAGACGGTCGAGGCTTTGTATTAATCAATCAAATGGGATCCGGTAGTTACGGAGTATTTTTAATTATTTATCGATGCTAAAATAATTTGAAGCAAAGGACAAATGATTTGATATTACTGAAATGTTTCGAAACTTGAAGACCGTTCGCTTCGTACCCGAGAAATAAATAATATTCGATGTATCGTGTGTTTTTACTCCAATTTTTTTTGTTGGAGTAACCAACTTGGAATTCCGCCCGGTAATTTGGGGAGTTGTGAGTTTTGAAAAACGAACCATCGAACGTAAAATAAAAAATCGAAATTCGGAATTGTGACTTCAATTCAAAAAAATTATAAATCATTGTTTCTGCGAGCAATAAAATAAAGGCCAACGGCACGCGGTGTTCCCAAGCGGTCACCCATCCAAGTACTGACCGCGCCCAATGCTGCTTAACTTCAGTGATCGGACGAGAACTGGTGCTTTCAGCGTGGTATGGTCGTTGGCTGGGTGAAACCGTCGAGGCATTGTATTTATCAATGTAATCGAATCCGATATTTTTGGAGTATATTGAATCATTTACCGATGCAAGCATTTATTGATCGGTGAAAGAGATAGTTCGAGGCGCGGAAGCAGTAGAGTGAGAGAGACAGCGCGAGGTGCGAATGCGGCAGAGGGACAGAGAGAGAGCGAGCTACAGCTGAGTCTTACTTTAACATATATATATTTCGACGCGACGCGCAGGCACAGCGCGCGGGAGGGGGTACAGGTGCCTAGCGAGAGCCGCTGAAGCCTTACTTTCTACGTATATGTCTGTATGAGTGTGGAATAATTTTCGATACTGAAAATCGAAAATAATTCGAGTCATAATCTGAGTTCACACACTTCTAGAGGTCGTAGGAAAAAAGCAGTTATACCATTAGATCCGAAAAATACGATTTATATAAATAAACTATCGTTTTTGCTACGTCGACACATTTTTAAAAAGGATCGAGTTGAAGTTCGAACGTAACGGAAAAGGGCCGAATTTCGAGTATAGATACGCGGCGCGACTTCCCTTTGCCGTTTAAACTCTTTTTTTTTGTTGTACTTAGCGTTAAAACGCTGCCGCGTTTCTAGATAGATACGCGGCGCGACTTGCCTTTGCCGTTTAAACTCTTTTTCTTTTGTACTTGGCGTAAAGACGCTGCCGCGTCTCTAGATAAGACGAAACTAACTCTGAAGAGATTTTTTACAATTTTTTACTCAAATGCAACATAACCATGTCGAACGACATAAGGAAACTAAAAACAAATGAACTAATGACAAATAGTCTAGTAAGCTTGGAATAAAATCAGGCAGGAATATATATAAGTTAAAAGATTTTATTAAACTAAACAATGTAAAAAATCAAACGAAAAACAAAGAAAGATTATAAACTAGTAACTAAACTAAACAGACTCAGGTCAATATCTGTGGGTCTGTTGGTATGTAGCCACCGTGAGTCCGAAAGAGATAGCTGGAAATTTCGAGATTGAAATTCTTTGACACGGGGGTTGACTGTCAACAAAAAGCTTCTGTCGGCAGACTTCTGCTGTTGTCCTGTGTACGCTGACCGAGATTGCCGTAAACGTATCAAAAATATCAGGTGATTCAGAGGTCTGCAGTTCGAGGCGAACAGCTGACAGTTAGCGCGATGCGCCGGCGATTGACGAAACTTCAACGTGGCTACAAAATACACTTTCAGTAATCGTATATGAAAAATAGCTGATCCTGCTGATCAGTGTCAGGGGGCTGTTTCACTTGTATTGTATTTGTAAGGCATTTAAATGAAGTATGACTCATTATAGTATTTTTCATAAAAGCCGTATTGAGGTATTAGTTAATACTTTTTCTCAATTCTCATTGAAAATTCGACTTCTATATTTTAGTGTTAAGATTGCTTAAATTATTATGCTATTGAAAAACTTGTAAGTACTGAAATAAAAAAAATCTTTATCGTACTGTGAAGAAGTACCGGCACCCACCGGCTCGTGATTTCTTCTTCTTCTTCTCGTCCTGGTTATTGGCTATCTCGCTATGTGGGAAATGTTTTTAAACCTTTTTGTAGACGTTATAGAATTTCATTGGCTCACGGATAGAGAGAGGGGATAGGACGAAAGAAATGTATAAATACAGTGCCCGAAACGCTGAAGCATTAGTTTCTACTTGACCGTCGCTTGGGAAGTTTTTGTTCGCTCGCACTCATTTACAATGACTGGACGTGGAAAGGGAGGAAAGGGACTGGGAAAAGGAGGAGCAAAGCGTCATCGCAAAGTTCTCCGTGATAACATCCAAGGAATTACTAAGCCAGCCATCCGTCGTTTGGCTCGGCGAGGTGGTGTCAAGCGTATTTCTGGCTTGATCTACGAAGAAACTCGTGGTGTTCTTAAAGTTTTTCTTGAGAACGTTATTCGTGATGCAGTCACTTACACCGAACATGCCAAGCGGAAGACCGTCACAGCAATGGATGTTGTCTACGCATTGAAACGTCAAGGCCGTACACTCTACGGATTCGGTGGTTAAACTTTAATCATCTATAGTCAGACTACGCAAAAACGGCCCTTTTCAGGGCCAATAAACGTTTTTTTACGTAGAAAAATTTTGTTCCACGTCAGTTTTTGTAACTGAACGAAAAGTAAATTGTTTCAATCGCACGAATTGAACTTAAACAAACGTAACCAAATGAGATTTTTTTCCAAATGATTTTGCATAAATCCAAACATGTAGGATCGTTCCAAATTGATTTGGCTACTGTACGGATAATGTCCAATTATCTCTACTAAAATAACAACAACAAAAAAACCAACATTGGCAGTGCTACTGTAGCAACTGAAAATATCATCCTTTAACCGGCTGGAAACCTGACACATACACAAGCACGAACATTAACTTTTAGAAAATGGTAAATTTTCAATGCAAATCAACCTCTTTCATATTGTCATTCATCTATAAATTGAATGTACAACTCAGGAGTCTCCAACCGAACCAGTGATCCCCAACGGGAGTGAACCACGCCCGTCGTCGTAGTTTCAAAGACACAGCAATCTAAAGTATAATTCCGGTGCATTGGATGTTGGAAAGATGGTTATTTCTCAAACTCTGAACACTACATGAGAGGTTTTTGCGCAAAGAGCCAGCCCAAAACGATGCATACAGTTACAGTGACACCTATAATAGCTAACATTATAGGGTTATTCCGCAAGTTATTGAGCGTTACTGAAGCAAAACCACAACTGTGGTTAATGGTTTATGTTCGATGAAAACTTGCATTTTTAAATTTATATTCATTTGAAAGTATGTAAGATTCTTTGAAAATTTTCATTGTACCAGTATGACAAGTTCAAAGTAATCGAATATTAGTTCTTACCTTTTGTGGCTCGTCCGATTTTCTTTACAAATAAAAAAAACTGTTATTTTTTCATGATTTTCAACCCTTGTTTGATCATGGGAACTAAAAAATCCTTTAATACTTTTCATTCTTTGGTTTTCTGACAAACCATCCTTTTGATAATGTGAAGAATTTTTTTATAAACGTCCAACTTTTCTACAATCAAAAAATTAATGAATTGAAAAACTATACTATCGCACCTTGCCGCAATCACATCATAATTTGTGAAACATTACATTTTTACCAAAATAAAATGGAAAACCCTGAAACTGAGTGATTCATCCGTTGATCTGTCAAATAAGAGATGGAATGAATTGGGGTTTATCTTGAAGTGTAATAGCGATTTTTTTTTAAAACAAGTACAATATTAATAAGACGAGGGAAAATCATTTGTAATGAAAAAACATTAGAAGAAGAAAAACAAGGAAGGTTTTTTTAGAGAACAAAAAAGAAAAACGAGACACCGATATATATTATTTGAAATGAAGGCAATGACGAACTGGTATGTGCTGAATACATTATATTGAAGTGCAATTTTCTGTACTTGGTTTCGTTTTTTAAGTTTGTTCCAGTAAGTTTGTTGTAGGTAACTTACAATGCTCAAGACTGATAACAAAAAGGTAACATGTTTACAAAAAATTGAACTACGTTTTGAATGATTGTTGGCCCTAAAAAGGGCCGTTGATGTTCTGAAGTACAAATTATTTGGAGCTTGTATATTTGGTAACAGCTTTGGTGCCCTCACTGACGGCGTGCTTGGCAAGTTCACCAGGCAATAAAAGTCTTACGGCAGTCTGGATTTCCCGAGATGTAATGGTAGATCGCTTGTTGTAGTGAGCAAGTCGAGAGGCTTCAGCAGCAATACGTTCAAAAATATCATTGACAAAGCTGTTCATAATGCTCATCGCTTTGCTGGAGACACCAGTGTCAGGATGGACTTGTTTCAACACTTTGTAAATGTAAATGGCGTAACTTTCCTTCCTCTTACGTTTCTTTTTCTTGTCGGTCTTAGTGATGTTCTTTTGGGCTTTACCAGCCTTCTTCACAGCCTTACCACTGGCTTTGGGTGGCATGACTATATTTTACGAAACTCCAAATGAAATGAGAGTTGCAGTTAGAATGATGATTCCAGTCCGGGGACTCTATTATAACACAGAAAACGCTCGAACCGGCGCAACAATTTGATTACGAGGGTGGGGAGAAAAATACTAACCAGCGCACCAATCAAGGACCACGCAGGAGTGTGGATAATGGAACACGTTCCACATTCACATGAAATGCTCGGTCACATCAATGGCGGGGGGGGGGGGGCGGCACTGTACCACCAATGATCACGTGCTTATGACTAGCGCACCAATCACATACTATCTACTCTGCGATTGGCTAGTTAGTCGCAACTCATATTGCATAAATAGACATGCTCAAGAAGATTTGTCATCACTCGTTGTTCGTGACTCGATCACGGTTTGTCTTTCTTTTTGTCAACGTTTACTCACTGATTCAACATGTCTGGACGCGGCAAAGGTGGAAAAGTAAAGGGAAAGTCAAAGACTCGATCCAATAGAGCTGGACTTCAGTTTCCTGTGGGAAGAATTCATCGTCTCCTCCGCAAAGGAAACTATGCTGAGCGTGTTGGCGCAGGCGCTCCGGTCTATCTCGCTGCAGTAATGGAATATTTGGCTGCTGAAGTTCTCGAGTTGGCCGGCAATGCGGCTCGTGACAACAAAAAGACCAGGATCATCCCTCGTCATCTTCAACTGGCAATCCGTAACGACGAGGAGTTGAACAAACTTCTTTCTGGCGTCACCATCGCTCAAGGTGGCGTTCTGCCAAACATTCAAGCAGTACTTTTGCCTAAAAAGACTGAGAAAAAGGCGTAAACTTTCTACTGAAATCATCAAAACAACGGCCCTTTTTAGGGCCACCAAAAATTATGAACGAAGGTTAACTTTTGGTTGCATATTTTCATTCTGCATGCATGCGCGTTATTATAGTTCGCGTATTGAAAAATATAAAAGAAATAGTTGTATAACAAAGTCAATAAGCTTGCATCGCTGTTCACCGTTGCCAATGCTTAAGATGATGGATCAGTCACCCCGAATTTTCGAAATTGAAATTCTTCGATGTCGTTTGACTAATCAGAAAAGGCTCTGTCAGGGTACGCAAGACGATGGCAAAAATCGGCTGACAGTTATACTATTTATTAACGTTTGTTGGACTTGTTGAGGTTTGTTTTCTGTATGGGTGTTGGTTTGCATGGGCGTTGTGTCTCTGTCCTGTATTTTTTTGTGTATTATTTCTGACTGTATTTATCGTTGTATTATTTAGTGGCTCCGTGTTATTTTGCGGCAATGTTACCTCGACGCCCTGATAAAATATCACAGTGAATTAAGTGAAAATATTCAGATGTTGATATTTTTTCGGGGTGATATTTTGTCGTGTGATCAAACGTCATGGAACCCGAATCGAGGGTATTGACATTCTGTTCAATCCCGACGATTAACGCTTTGTTTTTATGATAACGCGCCAATAAAATTATAGTGATTCGGATGATTGAAAAAATGCTTCGAAAATTTGGCAAACATTGAATAGGTTCGAAGAAGAAATCATTTCCTCTCATCTGCCATCCATCTACATTTACTCAAATTATTACTTCGGAGTGAAAATTATGAATCGTTGATTTGCATTTTTATTGAGGTACACGCGTTAGGATTATTTGGAGTTACTAAAAAAAAAAAAACGAATGAAGAGATCGACGTTTAGGAATTTTCATTGACAAAAATTCTAAACAACCGTATTTAGATACAATGACATGACATTTGACATTGACATGGCAATGACATGATAGATGAAATGACATTTTCAATAATCGCGTCAGAACATCATGTATATACGAAGGAATGACAGAGCCTCGTAACGTTTAAACGAAATAGTTGTTACAGATGAATACTCTCCTTGTGTCTATATTCTGGTGAACGTGAACGCGGGTTGACGTGCGAACGGAAAAAATGCCTCGTTATCATTTGATGGCCCTGAAAAGGGCCGTTGTGATGCCGAGAATGAACTTAAGCTCGTTCACCTCGAATGCGGCGAGCAAGTTGAATGTCTTTAGGCATAATGGTAACTCTTTTAGCATGAATAGCGCACAAATTGGTGTCTTCGAAAAGGCCAACTAAGTAAGCTTCACTTGCTTCTTGGAGAGCCATTACAGCGGAACTTTGAAACCGAAGATCGGTTTTGAAATCTTGAGCAATCTCACGGACAAGTCGTTGGAATGGCAACTTGCGAATGAGAAGTTCAGTGCTTTTTTGATATCGACGTATTTCTCGAAGGGCCACAGTCCCTGGCCTGTATCGGTGAGGTTTCTTAACTCCACCAGTCGCCGGTGCACTCTTGCGAGCAGCTTTAGTTGCTAGCTGTTTTCGTGGAGCCTTTCCACCGGTGGATTTACGAGCAGTTTGTTTAGTGCGAGCCATTATGTGGACAGTCTACTGAACAAGAGCTAGAGCAGCAATGGATGTGACCACTACAACAGTTGCTGTTTTATATCATTACTAGGCATCGGAGCAAGTCGGATTGGCCGAGGAGGATGTGGAGGGGATCGTTAGGAAGACCCTATAAATTCGTTGCGAGCAGCGATGATTGTTCAGTGTAGTCGAGTTGATTATTGCGGACGGAACGAACTCAGTATTTTGGAGTCATGACTGGACGTGGAAAGGGAGGAAAGGGATTGGGAAAAGGAGGAGCAAAGCGTCATCGCAAAGTTCTCCGTGATAACATCCAGGGCATTACAAAGCCGGCTATCCGTCGTCTGGCTCGTCGTGGCGGAGTCAAGCGCATTTCCGGCTTGATATACGAAGAAACTCGTGGTGTACTTAAAGTTTTTCTCGAAAACGTTATTCGTGATGCAGTCACTTACACCGAACATGCCAAGCGGAAGACGGTCACGGCAATGGATGTTGTTTACGCATTAAAACGACAAGGTCGTACTCTTTACGGTTTTGGTGGATAAATATTCGACCGCAATTATTCTCCATACCAATCGGCCCTTTTTAGGGCCAAAAATATGTTGAAACAGGGCTACTATGTTTGCATATTGACATATTCATCATCTTCACATATAATTCACATATATCTCTTCTCTTATACATAAAACTCTAAAAAAGTTATGTACAAAACTCAACTGCAAAGTTGTGTTTGTCCGTTTTTTACCCGAAAACCACTAAACAAATTATGATTAATCTTTTTCAGGAATGAAACCCATGAATCACAATAAGTTGTAGTCCGTATTGCATTCCGATAAATTATTTATTCAGGGAAGGTCAAGCGAAAAATTCAATTTTTCATAATTGTTTTGACTTCAAAGTTTCTCATGTTATTAAAAAAAGACTATGAATGAAAAACACTAATTACAAATTTGAACATAATTCAAAAATGAAGAGAATGAGTGTGGTGGCTTGGGATCCCAGCTTCGAATGGACATAAAGTTACAGTAATTTTTGTGAATTTGTTAAAATTTCAAAATTTTGTCAAATTCAATTTCTTTTTGCATTGCTCATCTATATATATATATATATGTAAATCAATTGCAAAATTGTATTTGGCCACTTTTCACACGAAAACCACTGAACCAATTTTAATAAATCTTTCACAGGAATGAAGCTCATGATATTAAAAGAAGACTATTAATGAAAAACACTAATAGTAGATTTCAATTTTTTTGTCATTGCTCATCTCGATATATATAAAATTCACGTGCAAAATTTCGAGAAAAAAAAGCTAGTGTACTCTTTAGCGTCGACTAGGCGTGTTGCAGGCGGAGTCCGCTGGCACAGCTAGTCTTACATAAAAGTGACGACTATGAACAACTAGACAACAAACTCAAGCACACTCAATCAATCCCATCATATTCATATGGATTTTCGAGAAAATCAGGCAAAATTAAATTGCAATTTTGAGGCGGCAAAATTTTGAACAATCCCTTTCGAGAAAAAATAAAGCTAGCGTTTTACTCAGCGCGAGTTAGGGGTGTTGCGGGTAAAGCCTGCAGGCAGCCTGCAGACTGCTGATTCAAGAATGTTGATTCAAGAATCAACATTCAATGTTCACAGCTCGAAAATCTTATGGAAAATAGATTCAGATAATTTCGCATCGTTTTTCTTTTTTCTTAAAGTGCGTCTACAAACAAATATTACGAAAAAAAACATCCCTTTCACTGAACATGAAATTTTAAAAATTCGAAAAAAAAAATAGATTCAATCATTTGCCCATTATATGACTAGGCTTAAATGATGCGGGATGAATCTCAGGTTTTTAGAAAAAAATTCCAAGAAAATCGATCCCTTCGTATTTTTCGAAAATCAATATTTTATGATTGAAATTTGAAAATTTTATACAATTACGGTTGGAATTTTTTTTTCCAATTTTGTATTCAAAAAGTGTTGTAAAAAAGAAGAATTTCAAAATAAAAAAACTTCCCAATCTGCCGATTTCTCGCAGAGTTACGGGCATTTGAAAAAAAAGAACGATTTTTTTCAAAAATTATTATCTTGAAAACGGCTGAACAAAAAAAATTGAAAAAAATCATGAAGGTTTTTCTCAATGGGTACTATAATATTGAAAATTATGGAAAAAATCGGAGATGTAAAACCAGAATGGTGTCCGATTTGGCGTGGAATGCCCCATATCCACTGTCGCCAGTTGGATTATCCGCAGGATTAATATATCGCTTTCCTTGCGGGCTCGATATTCTTTCGACACCCTTTATTGTGGGATATAAAAATATTCCGTTCAAGTGGATTCTTAACTCTAGAACGTCCTCATAATTGAATTTGACAGTGCGTATACGAAAATACCGAAACATCAATTAACGTCAATGTACTTATGCAATTTCAGGGAAAGTTTTAGCCTAATTTTAAAAGTCAGTACATTTTTTATCATATTTTCCAACTCAGCATTCTATAGAACATCCGTATAGAACGTTCCGGAAACATCCGATTAATATGCTAAACTATTTTTATTCAAGTCTATTGCATTCTCAGCTGGCCCTGATAAGAAACAATTAATGCGATATGTATAAATGGAATGTTTTCAGACTCACATGCTCAATGTTTTGAGCTCAACATGCTACATGTACTCGTGCTTTTCTTCAAATTACGAATGCATCGGCTGCAATTTTTTTTCAGTGAAGAGAGCCAATACTTCGTAAATCTTACTGTTTAAAAAACAGTCAATCATTTACGACCGCAGCAAATTCAATGAAAAAATAAAAATATAGATAGTATATAAGCTTCCTCCCCTGAGTTAGCCCTCTCAAGTCAAATATTTTCAGAATCGCTCGTAACAACGGTAATCTCTAGTTATCGCGTATTTTCTATGCTTACAAGACATCCTGCAAGATGAATACAGCCTTAATAGTTTAAATTGTGAGTTGAACGTATCATACAAATGTTGTGAAGATTTATAACAGCCATTTGACCAGTGTAACCCTCGTTAATGACCCTTAAGATCCGCCATAAAGTTAGCACAAAAAATTTCGATTTTCATGCTAGCAAGGATTACCAAACTATCTTAACATTACCCATACATTTCCCAAATGATCTCTAGTTGATTATGATTTTTAAAAATTTATTTCGAATTCAATTCTGCTAACTATACGCCCAATATATTTTTATTTATTATCAACAAATTATTATGTCTAAATATATAATAATAGTGTCAAAAAATTGCGTAAATAATTCCCAACATAAAGAAACAGTAAAAAATGAGAATTGTTATATTTATCTGCCAACTATACAGAACTCGCTACATTTGTAGCGAGTTTTGGACATATTTGTTTCACGGACATCGCGCAACGCGAAGTTGGCATCGATTACGTAATCGATATTAATGATAATTGAAAATAAACGATTTTATTATAGAATTATATTCAAATAAATAAAAATAGATAAGAAAACGTGAATGTAATGTAAAATAGTGAAAATATCGCGAGAAATAAGCGAAATAAGAATTCAACTATAAAGCGCAGGCACGTTTCCATGCGAACGGAGCGCAACAAGGCGAACGCACATCCCCGGCGCTCGAACGAGTCTAACGGACATGTGCGAGCGCGCGGCCGCAGTTCGGCGGCAAGACGTGTATAAAAGACGATGCGCAGACAAAGAATTCAGGTGATTCGATTCTCATCAGAGAGATCAGATCATTCCAGTAGAGTTATTCGATTCGGATATCAGCAGATTCGAAAGTGGCGAAAAGCAGCAAAGTGGCGAAACGAAAAACAAGAGAAGAGGATGGTGATAAACCACCTTTCAAAATAATAATGAAGAATAAAAAGAAAAATGATAAACCAAAAACAACAGTGAACAACAACACAATAGAACTGGAAAACAAATTTACCCCACTATCGTCCAGCGAAGACGAAGAAGACATTGAAGACAGTGACATGGAATAAGACGAACACAATACCACCGACAAAACCCAACAAAATGCTACACCAATCGTAGTCAAAACACATGGACTAAACGATTCCCAAACTAAAAAAATAATAACTGACGTCAAACAAGTAGCGCCAACAAGCACACTCAAATACAACTTACACAACCTGACACTCTACCCAAAAAATAAAACGGACCAGAAAGCACTCATCATCATGCTACAGAACACCAAAAGACCACATCACACCTACGTACCTCGTGACGAAAAAGACAAAAAATACGTCATCAAAGGACTGCCAAACCTCGAACCATCAGAAATTCATGACGACCTAAAGGACAAGGGGTATCAAGCCAAGCTGATCACCAAAATGAAACAGCGAGAAAATACAACAAACAACCATCCAACATTTTTCATGTCATTCAACTCAGACACGGACACAAGCGAACTCCTGCGAGTACGTTACATATGTTCCATTAAAGTACATATACAACAATACCAAAACAATAGAGGAGCAACACAATGCTACAGATGCCAAGCTTTCGGGCACGGATCAAGTGCATGCAACAACATACCAAGATGTATCAAATGCCCAGGAAATCACATCACACAGGAATGCAAAATAGACAGAAGAACAACCAAACCCTTCTGCGTCAATTGCGGGGGTGAACATCCAGCAAATTACTCCAAATGCCCTTCCTACCTAAGATACCTAATACGCCGCCAGCGCCAACCACAATCGAGACAGCAAGCTGCCTACACGAAGCCGAGACCACCAGAATCAGCACCAACATTCAACGAGCGGAACTTTCCTCAACTTCCAAGCGCAGCAAACATGAACCCCCCCATAGCACAACCTTATGCCACAGCAGCAGCAGACACTCAGAGCTCAAGGGATCCCAGAATCAACCAAAACAGGTACTATGCAACACAGACACTCACAAATAATAACACGTTCCAATACACAAATATAAAAGAAGATACACAGAACCTAAACGAACTGGTCAAGGAGCTCAACACCCTTAACACACTCTGCAATATCAAAGAAATGTTAGATCTCATTAGAAACCTAAACGAACAATTAAAAACATGTAAAGACAAAACTTCGCGATTGCAAGCATTTATGTCGTACTTCATTACAATCAATGACTAACCAAATAGCATTTCACCAACATAATAACATAGATAAAGACCTCAAAATAGCACACTGGAATGCCAATGGACTAACCTATAAATGGAATGAACTTAAAGAATTTATAACAACACATAGAATAGACATAATGCTAGTCAATGAAACCAAAACACCCAAACATCGCAATTACAAACTACAAGGCTACAATAGCGAAAAGACAGGGATGACAACACCCAAGGAGGAGGCATACTTATTCTAGTCAACAAAAACATCAAATACTCAGAATTTAACCCTATCCTAAACTTCAACACATTAGAAACACTAGGAATTCAACTATCCAACAAACTTACCATATTCTCAGTTTATGTTAAACCCACACATAACACAATAAGCAGGACAGAACTAAATAAATTAATGACCAGCGCCAACACAGTACTAGCCATAGGAGACTATAACGCTAAACACATAAACTGGCACTGTCGAACAAGCAACACTAACGGAAAAATAATCCACAACTTCACGAACACAAATAACTGCGCAATTTTAGCTCCCGATAGATACACTCTTTACCCAACAAATCAAGGACAACCCAGTATAGTAGACTTTGCAATAATCAAAAATCTACAAACAACATGCATCGCAGAAACTCATAACGAATTAGACTCAGATCACCTCCCTATTACAATTGAAATTCCATGCAACAACAATATTAGGCACACCAAACAACTCACATACAACTACAAAAAAGCAAATTGGCAAAAATTCAACGAACACCTAAACACCAACCTGGTAATCAAGTCAAAACTCAACAACAAACAAGACATAGACACCACAGTACAAGATCTAACCAATACAATTACTCAAGCGATGGACGAATCCACACCTAAAATGGAAACAAAAACCATAAACAAACCACTACCCGACGACATTAAAAACCTGATAAGAGAAAGAAACAAATACAGACGAAGATACCAAAGACTGAGAAACGACAGAGACAGAATTTAAAAAACGCACTGGCTAACCTAATAAAACAAAAAATACAAAAACACAACAATGAAGAATGGGACACAAAACTGGAAAGCCTTAGAATCAAAGACAACTCCATTTGGAAAGTAGCCAAAGCTTTCACCAAGGCAAACACAAACAACACACCCACACTACATGGACCAGGAGGGCTGGTGTATACAGACGAAGATAAGGCAAATGTACTTGCTGAAAACTTCGAAAGAGTACACCACCTGACCGAAGATTTCGGAGATCAAAACACAGAGAATAACATACGCACAATATACAACCGCATAAATTCAGAAGAAACAGATATAAACACAATAAAACTATGCTCACCCAGTGAAATCTGCCAAATAATTAAAAAACTCAAACCAAAAAAAGCCCCAGGCCCAGATAAAATACAAAATATAGTTCTGAAACATCTTCCAAAAAAAGCCATAGTACAACTAACTTACGTATTCAACCAATCTCTCAAAATCTCTTACTTTCCAAACAGCTGGAAAAAAGCTAACGTTTTGGCTTTTTTTTGGAATATTGTTTGTTGTCAAAGGAAAACAACTCCCAGTTTTACTAAAGAATTTATTTGTCTTAACTTTAGCACACGTTATATTATAATATATTTGGTATAAAAACTCTCGTCACAACTCGTTGTCCGAACTCTCCGCGTTCCCGCTAAGAAGTGAGCTCTCCTCGCAGCCGGTGTCACGTGTGCGAGTATCAGGGGGTGGGGGAAACAAAAGAGGGCCGTAAGACAAGGGCGCCTTTATTCTAACACTCCCTCCCGCACTTGCGTCGGCTCTCGTTATTTCTTACCACCTTTAATCAATATGAACAACACAATTAAAGATTTATTACAGGTTTCAATTATTCCTAATCTTTTCCGTTCGTTTGCGATTTCTCCCTTTCGTTCATAATACTGCTTGCTAGCCGATGATGCAATTCAAATGAAAGGGGTTTTGTCATGATATCTGCCAGCTGTCCTTTTGAAGATATCCATTTGATTTCTACTAATTTGCGTTGAACACATTCTCGGATGTAGTGTTCCTTGATCTCCGTCATGTGTCTCAATTTGCCACCCCCATTCATTTTCGCGCTAGCTTCAGCTGCTTTATTGTCACACCAAAGGGTAATCGGGCAGAAGGAGTCACTGAGGACTCCTCCTGCCCGATGCAGGAGGAGTCCTCAGTACTATGACAACAGGTACTATGCAACCTGGAACAGGTTGCATAGTACCTGTTCTTATTGATACTGGGATCCCTTGAGTTCTGAGTGTTTGCTGCTGCTGAGGCATATGGTTGTGCTAAGGCGGGGTTCATGTTTGCTGCGCTTGGAAGTTGAGGAAAGTTCCGCTCGTTGAATGTTGGTGCTGGTTCTGGTGGTCTCGGCTTCGGATAGGCAGCTTGCTGTCTCGTTTGTGGTTGGCGCTGGCGGCGTATTTCTACCTTCGCTCCAGGTATCTTAGGTAGGAAGGGCATTTGGAATAATTTGCTGGATGTTCGCCCCCGCAATTGACGCAGTAGGGTTTGGTAGTTCCTCTGTCTATTTTGCAATCCTGTGAGGTGTGATTTCCCGGGCATTTGATACACCTTGGTAAGTTGTTGCATGCACTTGATCCGTGCCCGAAAACTTGGCACCTGTAGCATTGTGTTGTTCCTCTATTGTTTTTGTATTGTTGTATTTGCACTTTAATGGAGCATATGTTATCGTACTCGCAGGAGTTCACTTGTGTCCGTGTCAGAGTTGAATGACATGAAGAATGTTGGATGGTTGTTTGTTGCATTTTCTCGCTGTTTCATTTTGGTGATCAGCTTGACGGCATGCAACATATTCCGTGTTGTACAGTCGTTTTCGGATTGTCATGGAAGTCAAATTCGTCTCATATCGTTTCATTTCCTTGATCTTGTTTATAATCTCGATTGGATCTTTGATTTCATCGATTTTTGAATAATAATACTGATCCAGTCTGTTGATCAGGATGTCTCTAACTTTAAACGTATGTTTCTCTCTCGTTGCGTCGTCCACCGTAAAGTTGGGTTTTTCGTTCGGATTGATAATATAGAGCAAATCCAGGATTCTCAATTCAGATGTGAGGAAATCCGTGAAATGTTCATATTTTGTTTGATGCGTCAATTTATACTCTCGTTTGCTCGTATCTTTGCCCACGAGTTCGACTCGTATTTTCTCGCTTATTTCCTTGACAACATCTGTTCCCGAAGTACTTGGACGATCTACGTTTATATTTGAAATTTGACCTGGTTGTCTCATTTCATTCTGTATCAGCTCAATTATTTCGTTGCGGCGAATACCAGGCTCAGTATTTCTCGCTTCTGAGCTTACTGCAGTAGATCCTGGTATTCCCTTTTCCCTCTCGTTTTGTCGTTCGTTGCTTCCGGGATCTTGATTGCCCGTCTTACGTGGATGATTCCCGTCAATTTTGTCAATAAGAGCAGTCATCCCCTTCAAGAAAATTTTTGTCATTTCCCTTTGAGCTGTCGTCAGAGTGTCTAATGCCTTCATGACCTTGTTCAAAACCGTCCTATTGTCATCTTGATCACTGATCTCGTCCGTCTCGAATGATTTGTGGCTTTCAGAGTCTTCGTAACGTCTGTCGATCTCGTTCTCTTTATCAACCGAAGAATTCGGATTGCCGTCGTTGCTGGACATGATCAGCTGAGACCTCCTCTCTCTTTGTCCTGAATTGCTCTCATGACAACTTTCCGCTCGTTTTCACCGAGAGTATCCAGCCCTGTAATTTAACACTCGTTACAGCAATCGTACATTTCTAGAGGATTATCGCTTACTATTCTTTCAACCGAACACGAATTAATTGAATAAAGGCAAGTAAGCATTGCGGCATCCGAACACAGGAATACCTCAACGCATGCTAAGACTCCCACAGTGTCAGAGCGCACAGCGGTAACACTGTAAGAATTATTTATTTATTTATTTATTTATTTTTCCTTCCTTTCCTCCAGGAAAATTCGATACGTGTGTAAAAACGCGCTTTTTCATTAAGCGTGCGTGATTTTCTCCGAATTAATGCACCTACTTAGCTTCAGAGCGCACAGCGGATAAAACCTTATGAGTAGCGCAACAGAGAAAACTCGCCGCTTATTATCCACTCGGTTTTTATTTTATTTTTTACCTAGAAAGATCAGTTCTCACCAATATAATATTCCGTGCCAGATTAAGTAGTGAAAATGATCCGTTCTCCGACGCAGGTTACTGAGATCGTTTCATCTGGATGGAGTTTGCCGAACTCAAAAATCTCTCGGTGTGTGCGGTAAAATGCCAATAGTGTCAGACTATCTGTATAGACATACAAATATTTATTCTGTTAAATATAAAATTCTTTCCCTCCAGTTTAGTAGAGATGAATCTTTGGGAAAATATTTTATTTATGCACTCATTTTCTATTTTCAACGGAAAGATTACACTCTCACCCACTCATACCGGCGCCAGTATGAATGTGTTCGTACCCAAGCGTCAAGCAAACATGGACACTATACGTGTAGATTTTTGTATCGAATACTCAATCTTTTTCTACACACATACACACCCATTTGTCTATCATGTTGCTTTAATTCCTGGCAATTTTCCCACACATTTTGAAAACTTTTGATACATCTATGTATATATTGTTCTCACAGGCTTGAACTACGCTTATATGTGTATTCATCGGTGTGCGTTTACTCGATCGTTCCCCGACGTCACTCTCTCGTAAACAGTCGTGGCATCTCTTTCGTTACGTCTCGTTTCTTTCTCCTCGACACTCGTTTCTCTCATCGACGCTCGTTGTTCTCTCGTCGTTCTCTCGTCGGAGCTCCCTTTCTCTCACTCTTTCGTCCGTATGCTTGTCTCGGTATATCGCGGTCTCCCGGTTTGTTTATATTTTTCTGTTGCCGAGCGCTCTTTACACCGGCGTACAATATGACACGCGCAATATACACAAAGACGGACAAATCGCGGCTTGTTTCGTCACCTTTGTCTAATTCTCTTTGTGCCAGCCATTTTGACTGACTTCTTTTGTTTTGCGTTAACGACTTTTGCTATTTGATTTTCTGTTAATTCGGCTTTCGAGAATTTTTCCTTCTTCGTACTTCGATTCTCGCGATGAATACACCTATAATGTTTGCCTGATTTCGTACCAAGGTTTTTGTTTTTTTATTACTTACCCCTCGAATAAGAAGCAGTCTCTGTCGTTTCCCTATTCTCTGCCATTCTGCCAAGGTTTTCGGCTTCCCCCTGCTATTCGTTAAGACTTGTTTGTTTTTCTGGAATTTTCCTTATCCAGACGCTATTCCAATTATTTCACAGAAACTTTTCACTCACAGTGGAAGCGTGCTGGGCCCATAACCTTTTGGAATATTTATGTGCGGCCAAAGGAAAACAACTCCCAGTCTTTCTAAAGCATTTATTTGTCTTAAGTTTAGCACACGTTATATTGTAATATATTTGGTATAAAATCTCTCGTCGCATCACGTTGTCCGTACTCTCCGCGTTCCCGCTAAGAAGTGAGCTCTCCTCGCAGCCGGTGTCACGTGTGCGAGAGGTAGAGGGGGGGGGGGGGCAAAAGAGGGCCGTACGACAAGGGCGCCTTTATTCTAACACTAACCATATCAGCACGAATTTTAATATTAATAAAACAACGGCTGTAGCTTTATTAGATATAGAAAAGGCCTTCGACACGGTATGGCATGAGGGCTTACTTTATAAATTAACTGAACTTAAAATCCCTACATACATTATTAAATTGTTACAAAATTACCTTAGCGAGAGAACATTTACCGTGGTAACCAATGGGGCCACATCGGAAGTACAAATCATTGCTGCGGGAGTACCCCAAGGGTCTATTCTGGGACCAGTACTCTTCTTATATTATATCAATGACATACCAAAAACTAACAAAACGGAATTAGCACTGTTAGCAGATGATACCGCAATTTTGTCGAGCTCCTGGAGCAAAAAAGTAGCGCAGGCCAACGTACAAAACCATGTAGACCTTATAATAAGACATTTCCACAAATGGAAAATTAAAATTAATGCTTCCAAGACTGAATTAGTTTTTTACACCAAAAAAATGAAAAAAGAATGGACTCCGCCATAATAGAACCGAAAAATAGTGCAAAACACCTAGGTTTAATACTAGATAGTAAACTTACATTTAAAGAACACATAAAAAACACATGCTCAAACAAAGCTCAAAAGATAAAAAGCATACTATATCATCTACTATGCAGAAAAAGTGCACTTAGCCTTTGCAACAAACTCCCAAACAAAGCTCAAAAGATAAAAAGCATACTATATCATCTACTATGCAGAAAAAGTGCACTTAGCCTTTGCAACAAGCTTCTAATATACAAAGCCATGATTAGACCGATAATATTATATGCTGCACCCGTATGGAGCAACGCGGCGAAATCAAACATCAAAAAACTCGAAATCTTTCAAAACAAAACACTGAGAACAATCACGAATAGCAATTTGCGTACAAGTAACATACAAATAATAAATGCAACAAAAATAAAAAGAACTCTAGCAGGAGATAGTGGCTCACACTAAAAAATTCTACTCTGAAACTATCAAAAACATCCCAATATTAAAAGAGATTGGAATACACACGCGGGAAACACTCCCTTTTAAAATAAAACATAAGTTACCGCATCACATAATAATGTGATGTGTCTATTAGCAATAAGAAATGAATGTAAATATTGTAAATTTTGTAAATAGAGCTGTAGTCAAAGAGATGCAAACACTCAAAACACTGTGTAACTTCGACAAAACACTAAATATGTTTAGAGAGTTAAATTCCAAGTTAATAACATGCAACGATCACATATCGAAATGCCAAATTTTCTACTCAGTCGCACTCAAATATGTATAGTTCAACACAAACAATAACAAATAGTATTCAAATCATTCACTGGAACGCGAACGATATTAAAAACAACATTAGAGAACGTATGAACTTGTTCGATAAACACAAAACAGACCTGCTACTTATAAATGAAACAAAACTAAAAGATAAACAAAAATGTAAGATCCCAAGATAATATCATTGCTACAGAAAGGACAGACCAGGCAACACAGGAGGAGGGGGAATAACCATCTTTGCAAAAAAAAATATTACCTGTACAGAAATAAATTTCAATACACAAATCATAGAAGCACATGGGGTTAAGCTTAGCAATAATCTGATAATAGCTTCAATATATGCAAGACCACAAACGAAAATAAACACTGCCGATCTCAACAAAATCTTTAACTCAGCAAATTCTGTCGTTGCAATAGGAGACTACAACGCGAAACACACAAACTGGCACTGCCCTTACAACAACCCGAACGGAAAAGTAATTTTCAACTACACCAGCCTCTCGAACATAACAGTCAAAACTCCTGACAACTTCACGCTTTACCCTTACAACCGTGCACGACCAAGTATAGTAGATTTTGCACTCACCAAAAATATTTCGAATTTCAATATAGACACCACAAACGATCTCGACTCAGACCACCTTCCAGTCCAAATTGTCCTGAATAACACACTAATCCAAAAAACAAACAGGCAATTCTTAAACTATAAAAAAGCCGATTGGCACAAATACGCAACACACTTAAATAAAAATATAATAATAAACCCAGAACTACATAAAAAGACGGAAATAGACTGCTGCACGACAGAACTAACTAGACAAATCAAAGAAGCAATATAAACTTCCATCCTTATCACAAATAGCACAACCAACCCAGTCACACTCCCGGAAGAAATTCTCAACCTCATTAAATATCGTAACAAAGCTCGTAGGAAATATCAAACCACACAGAACCCAAATTATAGAATAGCGCGCAACATACTCTCGCATATCATAAAACTCAGAATCAAGGAACATGCAAATAAAACATGGGAAAGCAAGCTAAAAAACCTAAAAATTCAGGACAACTCTATCTGGAAAATGGCAAAACATTTTATAAGACAAACAACCCAAATCATCCCCACCCTATATAGCACTCAAGGACTGACTATGTGCAACAAAGACAAGGCCAATGCGTTAGCCGAAAATTTTGAAAAAGTGCATCACCTCACAGAGGACTTAGGCTCGCCGAGACAACCCTTAATAGCCAACAGAAAATACAGACAAATCATGAACGACATTGTAAACGCAAACGACATAGAGTATGCGACACCTAGCGAAATAACACAGGCAATCAAACGCACAAGACCCAAGAAAGCCCCAGGACCGGACTCCATTCAAAACATCATTCTTAAACACCTCCCTAGGAAAGCCATAGTGTGAATGACGTACTGAAACGTTTCGATATTTGGACACCCCCAAATCCAAATATCGAGACTTAGGATTTTTGAGATCCTCTTCTCTCTCGTAGGAGAGGTTACTGTGCAGGTTCGTGCACTGATGACCGGCGGGTATTGCCCGGAGTGAGAATCACCTTCCGATTTCCTCATCTTGCAATCCGAGGAGATAACTCGAACTCGGCCTTCAAGAGTGATTACTCTCATCGAATGATAGGACGGACAAAAACGTGAGCGACTGTGCTCAAGAGAGTCTATCGTGACGCATTTGCGTCACTGTTAAAGTACGATAGACTACGACGTATGTCGTAAAAAAAATGCTCCGTATAACTTATGATTTATTCATTTTTGGTAAGGAATAGGAGAAGGAAAATGGGAACGGTCGGGACCTTATAGGCGTACGGGGGATCCGTCGCTTGAGCGAGATCGTTCCACCCGTAGCCCTCTGACGGGTTTCTGCTACACCAGAAATCCGGCCAGGGGATAAGGCCGTCCCGTTACAGTACATATTCAATGCATACTTTAAAAACAGTCACTTCCCGGCTGACTGGAAACATACCAATGTGCTCGCGTTCCAGAAACCCGGCAAAGATAAATTATTCCCGCAAAACAACCGGCCAATCAGCCTCCTTCCAACTATCAGTAAAATCTTTGAAATAGTCATCCTAAACAGAATTAAATCACACGAACTAAGACATCAACAATTAAATCAAGAACAATTCGGCTTCCGAGAAGGACACAATACAGTCCAATAACTGGTAAGACTAACAAATCACGTAAGCACAAATTTCAATATCAACAAATCAACAGCACTAGCTCTCCTGGACATAGAAAAAGCTTTTGATACCGTTTGGCATAAAGGCCTGATCTTCAAACTTAACAACTACAACATTCCGTTATATCTGATAAAAACCATAGCTAATTACCTCAGCAATAGAACATTTACAGTTATAGCCAATGGAGAATACTCAAACGTACAAAAAATAGCAGCCGGAGTTCCGCAAGGTTCAATCTTAGGCCCCGTACTATTCCTCTATTACATTAACGACATCCCACAAACAAAGAACACAGAAATCGCCCTATTCGCGGACGACACGGCTATATTTGCGAGCTCATGGAGTAAAAAGCTAGCTCAATCCCATGTACAAACGCACATCAATTTAATAGTACAACATTTCAACAAATGGAAAATTAAAATCAATGAGGCAAAGACAGAGTTGGTATTTTTCAGTAAAAAAAAGAACAAAGAAAATATTCCCCCTTTTCAAGTATCTAACACAATAATAGAGTCAAAAAGAACAGCAAAGTACCTGGGAGTTATCTTAGACGACAAACTGTCCTTCAGTAAGCACATAGAAAACACGAAATCAAAAACACAAGCAATTAAGGGTCTACTACACTTCTTGATTGGATACAAAAGCGCCTTGAACAATAAGAACAAGCTCCTGCTCTACAACTCAATGATTAAGCCAATAATGCTTTACACAGCTCCAATCTGGAGTAATACCTATAAATCAAATATTAATAAATTACAAACAATACAAAATAAAATTCTCAGATCAATCACTAGAGCGGAATGGTATGTAACTAATGAAGAAATACACAATGCAACATGCACCAAAACACTCAAAGAAGAAATACACAAGCGAACAGACTCTTTCTTCAACAATCAAACAAAAAGCATCTCACTATTATCCGATATAGGCAAAATCACCCACGAAAATGCACCATATAAAATAAAACATAAACTACCACACCATATCTTAATAAGATAACAAATAAATAAACACACAAACACGGCACCTCAGACCGAGTGCTAATGACTGTAAATACTGTACATAAGGTAAATATTGTACATATAATTAAGGCCTTAGAGTTAACATAGACGTAAGCTTTTTTTTCCTTTTCCTTTTCATTTATGTAAAACATACAGGTATTTTTTTTCAAATTTTAACCTGGAAATTAAAACAAACAGCACCAAACAAACCCAAATATAACATAAAATGACGAAACAGCGAACAAAACATAAAACAAGCTAGTTAAGAACTCAGGTATAGGAATAGCTACATAAATATATAAAAGCAAATACTGTATTATAGATATATGTACCAAAGCAAAATAAACGAACCTTTAAAAAGTAAAAGTAAAGTCGATAATCGATCACTTCGACTCATGTCCGTCAAGAATAACTTAGTCCTGGTGTTTCAAGGTACAACGGCTTCGAGCCCCATACTATACATTTTGTGTATTTGTTATTTCAACAGTGTTATAACAGATAAAATGGAAGAAATCAAAGAATAATTTATTTTCAGTTTTCTATGACAATGTAATAAATTATGCCTAAGCAATTGAAAACGTATTAAAATCAGAACAAAAAGTTTCAAATATTTCTTGCATTGGTATGAAATTATTTTCTCGACCGTGAGTAGAGCCACGGACAGAATAAATTCGAGCTCGTGTTAGATTGTAAGAATGTAGGATCTCGATCGGAATTTTTGAATTTCGAGAGTACAAAAATGAAGGCCAACGGCACGCGGTGTTCCCAAGCGGTCACCCATCCAAGTACTAACCGCGCCCAATGCTGCTTAACTTCAGGGATCGGACGAGAACTGGTGCTTTCAGCGTGGTATGGTCGTTGGCTGGGAAAGACGGTCGAGGCTTTGTATTCATCAATCAAATGGGATCCGGTAGTTACGGAGTATTTTTAATTATTTATCGATGCTAAAATAATTTGAAGCAAAGGACAAATGATTTGATATTACTGAAATGTTTCGAAACTTGAAGACCGTTTACTTTGTACCCGAAAAATAAATAATATTCGATGTATCGTGTGTTTCTACTCCAATTTTTTTTGTTGGAGTAAACAACTTGGAATTTCGCCTAGCAATTTGGCGAGTTGTGAGTTTCAAATATATGAACCATAGAACGTAAAATAAAAGATCGAAATTTTTTAATTTTCATTTCAATCCGATAAAATTATAAATTAGTGTTTCTGGAGGGCACAAAAATGAAGGCCAACGGCACGCGGTGTTCCCAAGCGGTCACCCATCCAAGTACTGACCGCGCCCAATGCTGCTTAACTTCAGTGATCGGACGAGAACTTTTTTTTTTTTTTTTTTTTTTATTTTTTTTATTATAAATTTATAAAAGTCATACAACAGATGATATATCATGTGTCATACATACTAAGTTAACAATTTCTTATCATTATGTAGTCCCTGCTATATGCTTAACCTACTATTTTGTCTTATCTTTCTACTTAAAATTTAGATTTTAAAACTTATTTGTTTACAGTTTTTATGTGGGAGTTGACCTGGTTGTTGTGTTGCAGTGTTGAATTATCAGTAGGAAAAGTGAGTAATGTGAAAAAACCTACTTTTAGAAATTGTCGGCTCGTCATCTGGGTTGTTGTTTTCGAGCTTGATTTGTATTTGTCAGTTGTAAAATATGTCTAATGCGTCGTGCGGTAATCTGTGTTTGTATTCAAAGGGTAGGTTGTGTATTTTGAGGTTTTTGATATGCTTCGTTAATGGATTGATGTCCAGAGCCGTTTGATAGAATTTATCAGAGAGTTCTTTAATGTATTCTGAGATCATCGGGATATTTGTTCTGTTATGTAGGTCGGTTATTCTGGCATACCTATTTTCTTTTAATATGAGTCGTAGACATTTGTTTTGGAATCTTTGGAGTAGTTGCATATTTGTGGGTGCTATGCTACACCATGCTGGATGCGCATACAGTATTATTGGCCTGAGTATCATTTTGTATATGAGGAGTTTGTTTTTTGTTGTGACTTCGGAGTTTTTTGCCAATAGTGGGTATAGCTTCTTGAACGTAGCTATAGCTTTTTGGGTTGTTTTATTTGTATGATTTTTGAAAGTTAGTTTTGCGTCGAGGTGTACCCCTAGATATTTTACTGTCGTTATCGGAGTTGTTTTGTGTCCGTTAACTCTGATAGGTTCGAATATTTTGCTATTTCTATTAAATTTTTTTGAGAAGACTATGACTTCTGTTTTTGTTTCGTTTAGAGCAATTTTCCACTTCTTGTAGAATTCTTGTAGCAAGTTCATGTGGATTTGCACTTGTTTTGCTGCTATTATGGCGTTGTGTGCATGTGCATATATCGAAGTGTCGTCTGCGAATAGAGCTATCGAAGTTTTTGGAAAGGTCGGGATGTCATTGAGGTATATGTTAAACAGTTTTGGTCCTAGAACCGAGCCCTGCGGTACTCCAGCTCTGATGTTTCGTTTGTTGGAATGATTATTGTTGTTTACGGTTACTTGTAGGCGTCTATTTTTGAGGTATGAATTTATGTATTTGATTAATGATGTGGGGTATTTGTTTTCTATCATTTTATATATCAACCCATCAATCCATACTCTATCGAAGGCTTTTTCTATATCTAATAGCAGCATTACTGTTACTTTATTCCAATTGTAATTCATAGAGATGTCGGTTATAATTCTAATTAGTTGTTGTACAGTGTTGTGTTTTTCTCGGAAGCCAAATTGCTGATCTATTAATATTTTGTTTCGTTTTTCAAATTCATTCAGTCGTCGAGCTATTATTTTTTCAGTGAGTTTCCCCATAGTCGATAATAGGCTTATCGGTCTATAGCTGCTCGGATGGTTTTTTTCTTTATTAGGTTTGTGAATGGGTATTATGTTCCCTGTCTTCCATTGGATTGGGTAATGAGTAAGTTTGATCGATGCGTTAATTATATAGGTTAGTTGGACTATAGCTTTTCTTGTTAGATTTTTTAATATGATGTTTTGGATTTTATCTATTCCTGGGGCTTTTTTTGCGGGTAGTGTTTTAATTATTTCAATAATTTCTTGGGGAGAGGTCAAGTTTTTGTACCAGTCTTTTTCATTTTCTCTGGCCATTTCGTTCGTTACCTTTTCTATTATTCTCCTTTGTTCTTCTGTGTTATTATTTAAATCTATGTTATGTACGCTTTCAAATTGATCCGCCAGCATATTTGCTTTATCTATGTCACTCATAGCTTCTATATTATTTTTTTCCAATGTGGGGATAGGATTATATTCTCTTTTGAATATTTTAGTCGTTCTCCACAGTGAGTTGTCATATATATTTATCTTTTGCAGCTTTTTTTGAAACTTATCGTTCCTGTAGTTCCTTATGTCTAATTTTATAATACTATTTAGTCTTTTCATCTCTTCTTTGTACATTATATTCCTAGTCCTTTGCCAGTTTTTTCTTATTTTGTTTCTTTCTTTTATCATATTGAGTATGGTAATTGGTAGTTGATCATCTATTTCACTCATTGTCTGCTGGGGAATTGTTTTTTTGATACTGTCCTGAATGATGTTAGTTAAGCTTTGTACTTCTTTTTCAAGTTCCTCAGTTGTTCTAATTTTTGAGTTTATTTTCACTTTATTATTTATTAAACTTTGAAAGGTATTCCAGTCTGCTTTTTCATAATTGTAACCTTTTATTTTGATCATTTCGTTCGTATGTTGAGATCCTATTTTTAAGCTCACTGGGTTATGATCCGACGAGAGTTCAGTGTATGTTTCGAGGGTCGAGATATTAGTAATATTTTTGTTTACTGCTATGTCAATTGTGCTTGGGTTTGAGCCATTTTCGGGGAAGTGTGTTGGTTCGTCTGTATGCATGAGACTACAATTATTATTTAAAACGTAATTGAAAAGTGCTCTGCCTCTTTGGTTATTGGGGGGACTGGTCCACGTTTGATGTCTAGCGTTAAGATCTCCTATCAGTAATACTTTATCACCTTTATTAAGCAGGATATCTAAGTCTTGGACTCTGAGATCTTTATTTGGGCTGCAGTATGCACCGATAATAATTGTGTTGGATAATAGTTTTATCCCTATGCATTCTATTTGTATGTTACTTAATTTAATTTCTTTATGTATAACTTTTTCATGAATCAACATTGCAATGCCTCCGGCAGTGCTACTTTGGTCTTTTCTTAAGGTCTTGTAGTTTTTTACTTTTAACTTAAGCTCATTATTAAATCTAGTCTCATTTATTGTCATGATGTCTACTTTGTGCTTCTTGATAAAATTTATCATTTCGCCTATTCTTCCTCTGAGCCCATTTGCGTTCCAGCTACAGATTCGAATATCAGTCATTATCTAGTCTTTGGCAGAAATCGAGAAATACTTGAAACTTTTCTGCTGGTGTTCTACAGTTTTGAATTTCTTGTTTGAGCGATTTTACAGTAGATATCATTTTTTTAATGTCAAATATTTTATTGAGTTCTTTGATTTCATTTGTTAGGGTTAAGAAGTCATTAATTTGATTTTGGTGCTGTTTCTTACTATGATCCCTGGCAGTATTATTGTAGTTTTTTGGGAGGCTTGTGGATGGTTGCTGCGCTGTGTCTGAGAGTTCGTCTTCGCTTTCTGTTGTGTCTGTATTTGGATATTCGTTGTGTTGTCTCTGTTTCCATAGTTGTTCTTCGCTTTGTCTTCGCAGTTGGCTCTTGTCACTTCGCTTTCGCAGCGAACCAGGCTCTTCGCTGTCTCTTCGCTGTCCATGGCTTGGGCTGTCTCTTCGCAGTCCGCTCTTAACAATTGTACTGTACTGGTTTTGTTTTTTCTTCACCCATGCGTTTTCTTGTTGCGTGTTAGCATGTTCAGTTGACCACTCTAGCTGTTTTTTGTTTTTTAGTCTAGGGAAAGTTTTGTCATCCGCAGTATTTATCACATTGGGTTTCTGGTATAATTTTGTGTGGTTTGGATTTGTTCTATTGCGTGTTTCTATTTGATACAGCCGTTTTTGATATTCCGGGCATATAGTTGCATTTGCTGGATGATCTGCGTTGCAATTTGCACATATTGCTGGTTCGTTAGGCGGTTTTTGGCAATCCCTTGTTAAATGTTGTTCTGCACATTTCAGACAGATCGGCTTGGCGTAGCAGTTTGATGTGGCATGACCCCAACTTTGACACCGATGGCATTGTGTAATTCTTTTTTTGGTCCGGTAATATTCCCATGTGATTTTTGTGTAATTAATGAACTTTATTTCTTTTTCGACTTGTTTGATGTTCACTTCTCCTTTGAACGATACCATGTGTTTTGTTCGTTTTGTGTTCTTCATTATATTTATATTAGTTGCTTCAAAACCGTGTTCCGAGATTTCTTGTTTGATTTCATCTATTTCTGTCTCCTTGTGAAGTCCAACAATCACGAATGTTTTCCGTTTTTCTGTTTTGCTGGTATAGGTATGGAATTCCAAGTTTTTGGCCATCCATAGACCTTTCAATAAGTCAAATTGCTCTTTAGTCGATGTGAAAACTTTAATGTGGTCTTTGTGGTATGTGACATGATAATTAGATTGTAAAGCATCTTTCAGTGCTTTGTTGAATTCCTTACAGGTTTGAATTGTTCCGTGGATAACAAGTGGAGGGGGCTTGTTGTTCCTTAATTTATGTTGTTGTTGTTGTTTATTGCCTTCTCTTTGTTTTCCTTTTCCGTTGTTTGGTAGATCATTATTCGTGTCACTTTCGCTTTCCGCGTCCATGTCCTCACTTTGATCTTGCAATACACTGAATCTGTTTTGGCACTTAATTTTTCCCTCTTTATCAGGTTTCTTTTTTGCTCCTTCCATCTTGTCCTCACTGTCTGAGTGTTTTCTTTTCTTTTCCTTGATTATTGTCACTTCGTTGAAAGCATTGTTCTTATACCCTGCTGTTCCGGGTACATGATAATCACTTTGTAGGTTAGGTTCCTCGTGAACCACGGTTTTTGTGCTTTCACCACTATTTATGTAGTTTATATTTATTGTTGCACTCAATTAGATGATAATATTAACTTTTTATTATTAGTACTTGTTATTTGAGAGAATTCACCAGTATAAGGAACTGATGTTTTCAATACTTATGCTATCGATCCGTTCCGGACGAGAACTAGACGAGAACTCGGACGAGAACTGGTGCTTTCAGCGTGGTATGGTCGTTGGCTGGGAAAAATTGTCGAGGCATTGTATGTACTAATATAATCGGGTCCGATATTTTTGGAGTATATTTAATCATTTATCGATGCTAAAATAATTTGGAGTAAATGACAAATGATTTGATATTACTGAAATGTTTCGAAACTTGAAGACCGTTCGCTTCGTACCCAAGAAATAAATAATATTCGATGTATCGTGTGTTTTTACTTCAATTTTTTTTTTTGGAGTAACCAACTTGGAATTCTTCCCGGTAATTTGGGGAGTTGTGAGTTTTGAAAAACGAACCATGGAGGATAAAATAAAAGATCGCGATTAAAAATTTTCGCATACAATGCAATAAATTTATAAATCATTGTTTCTGTAGGCAACAAAAATGAAGGCCAACGGCACGCGGTGTTCCCAAGCGGTCACCCATCCAAGTACTGACCGCGCCCAATGCTGCTTAACTTCAGTGATCGGACGAGAACTGGTGCTTTCAGCATGGTATGGTCGTTGGCTGGGGAAAATTGTCGAGGCATTGTATTTGTCAATATAATCGGATCCGGTAGTTACGGAGTATTTTTAATTATTTATCGATGCTAAAATAATTTGAAGTAAATGACAAATGATTTGATATTACTGAAATGTTTCGAAACTTGAAGACCGTTCGCTTCGTACCCGAGAAATAAATAATATTCGATGTATCGTGTGTTTTTACTCCAATTTTTTTTGTTGGAGTAAACAACTTGGAATTTCGCCTAGCAATTTGGCGAGTTGTGAGTTTCAAATATATGAACCATAGAACGTAAAATAAAAGATTGAAATTTTTTTATTTCCATTTCAATCTGATAAAATTATAAATTAGTGTTTCTGGAGGGCACAAAAATGAAGGCCAACGGCACGCGGTGTTCCCAAGCGGTCACCCATCCAAGTACTGACCGCGCCCAATGCTGCTTAACTTCAGTGATCGGACGAGAACTGGTGCTTTCAGCGTGGTATGGTCGTTGGCTGGGAAAGATGGTCGAGGCATTGTATTTATCAATATAATCGGGTCCGATATTTTTGGAGTATATTTAATCATTTATTGATGCTAAAATAATTTGGAGTAAATGACAAATGATTTGATATTACTGAAATGTTTCGAAACTTGAAGACCGTTCGCTTCGTACCCGAGAAATAAATAATATTCGATGTATCGTGTGCTTTTACTTCAATTTTTTTTTGGAGTAACCAACTTGGAATTCTTCCCGGTAATTTGGGGAGTTGTGAGTTTTGAAAAACGAACCATGGAGGATAAAATAAAAGATCGCGATTAAAAATTTTCGCATACAATGCAATAAATTTATAAATCATTGTTTCTGTAGGCAACAAAAATGAAGGCCAACGGCACGCGGTGTTCCCAAGCGGTCACCCATCCAAGTACTGACCGCGCCCAATGCTGCTTAACTTCAGTGATCGGACGAGAACTGGTGCTTTCAGCATGGTATGGTCGTTGGCTGGGGAAAATTGTCGAGGCATTGTATTTGTCAATATAATCGGATCCGGTAGTTTCGGAGTATTTTTAATTATTTATCGATGCTAAAATAATTTGAAGCAAAGGACAAATGATTTGATATTACTGAAATGTTTCGACTCTTGAAGACCGTTTACTTTGTACCCGAGAAATAAATAATATTCGATGTATCGTGTGTTTCTACTCCAATTTTTTTGTTGTTGGAGGAACCAACTTGGAATTCCGCCTAGCATTTAATTGACGTATTTATTATGTACGTTAGTTGAACAAGCGCCTTGCGTGTTATATTCTTCAATATGATGTTTTGGATGTTATCTAGGCCTGGAGCTTTTTTAGAGGGAAGATTTTTTATAATATTTTGAATTTCTTGGGGCGAGCTAATATATGCATACCAGTTAGTCTCTCTCGGAGACGTCAAATATTGGTTCACCGTTGTTATAATTTCTTTTTGCTTTTCTGTATTATTCTTTAGATCTAAGATATGAACCTGTTCGAATTGTGTTGCCAACATGTTTGCTTTTTCCGTGTTTGTCGTGCCTTCTGCGTTATTCGTTTTTAGTGTAGGTATTGTGGAGTACTCGCTTTTAAATATTTTTGTCATTCTCCACAAAGATTTGTCATGCATATTGAGCTTTTTTAGTTTTTTATGCCATTGGTTGTTTTTATATTTGTATATTTCTGAGCTTATCAAATTCTGTTCCCTTTTCAATTGTATTTTGTACAAGGGTATTCTTGTCGTTTGCCATAGTCTTCGAGTTTTATTTTTGCTTTTAATCATTTGAATTATGTTAGCTGGCAATTGATATTCTATTAGATTCATATTTTTGACGGGAATGATTTTTTCAATACAGTATTGGATATTATTCGTTAGCTTTTGGATTTCTTTATTCAGTTCTTTAGTAGATCGAATCGTGTTATTGATTACAATTTTTTGATCCAACAACTGTTTAAATTTTACCCAGTCAGCATTCTCATAATCAAGTCCCTTTCTATTTTCGTTATGTTTGAGTTGAGAGCCCAGTCGAAATATTATAGGATTGCGGTCGGAAGAGAGAGTATTTACCACCTCCACAGTAGAGATTTGAGGGACGTTTTTGTTTACTACTATGTCTATTGTTGTGGCGTTTGTACCGTTATCGGGAAAGTGCGTTGGCTCATCTGGGAAGAGTATATTACAATTATTTCGCCACCAAATTTTCTGCCACCAGTAAAAACATATCGGCCAACGCTCGATTTTCTGCATTATTAACTGAATACCTCCCGGAGATAAAAAGTTTTTGATCGCTCGTTTTGCTTGCTTTAATTTGCCCTGAGTAACTGTTTTGGAATCTCACACGGTGAATTCTCCAAGGCGTGTGCGTCGGAAAAACCAACTAATTAATGTAAAGAAGAAAAGAAAACAACGAATATAAAAACATATTAAAAATCATCGAATCATAGGCAATAAAAATAAGGCCCAACCGCCTCGGTGTTCATAACAGGTAACCATCCAAGTACTTGTGGCTTGAAGGTAACCATCCAAATATTTTGCTGCATGAATGCAATGACCGGTCAGGAACACGTCTCTCGAGTTGTTATTCTTTTATTAAATTATGCTATTTAGAATTCGAAGTTTTATTTTTGAATTTCCATAGTAATTCCGACGTCAATATTCGAGTATTGCGATTGCTTTATTTTTCATTCTGATGGGAAAGTACTGTAATAGAATATTATTCACTTTCAATAAATAGAAAAGAAGTATAGACTGAATCGTGCTTTGAGAGAATGAAAGCTGTTTTAGCCTCCTTGTAGAGTTTATAGAATTCCATTGG
Organism: Campoletis raptor; assembly: GCA_948107755.1. Classification (NCBI taxonomy): domain Eukaryota; kingdom Metazoa; phylum Arthropoda; class Insecta; order Hymenoptera; family Ichneumonidae; genus Campoletis; species Campoletis raptor. The sequence goes on along the minus strand of OX403630.1, from coordinate 5,229,860 downwards.
CTCATGGATGGAGAGAGGGGATGAAACGATGAAAGTGTATAAATGCCGTGCCTGCGACATCGAAGCAGCAGTATCAATTTGACCATTGTTGAGCAGTTTACGTCCTCCTATACTTATACTTACAATGACTGGACGTGGAAAGGGAGGAAAGGGATTGGGGAAAGGAGGAGCAAAGCGTCACCGGAAAGTTCTTCGTGACAACATCCAAGGAATCACTAAGCCAGCTATCCGTCGTTTGGCTCGGCGAGGTGGTGTCAAGCGTATATCTGGTCTTATCTACGAAGAAACTCGAGGTGTTCTCAAAGTTTTTCTCGAGAATGTTATTCGTGACGCGGTCACATATACCGAACACGCAAAGCGCAAGACCGTCACAGCAATGGATGTTGTCTACGCATTGAAACGTCAAGGCCGTACCCTCTATGGATTTGGTGGTTAAGCGCCTTCAACGGCATACACAAATATCACACAAAAAACGGCCCTTCTTAGGGCCACAAACCATATTCCACCGTGGTGAAATTCTGTTCCAAGTACTTCCTGAAAACTTACCAAATAATTGATCATTCAAATTGCCCCAATAACTATTCAATGTACCTTCGCACGAACGTATTCAATTCTTACGTTGAGCTATATTTAGTTATTTCGTCTTCATACATGCTGATATTTCATTCAAGCCCATGTCTGAGACTACATTCTACATAAAACGTTCATTAAACAATGTAATGTCACGAAATATTCGATGATCACACCAAACACTGGGAGAATGTACGTTCGAAACGAGATATATGTACATGTCGCTATTCCGATTTTATAACATTAGAAAACATCACGATGACATGCTGAGTAATTACGACTCCGAAACCTGGACTGAGCATCAGCAAAAAATCGTACTGATGTTAATGGTTAAGAAGAAATTTTTAAAATTCTTACAAAATGATAAAACGTTATAATCACAGTTCAGCTTTGAGGATGTCGAGAAACGGTTTCTCTATATTTTGTCATTGGTCTAGAAATGATATTATTTAGTTTTCTAGTGCTTTTTTTTACTCTGGCTACATACACCTATATTTGTTAATCCATCTTAATAATCCATTATGTCTTACTTCATTAATTATCCTCGTATGACGTTAACAGATGAGGAAAATTGTGTGACGCCGTCGAGAGATTTTTCTTTTATATTAAGTTCTTTGATTATGTATCTACAGTTTTTATAATTCTAATTCAAATAAAAATTTCATCCGTGTTTGCTTTACACTTCAAGTTCACTTATGCTCTATTAGGAACTTTGTCGTCTACCAAAAACATTTTGGAAAGTTTTATTTTTAAGGTGATGGAGCAGTCACTTTCTCGCAATGTGAGTGCGAGAGAAATAGCTGCAATTTTCAAAATTGAATATTTCCGACACGGTTTCACCAATAATAAAAAGCCCCTGTCAGCCGATTTTTGCCATCGTCCTGCGTACGCTGACAGAGCCTATTTTTGATTAGTCAAACGACATGGAAGCATTTTAATTTCGAAAATTCGAGGTGACGGATCCATCATCTTATGAGTAAAATTGTCGGTTGATAAAAATGCAGTATTCAAATTTTCACCTCCACGGACTACGGACGCCTTTTCAAACATTCACGAATTTAAAATACGCAGCGAACTTGAAAAATATTGCTATCAAATATGCATTGAAATTGAATTAATCGTGCGTGCAATATGCCGAAAGTGTTGCTTGTGAACGTTGCTATGCCAGCATCATATACTGTTATATCGATATGATTCAACTGCTTCTTTCGTTTTCCTGAAATTTCAACAAATGTTTATATAATTCCATTCAATCATATATCGAAGAAGCATGTACATCGGTAGTGCCAAACTTCCATATATGGTACTGTAATTTTTGTGGTTTTCACAAACATTCTGCTCGTAAGAAACGTGAAATTCAGTCGATCGCCGTAAATTAGCCGTGATTTTCTGGTTTATATTTTTATGAAAATGAGTAATTATGGGATATAGACGTTTATAAAAGAAAAAAAACAAAAATGTTGCCTGCTTAACTGACTGTACTCTGTGCAATCGTCGAAGGCTTCCACTTCTTTATCGTTGAAACAATTCGACGTAAGAATCAGCTATATTTCAGCTCTAGTTATCTCCGTGTACGATTTAGGGAAAATGATCACGACCAGTCCTTACTTTGAAACCATAACTCAAACTGTCAAACATACAACATGATGAGCTACACTCGGCAGGTTAGTTAATCCAGGAAATTAAATTTCGACCACGTAACTAAACTGCATTTGTAAGTGATATTTTGTTTCTCAACATATTAATTTCAATACAAAAATTTCATATTGGCAGTGTTTTAAGTACTTGGCATCAGCTATTAATCTTGTCAATCGAATTGTAGCGACCAACCGTATTGCAGGCAGATTAATAACAATAGAAATTAATATCAAACACAGGTAAGCAGACTTGAGCTATTGAATTTTAAACAAGTTAAAGAATATTTCATTTATAACACTACATATTCAATAATCACAAAAAGGTTGTATGCTAACAAAAAATTGAACTACGTTTTGAATGATTGTTGGCCCTAAAAAGGGCCGATTGATGTTTTGGAGCACAAATTACTTGGAGCTTGTATATTTGGTGACAGCTTTTGTTCCCTCGCTGACAGCGTGCTTGGCAAGTTCACCAGGCAACAAGAGTCTTACGGCAGTCTGGATTTCCCGAGATGTAATGGTTGATCGCTTGTTGTAGTGAGCAAGTCGAGAGGCTTCAGCAGCAATACGTTCAAAAATATCATTGACAAAGCTGTTCATAATGCTCATCGCTTTGCTGGAGACACCAGTGTCAGGATGGACTTGTTTCAACACTTTGTAAATGTAAATGGCGTAACTTTCCTTCCTCTTACGTTTCTTTTTCTTGTCGGTCTTGGTGATGTTCTTTTGGGCTTTACCAGCCTTCTTTACAGCTTTACCACTGGCTTTGGGTGGCATGATTATATTTCACGAAACGCCAAATGAAATGAAAGTTGCAGTTAGAATGATGATTCCAGTCCGGGGACTCTATTATAACTCAGAAAACGCTCGAACCGGCGCAACAATTTCGTTACGAAGGTGGGGAGAAAAATACTAACCAGCGCACCAATCAAGGAAACGCAGAAGCGGCGATGGGTCCCACATGTAAACTTTCATAAAAGTGACTTGGGTGGCTAAGAGTGGAGGGGATTCACCAGCATCACCACGGATGATCATGTGATGCATGACAATCCTATCACATACTATCTACTCTGTGGTTGGCCAGGCAGTTGCAACCCATATTACATAAATAGACATGCTCAACGAGAATTATTATCACTCGTTGTTCGTGACTCGATCACGATTTGTCTCTCTTTGTCAACGTTTACTCACTAATTCAACATGTCTGGACGCGGCAAAGGTGGAAAAGTAAAGGGAAAGTCAAAGACTCGTTCCAATAGAGCTGGCCTTCAGTTTCCCGTAGGAAGAATTCATCGTCTCCTTCGCAAGGGAAATTATGCCGAGCGTGTCGGTGCCGGCGCTCCAGTTTATCTGGCTGCAGTGATGGAATATTTGGCTGCTGAAGTTCTTGAGTTGGCTGGCAACGCTGCCCGTGACAACAAGAAGACCAGGATCATCCCTCGCCATCTCCAATTGGCCATCCGTAATGACGAAGAATTGAACAAACTTCTCTCTGGAGTTACCATAGCTCAAGGTGGAGTTTTGCCCAATATTCAGGCTGTTCTTCTCCCCAAGAAGACTGAGAAAAAAGCTTAAAAATATTGAACATTCAAACGGCCCTTTTCAGGGCCAAAAATTATTCAAACGCACGATCAATCTGTTCAAAGTCTATACTCGTAATCAATTCTTTTATTACGTTTAGTAAAATTGGAGGTAATGACATTCGTTTTCTTCGGTTTGTCAATCGAATTTTTCCAATAGATTTTTCAAAGCAGGTTTTTAAAACTTGTTTTAATCTTGAAACAATACTTCAAAAATACCGACGAAATTTAGAACTGACCATAATAGGTGAGAGTATTTATTGTACAGCGCTCTACCCTATATCCTACGCTTTTTCTATCATTCTGGTACTAGTTCTGAGATACTTCATACTCTTTTACCGCATCTTCCACTGTCGAAAAAAATTCAGGAGCAAATGGATACAAGGCTGCGGTAAGGCATAAAACATTTCAAATTGATAAATGTTCAATTTATGAAAGTTCGGCACTTGAAAAATCAGTCAGATTCCGTTAAAATTAGAGGGAACAACAATATTCGAAAATCAGACATTACACATTTTTTTTTTCGTACTACAATGCATTTCATGGCTAACTATAGTAGCATTCGTGAAAATTTCACTCAGTCCACTTAAAAGTGTCTACTTAAAAAACCAATTAATGTTGTTTTTGCATACTTATATACGCGATAATAGGTCGTTCTCGATTTTGTACCCTCCCTCCAAAACTTTGAGAAGATTTTTTTGGACTATTGTTTCAAGACAAAGGGAAATCTGTTTTTTTTTGACCTCGTAAACTAGATCACAGTTGTTGAGCGACTTAATTTTTTAGGGTCAAGCTTCTGTACCCTTGCACAAAATTGTAATGATAAAATTCTGAATGAAGGATTACAACAGTAATATATTATTGCACAACGGAAAATTGTTTCCACGTTAGAAATGTTTGGTGGCCCTGAAAAGGGCCGATCAAGTTACGTCTTCGCTGTTGGAAATGAGATGATTCACTTCTTCGCCACGGCGGTTTTTTTCGCTGCAGTTTTTTTGGGTTTCGCGGGGGAAGCGGCTTTGGTTTTTTTGGGTGCTGCTGCTTTGGCTTTTTTTGCAGGAGACTTTGCGGCTGGTGCGGGTTTTGTAGTTTTGGGTTTTGGTGGTTTGGCGGCGGGCCCTTTCGAAACCTTTTTTTTCTGGGCAACAGTGGTGGCGGCAGTTTTTTTGACGGTCGCTGCTTTTTTTGGAGTTGCTGGTTTTTTCGGAGCTGCTACCTTTTTAATAGATTTTTTCAGAGCCGGTGCTTTGACGGGTTTTTTAGCCTTGGGTTTGGGTGCGTCGGTTTTCTTGACTGCAAGTTTGAACGATCCAGCTGCACCCTTTCCTTTTGTTTGAACGATTGCACCAGAAGCGACCGCAGCCTTTAAATACTTCTTTATGAAAGTAGCTTGTTTCTCGGTGTCTACTTTGTATTTGCTCGCCATATACTTTTTAATAGCTTGTAAAGATGAGCCATTCCGTTCCTTGAGATCCTTAATGGCAGACGTAACCATGTCAGCGGTTTTTGGATGAGAAGCCTTGGCCCGTGGCGTGGTAGTCTTTGTTTTGGCACTGCTAGGTTTTTTCGTTGCTGCTGTTGTTGGGGCGCTATTCTCGGCCGATTCAGCTACCACTGCTGGTGACGATGTTCCTTTGTCTCCCATTTTGTGATGGATGTAAAAAGCTTCTTTGTACTTCGTAGATTGAAAAAGAACTGTTCGTTTCTTACTGATACCTCGGTAAGATCTGAGTGTGCTCAAAGTTCGAAACACAACATGGCGTCATGGCAGAGCGCGTACCATGGAGAGAGTCCCTACTGCACTTGTGCCTCCGTGGGCCAACATTTAAACGACATTATGGTACAAAATTCATCATTGATTATACGTTTTTTCATATTTGATGGCAATCAAGACGACCAAATTTATTTCAACAAAATACCCTGATATTCTAGCCGATAATTTCAAGTACCGTTAAGCATTTTTGAACATTAATACTCGAGAAAAAAGATGAGAGTCAAGAACCTCGCAGGGCCCCATCATGCGCACTCTTCTCTTAAAAATAATCAATTCTTCATCAAATTTATCAACAAGGAACCAAAAACGATTATTTTCAAAAGTCTGTGATTACTACTTTCGTACAAACACCAAAAAGTTGACGAACAATTATTATTTCAATGTCTCAACGCGACACATTTCCGACACATCAGTTCGTTCACCCAACGACTGAGGTTTTGACAACAACTTTCCTAGATTTTATTGTATATCGTACATAATTTTGCGCCCTAATGTTTTCGAAGGGCAATGAGTCAAATTTTTATTTTTTTCTTATACTTTGAGTTCATTGAGAACGACACCCGATTCGAAAAACCTCCCGAAATGTTGATTTTTTTTTTAAATCTGAAGAGAAAACAGTCAAGAAGCTTGAATGAACATTAATTCAGAACTATTTTTTCACTCACTTATGAATTTATCCGCAGTTGGTTCGAAAATAACCGCTTTTTGCACTTCATTTGATACCAGATGAATTGAAGGAATTTTCTAAATTCCAATCAGAGTTTTTGGGAGTATTCGTTTCCAAGGCTCGTTTTTTTTTTAACGCTGAGTCTACTTTTTTCCCATCCTATTGTTTGGCAGTTTTCAAGTAAAATCCGATAATCAGTAAAAATGCAACTTAACGTCGAAATTCTAAATATTGCCAATGAAATAATATACTACGAATTGAGAAAACGGACCAATGAGAGATCAGAATTTGGAAACCTCGTGCTCAAATGAAAAGGATTTTAAAAAATCTAAATATTTCCCAAAATGGATGTTAACCATGTAGATTGTTCAATTTTATCAACGCATACAATTAATTTCATTTCGATATAAAAACTTTATTTCCTTTCATAAAGTGGAAATGAAAAGAAACAAATTTAGTTGAACACGGATTGAGGATCATGGTCGAAAGCTCATTAAATACAATATGATTCAGTTCGAAAATGTAGAAGAAAAAAATGTTCGGAATGTAGGTAAGACTTAAATTGCTATAAAATAATTTCACGAAACGGGGTGAGATATTTGCTTTTTCTGGTTATATGGGACTTTGTGACAAAGACTAGCTCATTACATTGAATATGTTTAAACAATTTTTTGCCAGTTTTGAAAATTATATTGTTGTTTGTTGAACAACCTTTTTATATTTTCTTCTTCATTGTATTCTGGGGATTGTCCATTTATCAGACAATCCCTTTTTATGGCACATCGATAATATGGCCAATTTGAGTTATCACATGTACCTTTATTTACGTTTTTGTTTTTTTTTTTTTTAACCCATTAACGCCGAGGTGATCAGAATTTTTACTAACTTTTCATCATGTTTATTTATTATGTTATCGGACCAAAAAAAAAATGCAATACCTCTATTCCTACGCAGAATTCGATGCTCTTTCAGAATCTGAGCTCAAAATTTAGATTAGACACCGAGAAAAAAAAATATGGCCGATTTAAACGTGAACAACGTGAAAATTTTTGAAAAAAAAATTTTTTCGCATTTTTTTTCACAATGATACCGCAAAGATATCAACTTTTTACAATGATCAGAGGTGATCATGGTACTCGAACATTAAGAGGAATTTTTTTCAGAAAAATTCATCGACGCGTTTTTTCAAAATGGCGGCGAGAATGAAAAAGTTTTATAAAAATCTTAATCTATCGGTTTCTTCAAAACTATGAACTTTAGAAAAAAATTTCTAAGAACAAAAATGGCTTAAAATTAGTCGAAGAACACTCTTAATTTTTTTCAGAATTTTTGAAAAAAAATTTTCAATTTTCGAAAATTTCAAAAAATCCAATTTTTCAAAAATACCTGAAAAATTTTTGGAAAAATTTGAGAGTGTTCCTTGACTAATTTAAAGACTTTTTGTTGTTAGAAAATTCTTTCGCAAAGTCTATAGGTTAAGAGAAAAAAAAATTTCTTGAATATGTACCATTCAAGAAATTTTTTTTTTCTCTTAACCTATAGACTTTGCGAAAGAATTTTCTAACAACAAAAAGTCTTTAAATTAGTCAAGGAACACTCTCAAATTTTTCCAAAAATTTTTCAGGTATTTTTGAAAAATTGGATTTTTTGAAATTTTCGAAAATTGAAAATTTTTTTTCAAAAATTCTGAAAAAAATTAAGAGTGTTCTTCGACTAATTTTAAGCCATTTTTGTTCTTAGAAATTTTTTTCTAAAGTTCATAGTTTTGAAGAAACCGATAGATTAAGATTTTTATAAAACTTTTTCATTCTCGCCGCCATTTTGAAAAAACGCGTCGATGAATTTTTCTGAAAAAAATTCCTCTTAATGTTCGAGTACCATGATCACCTCTGATCATTGTAAAAAGTTGATATCTTTGCGGTATCATTGTGAAAAAAAATGCGAAAAAATTTTTTTTTCAAAAATTTTCACGTTTTTCACGTTTAAATCGGCCATATTTTTTTTTCTCGGTGTCTAATCTAAATTTTGAGCTCAGATTCTGAAAGAGCATCGAATTCTGCGTAGGAATAGAGGTATTGCATTTTTTTTTTGGTCCGATAACATAATAAATAAACAAGATGAAAAGTTAGTAAAAATTCTGATCACCTCGGCGTTAATGGGTTAATCTATATAGTAGTTTAAGTCCTCAAAGCATACCATACTCGTTTTTTTTCTCTTTCTAATAACTTTATTTGGAAAATATAATCTGTCATTCAAACATAACAATAAATAGTTTTGATAAGAAGAAAAAATATGGTGTGGTTAGATGATGCATCCAGAGATGCGCTCTAATCTATTTTTGTTATTTGGGTTATTCTGCTAGGCATCTTTGGAGGATTCCGATGATTGAGTTGCTCACAGTTCCCCAGAGTTGGATCCCGTATGTCCAGATAGATCGAAATATAGTTTTGTAAATTAAAACTTTGTTAAAGAGCGACAGCTTCGACTTTCTACCAATGAGCCAGTACATTTGTTCGACTTTATTATCTACTGCCTTCCGTTTATTTATTTATATGGCTTGTCCATGTTAGCCTTCGATCGGGATATAGGATTTTACCTCGTTGACGACGGGAAGGGGTTCTCGATTCGATGAGACAATCGGGCAGTTGTTCTTTTTCATTGAGAATGTGATGTGCACCGATTTTGTGGCACTGGCCTTTATTCTCCATCGTGCTAGCCATTTTTCTACATTCCTTAGTCACTTCTGGAGCATTTTCGATGCGGTTCGGGCGTTTTCGTTAACGGCTAGGACAGCTGTATCATCGGCAAAAGTGGCTACAGTGACGTTGTCGTTATCATTCACTGGAAGGGCGGCTGTGAAGAAGGTTTAGAGAAATGGGCATAGAACGCTCCCTTGGGGCATACCCGATCGTATGCGGTGGAATTGGGAGAATTCTGTTCCCTGTCTTACCTGAAATTTGCGATCATACAAGTACGATTTCAGGAGGAGGTAATGCGGTGGAATGATTTTTTTGATTTCATATAGTAGACCCAGGTGCCACACTTTGTCGAAGGCCTGCTGTATGTCCAGGAATACCGCTGAACAATACTTTTTTCCTTCGAGCGCATTGGCTATCGTATTATATACTCTATTTACTTGCTCTATCGTTGAATGGCTGGATCGGAAGCCAAATTGATGATCGGGAATGATCTCTCGCTCGGTGGGCGATTTTTTTATGCGCGAGAGTAGTCATTTTTTCGAACAGCTTGCATATCATAGACAATAAGCTTATAGGCCTATAGGAGGTGACAGCATTAGGAGGTTTTTTCGGTTTAGGTATCATGACTCCATTTACAAAGCAGACAGACGGGGCGTTGCCGTGGTGTCTGAAGAACAGAAACCGATTTTTTTTTCTGAATACGCACGATCATAAGAAAAATTGGAGTAAATAAATTGCTTGCTTTATGAATTAAGGTCAGATTAACTATCGGAGTGATTGAATTGAAGACTTTTTTTATCCGCTCAATGTCATTTTAACATCCAATCATTCGCGTCAGTTTATGACAAAAACGTATATAAAGACATGGAGATTTTCTTGAAAAATCATTTGTTATTTACGATCTACCAGCTCCAGGATGCTTCGACTAAACAGCTTATTCGCCATATTAGCAATATTCTCCATCGTTGCTGGTAACTATCGAATTTGAAAGCTTAAAAATATCTGACATTTGTTCAACTTCAAAAATACTGTACGTTGCAATAATTTAAAGTATTTAGACATTTTATTGTAGCAACGCTCAAATTTCAAATTAAATCCAACATAATTCAGGGCTTCCAAGCTAACTATATGGTTATCGACCAATTGGAACTACGTTGGTTATCGTTGGACACTAGATTTTCGGAGAGGTATAAGTCTGATGACATTTTTAAATGGGAAAACTCATGTTCCATTGAAAATTGCATATTTCTGGTATTCAACAACTTTCCACCGAAATGAAATCATCATTATGGGTTTTAGTCAACATGAAGTGCAACAGAAAAATAATCGTTGGTTCCTTATCTTCATACAATATATTTATTATTCTAGTTAGCAATGCGTATCCACCGCAAAAAATTGTTGGTGGCACTCTCGCCCGACCCGGTGAAATACCGTACCAAGTTTCGTTGAGGTACCAAGGCAGGCATCTTTGTGGAGGCGCTATCATAAGCAATCGACACATTCTAACTTCTGCAGCATGCGTCAAGCGCATAGCAAACATTCACGATGCCGTCGTCGTCACGGGTTCGACCAACGTCACAGAGGGCGAAATTCATCAAATTAAACAAGTTCTCTATCACGCTAATTGGAATCACTACATTTCCGGTGCTCCTAACGATCTCGCTCTTGTCATAGTACGTTCAAATATATTTTCTTTTACGTTCTATACCTCATTGAAATGAACCAGGCTGATACAAAGTAACTTTTGGGTATGCATCATTTGGTGAAAAGTTTTTGAAGGAATAGCAATTAGCAACGCTGGCTGAATTACGTGATGACATTCGGCAACATCATTGTCAATACTTTACTATTGCATTTTTTCATAGTGCCAGTATTTCTCATTATTCAGAGCGTCGGCCATCTTGTTTAGTACAGACCTTCGCCGCTAGGATTGAATTTATATAATTCCCTACGACGATTGATTCTATTAATTAGTATATTATTTATGCTGCGCATAATGAAATATGCTTTTGGGTGTTCTAATTCCAGCTGGTCAAAGACATAACTTTCAACTATTATCAAAACAAAGTCAATTTGCCGTATGGGCCACCACCGAGTCGAGTGACTGCCCTCGTTTCGGGCTGGGGATCACGTGCTAATCCATTGAATTGTGACCGCGATCTCAGCAAGGCCCAAGTATGGGCGATCAGTGCTTCTGAGTGTCACACTATATTGCAAGGCATTAACATTATTTGGACATCTCAAATATGCACGAGAAGTGCTAATGCAGTTGGCACTTGTTCGGTAAGTAAATTAAGTTCATAAAAATTTAGCTAAGAAGTAGAGCATGAAATGATTCAAGGTAATTAGGTAGAGTTAAGCTTTACTAGTGACTATATATATTTTTGGCAACGAATCGGAAGGCGATAATTTTCCTTACGTGTTTACCAAAATTTAAAGCCTTTTCAGCGTTTAGTTTTTGAGACATTTCAGCTTCTAAAAATACATCGCGAGCATTGGAAAACGCAGACGACAGCATGGGTTTGAATCTTCAAAACGAAAATACGCAAAAAAATTATTATTTAGATAATTTATAAGACTCTAAGTGATTTGATAAATATGATCTGTCAATAACACTGATTTTTGAAATGACTTTTGTGTCATAATCGTCTACTTATAAATCTAAAAAATAGACGTACATTTAGACTCGGCCAAACTCTACACAACTACCTTAATTTCGAAAAAAGTTCGGGTAATTTTGTCGAATTACGGCTCCACCTTAAAACAGCTTTAATTTTTTATGCCAACACTTCTTATCATTTAAGCAACACTTATTTGTCAGCATTTTAAATTTTACATGGATTATTACTCTTGAGCGATAAAGAATACTTAAAAAAAAGAATTCAAGCTGTTTTGAGGTGCAACCGTGATTTGACACACGTAGCAAAGATTGCAATTACTTTCGAAGTAGTTTAGAATAATTACTTTTTTGTTTTCAGGGTGACGAGGGTGGTCCTCTTGTATACAATGGTCACCTCATAGGTATTGTTTCTTGGGGATTCCTTTGTGGCCAGGGTTACCCTGATGTATATACCAGTGTTTATCACTATCTTCCATGGATCCATTTTTATGTGTCTAACACATAATCTTATGATTTAATGCTCGCCATTCACTTCGTTATTATTGATGGTGTCAATCAAGGCAATCGCGACTCGTAATGATCAATCATACAATTACTTCATTTGACATCTGTATAAATATATAGTTGTGATTTTAATAAATACACAATATCAATTAACTCGGTAGAGTCTCGAGACAAGTACATTTGACAGCTCTGTGTTTCATCTGCTGGCCCAAGGTCTGATAATCCCAAATCAAATGTTTTCGGATCTATCTGCCACTTTTTATCCCCAAACCACATTTTTTGTTTAATGTTCTTTTCCTACGAAAATTAAACCTGAAACATTACATGATTTCACAGCAGCGTGGGCCATATTGTCATCACTTACAGGAGAAAAAAAGAGAAAAAAAACATAGTGAGTTCAGTGTTCAGTTGTACCGATATACGTCAACCTAAAATCGTTTAAAAATAAAATTAGCCTAAGTAAGCTTCTCCGTAAAAATACCCATTTACCCTAGTTTTTAGGAAGTCAGAATTTAAAAAATCATGGTAGACATCTTGGAAAACTAGCAGGTTCTTAAAATTTGTGTAAATCCAGCACCATGCAGTCCTTGAAAAAATTATCATCAGTTTTCCCAAAAGTGATCAAAAGTCTTTAAGTCTCGACAAATTGAGTTTTTTCGGATCATTGAATTGGAATTTTAAATTGACTTCAATGACGAATAAATTATGCCCCATTTGTGGGGCATGCATAATTGAATCGCTTAGTCGTTTTCTTCATCAACCAATATCATTGTTTGTAATCGCATAAGTGTGCAGTTGATCAATAAATGACTACCAGATTCAACGTGTGTACAGTTTTATTGTGTCTGTGACATAGTAAGACGTACATAAAAAATTAAAAAAAAAAAAATACACTTTTAAAAATACATAAAAAATAAAAAACGACGAAAATCCAACATCGGATGGAACAAGTTTTCACCAAGTGAGCAAAACTGACGTGTATTATAACAGCCAGAATGTGAAAGTTTGTTCGTTCGTTTGTTTGTGATTCAGTTACGTCTCAGCGGAGCTACCAATCATCATGAAACTTTGAACGGGGATAGTTGTGGGCGTGGAGAACGACATAAATACACGTATACCTTTTCAAATTTTATGCAGCATCTCATCTCGATATTCCATTGCCGTTTCCAAAGTGTAGTATTCAATAAAAGTTATTTCTTGTTATGATCGTATTTCTGAAAATATACAATTATTGATATCTATAAATTATTGACGTGACCTCCGGGCGTCGGCAGTAGAATGTAAACGTTTTAATTTTGGTCAACTATGGTTTTGTGTCACTTCTAAGACTTTTTGCATGAAAATTTTCTAAATCATCTGTTTTGAGTGAAACATATAATCAGGGGAATACAGAGAAGAATCAATGAAAAGTTCATTCAGCGGAAAACGATTTTCCTTTTTGATTTCTCTGTATGATTGAGATAGTTAAAGTTGAAATTACTAAATTAAATGAATGTTGGTTTTTTCCAATATGGTTTAAACTTAATTGAATTTATAGAATATAGTTTGGACGTTCGTGTTGATAAGAATGCCCCAAATTCTCATTTCCCAGATATTTCTTTACATTATAAATATAAAGAGAATAAAAATTTTGCACGAGGTGGTTGTACGGTTTTACTTTCGATAAAAACATTAAATTTTTTATTATTTGTGTTTCAAGTAACGAGCTTTTAGCTTTCATCAATTCACACATCAAAAATATGTATTGATAACCAAAAAAAAAAAAAAAATGTCAACACTCTTGAACTACGTGAAATTGAAATATTAAATAAATGATATAAAAAATTAGCCTTTTTTTTGAGAGAGGATCGAAATCAGTAAAACATAATATCATTATACTTTCTTTCGATTTCGCTGTCTGTACATGTCATTCAAAAGTAGACCATTTTTGGAAACAAAATTAGAGACGAAACCTAAACGTTCTGTGTAATATACAACAAGTGTTTTCTATATGTTGACACATTTCCACAACCGATGCGCAGTGAGTCAGTCACCAACTCAAACTGTAGTGTCAATTTGATGCAACTTCTTTTATTTACTTTTTATTTATTTATTTATTTATTCATTTAACCAATTAACGAACGTATCCATTTACAACATGCATGAAGTAGCCAATTCAACAAAATAATAATAGAAATAACTATAAAACAATACTAGAAAATAATAATAGAATATAATACGAGAAAATATATAATTGCGGTAGCGAGTTGTGTGGTCTAGGAACATGTTACATTATAAAAAACCCCCAACCTCCTATCAGCTCATCCCACCCTGCTCACCAACCGGAAAGAACTCCCTTAAACGTGACTTATACGCCGATACAGATCCATCCCATAAGCGGGTCACCATAGCAAGATCGTTCCCAAGTCAGTTATTTGAGGTTAGTTATTTTCCTGATGAATGATGTCGTAAGTGTCCAATACAGTTTTGTGAGTCAATTCTCCTGAATCGAATCATCTACTTAAGGTGGTGGAGCAGTTACTTTCTCACAATGTGAGTGCGAGAGAGATAGCTGCAATTTTCGAAATTGAATATTTCCAACACGGTTTCACCAATAATAAAAAGCCCCTGTCAGCCGATTTTTGCCATCGTACTGCGTACGCTGACAGAGCCTTTTTTTGATTAATCAAACGACATCGAAAAATTTTAATTTCGAAAATTCGAGGTAAAATCATTGCTATTCCTTCAGAGGAATTCTATTCTATGTATTTCAGTGCAGAGCAAAACAGTTTACCCATACAATTACTTGCAAATTTGTTATAAACTAGAGTTGGTGTAATTCTTACGTACACTTAGAAAGATTCATAAAAAATTAAATATTTCAAAAATATTTTAATTCCATAGTGTCACGACTTATACACATAGTTGATGAAAATTTCACAGAAACCGATAACATATCTCAATATCTCAAATTTATGAGTAAAGAATTTCATTACAATTTCAAAGATTTATAAAAATCACAATACTTTTATTCAAAATAGTGTTTTCGTAAACAGTAATCATTCTATCTCTGAAACTAAACGACCCATTTGCATGAAATTTGGTACATACGATCTTGACACAGTTGTCTAGTGTTTGTAAATGATTTTTTTTAACATCATATTTTCTTATTACAATTAAATAGAGAAAAAAAATGTCAGCGTAATTCAAGCTTTCTATGATTCAAACTCCTGCGATTTTGCAAAATATGCATTAGAAAAATAATATTAGAGTATATTTCGTTTTTATGCTCACAAGATAAAAATGTTTTTTTTTTTTTTTCAGTTAATGTTTACAATTGAAACAGTGTTTATCGCACAAATACAAAATTAAAAAAAAAAAACTAATAAAAGATTTGAAAGTTGAAGAAATTACAAATACACATATTTACATTTATATACTAGTTAAACGACTCACTTCTTACCGGTAAGGACGATAGTTGGGGTGGTAGCGTGTCATTTCGTGAAAACGGCGTGTCATGTTCAATCCTCGGCTATCTACCTTTTGATTTTTTTTTCATGAATTTTTATTTATAAATAGTTTGGAGTGAATAGTAATATCAGTAATTTTGTCAGAGTTAAAAGACGAATGAAATGGTGAAAATAATCCGAGTTTTTTTGCTTGCAATATACATAATCCGTGTACTGAAAAAGAGGGTTACGTATTATTCACCGACTGAGCGTCTTTCGTGTAGTCTTGAAAAGCTTTTACAAAGCTTCAAATTTAAAACGAAATTTGAAAAAAAAAAAACTACTAAAAGATTTCAAAGTTAAAGAAATTACAAATACATATGTTTACATTTATATACTAGTTAAACGACTGACTTCTTACCAGTAAGGACGATAGTTGGGGTGGTAGCGTGTCATTTCGTGAAAACGGCGTGTCATGTTCAATCCTCGGCTATCTACCTTTTGATTTTTTTTTTCATGAATTTTTATTTATAAATAGTTTGCAGTGAATAGTAATATCAGTATTTTGTCAGTGTTAAAAAACGAATGCTATGGTGAAAATAATCCACGTTTTTGAACCTCTGCCCTCCCTTTAAGCAACCTTCATCTGACCACCCATTATTTATTAAATTCCTATTTCTGCAAGGCTCAAATTTGTACCGTTAAGAAATGAATTGTATTTAGAAACTTAACTTACACTAATACATCCTTAATTGTAAAGATTTGCCAATAGTCACACGTATCTAAGCGAATCTCGATTTTGAGTCTATACTCAAGAGACGGTATTTTGGTATATCCTCTATCGAGGTTGTCCTCAGTTCCCAGCCGTTCCAAGGTTTCTAACCCTTTGCCCTAACTAAACAATTGGAGAAAACCGACTGTAGGGTCGACGATACGTGGCCAACCGCTGGTCGAATTGAAGATTAAAAAAAAAAAATCGTTTCTTAAGGAGGTTGGCTACATACGACAATATGATAAGAATTTAATAAAATTTGGTGATAACATATATTCTTTAGCATCAAATACGATGACACAATTTTTTTCAAAATTTTCATCTGCATAGTTGTCGAATAATTGGAGTTTACAATATGAATCCTATGCTTATGCATGTAATCTCTATTGTTCAATTACTCGAAAACTATGTAGAAGAAAAATCTTAAAAAATTTGTTTATTCATATTTAATACTAAAGAATATAGTCACTAAATTTCATTAAATTCTAATAATTTCGAATTTTCCTATGCTTTTAACACGGCAACATTGTTGTGAGTAGCCAACCTCCTTAATCTTCTCAGGCCGATTTGATCGGTTTTAATAAGTTTATTATAAATGCTTCATAAATTAATTAATTCCAATTAAAACTTCATGAGTTTCATTATCTTATATTTTTTCTTATATATATCATGAGATAATCTTACCTTATAAAGTAAAAATATAAATGCGTTAATCGACTGACTATGTTGGTCGGATGACGTAAAATGGTTGAGCTTTTTTTTAAGAAAGATCTATTAAAACTCGGAACACTTTCCGACATAGTCATTAGTGTCATTACATTTAAATAACCATCATATGCTAAGTTTGCTAAGAAGTTTCCTGAAAATGGCGTCGTTTCCTTTAAGACGAAACGACATAACATAACCTCAACTCAATGAATCGCTAAACCCGCTGAGCGGTGAGCAATGGGTGTATGGTTTACGACTTTTTGAGCAACCTTGGAGCTCGATGTTAATAATATAAAATAATAAAAACGAATAACAATGTAAAATATGTCGTGTAATTACAATGAGTTGAATAAACAAAGTGTAAATAAAAAAAGTGCAAAAAATAACCTAATAAGCAAGTGAGGTTACGTGCCAAAAATTGTAAAATGTTGACAACAACTCGATTAACGTCGCCCGTGGAGGTGATAAAAAAGGGATTGTTGCAAATGAGCAGACATAATTATTCTAAAGGGGAGGTTATAAAAAGAATGATGAAAGAGCAGAAAGAAAGTTTCGGGGCTCTGTTGGAGACAAAAAAACAAAAAACGCGTAGACTCAAGCGAGAGAAATTGGGTTTTATGCAGGTGCACGGAAATTCGTCTAATCGAGACGATTCTGAATTTTCGTGGATGATGAAAGTTTCCGAAGATCGTCTGAGAAGAATTCGCTTAAATTCCGAAGAAAAAACAGAACCGCAAGATCTCAAGAAATCTCGCCTCGATGATTTCGATCCAAGTTCCGAAGAACAAATTTTCCGATCATCAACATGTTGGCAACTGCCCAGAGTTCAAAAAACCATTATACGACGAAGTTCTGTAAACCAAAAGAAATTCACATTTACTATTGTCGATAAAGATTATGTACCTGTTTCGAAAGTGCGTACTCGTCATAATTTTTCAAACGCCACTTCCGAAGGTCAGACAAATCCAATATCGCATGAATTGACAGAGAATGCTCCTGTGAAGAATTCAAAGTCGACTATTGACCTTGAAAAGTTAAATATTGACCTTGAAAAGTCTAATATTGACCTTGAAAAGTCAAATATTGACCTTGAAAAGTCAAATATTCACCTTGAGAGGTCAAACGCTGACATTAAAAGGGGTCTTGTGTCCCCGGTGACGTTATTAAGTCCTGTGGTTACAAAAATTGTGACGATGGCCTCGAAGCCTAAGAAAATCACCTCAGAAAATAAGACTTTGATCAAAAAATCTAAGGCAATAAATTGTAAGGTCAAAAGTGGCTCTTTCAAAACAAAGAGGTTGAGAACCGCAAAGCCTAAGAGTTCGCCCATCATGAAACCTGAGATAATATTGTCGAAACCTGAGAAAGTGATTCCCGCAACAAAACTTTGTACGGAGCCTCATTTGAACTCGCAGATCCAAAACATTTTGGAGAACATTAAAACGGCTGAGCTTTACACCGAGACTTATGAAGTCGCAAATCAAGTTGCGTCTCCTACCAAAAAAAGCAACCTAGAGTTCCTCAGATTTCCCAATGTAACAACGGTTCTCAACACTACAATGAGCTCACAAGCAAAGAATGCACTCAAATTGAATTTCAAGTTACTCGTTGAAGCCTGGGGTCAAAATGCCATTGACATTTACAAGAAGGGTAAGAAATTATTTTGAAATTTGGGGCATTCGGAAGAAACGTGTCTATTGCGAGAACAATTTTTTAAGGAAAAAAACTCCAACCCAACGACATTAAATTGAAATATTTGAACTATTTTCTTTCTAGTAGTTATGGGGCTGTCATTGGTACATAATTAAAAAATCATTAAAATGGTTTTACCGGAACAATGTCATATTTAAGTTATTGAGTTTTCCCAAACGCCACAGAATCCATTTTTTGATGCATCATTGATCCATTTTTGTAGTAATTTCATTTAATTCTGCTCATTGAAGACTTTTTTTCATATGTTTTTGTGCAAGAAATCCAAATGGAATAACAAATAACCCAAACCCAAACAAATCCAAGCACAACTGAACCAATTTTTTTATTCATCATTGATCCATTTTTCTAGTAATTTCATTTAATTCTCCTCATTGAAGAATTTTTTTCATATGTTTTTGTGCCAAACATCCAAATAGAATAACAAATAACATCAGAAAGTTTGTGTGTATGTTTGATTACAATTAATCCAAAAAGTCGTGATAGAATTGAATTTGATTCTGTATTTTATATTCGGGAAAAACAAGTTTTCCCAAAAAACGAAAAAAAAAAAACCAAATTGAGTATTGTGGATTTAATGCTAAAATAAGTACCAAAAGTTTGTTCTATAAATTTTTATCAAGAATCCTCCAACACTTTCTCCTCCTATGCGGAACAAATCAAAGATTTTTTGACTACTCGCCAATTTCTTGGTGCTTTGGTTATTGTGTAAAAAATCTGTTCATATTTGCGAATTTAATTTTTTATTTTACAAACTTTTCATTGTTGACTATTTACCAAATGCAATTTGTTACATATACAGTTTTCTTGAATTCTTCGATAACGAAGAAAATAATTCACGATAAAGTATAAACTACATTTTATTATCGCATACGACGAAAATTTTATGCTAGAGAGAAGATTGGGATCGTTTTCGACCTGGTTGTAGGATTCACGTTCGGAGAAGTACATTTTGGGATTGTGGACTGAAGATACTTGCATACTTTTCGCTTGAAACAGAAAAAAAAAAAGTACTAATGACGTATAATTATTGTTTTTAGATGTGATCCAAAGTAGTGAATTGTTCCACTCCGCCATCAACTGTAGGTTGAGAAATTTGCCATATGAAGTACCGCCTGATCTTGAGCTTTGTGTTAAAAGCGTACAACCAATGTTGCAAGAGATAAATGACGTCAAGGTCATCGAGTCGCATATTATTCACCAGAATCTGGGCTATCGAGGTGTACTGGACTGTGTTGCCTCGTTCAGGTGAGTCTTTTAAAATGCACAAATATTCCCATTGTTATTAAAAACCATAAAGGATAGTCGACAATTAAACCTTATCGCATACAGAGAAATGTTATGCTAATGAGAGAACACAGAAAAATTTGAATACTAAAGAGTAGAATAGAATCGTTATCGATCCCGTTGTAGGGTCTTGGTTGCTGAAAAAAAAAAAAAAAAGATCGTAACGGTCTTGGATAAATGGAAATGAATTGCTCCGTCGGTAATAAATGGATGTGCATTGCTCCGTTGGTAAATAATGAATGTGAATTGCTCCGTCGGTAATAATTGGAAGTGGATCCCTCTGTCGGTAAATTAGATTTTTCTAGGAACCTGTTTTCTTGAAACCAAGAAGAGATTTTCGACTTTCGCTCAGTCACAAGGTAAACAGACTGATGCTTTTTATTTATGTGAAATGTTAATCGTGTCGGTAAAAATTTGTACGTTCAATTTGTACCCAAGATGCGCTAGTCATAGTTGAAACTCTGTTTAAAATTTCTATCCTGCATTATATTTCGAACAATTCACGGCAACCGTTCTTGTTCATCATTAATGGATCCAAACGTGACTATTTTTTTTTTAACTATCTGTTGTTTTGGATAAATCTGGATAACGGAACACAGCGACGGGTCAGACGGCTGCGAATATACTACTCGAAAAAAAAAAAATCAGTAAAAGAATTTGTATTCTTCCGTTTTTCAATTGTGATTCGAAAACCCCAAAAAGTGCAGAACTGTGTGCGGTTAGTGAATGACCAATTTTGTCTTATTAGCTTCAAAGATTTTCTTGAGTAAAATGTGGACTTCACCAACATTTTGCCTACAGCGTTGTAATATTGACTTTAGACTCCTACGATCTATTTTTTGAACGGAAAACCTACGACGGGGTCGCAAACGATACCAATCTCGAGTATAAGATGTTCCTCGACTGCGATGATGAGGTTCCAGTCCATGTGAAAGACGTTCGAAGCTCAATGTGTCGAAGCGGAATGTGAGTGCGACAGAGATAGCTGCAATTTTCGAAATTGGATATTTCCGACACGGTTTCACCAATAAAAAAAAGCCCTTGTCAGCCGATTTTTGCCATCGTCCCGCGTGCGCTGACAGAGCCTTTTTTTGATTACCCAAACGACATCGAAGAATTTTTATTTCGAAAATTCGAGGTGACTGATCCATCATCTTAAGAGTAAAATTCTCGGTTGATAAAAATGCAGCATTCAAATTTTCACCTCCACGGACTATACAGGGTGTCTCATTTCAAACAATCCACACAAATATCTCCGAAATTTGACAATCTCTGAAAAAAGTGTTCCAGATAAGATTTGACAGACTTTAAGGGGGACATCTGATGCCTGCTCGGGAACTGACCTTGCAACTGACCTTGAAAGTTCACTTTTTCAGAAATTGGCGAATTTCGGAGATATTTGAGTGGATTGTCTAAAATGAGACACTCTGTATATCGAGTAAATAATAAAAACCACTCTATTCGTTTTTTAACTGGTTTGCTTAATTGTTTTTGCTTGTATGAAAGAAAAGTTACGAACGATATTATTATCGACTGAGCACAAAGTCTTGAACGGATTTTACGTCGTCTTGAGGCGATTTAGCAGTTGCAGGAGTGGGAGGTCGATAACTGAAAAGTAGATACACGTTTTTCTCGGACACGCTTCATATTTAAAGCAAAAGAAGAGCTACACGTTATTCTGTCATTGAAGGAGAACAACGTGTAACTCTTCATTTTCTTTAAATGTCAAGCGTGTTGAAGAAAAATGTGTATTTACTTTGTTACCGACCGCGAGACTGACAGATCCCCTTAATAATACACCATCCTTTTGCTTTTTCGATAACAAAGAGAACGGTGTATGTTACAAAATATGTAACAAAAATGAAACAACTAATCATCTTGGCTACCGTTGTAAAGTAAGGCGTTTGTAGACTTTTTAAGAAAAAATAAAATAACCTAAATATAGACACTTTTGCAGAAACCTTTACATTCAACAGTCGGTCTAATCTTTCGGACCGACTATCAATAAGTAGACAGCGACAAATGTATGTCAGGTTAAATCAAAATCTTTTCATTCTAGAGGAAACCTGTGCCTAATAAAGTGGAAAACTCGTGCAAGTCCATCGAGAAAAGCAACAACCTTTTCATGCGATTACTCCTTGCATATAGCAGCCTACGCGGGTGCACTGAATGCGGATAAGAATAATCCGTTCAAGGTAAGTTTTCATTGATTAAAAAATTTCTCGATTAAGATTTTAATCAAATTCTCTACAGGTGAGATTTAAGCTGGGTTGGTACATCTTTTTGCTAAAATTATGTTATCACATCGGTACGCTAAAAATATCGATTTCCCTTGTATTTCACGGGTTCCGCAAGTAACACGGTTGGGAAGTGGTTCACCGTTGAAAGTTCACTCTTTCTTTCAGTCCTCAAATTCACGGATATATAATAGACTTCTACGGCTAGTAAGATGATCTGATTTGGTAGCAAAAAATCTGAAAAAGTTCTCGAGCGTTAAAACGATTTTCCCGCCAATTCTCAACTTACATGTAGTTCCTTATGCATGGAACTCTCTAGACTTCAATGAAGTGAAAGATAATGCCTTGATTTCAGATCAAATCGGGAGTTCTTGTGACGGCTTACAAAAATGGCAGTCCACCGTTGATTCTACATCTAGACGAGGAAAAGTTGCAGTTCTGTTGGAAAATGTGGCTCGAAAGATTGCAGAAATATTACGAAGGACGTTGCACCTAGTTGAACATGTTTTTAACTTCTAGTTAATTCTATATTGTTATTAAATACCTGGAAATTATGGTGAATTTTTTAAACTTTTTTTTTACTGAGAAATTGTGCTGAACAGATGAAGCGAAAAGTTGTAAAGTCTGGAAGCAACTCCGGTCGTGGTAGCAAAAGTGGGCCGTTAGATATTAAATTTTGACTGGATAGAGGGAATCATCGTTAGCACCTGGTTAAGGGTTAACTGCCACGAGATTACCTCCGACTAAAAGTCCATAGCGAATAAGAGGCTGCCTAATATTCGTAACTTACCCTGAACTTGTTCAAACGCTCCAAGTATTTCACCGGAGGAGAAATTGCTCGGGTGGAATAAACACGAGGCAAACTTTGCTAGAAATTTCCAGCATAAATTGCAATATGATGAAAATGATACGAATCGTTATCCAAATCGAGGTATGACTTTATTTAATTTGAGTCACACAATTGATAGTTTTTCGTTGAGCGAAAACAAACTAATCAAGAAACAAAAACTATGGTGTTTAGGGTTGATAGAACTTGAGGAAGACAAAAAAAAATGAAGAACAGAGGGAAATATAATTGTGCTGTACACCCTATTTCCCATCCAGTTCTCCTTCGTGCTTTCCCCATTACAGTTTTACTCCCACACGCCCGCACACACACCCACCAATTATAACTTTCCAAGGCTACGGGGAGTGTTATCCCCACGATTGGTAGCACCTAGTGATATACCAAAGTCCCCCGAACTCCATCGTGAGCTCACATCGCTTGGTTGCTTCCCATAAACATTGTCCTTCAACCCTCCATTCGCGTCCTCCGAGAGTGCCGTAAACTAATGACGACGCTAACGTTAGGTTGTCTTGCAGAGTCGCATGACTGAAATTTTTTTGGAATACCATCTGTGAAACAGAATGTTTTTTCATTCTTCGATTAATACGCTCATGCCATTTGTGATCGCAAATTCGTCGTGCATGTCTTTAAATAAAAAATAGTAACTTGTGAAATGAGCTCCTTTTGGGTCTGTAAATCTGTCAAAGTCGAGTTTACTGTCGAACTAAGAGTATGAAGATGAATGCTTGAATTTCACATACTTTTGATGCTTTCCAATCAACATATGTTCCCGCATTTAGAATTTAGTTTTCCATTAGTTTTGGCATGCACCAAGTATCGGTAACAACGAATTCCGCTGCGCATACAGTTATTGATTGAAATTCAAATGTCCATTGAAATTGAACAGTTGGTTGAAACTCCACTTGAATATAAAAAACGTAGTTATCCAGCGTTTCATTATATTCCTTTTTAGGTTCTAGTCTTGGCCGAAATTTCTTTTTCAAGGTTCATTTTCAAAATCTACAGATCCGGCAGCATCTTGACTCCAAATATTTAGAAAAAACCGTAGCACCAAATTCAAGTCCGGCCGCGTATCTATACTCGAGATTGGAGCCTTTTTCATTACTTTTAGAATGCATTTGAGACTTTTCGAGTTTGCTTCTTGAGATTTTAGCCCCCACATTTGAGCCGTCCCTATCTGCGTCGTTAGTCCTGGTTTTTTCCGAGCATTTTTTTACGGACGAAATTATTTTCCTGTAATCTCTTTTTTCCCTGTAACTAGGAATTCTTTCTTTAATTTCCGCATTTCCAAGTAATTAGAAAATTCTCTTTTTTTTAATTTAAATTTTCCGACTAATTAGAATGATATTCTTCCTTAGGTTTCCAATTTTTTAATTATAAAGAAAACTGGTACTGGAAACTCAGCACAGCTCAGCTGTACGAAAAAGTAAACTCTTGACTCCTCGTAGTCTAAAGTGCTACTTCTCATATCCCTGTAATTTGGGTATTGTAAAAAGACTCGAAAAATGTCGGAAACGGGATTTTGTTATATAAAATATAGTGTGCGCCTCGGAGACACCGCGGGACCATTAACGCCGCACGCGGCAAAAGTCCCACTTTGCCTCCTCGGTACACAATGTACTATTACAGTATTTCTAGCAGAAAATCGGTATAGACTATATTTTTATTACACTTTTGATGATGAATTTGAACTCAAGGCTGTCCTGCAACGTATGACAACCTTATCAGATAAAATTTTATGAAAATATCGAAGGTACAACCATTCTGTCAGAGGTCATTCAAAATACAATTCATCCTGTATGGCTGTTCAATCAACCGATCGGGAACTTGTTTTCACGTTTTTAGTCGCTCTTTCTAATTTTCAATTCTTATTCTGTTGAGTCTTTTTTCAAAAACCCACTTGTTTCTATTTTTATTTTTATTTTGGTATTTCTGGGTATGGCTCCATGCCTTTTTCGTAATCCACTTCCCACTTCTTTCCAACGTACCTTCCGCCCTCGCCCTTCCCTTTTCGCGACTGCAGCTGACTTACCCCCATCCGTATTACAGGTATACGGTATATATGTAGGGTCTTGGGGGATGCCAAAACATGGCTGAGGGCCACCTATCCTCACGATGAGAATACGGTCCACCTCGGTGTTTCAAGCATATATTCAAAAAGTTAAATTCTGAACAACTCGGGATCACAGAAGAAACACTTGGATAATTTTCAAATTTTAATTGATGTTCAACCAGGATTTGACCCGAGACCTGCTGAACGTGAGCCTGATCCCTTATCCACTGGACCAACCGTTCTCTTTCCTCCTTTTTTAATAACGAGTTGAATGATATGCGGACGAAATTAATTTCGTCAAAGTTAAGTAGACGAAAAAAAAAATTCTAAAACCCAAAGAGTTCTGCAAATCGACACGAATTTCGTTTTTCCGACATTCATTGGGCCCGACTTTGACGTGGGAGTCTCTATAAAAACCAAATTCCTAAATAAAACTGAAAAAAGACTGGTCTTCAGAGTACCACCTCCTAATAATCATCTCCTCTTTAAATCTTTCCTCACAAAAGACTTTCAAAAAAATTAGATCTCAAATAAGTGAAAACAAAGACCGCTCTGAAGAAGTTATCAAAAGCAGACAAATCGCACCAAAAAATGGTAGCTCAATCCTCGTAAAAAGGAAAATTCGGGCTTCTCGAAAATGTAATAAATCAATATAAATATACTGGAGCATATAAAACCAAATACGTCGGAATTGATATAAACTATTTGCATTAATATTCCAAGATTTTCAACTCTACAAACCTCAAAATAAACCTCTTAAAAAAATTCCTCATAAACTGAGCGAATACGCGCAGAGTGTCTTGTCTGGCCCGATCCGGAAAATATATAAAGGAATTTCCACTTCAAATCGCGGTTGTTGTTTCGATCGAAAGGAAGAAAAATAAAAACTACGTGAACTCACAATGTTCTCCATAACGCTATAATTTGATAAATTTTACGGAAACGAGATTCGAGCGTTTTCGAAAACAATTGGGAAACGCGGTTCTTGGTTTAAAAGAGTCTTGTAGCGAAAACGTCTTTGACGGACAGATATAGGTGTAAGTGTACTTGTCTCGAGTTGCTACCGCGACTCTTGATGAAATAATAGAATATATTTGAAAAAATCTTTGACAGTTTTTTCCAAGTGTCTTATGCAATCGTTTTTTGGCAAAAGCCTCTCTAGAATCTACTTCTTGAGTTTCTAGAGGTGCATAAATGATCGTGATCGTAAAATTATCATCGAGTGTCTATAAAGTCCGCCCGGAGTAGCCAACGAGAATTTCCTGGAAGGAAATAGGTTGTAGGAGGAAACATACCCTGAATAGCGTCTATCAATATGGATCACACGCTTAGCGAATTTCCGCGCGCCAGACTGCCATCTCGCTCAAGGATCACTGTTAATCCTTTGAGATAATCCATGCCAATCCTCTCGTAACAAGGGCATATTCGGGACAGAAAATCTTGCAATAGGATTTCGAGTCACCCTTCCCTCAGTCTTGTTTCTCTTTATCTTCGTGCGAAGCTGAATTATGAAAACAATAACTCGCCGGAAGGCCTGGAAAACGCTATAATTCTCGTAGCATTATCATAGTGTTTTACCTACAAAGGAAAAAAAGAAAAAAGTATGCAAGTACCTTAGCCCTCATCGTTGTTTGTTGTATGAAAATGTTATTCAATTGTGATTATGAACTTTTGTAGTTTTTATTTAAATTCATTTCATTTGGAACCGGGAAGTGGTATGTGAAGTGTAGTAATTCGAAACCCCGGGAGCAGCTGCCTGGCTTTTCATCAGAAATTCTACAACAAACAAGTTTACCCGGGGAGATATGGTGAAAGAGTTAAGGTAAAGTTGAGACAGGTAAGGTGGTCTCTCGGTCCGTTACAGTTGTTCGTAAAGTTTCAACTCTCTTAATAACGCTTATACGGTACTCTTGTTGTACAAAATATACGTCGAGTGTACCGAACAGTGGTCAATTTAAAAACTTCAGTCTCGCGTTTCTTGGCTCGCAAGCAAGAAACTGTGGTAAACTTTTTAAATATCCATCTATATGTTTTGAGTACACGGTCGAGAGAGCCAACGAGAAGCGCGTGGAACGAAACGATAGAGATCGAGCGAAGTTTCGAGAGTGTAAAGTCTTCCTCTCTATTGTTGTCCATCTAACAGAGGAGATCGAGCGTTTTCCCTCAACGACCTCAAAGCTTACCAGACAAAAAAAGTTTTTGATCAACGCGTGTGTTATATGGTCGAAGGCTCGCTCGATGAGGCTTTTGTATCCGACGAAAATGCTCCCTTGCATAAATTATTGATTCGCCATTAAATTGAGGCCTTGTCCCACGATACAAACACACACGCATACTCTCATGGAGCTTACGATATTAATTGATAATTACCGGAGGAGTCAACGAAGCGTCCACTCGTTTATCACATACGACTCTGTGAAAAGCGGGGGTTACTTTGTGGCCACAAAGTGCCTCATCACTGTCACCATTGTGCGCTAATATCTATCGACTTTGCGACACTCTCCACTCGCATTCGTTTCTCATAAACGGCAATATAAACATCGCCATGAGAAAGGGTGATGAATTCATGTGAAAATTGTTACGCGATAATCCGGCGAAGTGGTCAGTGATCAACTAAAATGATGAACCAATAGTCAGCCTTCACTATGCTTTTGTCAAGCCTACCCCAATGCGGAAGATTATTTAGCCACCATAAACTATCACTTTTGAAAAATCACTTTGAAGACTAAGAAGAAATAAAAATCTACAAATTATTACTTTTTTTTTTGCTAATGTTTGCATTACGCTCGAATAAACACGGTGAAGAAGTTGAATGTTGACATTTTTTCTGCGTGGTACTTTTCTCGTTTGTGCTGCAGTCTTGGGAACAAACTAAAAAGACATAAATCAAAGTTAAACTGGAAAAATACTCATAATAAGAGAACGGCAATTTTTTTCAAGAAGAGCAAATAAAATTCCAAGATCGTTTAACGAATGCATTCTAGCGAATTCTCGTTTGGGCTTACCACTAGAGAAGACTTTAGTAATGAGTGAACGGTAATGTGTCCAATATCAGTGTTTTCGAGTATACACGGACCCGTTTCAAAGTGGTTTCACTGCCGTACGCAACCATAGAAACGATGGAAGAGTTGTTCGTGATGAGTATTCATCCACAAGATCCAAAGATGAAGCAAGGGGAGATTATTTTTGCGTCTAGCAGTGCGTAATGTGGTATGTGTGCATGGTTAAGCAATGACTACCCCAAAGATTCCATCGTTATGTGCAAGAGAAAAAGTACACTCAAATGAATAGACAACGTGTGAGGATGTATTAGCACCCGTTTTCAACATGTAGTGTGAAGAGAAAATACGAAAAAAATCTGGAAGAACGCTGCATTTAATCGAATACGAGGTGGTGGATTTGGGGGAATAATAATGATTCGCTAATACAGGAAAATCACCTTGGCACCGAAAGGAACAGTTCTTGTTCACTT
This sequence comes from Campoletis raptor, assembly GCA_948107755.1. Taxonomy (NCBI): domain Eukaryota; kingdom Metazoa; phylum Arthropoda; class Insecta; order Hymenoptera; family Ichneumonidae; genus Campoletis; species Campoletis raptor. Next base: position 5,201,295 of record OX403630.1, on the reverse strand, counting down.
CCGATTTCCGGTTCTATGTGAAATATAGTACATCCTATTCAATGCTACAAAGGCTGTTTAGGTCGGCGGATTCCGGTATGGCTGGTGATGCTGGGCGCGGTCCTGAGCCAAAATCGATTTTGGAAAGACGGGGAGAGCGGGAGGGGTCGTTAAAGCGGTTGGAAGCGAGATGGGTAGCTTCGTAGATGGAGAAAGATGTAGATACGGATTACGAGAGACGGTGCCTTGGCCAGGGCCACATCCGATCTTCTATCAGAAGGGACCAGCGTCCCTCTTTGCTTTCTCCTTCTCGTGCTTAGGGTGGAAAACTCCCAAGCGAAATAGCTAGTGTCGAGCTGAAGGGAAGAAAATATAGCAAGAGAGTTTTGCGTCTGGTTGTAGAGGACATCAGTAGGAGTAACTCTGGAGGGAGTTGAAGACTGATTCGATATAGCTAGTGGGACGTCCCGGTATTGCTTTGCACCAAGAGTGTCGACGGATAATGGTTCGATCAAGCAACTCGAATTCGCATTACCATGCCTGGCCCATTATCGGTGATTCGATTGCATGAAATCTCCATTGCGGGACTCTTCACCCTTTGCCAACGATTTCTCTTCACACGTATTATTTTTTCTACGAACAGCTAACGTATACTTTCACCCCATGGCAAGTACACCGGGTACGAAACCGACCCAAATTGTGAATAGTGGATTCACTGTCATATCATATGGTTTTCAATTGGATCTTCCAGAAAACAAATGCATTGCAAACCATCTAAATGGAGAATTGAACTTGAGAAAAACCGACATTGACATCGACATTGACAACCGAATTTAGATGTGATAGAACTTTCCTTAAGTTAGTTCGATTAATGGAAAAATTCTTCTTTGAGATTCACGTTTGCTGTAAAAGTTCTATAAGATTCTATAATTGGTTTCACTTCTGTGTCATTGCCTTGAAACCTCCGATTTCTAGACCATGCACTGCATTCAGGAAACCACAAGTGAAGCTCCGATTCAATTGAAGCTTTTGAGATAAGATGTTAAATCCTGTGAGATATCGTGCAATATTTTAGTGCACCTTCTTCAATTTTTAGCATATTATCGCAATAATTTTTCAGAAAAAGATGACTTTTTTGATAAGGGTTCTTTTAAAATCCCAAGGGGATTACCGACGAACGTACAGCATGCAAAAATACATAGGCATCGAGGGTGGATTCGAACCACCTGGAAATTCGGGATCCAGTTCTCCGAACCACTGCTCACTTCACAAATTGGAAGATAACGACCGTACCAATTCAAATCGTCGTATGAATTTCGAAAAAATTATAAAAAAATCATTTAAACCCGAAATTTTAGCCAACAAAAAAGTCACGGTCGTATTTTGCTGGGAAAGGAGGAGGGTAGGGCGGGGGAGTTGAGACGACCTCAACGATTGAGAGTCATGCAAATTACACGCCACTTCACTTTTGGCATATGAAAATCGAGCACTTGCCGTATTACGCTTAACATAATCTTTGTTTATGTGTTTGTGATTCGTTATCTTTTCGGTTCATTACACTGTTGATATGCTTTAGAAATTATGTCTTGATTCGTCTCAACAATATTCATCAGCTTGGCTCAACAATATCAGATCAATTAACGTTTTGTATATTTTTCTTTCGTGAAACATGTTTCTTTTGTTATGACGACTTTGTTCATGAAATGTTGCATAAATATGTCCAATATTTGCAATTTGTGGGCATTGTTTATACTAAAAAAAGTTGTAAAATAAATAAAATCGGAAATCATGGAAAAAATTAACATGTAACATTCGTTAAATAACTTTATTTTTTACAATGATTCGTTGAATACTTTTCAGGATCATTGCAATTGAAAATCAAAGTTCAAATCCGGCGAAGAGACTGAAGTTTTCAAACTTCTTTTGACAACATAACTTTGAGGCTCAGAACGCAGGTGTTGAAGGTCTTTAAGTAATGACTTTTTCTTCCTAAAGTATCTACTACACTTGATTTTAGTCTTGTGAAGTTCTTTTACGTCCAAGTCACAGTGAAAGTGAAATTGAAAATTTCAAACTCGCCGATTCATGATCTATTCCTCATAAGACAATCGCTAAATGCTTTTCTTTTAACATAAAGTCGTGTGGGATTATCATGCTTGTTGGAGAGATAGTATGGGTATTGTTAACGAGCTAATTCGGTCACGCTCTTCGACATGGTACGTTTGGATGAACACAGGAAGAGGAGAACAGCGATGATACCTATAGAGAGATCTAGCTACGCGAACAAACTCGACCGGTGTAATTTAGCCGCGTTTTAGGATCAGGGGTCAATCGTAAAGTCCTCGGCACAGCCCATAAAATCACCTCTTTCCAGTGACTCCGGGTGGAGTTGGACAGAGGGTTGCCTTAGTCAATCGTGGATTGTACTGCAGCCGATAGTAGAATTCAACCTCCGATAAATTACACAAGTCCTATCTATTTTGCAATTTTTCGCAAGGTAAATAAAAATTTTGAAGGAAAATAAATCACTCGGTTTCGCAGTTTTTATCACCAAAATATAGAAGCTCCCAAATGACTACGATGTACATTGCACCTACTCTACCGCGCTCTTTTGCCGAATAACGCTACATTTAATAGATATGATAAAATACGTTTGAATGTGAATATTAGTTACCTAAGCGAATTCGCAATAGATTTTGAAAAACAATATGTGTCCAAAAACATAGGCCACCACACACAAAATGCACGCGTAAATCGGTCGAGACAAGTGTCCCGATTTTGGAGAAAGCTATGAAGAAATCCCGGCCGCCTTGAAAACTGAGGTCAATTTTTGTAACACACTGTATAAAACTGGGCAGTAGAGAATTCCGATCTCACGGGGGTTGTCCCGCCGGAAACACTTTGGGCGTATAGGATGGATAATTCATCATACAAAAAATATCGAAGAAGTGTATGGAGTCCATCGAATTGGGGTATATGCTTTTATTTCCTATATGTATATAAAGCGAACCAATATTTAATGGAACGTTCATTAATCAACTCCGCACATGTCGATGGATGACATCACAATTCGACTTCCCCTCATCGCATCGTGGGGGCACAGCTAATTCGTATGGACTTGCCGAAGTCATCTTTTTGACTGTAGAAATGTGAAGATATATTAATTTTTGAATAGGTTGACTTTACAAGTAGGGTGACAATACCCCAACCGGTTTCACGAACGTTCAAAAGCGAGTTTGAGGAAACTCATGAATATTCATGAGCTTGATGTATTCGTATGAAACCAGCTAAAGTTAAGGGCTCGCGTACACCTAGAGGTGTCACAAATGGGGTCAACTCAAATTATTTAATTTGTCTTGAAAAAATGTATCCTGCAGAAAACCCTTTCGTTTATTCGAATGACATGTTATTGCCAACGAAAGTGGAATACGTGATAAAAAAAAAGTTTGATGAGCTCCGGTTGAAGTTATTGTAAAACCATTTTTCAAAAAATATCATTACCATTAACCACTTTCCTGACTGTATGTTTTAACGCAACAATAAGACAAAAATTTGTTCTTCAAGTATAGAAAAAACCAGTCCTTCTCGGAGGTCTGTACGCGTTTTTTTCATACATTTTACGCAAAATGGCAGAAGTTTGAAATCCCTTTTGTAGTGTTGTGTCGATTTTGAAATAGATGGGCGAACGAGTGCAAAGTGGGGCCCACGAGGAATTGAGCTAGATGTATTGGTTTACACATGACTTTAATGCTACTTTTTTATCCCAAAATTGATTTGTCGGACTTATTTTCGATATCCTGTGAAAAAAAAAATGTATGGTGCAAACTAGGCTCCTCTTTGGAAGAAAATTTGATCTTTTGGCCGACCAAGAACGAGAGTTGGTCAATTACTTGGAAGATCTGGACGATCGTCTTCTCGGACTTTCAAAATCCGAATTGGGAGTTTTGGCGTATCAAATGAAGGTTATGAACAATCTCAAAAGTAATTTCACCGGTGGACAAGCGGGCGTAAACTGAGTCGAAGGATTTCTGAAGAGACATCCGAAATTGAAATTACGAAAACTCCAGGCCACATCCATCGCACGAGCAAAGAGCTTCAATAAAACTGTAGTCTACAATTATTGCGATTTATTGGAGTTTGTGTATAACAATAAATATCACCTCACGCTGAATGGGATTTATAATGTCGATGAAACGGATTTCTCAGTCACGCTAAAACAGCTGTTGTTCGTTTTTGCTAATTTAATTAGAAATTATAAGTTGGAGGAGTAAAATGCGTTTTTGGCCTGGCTGCCCCCACTACGCGATGCAGGTAGCGCTGGCAAAGCTTTGTCAGGGAAAAGCCAGTCGTCGACAAAGCGCGATCCGTGAACCACGCTTCGTTTCTCTCAGCCATCCTTTCTTTTATTTATTTTCTATATCATTTTGAACGAAGTCTTCTATCGTTCAACATTCAAATGAAGGATGTACGTTTATTCTTCATTCCGTCATGGGGGTAACGAGAATATAGGGCGTTAAGAAATAATAGCCTTACATTCTTCGTGCGGGTAATAAGAAGAAAAAAAATGAAACATCTTTTTCAAAGAAAATTACGTGCCGCGCAAATAGCTTTCAAGGGACATTTCGACAAAGGGCAAACGACGGTTTGGCATTTCGACATCTGCTGAGAGTGGCCGAAACATCGCAGTTGAAATGTGCGTCTCAGCATCGGGGACCTTTTTACCACCGTAATTTGTGTATCGCCGTAATCGCATTGATCCGTCATTCATGAACGGAGCACCTCTCGGGAGTTTCGGGAGTCCTACCACCGAAGTGGTTGGATGCAATCAGACATTTTCCTGCGTTGGTTCAAATGGTTTACTGCGACGTCAAAACCAACTCAAGAAGAACGCGGTCCTTCTTTTGCTCGATGGTCATGCGACTCGTCGTTATTCTGATTGCCCCAACACTGCACATATCGAATATCTACAACCGTTGAACGTAAGAATCATGCAACCACTGTCGATTACTTACTCCAACGCAGTGAAAATATGGATCCATATTTGAGCATCAAACAAATGTTATCAGTTATCGGTTCTCGGAAAACCTTTTTCCCTTTCCTTTTATATAAAGTAGGATTGTGACGCGGGAATTAGCTCCTCATTGTCATCGCTTTTCCGCGGCTCTGATTGGTTTGCGACGTGACCGTTGCCTGACAAAATTCATTCAGATCAGAATTCTCTTTTCTCTTTTTTCTTTTCTTTTACATAAAGTAGGGTTGTTTGTGACGCGTGAATTAGCTGCTCATTGTCATCGCTTTTCCGCGGTTCTGATTGGTTTGCGACGCGACCCTTGCCTGACCAAATTGATTCAGATCAGAATTATGTATAAAGTGTGGCACTGGCGAAAAAAAATATTATTTAAAAACCTGTTTTTTTGACCTCTCTAGGCTCGTCTCTAGGTGTATGGGAGCCTTTAAAGTATACCTATGCCGAGCAACAAAAATGACTACTCGACTCGTGGTCCTGTTCCAAAAATTACAGAGACTCAATTCAGAACAAATAATTCAGGTCATCCTACCGAACTTCAACGGCACTGTAGTTAAACACAGCTGGTGCGATTAACCGCGTTTTGGATGTTATCAAAGCACGACATTTTTATTTTCGCTTTCTTATCGCTTCATTAAAATGACCGTTTTTATTGATCATTCATGTTTGGCTCGTTAATTTTTTAAAAGTTGAGATATTAGAAACTGACTTCAAATAGAATTAGTTCCCAAACGTACTTTCTTCTTCCAAATGCTATATTTGAAGTAACACTCGTTGCTGCGAATCTTGTATATTCGGCTATATTCTACATCCCGACTGTTTCATTATCAGCAGTTAATTTCGTAATCACTGGAGATCAATATTGATTAATCTCGAAGTTGACGTGATCATGTTTATTGTTTGGGTTCCGAAATTTCAGACTTCTGAATGTCATTTCAAAAGAAGTTGCCGGTATGGAAGGTTATAGAGAGTCTTCTTTGGTGAATTAGTTCCCAAGGGTAGTGGGCACTTATTTTGGCAGAATCAGCTCTTAATTTGGTTGTAGCAAACTCAATGACAAAATGAGTTTTTTTTTGCTCCCTCTCCTCATACATTTCAGTCCCGGCATGCACTTCATTTCGAGAGTAGGAATCCTTCGAATCAATCAGTCAAGGTTCTGTGAAGGTCAAAAGATTTCAGCTCGTATATAAGCAACAGATGCTTTATTTCGATCATCATAACGGCCACACACGGCAGTCAAGCACATTATGTCCGGGCTCAACAAAATTTTTTCGCTTCTGATGTCGGCTGCTGTTGTCAGTCGTAAGTTCATTCATCATCTGTTATTCAACTGCATCGGATCCAACGGATATTTTGATTTTAATATTTATTTGTTTGTGAAACAGTTGGAAATGCTCGACCACCTCAAAAAATCATAGGAGGTAGTTTTTCAGCAGCCAACGAATTCCCTTACCAGGTTTCGCTAAAATTGGACGGCAGGCATATTTGCGGAGGCGCAATAATCCATCCACGTTACATCATCACTGCAGCCCATTGTGTCGTTGGGGTCGTTGAAAAACCTTACACTAACTTCACTATCGAGACAGGATCAAACATGAATTATGGTGGTCAGGTTCACCGGGTTAAATCAGTCCATGCGCATGCAGATTACGTACCCTTCCAGGGCCATGACATTGCTGTCATCGAGGTACTTTGACTTGTTGTCTTGAATTCTAAAAGCTATTAATCATGAACCAAGTTTTTCTTACGTGCATAAGAAGGCACCCAAAATGATTTCTTATAAACGCTGACTTAATTCCGTTTTCCATGATAGCTAGAGAAAAACATTAAGTTTGACAGTAACCAGAATAAAATCAACTTACCAACTAACGATACGAAAAGCGGCATTGCCGCGGTTGCCTCAGGATGGGGCCTAGAAAGCTTTCGTGCGTCCGAATTATCAGAAAAGCTTAAGAAGGTCGTACTTCACACACTCGACCACCGTGAATGCCAGCTGTTTTCCGACAATTTTAAAATATCGCCTCATCAAATCTGTACCTTCCACGCTCCTGGACGGGGTGTCTGCGTTGTAAGTATAGCCTAGTCGTATGACACCTTTTACTCACAATCGAAAAGTATCTGCAGGAAACTACATGAAAAACAATTGCACTAGAGTATTACACATTCATAATGACTTATCTATCTGTTTTATCGATCGCTCTGGTTTTATGACAGGTTTTTTAATAATTGTCAAAACCATGAAATATGAAGTAATGACGTTCATCGCTTTTTTCATTTGTTTACCATTATTTCTAAAGGCGCGTAAGCTTGCAGAAATTGAACTCATCGGCATTACGCGCCTTCTGAAACTAACCAACACTTTCCTAAAGTGTTCTCGTAAAATTCAGTTAACGTTCTAGAGTTTTCAAAACTGCTCTATGGGGTGCTGGCAAACGTACTTATTATCAATAAGCGTTGAATTTTCATAATTGGAACAATTTTTCAAGTCCATTTATTTCCAGGGAGACAGCGGTGGTCCCCTCGCTCGAGACAACACACTGATCGGTATCGTTTCTTACGGTGAACCGTGTGCTATCGGAAAACCTGATGTATACACTAACGTTTGGTACTATGTTAAGTGGATCAAGGAGAAGTGTGGCATGTCTTAGTTCTTTCGGGATATATCGATATATGCTGAGTAATCGAGTTTCTCTTTGTCCCTCACGAATTCGGAGTTCCAACTATAATTACAGGAGAGAATACAAATTGAGTCCAATTTCTACTATGGCTGTGAAGTCATGGTAGCCCACGTTGGATCCAAAAGACTGAATGTCGCGTGTGATTTGTCAACTGCCTATACTGCTCGATTCATTCGGTAAATGAATTTGAATCATCGATGCTAGAGCGACATATGGAAACACGCACATAGACGATATTTTTGAATTATTGAACAAAAACTAATAAAAACATATTTGAAAATTTTTTGTTATGCGTAAGTCCCATATTTATTCCCTGATCTAACGTCTTTCACGCAGTTGCTGTGTCACAGCTCTTCATGTGCTAGGGCGAAGTTTGTAAAACAGTTCCGCTGGTTAATCGTGAAAACGTGTGGACCAAGTTTTTTACAAGCTACGTCACACGGCGCATTTATTTAAACTGATCAAATTCTGTAGTGATAGACAATTGTCAATCTCATATTTACTCTTCTTACAAGCATCCTATATTTTTGTAATTATTTACATTTTTTAAGTTTGTACTTTCTCGAAAATGGTTAAATTTGATCAAATAATGTACACCGCTTGCCATTCATGAGTTGCGACTACGAACGTAAATGTAGTTGAAATGAAATATTAGAGAGTAAATTGGTTCATGGTGTTTTTTTTTTTAAATACTCATTAAAAATTTCGGAATGATAGAATCTGTACTGGGGTCACTTATTTGGTGTAAGGCGATAATAAGAGTAATTAAAAGTGATAACGCTATGTGAGGTTCAACTCATGTTGGTGCTTCGTTGGTTTGACACCTTGTCTCGGTGTGATTATGTGAAAAACCCGGTAATACGGTGGTTGTCGGATTCCTGTTGAATAATTCATTGAACCCGCATTATGGGGTAAAACGATGTTTCAGAGTAATGTTCGAAATGCATCCCAGGTTTTATTTAAATTGTGAAAACAATTTTTTCTTTCTTACAATCTAGTTTTCAAGTTTTCCTGACCAAATACCAACATTTCCTTCTCTTCTATCATTCATGTCCTAGGAAAAATTTGCTTATATCTACTCGGGGAATCGATTCGACCTACCTACCTAACTCGCAAGGACGTTATTCACTACACCATTGTTCTCGTGGCAAAAATTTGGTGAATATGATACATAAACTATGAGATTTGGTTATCCCAGGATACCATTCCGATTTTTGCGATTGTTGCGATTTTTTTTTGGTCCGAAAAAACATACGATAAGAATGAAAAATATTTATTACTCGTGTTCAATTCTTTCGGTTAATATAATAAAAAATACGGCACATTTATGCTATACGTTATTAGATATTCATAAATATTACAATCGATACTCCGAATGATTTTCAATAAATATCAACCTCCTGCTTCCGATGTTGATTTCTGATATTGAAACTTATAATGAAAATTGATGAGATTTCATACTGGAAATAAATATTTCAAGAATATTTCAGTTGGTAAATCGAATCATTTGATGTATTCAAAATTTCTATTTAGAGTCGCTATGGAAAACAAAACGCGGCGCATTTGCGAAACTTTTATAAAGTTACCTTAAGAATATTTTTCAACTATTGAATGCGGACATATTGCCCTTCGTACAAAGTTAAGGTCATGCAATAATGCTAAGCTGATTACGTGGCAAGTTTATCGGAAAAATTCGGAAACGAGGAGGTATACAAAGTCCATTAAGAAGTGATGTGTCTGCTTATTTATGGTATTGAATGGTGAACGTGAAAAATCGACACAAAACCGTGTGAAATAAACCCGGTCAAGAGCACGAAATAATTTTACACCCTTCGGACATTACACTTCGGAAGTGTCCGAATCTTTGTTCACTTACCACCGAACTGCTTTTGGTGAAGTTCGGTGAATCGATAACCTTTTATTAGCATCCAAACCTTCTCAGATAACACCACAATTTGTTCACCGATCAACATGAAACAGTGTAACACTAACCCCGAAAAAACACTACCTATGTATCAGTTTATTTACTAAACGCCTTGTGTTTCGATTACTCCAAGAAACAAAACCGTTTTTTTCGCCATTTAAACAAGACCAAGAAGTAGCTGGGATACGGCTTTGTTCGAAAGCGAGTGCCAGCTTAAAAAAAAAAGCATAAAAATTACTCCGAAGGATACAGTGAAGGTTTTCAAACAACGTTCGCTGATTGAACTTAGTTGTCAAAGTTTTACGGTGCCGGAAAATTTCAACAGGTTCACCGAAACTTTTAAGCAGCAGTTTCTGCTTTTCTCGCATTTCAAAGAAGTTGAGGCCGTAGTAATTTTTCAAATCCAAAAGCGTGGACCTGAGTATATTGTTAACTAGAGGCGAGGTTATGGTACTGGAATTAATTTATTAACATCCCTAAATGAAGCCTTTCATGAACCTGAAATTGTTTCGTTTACACTTAGTAAACTCTATTCGATTTACCTGTGTAGGTCGTCAGAAGTCAAGAAATCTACTACGCTGTAGTAAGCCGAGTGCTTCATTGCAGTAATATAAATTATTCATGATGTTAGGCGTAACCTTCGTTCGATGGAAATAATAAAATATGCGAAATATCAAATGATAATATTGTCTTTCGTTTTTAGACAAAAAAAAAAAAAAACAAGTGAAATTCGGGATGATCGTGTAACAAATTTAAATAATTAACGTTCAATAACACGAAGCGCGCGTCTGTGGCTTGCCTAGTAACTTATTAAAGCTTACTATTGAATGTTTTACAATCGAGAAAAAAGTGAATCAAATTAACATGAAGAAAAAACAAATTTCGGTATGTGTTGAGGAAAGATTAACTTCTGACGGGCAATTACCTCATTCCCTGATAATTTATGACCTTACGGCTGATAAACATATCAAAGAATAATAAAAACAATCGATCGCATGTAAAATCGACACGTTAAAAGTCGAAAGTTGCATCAATGAAGAAATTATCCGCTTCTCTGAAGTCTCAGTGTCGCAGGAGTTAAATACAGCTGTGGCGTTGAAATAACATACCATCAACGAAACAAAAACTTTCTTATTATTCCGTCGGAGCGAGACTTATCGCATAGCATGAAGAATCGTGGAAGTTTTATTTTTGAATCAAATATGAATAAATTATTGTTATTTTGTCGAAGAACTTTAATAACAAAACAGAGGTTGATATTTCTCCGATCGAGACGAATCGATTGGTATTTAAACATAAAAAACTCGTTCCGTTAATCACAACGAAGAAAACTACAGACCGACGTTAAACATGCTTGGAGTACATGTATTTTTTGGTCTAATGACGGTGGCGATTATCGTCAGTGGTAAGTCTATCAAATATCATAAATGGTGTACCCGTAACCAAGTTTTTATTCTAACGGAAGTAAACTAATCTGCAGTTGGTGATGCGAGATCACCACAAAGAATTAGAGGTGGCGAGGAAGCTCAGATCGGTGACTTTCCATACCAGGTGTCAATCAGAATAAAAGGCCAGCATATTTGCGGTGGTGCCATACTGGATAAGCAATATATAATTACCGCAGCTCATTGTGTCGCTGATCTTCAAAAACCGTTTACGGAACTTCGAGTTGCTACCGGTTCCAGATTCAGTTTTGGAGGTCAAACCTACGGTGTACAATCGGTCATTTCCCATGCGGGGTACGACATGTCCGAAGCATCTTCGCCGCATGACATCGCCATCATAAAGGTAATTTGAAGCCGTTCTGAGCCGGAACCGGTCAAACGACTGTCTTGAATGCAACTCAAATTCGATGTGAAAATAGGGGAGTATATGGACTAATTAGTTTTCATCGTTAATTATAGTTGAAGGAAGCACTAACATTAGGGGAAAAATTGGACAAAATTCGATTACCGAACAAAGATGCGGTGGGTCAACTTAAAGCTGTTGCTACAGGATGGGGCTCTGAGACTACGAACCAAAAGGGGTCCACCTGGAAACTTATGAAAGTCAATCTTACAACACTTGGTTTCAAGGAATGTCAGAAGCACTTCAAAAAAGCTATCTTACAGCCTCATCAGATATGCACATTCGATGGTGTTGGAAATGGTGTTTGTCAGGTGAGCTTTCTCAGTAGTTTTGGCACCCTCAACAAATATTGCCGATAACTCAACGAAAGCCAATCAAATAACTGCATGAGTAGCTAAAGCTAAAGAATGTTTTAACATTTTCAGGGTGACAGTGGTGGTCCTCTCGTCTGTGAAGATGTCCTCATCGGAATTGTCTCCTATGGAATACCTTGTGGTATCGGATATCCCGATGTTTACACGAACGTCTATCACTACCGCAAATGGATCAACGACACGATAGCCAGCATGTAATCACCTAGTTATTCATTATTTATTGTTGATTAAGGAGCCAATTCGTGATTCTGGACTATTTATTGATGCAAAAAGATTGATTTAGGATAATAGATGAACTACCACACAACTATCGGCTTTAATAAAATCTATTCTTTTTGACATTGAATGTTCTGTTCTTTTTCTTATTTATTGTTCCCTGTTTTGCCATTGAGTTTTGAAAGAACTGCATAAAATTGCTGAAAAGTGGGATAACACGAATACACTTATTTTTCGCATAGAAAAACATACAAAATTAGCAGGAATCAACTGGATGAATTTTTGAGAATATGAAACTGACGTGGAATGCCTCACATATTTTTTAAATAATAATTAACAGGGGAAAATTGCTGGGCGTCTTTATTCTCTATTATCTATGGTGTGAAGTAATCTGGTCAGCACGTTGTAATAAGCTTTCACGCTTCTTTTCATTCGTCTCTGGGTCTAACTTACTTTGAGGGTCATTTTTTTTATAATGATGATACGTTGTACAAAAGTTTTATCCATAGGAAAGCTCCATTTGAATAATATTTTCTTGAGTTTCTTATTAAAAAAAAAAAAAGCATTTGAGTTCGTATCGTGTTAAGAAACGTTTTCCAACACGATATATAATTCGCATATAGTCCTTAGCTCGAAAAGACTCAACGGAAATAAGGAATGTAAAGTTTAAACGTGAAGGAAAGACAGAAAGAGAATTCTACGCAACATACTACGAAAAGTAGGGAGAAATAGAAGTTGATACTAGTGAGGAAGCGCGATATAGAAGACTCGCGGATAACTAATTAATTGAGTTTCTTTACACTTATTTCAACCAAAGAACCGTCCTTGCGTCCAAACGTTTTTTTTTTAAATTCATTATAAGGTATAATACTGCGATTTTACTTCAAGATTTCGCGAGTCTTCCGATTCTCACTGGATAATGTTTTTCGCGACAGACTCAGAGAGTTAAAAATCGAAGTAACGAATAAGCTGAAGAAGCCTTTGTTCTCGGGGACTGTGTGTTCGACCCTGATGTCGGCGACGGTGGATGGAGGTGAAGTCTCACCGTTTGCCGATGAATATCCCTGCAACTATGATCGAGAGAAAGGCTTTTTGAAGAAATGTCGAAAGGAAGAAGGATGAGTTAAGGGATGATGTGAATGGATCTACGAAACGCGGTGGATGTCACCAGCTGGAAAGAAATGAAAGAAGTGAGGGATCTGAGGGGTTAGAACGTCTTCTTTCGTACGTTTGTCTTTGCTGCTGTTATTTTTTTATTCTCTGCCCCTACGAGAGAAAGTAATCAGCAATCGGTCTACAAAACGACACAGAAGTCGGTGTCCTCGAGTATTTTCTTCGGTCGCATACTTCCACAGTCTTCCTTTTTGTGAAAGACGCAGTTAAAAAACCCCCCCCGGCTAACCTTGAAATTGAATTATGAAATTCAAAGGATGGCACGCAACGCCGGGCTATTCAGATTCCAGCAACGTAATGAACATGTCAAATCCAAACAACGGCTTCTTTAGGGTCCCGTACAGATACTAGGAATCCTTGTAATTTCATCATGGTTCCTCTTCCCGTTAGTCTATCACAAGATCGTAATCATCACAGCTTTCAATATTCCCCGCGAAAAGTTGCTAATCAGCTCTCCAAGAAACTTTTAATGAAACTTGAATGTCGTAATTAACTTCTAATAAGTAGTCGCTTAATACATTGAAAAATACGTTTTCAAGTATATTGGAGTATCACGAAATGTTGTAAATTTAACTGGCGAACGTTGTGGATCCTAAAACATCGCGTTATTCAGGATTTGTCTAATGATTTATTATTGATTCATACAAAGGAAAAGTTTGCATTAAAAATTTCATTAGAAAAATTGTTAAAAAATTATAAACAAGACGTTACAGTGTAAATCAATAGCACAAACTCTAATCAAAAAATTAAGTTGGAACAAATGTCCGGAAAAATCACTATCAGGCGAAAAATATTCAACCCTTTATGAAGTTTGCATAGAAAACGGATGCCTTAGAGTACTAGGGCTACGGGGGTTCTGGACCAAGTGGCGGCGAGGGGTATGCGGTGCGGGGGCTTGCCCTTGGTCCAGAACCCCCGTATCTCCACTACTGCCCCTCTCTACCCAGGATACCCTTCGCCCGCAGGTTCGGATATGCTCAGGTAGTCGGAGGGCCTAAGAGTGAGACAGAGGGATATATGGGAGAATACAGTGAGTGTGAGAGAGAGGGATAGATGGGAAAATACAGTGAGTGTGAGAGAGAGGGAGGTAGATTCACGCACCACCAAAAATTTCATTAGAAAAGTTGTTAAAAAATTATAAACAAGACGTTACAGTGTAAATCAGTAGCACAAACTATAATGAAAAAATCAAGTTGGAACAAATGTCCGGAAAAATCAGTATCAGGCGAAAAATATTCAACCCTTTATGAAGTCTGCATAGAAAACGGATGCCCTAGAGTAGTAGGGCTACGGGGGTTCTGGACCAAGTGTTGGCGAGGGGTATGCGGTGCGGGGGGCAAGCCCGCGCACCACCAAAAATTTCATTAGAAAAATTGTTAAAAAATTATAAACAAGACGTTACAGTGTAAATCAATTGCACAAACTATAATTAAAAAATCAAGTTGGAACAAATGTCCGGAAAAATCACTGTCAGGGGAATATTATTCAACCCTTTATGAAGTTTGCATAGAAAACGGATGCCCTAGAGTAGTAGGGCTACGGGGGTTCTGGACCAAGTGGCGGTGAGGGGTATGCGGTGCGGGGGGCAAGCCCACGCACCACCAAAAATTTCATTAGAAAAATTGTTAAAAAATTATAAACAAGACGTTACAGTGTAAATCAATAGCACAAACTGTAATGAAAAAATCAAGTTGGAACAAATGTCCGGAAAAATCACTATCAGGCAAAAAATATTCAACCCTTTATGAAGTTTGCATAGAAAACGGATGCCCTAGAGTAGTAGGGCTACGGGGGTTCTGGACCAAGTGGCGGCGAGGGGTATGCGGTGCGGGGGCTTGCCCTTGGTCCAGAACCCCTGTATCTCCACTACTGCCCCTCTCTTCCCAGGATACCCTTCGCCCGCAGGTTCGGATATGCTCAGGTAGTCGGAGGGCCTAAGAGTGAGACAGAGGGATATATGGGAGAATACAGTGAGTGTGAGAGAGAGGGATAGATGGGAAAATACAGTGAGAGTGAGAGAGAGGGAGATAGATTCACGCACCACCAAAAATTTCATTAGAAAAGTTGTTAAAAAATTATAAACAAGACGTTACAGTGTAAATCAATAGCACAAACTATAATGAAAAAATCAAGTTGGAACAAATGTCCGGAAAAATCAGTATCAGGCGAAAAATATTCAACCCTTTATGAAGTCTGCATAGAAAACGGATGCCCTAGAGTAGTAGGGCTACGGGGGTTCTGGACCAAGTGTTGGCGAGGGGTATGCGGTGCGGGGGGCAAGCCCACGCACCACCAAAAATTTCATTAGAAAAATTGTTAAAAAATTATAAACAAGACGTTACAGTGTAAATCAATTGCACAAACTATAATTAAAAAATCAAGTTGGAACAAATGTCCGGAAAAATCACTGTCAGGGGAATATTATTCAACCCTTTATGAAGTTTGCATAGAAAACGGATGCCCTAGAGTAGTAGGGCTACGGGGGTTCTGGACCAAGTGGCGGCGAGGGGTATGCGGTGCGGGGGGCAAGCCCACGCACCACCAAAAATTTCATTAGAAAGATTGTTAAAAAATTATAAACAAGACGTTACAGTGTAAATCAATAGCACAAACTGTGATGAAAAAATCAAGTTGGAACGAATGTCCGGAAAAATCACTATCAGGCGAAAAATATTCAACCCTTTATGAAGTTTGCATAGAAAGCGGATGCCCTAGAGTAGTAGGGCTACGGGGGTTCTGGACCAAGTGGCGGCGAGGGGTATGCGGTGCGGGGGCTTGCCCTTGGTCCAGAACCGCCGTATCTCCACTACTGCCCCTCTCTTCCCAGGATACCCTTCGCCTGTAGGTTCGGATATGCTCAGGTAGTCGGAGGGCCTAAGAGTGGGAGAGAGGAATATATGGGAGAATACAGTGAGTGTGAGAGAGAGGGATAGATGGGAAAATACAGTGAGTGTGATAGAGAGGGAGATAGATTGGAAATAGATGACGTATTTTTCACAAATAGTCCAGGCGCTTTTTTTTTTGTATAAATTCTCATTATTCGACACAATTTCACCACGGATAGACGTGCGTGTGTGAATGCAATCCATCCGTCGGAAGAAACGTGGGTGTTGACGAAAAATGAACTTGAAGCGGTTCCAAAAGCATTGCTTATAAAATATTATAGTGAATCAATTGATGTATTGTGGCATCATCTGCCTGAACATTTGCAATATGATAGTGAAATACAGTCATATCGTAGATGTTTCGATAATTTTAATCCTCCATGGGAGCGTGCTCATGTCGATATGTCTTAACCAATGCTGCGTGCTAGTAAAAAGTGTTGTCTGATGAAACAATTGGTGAAAATGTATGCAATTTTTCAAACTAAGAATCCCCGTGAAATTACGCGTGAGGAGCTTCGAATAATATCTCCTACAGTGTTTAAGAAATATTTCGCTGACTTTACGGATGTGTTGTGGGATCGCCTGCCTGAATATTACCAATGCGACGAAGAAATAATGTCGTTTCGTCGGTGTAATGAACATTGGAACACGCTAGCGATGGATGATCATATCGATGGTCCCACGCCTTAGCGCCGACACTGTAGAACGTGTCTCTGGAATGTTGAACGTGTTTGAGCCTGCTC
Organism: Campoletis raptor; assembly: GCA_948107755.1. Classification (NCBI taxonomy): domain Eukaryota; kingdom Metazoa; phylum Arthropoda; class Insecta; order Hymenoptera; family Ichneumonidae; genus Campoletis; species Campoletis raptor. The sequence goes on along the minus strand of OX403630.1, from coordinate 5,184,449 downwards.
AGAGTTAGTGGATTCTCACCCTCTCCCTCTCTCTCTCCTTCTCTTGTAACTTTAGACTTTATTTTATATAATGGAACGTTTATTCTTTTATCTTAAATTCAAGACAATAAATAAATAAATCTAAGCTTTTTTAATTCTTGAGAATATTGTCTCTCGGTGGCTCTCCCTTTTGCTCCAGGGCCTCGAGGTTGATTTATTTTTCACACGTTTCTCCTTTTGATAAACTTTTCCTCTCATTCCCTTCGACGGATTGACTGGCCAAATCAATCCGAGAATAATGGTTGATGATGTTCTGATTTTAGAGTGTTGCTCGTCTGACGGCCCCGGAACGAAAGAGAAAGAACTCACGAGACTTGGTCTCTCCGGGCGTTTTATAATTATAATAATTTTCTCGTTCAACTATTTGGGGGAATCTCGGCGTTGGCGCGAAACCATGAAAAATATCTTACACTCTCTCTCATGCAACTCACAATCCATGCAAAACACATCCATAAAGTCAGCGAAATATTTCTCAAACACTGTACGAGATATTATTCGAAGCTCCTCACGCGTAATTTCACCGAGATTCTTAGTTTGAAAAATTAAATACATTTTCACCAATTGATTCTTCAGACAACACTTTTCACAATCACGCCGCATTGGTCCAGGTATATCGACATGAGCACGCTCCCATAGAGGATTAAAATGATCGAAACATCTACGATATGACTGTATTTCACTATCATATTGCAAATGTTCAGGCAGATGATGCCACAACACATCAATTGATTCAGTATAATATTTTATAAGCAATGCTTTTGGAACCGCTTCAAGTTCATTTTTCGTCAACATTCACGGTTCTTTCGGCGGATGGATTGCATTCACACTCGCACGTCTATCCAAGGCGAAATTGTCTCGAATAATGAGAATTTATACAAAAAAAAAAAAAAAACGCCTGGACTATTTGTGACAAATACGCTATCTATTTTCAATCTATCTCCCTCTTTCTCCAACTCATTTCCACATCTATCTGTCTCCTTCACACTCATTGCCCTTCACATCTATCCCTCTCTCTCACACTCACTGTATTCCTCCATATATCCCTCTCTCTCACTCTTAGGCCCTCCGACTACCTGAGCATATCCGAACCTACGGGCGAGGGGTATCCTGGGGAAGAGGGGGGCAGTAGTGGGGATACGGGGGTTCTGGATCAAGTGGCGGTGAGGGGTGTGTGTTGCGGGGGCTTGCCCCCGCACCGCATACCCCTCGCCGCCAGTTGGTCCAGAACCCCCGTAGCCCTACTACTCTAGGGCATCCGTTTTCTATGCAAATTTCATAAACGGTTGAATATTTTTCGCCTGAATAGTAATTTTTCTGGACATTTGTTCCAACTTGATTTTTTCATTACAGTTTGTGCTATTGATTTACACTGTAACGTCTTGTTTATAATTTTTTAACAATTTTTCTAATAAAATTTTTGGTGGTGCGGGGGCTTGCGCATACCCCTCGCCACAACTTGGTCCAGAACCCCCGTAGCCCTACTCTCTGCTTTCCCGGCTTGTGCCGAAACACTGATGTTATTCTTAAGGTAGTACATGCCAATTATGAGCGGAGATAGGAAGTTTTGATATTCAAAACTGATATTGCCTCGGGTATGCTGCACCTATAAGTGAAACTTTAAATTTAACAACCATTTTGTCACCGAGATAGTTGGTTGTGATATTGGCATTCATAGCGTGCGATGCATGGGACAGACTCTTCGATATACGACATCTTTTAGGAAATAATTATAATTAAAAGAAACTAACGAGAAACTGTACAATAACTGAAAATGAGCATTGTACGATTAACTTCAAAAAAACAAAATCATATTTCACCATAAAGTTTTGAATTCATGAGTATACAAAGTACGAAATCATTATAAAATTTGGCTGAATACGTCTGACAATGGCGTCAAAAGACCATAATAGTTGGCATTTGAATATTTCCATAGAAGATCGTTTTAAAGCTATTTGTCTCACGATCAAATTACAGTATTGAGATGTCATATTAATTTCGAATCCCGCGCAGAAAAAATTAATCTCGTCGAGACTCTTCGGGAATATTGCCGGAAGAGTATCGCCGTGACTGTCTTGCTGAAATTCTGCGGAGTTTAATTAAGGTGATCAATCAAGGATTTTGTAGAGTCGGTAGTTTATGTGAATTGAATTCCTAATTCATTGGATTTGGAAAAGAAAACGGTTATTGAGGATGGAACTCTGAAAAACCCAACGAAAAATTTATTGATGATCAAAAAATATCGATGAGGTTACACAAAAATCAGGCATGTGGTCGACGAACGCGAAAGAAGGCCATCTGCCGGTCCGAAAAGAACCTGTTCTTGACGAGTAGATTCTTTTCCGTTCTTGCTATTAACCGGCAAGTGGCCTTCTTTCCATCCATGTAAACAGAAGGATCGAAAATGATCAATGGGAGAATACGTCGCTTGACGGTTGGTCGGCGATTGTCCAAGGTTTTTCACAAAAGTTGAACCTCGACTTTTGCGTTCGATGATAAACAATAGGTAGATAGAGAAACTTGAGTAAAGTCGATGCTAATTTTCAACGACAATTCCAGACTGCATATAACGGTTTAATTAAAGATTACACCATAATAATGTCACGTGTGCCGTTTGAGCACTGTGAATCGTGATTTTTCGTTCTGAGTTATTAATTGTACATTATGAAATGTGGAACCACCTCTACTTTTGAATAGGGCTGTCACGGCTGTTCTGCCGTAACGAAGGTGAACATTATTGGTGTACAAAAACTTCTAACGAACATAAAAAAGCAGTTAACGCAGAAAAAAAAAACAGATTGGATGCGACGCCCTGGAAATTCTGAAGGATTGAATAACATTTGTTTACACTTCTCTAAAGTGGGAACTGTTTAAAAGAGCAGTTGAGCTCCTTCTCGAAAATATTTTTCGAAAGTATTTGGGTTCTATAGATTGTTCCCTTTGACCTTTATAGCCTCGTCTACGTTCAATCCTAATATCTTCGAACGGTTTTAATCTAATAATGTGAGGAGAGTGCTTGTCAAAATGGATTTTTACAAGGACTTCGTTTCTAAGTTTTGTTCTGATAGGGTGTAATAATATACATATGAAAGTGTACAATTGAAATAGTTTTTTCGTATTTTTCATGAGGATATGTCCAGTTTACTACGTCTACCCGAAAACGTACCTTAGCGTGGTCCAAATCGCATTTGACGATTTTTTTATTTTTAAACGCGTATTGAAGCAAGGACATATGTCCGACACACCCGAGCCACGATAAACAAAAATATATTTACCCCGGTAATGTTCGGAATTCACCTTGATCCCCGAACCACTGGGGTATCCACGAAATTGCGAAAGATCACGTAGCAGCGTACAGCTCTGCGCTTAAGTAAACTAGTGCGGAACGTGAATGGTTCTAAAACTGGCTCACTTTTATAATAATACATACAATGAGAAATTTGGATAATTCCTCATTTAATTATAAATCTTTCTAATGACCATAATAGACGGTGGCAAGTGATTGGCATAGTTGAAGAACTGGCTAGCTGCAAGCCAAATGGCAAAGTTTGTGGATAAGGAAAATCCCAACATGCAAAAGCACAGAAGGATGATCGAGAGGGTGGAGATGTACGAGGATAGCCTGGGATAGAAAACGATACGCTTCGTAGCATGCGAGAGCATGGACGAGATGGTTTGCGGACGGCAAACTCGTGGTTGTAGCTTAAACCATCGGAAGCGTGTAATCAGAGGACTTGGCGGATTAGTGGTTGGGCTCAAATTCACGGCTGCATTACCCTTCCGATGTACAGTCGATTCTCGCATATACCTTGAAGCCCCTATTATCTGAAACGGAGAGAGAAAAAATCATGGGGCTCTTCAGCAACTTTACGTTATTGTTTTTGTTATTCTTTCGTATTTCGTATTTGTATTCTCTTAGTTGCTATGTCTTATTTTCCATGCCACTTCGAAGTAAAGCTAAACAATCCTCCGAGCCCCACAAACAATGAATCTTTTGGTTGGTCCTTTAGAATCAATATATTTTACTCGTTTAATTGCACTCATGAGTCCTAAAATGATCCCATCAATAGCGCATTTGCACTCTATCTTGAAACATGTTTTACTCTGATGTTATGAATTGGAGCATGATCGGGTGCAGGGCTTAGAGGTTCGTTCATCGGACCGTTGCACACTCCGCTGTGATGTTCATAGTCTCGACTCAAACTTATTTTCGTAATCACAGTGTTCAATATGCTATTTTCATGTCATCACGAGCATTGGGACACGATCAAAATTATCGGTCATTGACGTACTCAGAATTTAAATGTTAAACTAGATTTCTGAACGTCTTTTTTTTTACTTCCTCTGCCTTTTCTGGCTCTGCAAATCCTTTACTTTCCTCCCTATTTTCGTTGTCTTTTTTTCTCTCTATTTTCGTCCTTACCGCTCCCCTGGTTTGAAGACTCGGTGTGAGCTACAAACTTCTGTAATTGTTGGAAGCCCTCTTGCCCCATCCACCCGTTTCTTAGTTCATGCGATGCCATCAGGCACCGCGTGAAGAAGTAGAAACAGAGCAGAATCTTCTTTTGCTCCTCCCTGGCTATCGCGAGAAAACGTTATATTGCCACCATACCTAAACGCCCTCAGACTCCTGGTAAATCTACGAGAGCACGGAAAGAAAAAGTAGAAGAAATAAATTTATGGTATTCAAGTGAGGATAAAAGCTTCGTGCTCTTTATCTAACGCCTCCTCCGAGCACCAACAGCAGGCGGTTTTTATAAATTAAACTCTACCCTCGTAAATGTTCTCTTCGAGCTTCAGAACGATTTAGACATTTGCGTATTTCTTTCGATGTTATTTTCTTTATAATGCATCAAGACATTACATAGCTGCGATTTAAAAAAAAATTCAAACCTTTCTGAAATTATACGTGTAGTTTTATTATGTATCCCGATTACTGCAAAGGTCATTGATTCAAAGGTGGGTAGGTCAGACTCCTTTGTGCTCAACAGAAAAAAGTAGGAGCATCTGTAAATAACATTGAAAACAAAAAAATGCATTGCCTGTTGCACTGTTCAGTAGGGTGTCCCAAAAAATATTGGATTTCTTTCCCCATATATCAAGACTTGAAGTGGGAGAGAATGGTGGAAAAAAATGCCTCGTGAATGAAAGGCCCTGTAGCTCAAAATAAAAATGTAGCGTAAGCCATCTTTCTGCTTTTTTTGTGATTCAAAAAGAGAAATAGCGGGGTTTTCATAGAAAATGAAAAACGTGAACGTTTTTCATCGTTTTCATTTCTATGTAAATATTCACATTGTATATATACATTGAGAACGAGCACAATAAGAACTACATTACAATGTCTCCGCAATATCTATACATAAACAAAAACATCCTTTATAAACATTCCACTACTGTGAGCTACCGTCATCGATAAATATTAATTCGGAACTGACTCTGGATTCAAGACAGCATTGTCCATTTATCTGATGAAGTCGGTTAAAGAGCATCGTGGAAACATGTACATCATCGGGGAATATACTGTGCGTGAGAAATGTTCATAACTCTCTACGTACGAGAAAGAATGGTGCAGTTCAGTAAACATGACGATAAAACTTATCAATATTGCATGTATTCTTCGACGAAAAAGCCCCTAATTGTCAAATTACATCTCAAGGGAGTAATAAAAAAGGACCCAAACAATATGTTTATTCATGAGGGTCTACGAGACCCTCCCCAGACTTTTGCTTGTCGCAACTGTATACTGATCACTATTGTACTGTATTTGTACAAAATGGAAGAGAAAAGAAGAATTTCGGCTCGCAGCATGCTTAAAAACTCCGGACAACAGTCTCGAGTTCAGCGATCGATGGGCGGGAGCTAGTGCATGTCCGAGCGGTCACCCAACCAAGTACTAATCCGGCTGAAACCTGTTAAAATGGTAGATCATCGGAGCTCCCCATCGATTGCGCACCTACCACGGTCGATTATTCAATAATTTTTATTTGCTGCTATAAATATTAACTTGAACTTTAAAATATTTTGGAAATTTTCATTGTGATTTTTTTTTCTTCAAATTTATCATTGTAAGAATTCTCTTATCCGGAGCTTTTACTAATGATTATGTCCAGAAATAATTTATTCTGTGGCTGGTAGTGTTAAAAAATGAATGCAATTATATCTGATTTTTCCATATTTATTCAGCCATTTGGGCTCTAGAATGAAACTTATACACGTTGATGATACCGACGAATCAAACACATACCCTTCTTTCCGCTGCGTCGACTGATTTGGTAAAACATACTTTCCGGAGTGTAAAATAAAAATTTATCGAAATTTTTTGTATTTTAATTCCTTGTCAATCATTTCCAAATTTTATTATCCTGGGTTGCCTGATCTCATTTTTGATTTGACAGGTCGCTTTTTCTTGTGGCAGTTTTTGAAAGAATTGAAGATTATTCACAACGATAAAACAAATGAATATCAAAAATGAATGAACAACAAAACGAAAATCATAAATAAATTTGTAAGTCCATGCAGCTCCCTCACATTATAATATTTGTAATCGATGTTCATCAACTGTAGAATTAATATTTTGCATACAAAAATGAACGGTCCAAAGGTAACAATGGAAATTGAAGTGGATCAATAAAAAAATCGCGCAACAAAAAAAAAATGACGACTTCAAATAAAATGAACATATAATTTATATATGAAAACGGATTCAACAGTCCTCGGGGAACGTCTTTAAGCATCTGCAAGAGAGATGGCAAGGAAAACTCAACAATGGAAGTAAGAGCTTCTCGTATCTTATACCGGGTGGTATTATCCAACTGCCAGGTCTTTTCACCATTTTGCATCCCGAAGCTTTGAGGTCAGACCTATCACGGTCCAGCTGCAGAGTAAATCTGCGAAGATTCTTCCAATAAAAGATCGACCACATAGAGGGGCTTTGGCCCTGAACATTTACGGATGCTCCGGATACTCTCGTGAGGATCTCGGGAAAAAGCTCGTCTCACAAAAAAAAAAAGACAATTGAACCCGTATTAACTGTGCGCCTTTATGTCAAGCTCTTGATTCCTTTTGACGCTGAGCCTTAAAGGAGACTCATCAGCCAGTACATGCGAAATTGTGTAACCTCCAAAAAATCGGGACGAATTATCAGAAAACGAAATGCTCAATTTTTTGATAGGGAAGTTTGATCTACAGTCTGAGAGAAATAAAAAAAAAACTATCGAATTGGGTTTTCCATTACTTTTTGTATGAAAAATGCGGCCCTCTTGTGTTTTGTTGCGGAGGTTAAACCACGTATCCAACTTCGCGTAATAGTAATGATATTCGTGGCAAAAGCTCCGGGTTGTTCCTTCTACTCGTTTTTGTTTCCGAGGGTTATTTATTTTTATGGGGTTTTCTCGCTTTATGTCGCCCAGATATGGTTCCGGCTCTCCGGTTGCTGCACATATATAGAGCCAATGTGAAAGGGGAGGCCTTGCCACCTTTCCCTTTCGGAGGACAGGACTCACGGGACTCTGCAAATGCCCTGCAAGAGTCTTGCGATCGGTGTTCTCTGTAGCTTGTATTTTCATGCGAGGAAGGGAGAGAGGAAAGTCGTGTGTTCCGCAGAGTTGCGAAGCTCCGTGGAAAGCGAGAACGTATTCGGGAGAAAGCGAGCTGGGGAATCCCCGTGCCTGCTTAATGGCGTTACGGGGTTGCCATGACAACGAGAAACCCCCATGGAACGAGAGAGCAAGAGCGAGCGAAAGCTCAACGCGCCGAAGCGTCCTTGCGACCCTGGCGAAAAGCCCATTTATCCTGAAGAAAAAAAAACACAAGAACGAGTATGTACAGGAGGACACCACGTTCTGGATGGGCGAATTTTTTCCCTTGGCATATATGTATCTTCTTATAGTAGTGTCACTGTACGCTCTATCAACTGCTACAACGATACATTGTAGGTTATATTACGTCACAGGCCATTTGTTCACGTGAGCGCATCGCATTTTTGCTTATACCATTACTCAATTTGCTTTTGTGTGAAAATCATGATAAGAACATGATTTTGTTAGATACGCATCAGAATACCGTAACTTAGTCGTTTTCACGTAATGATTCGAAAATTCTCACTCCAATGACAGCTTCCAAAGCTTTTATTTAACTTCAACAACGTTCCTCAGTCTTTTAGAACTCGAGCATGGATAGAGAGGAGCAGTTAAAGACTTTCCTTGCAACTGGGAGCTAATGACACTACTTTTCATTATGGTCCATCAAAAATCAAGATTCAGACCATCGTGGATTGGCTCCCCAATGATATCATTCTTGGAGAAAAATACTTGTAACATTGCACTGACTTGGAATAATGGGAAGAAACTCATAACTTTATTATCGACTGGTCAGAGGTTGACTTCAATCATGCCAACCATTCTGATCACAACAGTACAGTTAGGGACCATGTCAGGGGAACACTGATGAGATTCAATGTTACTCAAATGAAGTTTTCAGCATACCATGATGGAACAGCTTCAATCTGACGCAGTTCAGATCGCCCATATTCTTTTCGGGTTGCGTGCAAGGCTATTACAGACATCTCCCTTAGTTGCTCTCCCTCAAGGCTCGAAGGAATCGACTTACGGCGCGAAATTTCATTCCAGTCGGTATCAAATTACACTCTGATAACAAACCTTATTCTAACGTTTATTCACAGTTAACAGTGTTGAATTTCGGAGCCACCTGCGGGCATAAGCCACACGAGTTTCTGTAACGGCATCAGGCACAAATATTTTCACCTTTCTCGGATATCCCTATACCTAACGGCACAATTCACCCTTCTTACTATTCATGTATTCTATATACGTCTGGGCAACGAGAGATCATCCGAGAGTCCCGGACATCGGATTTTCTGCAAACAGTGCTGTTTCCACATCGGTTAGGCTCGCAGCAGAAATAACGTTACGGTGATCTTGCATTCTATACAATTTTACCATAAACGTAGTTGAAGGTTACTCGACTCGCTTATCACACTTTAATTTTTATCTACATACCGTGTGTCTCCTCGTCAGAAATATCTTCGTCAGTCCTTTATCCTACACGCAATCTTTTCCCTTGTCACCTTTTCACTTCCTCGCCCTGGAGGGAATAAGAGCTTCGAGGGACTAAGAAGCGTTGGAGGAGAGGTCTATGCCCAACTGGGGGAGTCACCCTTCGAGCCTCCATATACAGTTTGTCCGAGGACAGAAATAACGAGGACTCACGAAGAAAGTAACTTGCAAAATCAGGAATTATGATGCCATTCCGGGCAGGACTCTGTTTCTTCATTAGTTTAATAGCATTTAGTAGCAACTGAGATTCTACAGTACTATTTCCATTGGCGTTGTTACAGTGGTTACAGATGCCAAGACCCCAAATGTTGCTTAAGTTTGACTATAAGCTATTGACGACTTCGACTGGGGTGTTTGAATCAGTACAGTCGAAAGATTATGATGGTATTATCTTTTCTGGATCACTATTGAGCACGCTCCACCCATTGAACTTGAAAAATCTTCGAAACTTTGACAGTTTGGGATGCAATTAGGCTCTTCGGTAGTTTCCGGATACTTTATTAAACCGCCTGAAAATATATTCGGGTCTTTCTTTTCGTCCGTAATAATTTCGAATGTACAACGAAACCCTGAAGAGTTTATCAACTCGTTGACTGAAATTGCAGATGAAATCTAGCTCCATGCCCGATAAGACAAACTTTTTCTCTCGGTTATCTTAACCTCCGTTCCTCAGTCTTCCCACTTGATGCTGGGGATCCCGACAGAGTATATTATCTCATGCGCGCAGCAAGGAGCAAGGCTTTAACACTTTTCTAGTTTTTTTTTCTTCTTCACCCTCAATCTGTTACGGTGTTAAATGTAATTCCGTAAACGTTTTGACTTTTGCGGAGTTCTGGATGATGAATGATTTTCTTATAGGTTTGCAAAGTGGACTTTTAAGAATAATCTTTTTTTTTTTTAACTGTAATATCACAGGTATCTGAGCGCTTGTTTACACGAGGAAAATTAATTTCTTGTAATACTTTTCATTTCAGAATAATTTATTTCTGACATATTCCACACACGTTGTTTAGCGATAAATGAAATTACTGCTTTACGCGCTGTCGTCACCTGTCCAAAAATTACTTAATATTTTTGCTGGTAGATCCTTTAGAATCGAGCAGCCAATTTCTAGCCCTCCTTTCATTATCGGCAATTGACCACGGTGCAAACTCTGCAAGAGGGTTGAAATATAATCCGAATGACAAACCCATTTTCTCTGTGTACAGAAGCTTGGTTCGTCGTCAGACTCGATTATCCATGCGTAATATTTACATTAAATTTACAATGAGCTGTACAACGTCGTCAGATCGAGGGTCGTAATTCCCATTATTTGCGAGAATATTAAGGTAATTGAATCGTGTGCTGGAGCGGGTTAAATAAACATCTTTTGAATTACCAATGAGCGAAGGTCCCGTGATAATTTAAAGCACTTATTGTTTGTATACACACTTTTTATATTATTTAATTAATTCCATAACTAATGGGGCGTATTTAAAAAAGTTAATCAGATCTTTCTTACAGTAAGAAAAACTAGGAGAATCGAATTTCCAGTTCAGGGGAACAATGGGGCCCTAAGAAACCCCCCGTTTGGCTGATAAATCTCACGTCAAAATACGGAGCAATTAACCCTCAAGGGGATCGGCGAAAGTGGTGATAGAGAGTAAGGGAGAGTGTATGTGTATTCCTATCTACGTACACTGTTTATATGGTGCAGCAAAGTATATTTTGCTTGTGGGCGAGCGAGCAGAGGTTCATCGAATATCCCGAGGGGGGTCTCGCAAAGTGCCACGAGGCTTGGGTTCCTTCCACGACCGCAGGGGAATTACCTCAAGGATTACATGAAAATTCTATTATGGTCTTAGTTTGCGTGGCGCATATTGTGTGCACTGGCCTCTTAACCATGCGCACCCATTAGCCCTAAAATCGTCGCCTTGAAGAAATGCCTCGACCGCACTATGACAGGAGGGGTCGACGAGCTCGACTATGAGGCTCTTACGACACGTTACGTGAGAAAAATGGGGATTGATTCTGAAAGGATCGAGGCTGTCGTTTTTCATGATTACAGCTTAAGTTGACACGTTGCGACTCATCACCCCCGGCCCGTTTGTATCAGGATCTTGCACACACAGCTCTCGAGAAACTCGAATGGTGAAGCGATATTCTTGTCTTTAATGGTTGGGTTGGAATGGTCACTGGCAACCGCATATGTTCCTGTCTTTTGAGAGTAAATCTAAGGCACACTGGTCGTCCGATTAGAGTTTAAAAAAAAATCTCATCCCATACAAAATTATCACAAATATGGACTAAGACTGTTTTTATTTCGATTCAACGAACGGAGTGGAGCAATTTCACTTTCGATAATTCGAGGGGGTTTGGTGACTGATCCATAGCCTTTTAACGTTTGCCGGAGATATAGTTGTGATTACGCGTTCGCAATCTGACGTGACGTACAAGGATGTTTTAATTTTCGAAGTACAAAAAATTCATCTTGTTGTGTTTAAAATAAGGACCCCATGTTTTCAGGACTTCCATTGTGGGACAAAAAGGAACATTTCAGTTCGAATCGTAATTCCAACTCCTGACTAATTTTATCAATTTGAAAGGTCATTTGTATATTTGCTACCTATAAATACTCTGCAGACAATGACCGTCAAATTCGGCTTGCGTATATTTCGTGAAACAAAAGTATACTTTTGTCACTGATAGGTGGGACTGCTGTGGAAGTAAATACCTGACTTTTAGGTTGTTCCTGATGCCAAATGATGGTGAGTGTATGGCAAGTGCAGATTTTTATGATCATCAAATAATATTGAGCAATGAAGTGGAAAAAGAGATGAAGATATTTTTTTATGGTCCAGAAAATGCAAATTTTAATTCCTGTAGGTATTAGTAATCTCAAAATTAATCTCAAAAAGCGTTTTTTCGGGGATTACATTTTTCAATAATGTTGACAGCGAAATAAAAAAACTAACGATGTGACACATTATCATCCTATGTGGTCCTGGAAGGGCCGTAAAATTTTGGAGCACTCCTTTACGTGCTCGGTATTTTATTGTTTTGAATCAATTTCAAATTCCTAAATGTGCGACAACGCCTACTTATTTATTTTTTATTTTTCCAAATTTATCTCTTTTTTTAATTTCACATGTGGTGTACCGCTATTTCACTTACACCTGTTGCCCTGGTGAAACCTTTGAAATTACACTCAAGATTAAATTTTAAAATTTATGTTTGACTTGGCTTTTCAGTATACTTCAAAATATTGAATTCATGGAAGAGCTGGGAATTAATCATTATTTCTTATCGCGTTCCGACACACACGATGCTGGACACCGGCCTATAAATTAGCGTGAATATATATTCGATGAGTGGCTTCATACGTATGACTAGCTCTATAAACATGTTGTATTTTCTAGGTTGGAAATGTCTTTCACGAAGAATCTAAAATACGAACTTATAAAGTTGAAAAAGAGTAATATCTGCAATAGTTTTTTTTCTCTTATTTCTGCAATAGTTTATACTTCATAAAAATGTACACATATTTTAATAAATAAATGAATAAACGTTTATTTGCATGGATGCACACACGCATGTCTAAAAATTTTGCGGTCCTTAGTGGGCGTCATAGCAGAAACATTTATGAATAGCAATGTAGTGTACGCCGTACTAAGGCCTGATTAGGGACATCCATACTACACAGAGAAAACGAATCTGTTTCGTCGAGTAAAATTTCAAGTTTCATTTTGAAATATGCTTTTAATTTTGTACATAATATGAGAGTTCAGGTGAAATTTACTGTGAGGCATAGTAATTTTTGCAATTTTTCCAGAAATTACCGTGACTTATAGTCAATTTTTTCTCAATTCTCATATTTCTCATAAATTACTTGACGAAACACATCCGTTTCCTCCGTGTAGGGACTTACGGAAACACACCTGAGCTAAACAATTTCAGACGATCCTGATTAGGCAGTTATAGTGGGAGGCCTGATAGCGACCGGATCAGGCAAACCACAATTTTCTCGTAAAGGAACCAATCAACTACTTTGCTGGGAAAATGACTTGAAATGTACAAAATAGTCAAATTTAATTTTCAATATACTCGCAAAGTGAATTTGTCTTTTCATTTAAGCCCATCCAGTTTCTCAAAAATCTGTTTCGTCAACAAGTCTCGATCGTGAACAGTCAAACAGTATAATCGCAATTGGTTAAATTTGCAGGTATTTAAAAGTAGTTTACTGTATCACTGTGTAATCGGTGAGAAAAATTAAAGGTAATTTCGGCGAATGTTTTTCCAATTGAATAAAAAAAAAAAAAAAAAAAATACTGTTTCGGAATTTTCGCACGCATTTTATTACACATTTCAACAATACATGTAAAAAAATGTCAAAATATCACAATGGAATAATATATATGAACAAATTTACTGCCAAAATTTAACTCCGGCCTTCATGACAGGGGGACCATATTACCACCTCCTCCCCTTCTCAGATTTCACAATACATCCTCAACTGCGGATAGCGCGAATAGATTTGAAGAGGGTTTGTTTTGAACTCGTTCAAACACTAAAGTATTAAATTGAGGAGAAAAGGGACTTTGCTCTGGAATTCTATAATTTTCTAGACGGTGTACGGTTCAAAGAGGTTCGCAGTGCCGAATGCGGTTGCAAGAAGCACCTGAAAGCTGGAGTGTTCGGGAGTAAAGTGGCGTCGAGAGCTCCATCTGGCAGGTTCTTGGTTGACCCTGGTCTATGTTGAACTATACGTAAGCACGTGTATTCTCGACTCGCCACAGCCAATTAGTCGGGACCCTCCCATTAATCCAGCCAATTAAGGATAACACGGAAATTCTATTACGTTCTTGGTGCTTTGGAATTTCGATCGTAGCAGAAACACCGCAAAGGAGCGCATTGATGTTCGCAAAGCGCCGACATGAGATGGATTTCATGGAGAGCAAAAACGACTGTCCAGAATAAAAAAATTACTGGAGACCAAATATTTCATCGAGGATTAAATCAACTCCGGTGGAGCTTTTGACGTAAAAATTTCTCGTCTAAATCGCTCATGTAGTGTATTTAGCAAAAGTTGATTGCGAAGCGGCTGCCTGTCCAACGCCCACCAAGTACTCGAGTATACGAAAACTTATGGGTAAACGAAAGGATAAAAAAATGAAAGAAAATTCGTAGTAGCAACACCAGCAAACATCAAGCGCTCCTTCTCACAAGTATACTTGTTCTTGCAAGGTATAAGTAGCCCGAGAGAAGTTCTTATTCCATTTGCTACACTCTGGGTAAATGTTGAGGAGTTTTGTGTGTCTATATAAGTGTTTGTAAACTCTTAACTATTGGACTTTTCCTTCAACAGTGTTGCACCAACGTCGTTTATACGTTAAGTTGTACCAGGCAACTCATCTATATGCATATACATGGATTGTGTATTCTGGATGGAGCACGTGCTCTTGGGGCTCTGTTCGCTCTTGCAACTAGTAAATGTTTTTTTTCCACTTAAATCGTCATTCAGACGAATAAAAAAAAACCGTGCTACTAAATCTAAATTATAGATTGACACAAACAAGCACTTTGCAAACAAATCTTTTCCGCAATGCATCATTTTTTATCGCGATATAGATACCAGTTCTTATAAAAGATGCCACAGAAAGTAGAAACCATTTTCTCAATGAATTTTCGACCTACGTCACATTTTTTATGATTTTTTTCATCGAAATATTTACTTTCATCTGGACTTCTATAAAATTCACATTTTATGCGAAACTTGAAATAGTTATTTTCAATTTTTTTCGCAACAGATTATTTGTCGCTGAATTTTTATTTATTTTTTTACTAATTTCCCATTGAAGAGTGTGCATAGTTGTGCTAACAATGTTACAACGTGCAAGTACATGATTGCTCATCTCCTCGCGTCGATTTCGACGTAGCTTCGGATCGACGTACAGCTGCAGCGTAACATTGAGTGGCATGCATTAGATATATCTGTTTGTATCATAGGGTACAACAGAGATTACGGTACTTCTGCCAATATGCGAAGTGAAGCTCCTTCGAGGATGCTTGATATGCTGCTCCCTGTTGTCAAGTACAATTCAGTGAAAGAGGAACAGTGAGAGAAATGATAGAATGGAAGAGTAAGATACGTAATGAATGAGAACGATGAAACAGAGAGCGCGGTCAAGCAGGAAACGAGCAGTCTCCGGATTGACCACACATTATCACATAATCCCACTTGATTCTCATATTTTCATCAATTGATCCGACGGATTGTCTGCAAATTGAGGATCATAATCACCGAGAAATTCATCTAAAGAGCAGTGAAATCAGAGCAAAGTTACACCTCGTTTCGTTCGCTATTAAAAAAAAAAAAAAAAATGTTTCTGTCGTGACACTGCATCACAAACCTGCGTCACTTTAGTTAACTGAAAAAAATTCACTGATTCAAAATAACTGTCCTTTCGAACATATTCACTCTCGAATTTGCAGTAGTGATATTTTGAAATCGACACATTTGGCCCTCATGGAAAAATACGTATGGGCAGTAATTGAAAAAAATTCTAACAGTACACTGACAACGAAGTCATTTCGGGCATCAATGGTACGATTGGTATGTCTTGCGATGTAGTGGTGTTAATAGTAATTTCTTCAGTATATATATTTTTTCTTATTATTTCAACCCTTAATAGTCATCTGAGGATGAATCCACCCCAGCCGTTTTTCTGCCTGCGATAGCTCGCAGAAGTTTTCCGGAAATTGGCATTTTTTTTTAAATATTAAAAATTACACGATTCGGAAATAACTGGCATGGTTTTACGCAGAAAGGTTGAAAGTACATGGTAGTATTTTTTTTTTTGCAATTTTTAATAATTTTCCACTCTCCAAAGTGAGTGGGATTGATTAAACTCCCAATGACTATTCCGCCAGATCCGAGAAGTGTGACTAGCAATGGCTAACCGTCATATCGTTTGTGATTTCATTACAATATTGCTGCTGAGCCTGTCTTCGTGTTATGAGATTATGAAAGCATGAAATTCATCAAGTAATTAGCAGACACATAAGTGAACATCTTATTGGTTAGAATTATTTTACTTTTCCATCATAGTTTTGTTGAAAATGTCAGGATAATAAAAAGTTATTAGGGTCCATTGCATTGAGATGTCTAAAACTTTGCTATTTCTGAGACATTAATTTTATATTCGATATTTTTTTTAATATTATACCTTCGGGTGATATCCTGCTTAGCGGAACAGAGGTAATTAGGAATTTTTGAAACGTTTTTTTTTTTTTCAACTCCAATAACATGAATTTATTTGAAAAAAGTAAATTGTTGTGAAATAATATATATTTTTTTCTACATCAATAAATGTGCTGCGGAGAAATGTAATAAAAGTATTCTTTGTCTCACGACACGTCACGAAAAGCACATGCATTAATATTTCAATAGTCGTACATTTTCTATGTAACGTCACATTTTTGTTCTTCCCATTCCCGGAATTTCTTTTATCGCTCCCTTGTCACTTGTTCCCTCGTGTATAAAAATCTGAGCAGCGGAAGGGCGTATGTAATATCGTTTGGCGTTCAAACCAAGTGGATTGTGCGATTTTTCGTTGGCAGTCGACATAAGCTCTTTGCCACACGACGAGAATGCCGTTGAATGGGAAATAAGACGACGAGAATACTCACTATTTCTTTTTTTAAATATATTTTCTTTCCAGTCGCTCTTTTCCTTCATTTCCTTTCCTATTCGCCGCAGATTCTTCGTCTCGATCTTTCGTACTCTCGCGTTCGTGGTTATTGAAATTTTTGTCATATTATCAGGCCACATAAATATGCCCTTACACAGACGATGCATATGCCCCCTTGCTCTTTCTACGTTGGGCGCCTAGCGAAGTTGGCTGAAAAAAAAAACTTACCAGGCACCTTCTTTCCAAACCTCGTATAAAGCTTCTTTTCAACTCTGTATTTTTATCCTTATTTCCTCTGAATCCTGTCAAGTCGGACTAAAAATGCAATGATTTACGTCTGCATCTCTTTAGATCTATCCAGTGCGAGGAATGTTTCCTGAACAGCAACATTCAAAACAAAGAACATAAGACTCCAAAACCAATTTTAATAACAACGCGGCAAAAAAAAGTCTAAAAACTATAGGAACGTGTATGAATCGAGGTTTTCGATGAATAAGTCAACAATGAATTGAATCGCGGAACATATATGTGGTGAATCATGAGGCTTAAGTACGTTATATAAAAGTTTTCGTAAAGTTTACTTTTTCGTCAAGCTATGAATCAGTTGCAAAGAAGCGTTGATTCACGCGACTCACATCCCGCTTTCAACTTACCATTTAGTGTGAATTTGGTACCCGAGGGCGTGTTGCGATTGCTGATCACGAATGTGCACTGAAAAATCAAAGATTGCTGAGGACGAATCCAAAAAAAAAAAAATGATGGAACAAAATCCCAGGTTTCTCGCAATATTTATGAAATTGGTGTTCAGAGATTTTCAAGCTACTGTCTACGAATTCAAACTTGATAAGACGACGTTTCAAGAAGCGAATTCGGTACGGTGAATCAAAATGTAAATTGTATCCTCTCACCAAATGAAAAAGAAAAACGATTCTTTCTAATTTAATAGTCTCCGGAGGATTTTTGTGCAGAGGAATCAGAATTTATTTATTTATTTGTAATTGAAAGATGGCAGAATATGCTATTTATATATTTATCTACTCTTCTAATTGAATATTCAACTTTATATTGTTTTCATACAGTAAAAGTTTTTTAAAATTATTTCCAGAGTGGTATAAGAATAAAAATATCGTGCAGTAAGACAATGTGTCATTCCGGTCGAGCTGCCATGAGAGTGCGAAACAAAAAGAACTGTAAATTTTGAAGGTGATATCGTTCCACATTGTTCATGAGATAAGAATGAAAAAGTTTGTTCGAAGTAGATTGAAACTTTTTTATATTCCGATTGGAAGAACGGTGCAGAAAAATTTCACTTCCGAAAATTCGACGAAAAAGGATGTTGCTATTCTTATAAAAATTTCAAGTAATTTTCAGCGTTATATTGTTTGAAAAAGAGGATATTTCTTTTCCCGAAATTTTGCACTAACTTATAACATTTGGACAAAAATCAACAACGGAAGAATGCCATTTTTTTTTTCTTTTTTTTTTTTGAAAATACTTAGTGATTTTCCTCGTGATTGTGATTGTGGAGGGGAATTCACGTAGGAATCATTTCTTTTTTTTTGAATCTATATGTTATGAACTTTAAATTTCACGAAACTTACGCGCAGACCTCGGCGCAGACAAAACCTTCCCGAGGGAAGGAAGCGGTCGTGTGACTAAATTTATTGATGATAACAAGAACGTGTATGGGGTGCTTATTTGTATTTCCTAAAAGTGACGTCTTATAAGAGATGGAAAAGAGCACATGATTTTGGAGGCTTAGGACCATGAGGAGAATGGAACGGTGAATGTTTTTAATCGAAAATGGTTGACGGCAGAACCAGGGTGAAGAATAAGTCCGTTATTACGGAAAGAAGAAGAAAAGCTCGTATATAGAAGAGAAAAAAGTGGTCTTTTGGGATGCTTGTTTTCTTTTTATGGGGTGCGAGAGACTGGGTGTGCAATATGCATGAGGTCTAGAAAGAAGGGTGAATTTTTCTACTTTTTCCCCTTCGATTGGACTATGGAAAAAATAGACAGAGTCTTGGAATACTTCCATGAAACAGGTTGACTTATTTGTACTCTGATCTGTCCGGGAAAACATATGAGAAAGTAGGGTTTTAAGTCTATATGTCTCCCGAGACCAAAAAACCAGCCCTTCGGACTACCCTCTCAAAAGACATTTAATTCACCGGTAAACTTCAAACGCCCAACATTACGATCAGTTTTAGGAACATGTCGAAGAAAATTGTCGGGAGGCCTCCGCACGATAGCATTTCTTTGCAGACTTTTAGCTTCAGCAATAAATTATTCACGTACTCTCCAAACACTGAGCTTCACTCTGGAGACCCTCTGTAAATACATAATGTTAAACACATGAATGCAATGTTTTTATAATACTCAATGCGTTAACGACAGTTCCAAGAGAGCAAGCTTTCGTCAGCAAGGCCAAAGTCTCGTAACCATCGTCAAACTCTGAAAGTACAACAACGCAATATTCATAACAGAAACCAATATTGTGTGTATGAATTCGTGCTCGAATATTATCGCGCCCATATCGCATCGCAATGTTTAGACTTCGTGTCACGAAACTCGCCCGTCACGTTTCCAACGTCTTCGTCACTGAAATTCACACTCCTATTTATTTGTTCTTTCGTTTGTATTTTTTTTTCTGGCTTGTTGTCGATTTCAATTGCATCCAGTCGACGACGTGTGATTATAAAATAAAAATTCTTTCACACATTATCCAATTCTCGTAAATACAGAAAAAATTAATGTTTCTGATTTATTGGTGATTTATTTCTCATGGATTTTTTAAAAATCGATTTACAAAAATAAAGTGAGCGAGAGTTTCTTCAACGTTTTTTTTTCTCGCGAGTTCCTTTATTTTTAGCCTCATATTTCTTTTATGCATTCGAGTCATATTTTTTTGCCACGAATCCATCGCTTTTCTTTCTTTCTTTCTTTTCACGTCGTTTGGTTCATTTTTTTTTGTTTGTTAATATTTCCCCTTGGACGCTTTTTCAAATGTATGCGACTACAGAAGAGCAAAGTCGTTCGTGCTCTCAACAGTACAAAAATTATTGGTGAAGCGAACCGCGACTCGAGAGTGCATTCGATACATCAGCAAAGAATGTGGGGTAAAATGGCTCACAAACGTATTAGCATCATTTAATGTGATTTAAAAATACCAAAAATTATTAGAAAAATAATTTCAACATATCACGACGATATTATTTCATAGATTCGAAAAATTGTAAATAAATATTTGGCTCTGAATCAACATTCTCTAGTTAACAATGCAACTGTCACTTCGAACTCCTGCAGGAATTATCATTGTGTTTCTTTTTTTTTTTTTTAATATTCAATAAGAATCATTAACTTATACAAATATTTTTTGCATAATTTTGAAATAAATATTTAATTTAATTTTAAAGTCACTTGCTTATTGCTGTTCAATCCTCATGTTCCGGCGTATACCATTGAGGATTTTTATGAACCCATCGACCAAGTATTTTCTTTACTTGAGACTTTTTAGATTTTAATTTAATTTAATTTTAATTTTAATTTAATTTAATAGATCGTCGAAGCCACGAATGAATCGTGCACCTATCGCTGTTTGGCTTGCTTGTCGTTGGCCGAAAAAAAAGAATGTAATTAACAATTTTAAAAAAAGACAGAATTTTGTTCGCCTCTTTTTCTTGAATATTATAGTAGATCTTTTTGCGATAAGGCATATAAAGCATTATAGCCATAACTCATAACAGTAGTAAATAATTAATATTTGATCCATCTAATGTTCTGACGTACGTTTAGCACGAATCGTGTCGAGGGGGTTCATTTTACCCCAAACATGTCATATTGCCCCAAATTTCATGTCAATACGATGTGTGTGGTTGTTCGTTCATTCTGTTTCACAGAGTTTTCGTCGTACAGCCACCGCACAAAGGACCCTACTGTTCTCCGATTCTGGTGTCCCGGGACTCATCTCGTAACTAATACGAGAGTCTCTACCCCCCTTTCCCAACGTCCCTCATTCGTTTCCGTGTGTTATGCTTGTATTTCGTTCTCTCGTACACGAGTTATGTATATTTATGGGGTATTGAACGCCATAGTGAATCCTCTTCACGTGCCAATGGACCGGGAATGGCTTTCAGCGAGGGTTTTGTGGCAAGACAAAAGTTACATTTATTGGCAATTCCGCCACATTCGTCCAACTCAAAATATGTCCCCTACATAGATTGGCGTAATTCACTTTTCGATTTAGCCACGTTCATTACTAATTAAAAATACAAATTTTCACCTGCAATGCGTCTGTAATTATTAGAGGAGTCGTAAACCCTCCAAACCTTGTTGACCGCAAAATTCAAGGGATACAGTGTTTTCGTCTTATGTCAATAATTTTCACATCATACTTGCGTATTGTCAGGTGAGTAGAAAAACTTATTTTCTCATAAATACGTGTAAATATGAACTATCAGAATATTTAGAGGTATATATATATGTATTAAAAGAACTTTTGTTAATTTTTTTTCACGATTTGTTTATATGAAGCATACGAAAGGCTGCCAATCACTCAACGCTTACGATCAACTGTACCACACATGGACAATGCCTCGGGGGCATCGATCCGACGTCCACCAGACTAATTGCACTCGATCCTGAAGCATTCACTAATTAAAAACGTGAAAAACAACAAAATAGCGTAAAAAAAATATGTAACGACACAAAACAACGCAATATTGTTAATCGACTTGTCGATTGCTTCATTAAACAGTCACAAAGGCAAATTTTCAAAGGCTTCTCAACTTTTATGATACGTAAATAATACTCATATTCGATAGACATTATCAAGACGTGGGTTGTCCATACGAGTACGTTAATAACCATTTATTTTTATTGATAATTGAGATAGACTTTTTTTTTTCTAATAATGAGTAATCAACTTATTCATCACATTCACTAAATATATATCAGCTGCAATACGATATTTAAAAATTATATCTCGCATTATTGAAAATCAATTGCTTTATAAATCATTTTCATTACCAAATCAATTAACCCAATTAGTTCGCTGTATACATTTTTTTAATTCAGCAACAAGACACCGTGTAAAAACGCAATTCGCGTCGCACACGCGCGGTGAAGTTATTAATTATACCTCATTCACTAACTTATTTTTTCCATTTTCTATAAATATATCAGAGACTCTAGACTTTTCTTAATATCGATAATTTTTTAAATTATTATTATTATTTCCTATCAAATCACAGATAATTGAGTAATGAATTTTTAATTAAGTTTATTATTTACAAATGCAATTATTTGTTAAAGATTATACTGCACATTAAAATCTTTATCGCGGTGATACAAAAATAAGCAAAGGCTAGAATGTTTATGCTCATTTTTACATTACTTTAGTTAGCTATAAGTCTGAGTGGATCGATAATTCGCGGCTCAGCCTTAGGGCAAGTAAGAATAAAACCAGCAGCTACTCTTCTATACATCAAGTAATTTTGCAACTAAAGCTTTGCTTAAGCTTTGCTTGCTGTGATATTAAAGAGGATTCCCCGTTATTAAATGTATTGACAAAAATAAAACATGTTTCAAAAACCGTTTAGGGGGAACATGGGGCAAAATGGACCCCTGGGGCAAAGCGGGCTATCCAAAGTATTTTTATTTTTCGGACACAGTGGGCTCTCCCAAAAATGAAGAAAGATCAAATACGAAGAAAATTTGACTTTCCGACATTTTTGGGAGAGCCCACTTCGCTCCAAAAATAATTTTCTTCAGAAAGCCCGCTTTGTCCCAGGGGTCCATTTTGCCCCATGTTCCCTTATATAGTTATAGGAAACAATTCTTTTATACCGAATCGCACCTGATGTCGAAAATACATTTTTTTTTTTTTTTCATACTTTTTTAGTATCATTCAATTTGTGGCTGCTCTTGAAAAACATAATTCCACAAATGAAGGTTATGCACGTGATATTGTTGATTCCTTCGATCACATTCAAAATGTCCACCGATATGTTTGTTGCTTAGCGCGTTTAGTAACGATGCCATTTGTTTCGCGAACACACGGATCCGGATCATCGTTCCGTGACGCTGCAAGTAAACGGTTCCGAAAGGGTTTGAAGGTCATTTTCGGGATTCCCCTCGACCACAGATTGATGCGTCGAATTATACTCCAGCGGCACAGTTCTCTCATCTGCCCGATGCGTTTTCCGTTCAGTGGATTCGCGAATCTCTCCCTCTTTCCTTCCGCTCTTCCCCTACCGCCCTAGCCCTTTTTCGCGTGTTGCTCCTTCAACCGGTACGTGCTGAATTATGCGCTTGATTTGGGTGTGCACGCGTCCTCGACCGGGTACTTGAACGTGTTCTCTTTATCCCATGTCTATGTTGCTAATCCCGGTATTCCAACACCCTTCGTTAACTCGCCGATTGGTAACACGACGCGCTCAAATTCCCCAGGGACTCGGACAAATTCGATTCGAGTCCGATTTTTCACCGGGCAACCCCTTCGCAGATTCCACCCTCGGACCTGTCCGAATTTTCATTTATTTAAATTCAGACTTTGATTCCTGATTCTGCGAACATACCTCGACCATGCATCATCTGCTAAGTCAAGTGAGTTTACTCGAGTCAATAGTCAAACGAGAGCTAATATATAGTTTTGCGTAATGTTTCATACACACTAATTGGACATTATAGTGATTGTGGTTTTATACTTCAACATGTCTTCTTGAACTAAAAAAAAAAAAAAAAAAAAAAAAATAAATGATAGATTTACAAAAGCATCAAGTGATAAATGAAAACTTCCATGTCATCGATTTTCATCGATCTTTATCAAAGAAGTTTCCGTATTCTTTAACTGATTGTCATGCACCACGTGTTTTTTTTGTTCGTCTAGAAAAATACGAGTATTGGGTCAAGTGGAGAATGAGCATGAATGCTTTTTTAAGGAGGTTGGCTACACACAACAATGTTGCCGTGTTCAAAGCATAGAAATTCGGTGAGTACATTCTTTAGTATTAAATATGAATATACAAATTTTTCAAGATTTTTCTTCTACATAGTTTTCGAGTAATTGAACAATAGAGTTTACGAGCATAAGCATAGGATTCAGATACATATAGGTATATTTTTAACATATTGTAAACTCCAATTATTCGACAACTATGCAGACGAAAAATTTGAAAAAATTTGTGTCATCGTATTTGATGCTAAAGAATGTTATCACCAAATTTTATTAAATTCTTATCATATTGTCGTATGTAGCCAACCTCCTTAAGTAAAAAAAAAAAAAAAACATAGACCAAAAGTACCATCAGTATTCTAGCGTTGAAAAAATACCAGTTAGAACGAATAAAAAATAAATAAAAAAACTCCCATGAACTATATTCGCTTCTGTTCGATTAAAAATACGAATACTTTTTTTTTTTTTTAGTAAATCGCGTATATATTTTTGAAGTAAAAAGATGCGTATTTATTCAAATGATATTCATGACGTTTCCTGTCGCAAATCCACGAATAAATAATCGACATCCATAGGGCGTTAGAAGATTCAACTTCGTATGTATCGATTGGAACGATGCAATTATATTTCTTACAATATGTATAGGTTGAACGAGAAGGGAAAAAAAGTCAATGGCGTGCGAACGTCGTGACGAGTTTGTGTTACGCCTCGTCGCGTTAATGACGTCAGTTACGATAACGAGGATCCCGTTGATAAGTTGTTTATTCTCCGATGAAAATCAAGAACTGCCACGATGACGAGTACCAGATGGATAGGTTAGTGGAACAAGGCACATTGGAATATATTAAAATTTTAAATCGACTGAAGAATTTGAACGCAATAAGATTTTCTTCTTTTCTATTTAGTTTGCATTTGAAAATTTATGATAAATTCAAAGAAAAATCGGAATATCAAGGAAAACGTAATTTTTTCAAATCTACATCGAATTTCCATGATTATTTTTTTTTTCATTACATTTTTTATATACAGACTCGAATTTTTTTACAGACTCGAATTTTTTAAGCCCAGGTACAAAAATACTTTTGAATAATTGCACAGAAATTACAGAACTGATGAATTTTTTTCGACATTATGTTTTTTTTTAACGTTTTTTAAATTTTGTTTCCTTCAATGCATGGAAAATTTCAACAGAATCTGACTTACTGCTTGAGAGCAGCGAGAGTTTAAGGAGTTTCGATACAGGTGACGAAACGTAACCATTTTATTCAAATTTCTACAGTACGTTCTTCGACTTATTCTGAATTTGTCCTCCAAGTTTTAAAACGATTGTCTACACCGTTTCCACAAAATTCTCAACTGAAAAGTCACTTTTTAACATGGAGACATGCCTACGCCATCCCTAAACTTCGGTTCTGCGCATGAAACAATACGAAAAAATGTAAAAAAGGTTATAAAAAACTGTCAAACCACTGAAAATATCATTACAGTTATGCCACGAGAAAATGAAATGATTCGTCAACATCGTTTACTAATTATTCATTTTTTTGTCAATAAAAACGATCAATTTTTCAGTAATCATGAAATTTTAATACGAAATTTAGTTGTGTGAAGTTAGCGCTTTGCTTGAGAACAATAGAATTTCCTCGCCTGATTCTCCCTAAAGATAAGCTGAAACTCCTTAATGTCTACTAGGGTACGGCACCGATTATAACAGCTGACAAGAATTTGGATTCAAGATCAAAATGGATAAGTCGAATAAACGTCATACATCAGATTTAACCAGACCTAAAGTGCATTCACACAAAATGCAATTCTCACAAAATGTTGTTATATTTAATTCAAAAGTCTGAAGTAAAATGAAAGATATCAACGATTATAGAAAAGTCTAAAAATTCATAATTATCAAAACTCTAGCGCAAATCGTAATTCAGAAGTTTAGGAACGATATTGTCTTAAGTATACGTATATTTTATCAGACTTATAATGGTCCCGATGCTTCCAGCCTCCCTTTGGGGCTTATCCCCATGGATCAATTAATTCTACTTAAAACAGCTCTTCGAGCGTGAGCGAAACAAGTGCGCAAGAGAATACCAAAGAACAACATAATGACTGAAGCTTTACGTGGGTCCAGCTATTGTGCTGGAAGTAATACAATTGCAATTGCAATGGAATGAGGATTACAATTGTAATTGTACTTCTTACGGAATATTTTTTCAATTAGTTAGAGATTCAAGGTGAAACTCAATGAAAAGTGATTTTGTTGGATCAACGTCCAATGTAACGACACATAAAGTTCAAAAAAGGCAGTACATTTAATTAATTTAATGAGGAACGGTTTTACGATGCTGTAAACGATATTGCTGCATCGCACATCGTCGATTCCACGTCTACGTCATTCCCGGGGCAAGAAACGGCGCCGCGACGTCGTCATAAGGGTCAACGAATTTTCCCACCATCGAGCGACGTTCCGGCGCACTTTCAACAACCGTAGTCTACGGACGACTCATTTCAGGCGATGGGTTGAGGCGAAAAATCTGGGACAGCACAGGGTGGGGACCAAGACGGGTTAGCTTCCGTTTCCTTGGCGCAATACGCCGAGGAAGCTTTTTTGTGTTTCTACGTGTTGGCACGCAAAGTTTTCTTTCCTTCTAGTAAGAATAATCGATATTTTTTCATTCAGCAGAGGCTGACATTTTTTAATATTTAGATCAAAAACACTCACACAAAAATTCATCTAATTTCGTCACAATTTACACAACAAAAAATTACGTTATGGTTTTTTTTCTCACGATACCAGAATCTGAAGTTGTACAAATTTAGATCGACCATATGATTATGTCATTTTGATCACTGAGATTGTACATTTGTTTAATTAACTTAAATCGTTCAGATGATGAGGTCCGCATGAGTGACTCGGGAGATTAGAATGATTTATTTGATAATAAAGATTCAAGGAGTTCCCTTGATTTAGGCAACCCACGTGATAATTACAAAGCAAATAATCTAAATGTTCCAGATAATGAAACTAAATCTGTTCGGAAAATGGGAATCATCCCGACAATATATCGACCAGTCGGACAAATTCCTACAATCCTTAATCGGATTTTTTTTCATGAAATTGGTGAATCACATGCCGTAAAGTATTCTTTACAGTTCAGAAAGTTTTGGTCATATTTCATTTTGATGTTTCAAATAAGTTATAAGATTTGTACAATACACGTTTCACAATTCCAGAATACTAGTGATCATAACAATAGATGAAATATCCACTGATTAAATAATTCAATTTCGTTCTATGACCAATTTCAATTGTTTCAATAAGTTGAACTTCAAGAGACTCGCCAGAGTCTCGAGACAAGTACATTTGACAACTTTGTCGTCTGCTGACCCGAGCCTCGCCCCGAGTATATTATTTCTGCATAAAACGATTCGCAGTTGTGGGGGTACAGACTGAATGTCATTCTTTTTAATAACAAAGCTTAGGATCATGAGCTTTTTTTTCTTGAGATTTTTCATCAGGTTAACAGTCAAAAAACATGGGTGTCGTCGACAATTTTTTTAAATTGTCGAAATGTAGGAAACTAATAATTCTTAATTATTAAACTAATTAAAACTAATTAAAAAATTAAAACTAATTAAACTTTATAATAATAAAGAAAACTAATAATAAATTGTAGGAAACTAATAATTTCCAATATTAGTTTCATGTTCCATGACATGAGAACAATAACAATGGAACAACGCAATAAAAAAAAATTCAGTCACTCTAGTGGTGTGAAAAAATGCAGCTCAGTAATTGACACTAAATAAAGATGTTTAAAAACAATATGGAGGCAGCAACCCCTGTGCGATTGGGAATGTGAAAATGATGAAAAATAACAAAAAGGCGAGCATATGTGAAATAATATTTCAAAAATTTACTCACTTTCCATGAACAAAATAGACTGTTGATAGACTTTCGATTTGCTGTCAACGCCGTTGAAAGACGAAAATTCGAAATAAAAACGTCTTTTTTAGTCTGATTTTCAAATTATTTGTACTCAGGAATGCAAAATGGCAGTCTCTTGTCCATAAAATAAAAATTCATCCATTTTTAGTTTGTGGCATTGTGCAAAGCTTCACTGGCAAACATTGACTTTTTACCCAGATGACGTTTCTTAATTAATTAAATGAACTAACGAATCAGTATGTTGCAGATTTTTTTCTGAATTTTTTAAAAAATAAACTACTCATTTGTGTCCGATATGTTAAAGGCCTAAAAAAAAATACCATATCGATTATTACATAATTTTTTGACGTCTCCAAACTTCTTTACCCTCGATGTTTGTATATTGTATATTTTGGGATATATTTAAACCATGTGACTATGCACTGAAGAAATAACCTATCCACCTCAAACCGCAAAGAAGAATGTAAAATGCATGGGCAAGTGAAGACACAGCGGAGGAAGAAGGAAACAAGTTTAGTCGAAACTACCCTTCCCTCATTCTCGCTCGACGTTCTAATATGAATAATGTATACATTTTCCGCGATATGAGTGGCTGAGCGATGGCCCAACTCGCAACACCGACGTGTTGTAAATTAGAGTTGAGTCGTTGCTACTGTATATATCCGACTATTTTCGTGCCTTTTTTTTGGTCACGGATGTTTTTTTGTTTTTGTTTTTTTTTTTTTATCACGTCATGTCCAATTGCAGAATTAGCGAGAGAAAGTACCTTAAAATTTTTTGATCTCGAGGCTGTTACTTTTTCAGTGGCTGGACTGAAACTTTGACGATTGTGGAGCATGAATTTTATTTCTGTAGCTACATCCTATTTTCCCCTCCGAAATGCACTGTTTTGGTGAAAAATCGATATCAACAGATTTGAATATGAAAAAAATAAGAAATACATTTGAAAAAGTGACATTTTTGGTATAGACGAATATTTTCAAATGTAGTATGGAGCAGAATTTAGTAGCATTGGTGAGCGACCCCTCGCGCTCGAATATTGCCGGCCAATAAGCGTAAAGTGTGAAATATTGCTGATCGGTTTTGACGGGGGAGAAAAAGCTGAGGGTGAGATAGCGTTAGTGAGAGGAAGGGACAGAGAGCGAAGAGGCGTGATGAAAAAGGAAGCAAAGTACGAATTTTATAGGCATTTCGCTTCTGAAATATCGACTTAGGGGAACAAAAAAGCTGATACGAAAAAAAGGAGGAAGTAAAAAGAATGGGAATAAGAGGATACAAGGTACGAGGAATCAAGGTTTTAACAGCGGAGCCTCTTATTCACGTTGATACTGCGGATTACACTTCGTTGTATTCTTCGTCTTTGTATACGTTGAATTTTTTCTTCATTAATTTTCTTTTGGTCATGGAGCATTATCCCTGATGTAGAGATTTTCATAGTAGAATCTTTGAGAGCAGGAAATAGCTTTCGAACAGTTATTTTAATTGTTATACATTTTCATTGGTTTTTATTATTACCAGGAATTTAAATCCAATAACAGAAAATGACAAATTCTAAGAAAACACGTATTTCCTTAAGAAATGTAGTTATTCTGCAGAAACTCCTGATATTTCATTACAAACTTGAAATTCTACTCTCATTTTTTACCTTCAATGGCGGCTATATCCGGAATCATTATATTGACCCCACAGTTTTTGCGGCGATAAAGAGGCTCACCATCGCATGAATCTCTCCATGTGCTTGTTTCATGTAAAAAATAAAAATAGAATGATATGCTAGAAATTCGATTTGTTTACAGTTCAGTTAACGCATTAATCATTATAAAAAATTGGAGAACTACGAAAATCGACAAAAATTTGTTATATTCAACATTAATGTGGAGTTGAATTGGATCCTGGTCTTAATGAAAATCTTGAAAGCAGTGTTGAAAAAACATGGTGTTTCAATAGTCAATCTGGAATTTCTACAGAAAAATTCGCTACGAGCTTCGTAATTAAAGAAAATGACTTTGAGATTTTACCTCCACCACCGCGAATCGTTATATATTCCGAGATAATATGCTCGGGTGAGCCTCGGGCCAGCAGACGACAGAGCTGTCAAATGTACTTGTCCCGAGACTCTACAGAGTCTCTTGATATTCATGAAAAACGGGGAAATTCTAGCAGATAATTAAAAGAAAAAAAGGAATAAAGATCCGTTGAAAAACTAAGCCATTTCAATAAGAAGCCTGGAAATTTTAGCAGCAGATTCATTGGGAAATCTAGGTGTGAGCGTACTTGATAAGTTAAAACAGACATTATGATAAAACTGCAGACAAAAGATTTTCTTTTCCAAATACAATTTGGCTCTAGTGATTAGAGTTCGATTTACTATGAACTCATTTGACACTACTCTTTATTCCATTGTTCGTTTTTAATTGAACATCGCGCGAATGCACGGACCCATGTAAAAGAGATAAAGAGAGCGATAGAGCGGAAAAATGCGAGCGAGTGCGTAAGCAAAAGTATAGGTCGAACAACGGTGCCATATTGGAGCTATACGTGCGTGCTTATAACGAATTATCACGGTACATCGAGGCTGAGCAGCACGCGGTATATCGATACACGTTTGACGATCAGTATACTATAATAAATAACCTACGAGCCTCCGGCATCGGCTATATTAGGCTAGTAGGAAGAGAGGGGGAAGGTTTTATGCGTAGGTATATATAAACATAACGCCCGAGGCGGGTGGGGTGTACGGATGTAGCAACATCGGCCGATCCACGACCCCGGAATTGCCCTGGAGCTGGAACATGTAGCTTGAAACGACAACAAGCGCAGTGTGTTGCACTTCGTTTATATTGGTCCGTTGGTGCAACGCCGGATACACCAAAGAGTGAGAGGAATGGATGTACCTTATGGCATTGCGTGCTACACATTACATTACATTTTCATATAACATTATTCCTCAACTTGGATACAGTATGTCATTCTTGTTGCTGCAGATTTTGTAAGTAGCGGATGCTTACCAAATAGGCTCCCAGGACAAGAGATTCGACAAAGAGTCTTTTGTCAACACAGGAGTTCATGTTTCAGTGGTTAAGTGCATCAGAAACTATGATTGACCTGCCTGGACCTTTTTCCTGCGAAGGAGACCCCAACATCAAAAAAGAATTTGCAATTGTGAAAGTAGGGTCTCGAAAGAGCTCATTATTGATGATCTGCTTATTGCTTTAGGTTCAGCCAGGGTGGAAACAGCTTACTTCTTGGACGCTGACCCAAAAGGAAGATTTTCACAACAGAGGGAAGTTGGGGTTGGATCAGCCATCCAACCCCAAGATCCAAGACGTCAGGATGTTCAACTGGACGTCTGTAGTCATGGTTCCTATACTCCGAAGGCTTCTTCATTATGTATGATCGCAGTCCGTGTTGAAGGGTGCCTCGTTCTCGTGTCCCCATCGTTGATCTTCTCGGTGTATTCGGAATTCAAATCGGCAACATTGCAAACGGAATGATCGTACCGATAATTTGCTGATGCAGACAAACTCATGATGTCTAAAAACTTTGGAACTGATTGAACCCACACAATTACTAACCTACTTGACTAAAGTTATACTTCAGCTTTTAGTCAAGTGATCTTTTGGTAGAAACTGCAGTAAGACATAAGTTGGCTTTTATAGCAGTCACTCTTGGAGGAGCCTATAAAGAGCTTGATTCCTGCAACCATATTCCCTTCCTAAATCTTTAAGACAATGCTACATTGCCTTGGGTCATTGAACGTAAATATTCAAAGGAATCGCTTCTGGATCTACTTCGCCAACTGGACTAATACTGTCTTATGTTCGAGAATAATATGACTCCGCGACGTGATTTCTCGTGGTGGCGTTAACCTACTTCTGCCTTTTGGTAAAGTTCCAGCACGTCCGGGCGAGAAAAATTTCCTTGCCAAAAACATTCCTGGGTAGTTGGTTTTTGGTCGTAGACCTTGTGCGTTGTTAACTGCAGAGATGGCGAGCAAGCGATAACGTTTGCTCCACATAGAAATAGTGCAAGCAGTTTTAAGAATCTTGGTCCAGAAATGGAATGACCTCTTTTTGATTTCATTTTCGTGATAATAAGAGGCTCCTTTGACGATTTTTGTGACGCATCGTCTCCTAACCATTCCCCTACTCATAATCCCTCCATCATACTCAGTCACGAATCCATTTAATCGAAATGAAAATGGTATTAAACTTTAATACACAAATGGGTTTTGAGACTCGAATCTGCCACGTAGACACATCAAACCGAAAATAATTACATTAGGTGGTGAATCCTCGATACTTGTTTGCTAAAACTCACACCACATTCTTTTCACGAATTCGAACATCCGAACTATAACTCAAGAAGCGGCTGCTCATCAATTTCCCCAAGTCGGCTTGGTCCACCAGTAAACGAATGTGTGCAACCCCTCCCATACTTCGTCGGGTTCTTGCCCTTGCAGTTTAGACGTTCTAAGTGTACTTAACCGTAAAGCATGACAATACACGCGTGTGCATACCGGGTGTCGCATTCAACCTGAAGCCTCGATGTGGAAGTCAATTGAAAATCAACAAAAATCCTTCGCGGAGTGACCTGTATTTGAAAAACGAAATAACATCAAAATTTACTCCAAAAGCTTTCTCAAAACGCTAAAATTGAATCCTGTTAATTCGAGTACTTTTATAGTTGAGAATTCAGATACTCTGAGCCTGTATTTTCAGTCCCTACCCCAAAGTTTGCACCTAGAAATCAATCGGAAATAGTTCCATAGTTTCGGTGTCTAAACCCAAATGTTTAGTGGTACTTTTTCCATCAATTACTAATACCCAACGACACTCAATTTTTGAATGGGGTGATCCGCTGGGGTTAGTATGGAACATCCTGTATATCCATTCTTCCATGCGTAACAAGATGCCGAGGTCCACAAACCTCGAACGATCGAATCACCGCGATGTCTGGGCAAAAATATATAGTTGCGAAAGAACGAAGGGGGAAAAAGTTCTATGAGCACTTTGGGATTAAAAGAGAGACCGGCTGCTATCAAGCATCTAGTAAAAATGGGGAAACAAATCATTTGTAGCGTTTTCGAATTTTCTTGGATACTCTCCGTGTTTATCTTTAACTTTGAAATCTCTTTTTTTTTTCTTTTTTTTTGATAATCCAATACTTCGGAAGATGTGTAACGTAAGAAATGGAATTAATAGGATGTTTAGGGGATGAAATCAAAATAAAACATCAGACTCAAGTCCCTCTGATTTCATCCGTGTTTATACCGCGAATAATATCGATTTTCCTGGCCCCGACATCAGACACATGTTTCATTTTTTTTTTTGAACTTATTGTCCCTTTTCGCCCTTACGTACTTTCGGTTGTCCGCTCACTATTCCAAACGTATACATATATATAAATCTGTAACGGCGTTTAACAAGCGCATTACGCTGGCCCCTTTTAAAAGATCGCACTTCTGACTTCAATGGGCCGTGTAATCGGATTAGGAACGCGCACAATGCTACGAGCCGAACAGAAATACGCTGGAGACTATCCCAATGCACATCCCATACGTATATACACATCGTATTTTTCTGTAGGTTTGAGTATGATGGGTGTCCCAGAAGCTACATCCACATTGTGAACGTATATGATCACATCGCGAAATTCTGAGCAAAAAAGGCCTCAGCCATCTTCATTGGGATAGCACCATTCGGGAGCTATTTTGATCACACAACTATATATTAGTAAATCTGCTTTCTCGGTACAGCAAAATGTCCGGGCAATGCTCCTGCCATTCGCGTTTCCTCTCTCGGTAGTTTGACCGTTCAATGTTCATCAAGTACTTGATAACTCGTTAGCTACCATCGACGTGTCAAATGATTGGAAACAATTTTTCGCAGAACATCGAGCTTCAACTTCTCCGCTATGTCTTCAACGTGACTTTCCAGACACCCTGTATGTAATGACAGTAAAACCCGCGCGCGGTTATGTGTATTAACGCCAGTGTGTAACGTTCCGCGCCGTTTCCATCTGGGCCGGATCAATCCTCCCCGTTCGTCTGTCGGACACTCTTGCACATGTCCATTTCAATGTGTATAGTATATACGTCTGGATATATCATGCTTCGGTATATAATATCGAGTATAATACGCTTTATGTGTACAAAAGAGATTGGAGTACGGAGAAATCGAGACAACAAGATGCCTGCGAAGCGAAACTATTCGACCCCGCGAGTGATCCGATTAAATCGATCACCTTATATGCCCTCGGCACTCCAAGTCTATTGAGGATCCATTCAAGACTGCGTTATACGGAACAATACTAGTCTCAAATGTGGATTGGTGAATTTTCAGACAGCAGGACAAATTCAATGGTGTCCAAAAACGTTCAAATCTGACATTGATCGTTGCCAAGACATTAGGAGAATTCAAAATGGCATCGCAGTTGTACCAGATGATTCAACTCTGAACTTAACTGTCAATGAGGCCGTGAGTCTGGAAGAATAATATGCCAACAACCCGCAACAACTCAATCCAAGTATTTTCTTTCACGATCCAATGAGAGCACTCCGTGTGTATTTGCTCCCATTCGGGGACTCCCCTCATAATAAATTTGAACCCAAACACCCTCTATGCACACACGAAGCAGTATAGCTCATCCAGTGATACGTGTGCTTTTTTTAAAATAAGCTAATGTTTCATACGAGAAAAAGAAAGCCCACGATTGACGTGGAATTAAACTTTTCGCTTCCGGTTTCCACAAACGAGTACCTTCGTACATGGTTTTCAGGCTATATCGAGTCAAAAGAATGAGGAAAAAAAAAGAACTGTGAAACGCGGAACGGGTTAGAAATGAGAAAAAACCAGGCGAGTGTATATATAAACCGCGAAAGCTTCACAACGGCTCTCTTTGACAAGGGAAAAATGCCTCATCGCGCGTGCTACGTTATACCTGCAGGTAACCGACTACCACGACTTTTACCTCTTGGAAAATATGGAACACCTCGCTATTTGACTGGAAACCAAATATCAGGGCTGCCAAAAATCATCATCAAGCTTTTTATAGTATTTATAGATTACAACGTTTTTCATTGCAAGTGTTTGGATGTATAACGTTCGTGAGATTTCAATTTATTAGTGACAACTAATGCGATGCTTCACTGAGTATAAAAGCACAAAAGAAAGGCTTAAAGCCAGATTTTCTCAAGCAAAAGTGTAAATTCCTAACGACTTGTTTGCCTAACAGTTTTGTCTTTTTTTTTTTCAAGCTTCGAAATAGTGAAAAATAAGATCAATATAAGGGTTGAAATAAGTATGATTAGCAGTCAAACTCATCAGCAGAAGCTGTGAATTTCGAAGTTTTTGGTATCTCGTAATTGAAGAATTTCGGAAGAGAAATTTGTCACAGGCGGGAAAAAAATTCTTTGATGCGGATAACGAAGGTCAATCAGTTTGCTTTGACACGTTTGGCTATGAGGCGAAGTTTCATTGGACGGTGATTACGATTAACTCGATCTGCCCACCAATGAACTATGGATATATTTGTGTGACTCAAAGTCAAGTCGTCTATAGAATTCCGCAGCTTTTCCACCAACCCTCATTTTTTTCTCCCTTTATTCTTTTCGCCTCTCTTTCTTTTACGTTTCTTTTCACCCTCGGTTCTTTGTACGTGCTGTCAACGCTTGTCGTCGCCTTCCACGGCGAGTTATCGATTCGCATGTGTTTTTTCTCTCTTTCTCTCTTGCTATTCGACCATATTGTTCCAATATTCCCGACGGATACTCGCTGTCCCTTCGCACCGGTTGCCAAAAACTTTCTTCTCTTCCCAGCCACCATTTTTCTGTTTCTTTTGGATTTTCCACTCTTATTGTTACGAGGGTCCTGAGGTCAGAGAATCGACGAAATCGAAAAGAAAAATTAAGTTTTGCCGTCTTCATCCAGCCTAGAAAATATATATTTCTCACCCAAAAACGAAATGCGCCTCGTGCCTTATATATTTACGAAAACTGAATTGCAAACTCAATTTATCATTTTTCAAATAAACCGTTGGCCCAATAGTTGGTTTTCCAGTACTAATGATTCATCCTGATTGTAATTTATTTGTCAGAAATTCATTTTTGTTTCATTGCAAACAAAAATCTGGTAGCTAGTTGAATTTAAAATCCTGAATTTACAACAAGTGGATGTTAACGTCGTAGTTTCGCCTCAGTCACGTTCAAGAGTCAACTTTCCTGTCAATTTTTGAAAACTTTGATATTATGCCGTACGGAATGATCCAATGATGTTAGTTTTCTTATTTCCTATGGGAATGTTTAATTTTTTTCCTTTCTTATAGTTCCGCTCCTCCCCCCCCCCCCCCTCGCCACTCCCCTTTAAGGCTTTTCACTACAGTCGATTCGCACGTCTTGTCAGGAGATTGTGAATATGAGCTCTTCCCAAACTTGTTTTTTAGACTACAAACTAATGACTCAGATCACATACAAGTGAAAAAAGTCAAATCGGGATATTATACGGACACCCTACTGTACACGTACTTTTGTATATTTCATGTCTGCAGATTTAATCATTTTTATAACTGAGTGTCTTGAATGTGTCGTCAAAAATTGAAGAAAAACGCCTCCTCGAATCTACTACCTTTAATATGAGCGGATTCATTGAGTAATCGATAAATAAGTCAAGAAAATTAAAAACTGTCAAATATATAAAGCTCGATCGTGTTTCGAATTTAAACTTAAACTCTGGAGTTCTCTTAAAGCGGCCAAAAAAGCAGTGTCTCCGTCATAACCGATTTGGTGCAATCTATTTTTCGCAAAGCCAGTGGCGTGTATCCTCCTGGATAGTCCGATTTAAACTGGAAAATCTTTCTTGAAAAAAGAAATCATGATATGACAATTCTCAGAGAGCACGATATCGTAAAGACGTCGGCAAGGACACTCTTTCCAAGAGGATTATTTGGAGCAGTAAATATAAGATCTTTTGTAGATGAAAAGTTTTACAAAGTTAAAAATTGAAATTATTTGAGATATCTTTTAAAAGAATTGAGGTTTTGAAATAAAAAACACTTTAATTAGATGAAATAATTTTCCATCCCTGGAAAATTTGCAGAGATTTCGTGTGAATGATTAAAAATTTAAAAAATGTAGATTTTTTTGAAAAACAGATTTCTTCAGATTTCTTCTTTCAGACTCCAATAGGCGTTTGTAAGAATGTAAGCCCTTAATCATAGAAAAAGTGACGTGGAGCGGTCGGAAGGTGGTGAATTATTTCCGCCACTTTGTTGTTCCGATGTGTTTTTTTCTTTTCCATGATTCTAGTATTCATCGAAGTTTCCCGGACATTTTTCTCACTCGCTGGTAGAATTTTGCCGCAGAGACGCATTTTTCCTCGACGAATATTCTGTCTCGTTTTAATAAGTACGCGAGCCAATAGAGCGTTTCTTCGTTCAACCGAAGTGAGCTTTATACATGCGTTGGTGGCCTCGGGAGCAAGAAGACGGGCGCGCGCGCTTCGAAACCCTTTCCAAGCGAACTCAGGCGCCCGTCTGGCTGACTGCCGTCCAGGCGCCAGCGAACCTGCCCCGATATACAGAATTGTCAGCGTCGTTCATTTTCCACCCCCGCACGTACCATCTCCGCGCATCTCTCTCCTCGTTACGCTCTCCAGTATCCTCAACGACTAACTCCCTCTTTTCTCCCCTTGTCGCTTTTCTCCGAAGACCCCAACCATCGCAGCATCCCCGAACGAATTTGCCACGCTGCACGAAACATCTTCTCTCACATTCCTTTGCTTCATCCGTACTCAATTTATCATTTTATCAAAAGAATTATTCCACTCGAAAAAGGACTCAATTAAATACAAAATTTTTCTATTGTTTGTACGTTTTTTCAATCGCTCAACAGATTCTCGCAATTATTTTATCAAAAATCGTAAAGCCAAATCAAAAAATTATTTTTTTTTCACAACGAAAACGAAATTTTTTCAGATTTTATCGGGATTTTTGGTTAAACTTCGTATCGGATGCGACATTTACTCGATGTCAATCTTCCAACACTTTGAATTTGATAAATGAATTTGAAGATTTTCCCTGTTATTTGTTTATGAACGAATTAAACACCAATGATTTATATACAAAGTTTGGTTTAGATTCTAATATAAAAATCTCTAAATCAAATGTGAATAATGGCTCAAGCCTAAATTTGGAATCATGTCGATGTGCAGTTGAAATTTGATTTCAGATGCAAATATAAAATCACGTTTCCGATCCGGTATGGGTGTCGTTCTACCTTCGAAAGAAATCATTGGATCGATTTTCGATTGACATTAAAAATTTGGAGTTAACTTTACAATTCTACAAACCCAAACAAACCCAAACAAACCCAAGCAAATGAAACCCCAAAGATTTAAGTACAAAGTTTGGTTTAGATTCTAATACTAAAATCTCTGAATCAAATTTGAATAATGGTCCAAGCCTAGATTTGGAATCATGTCGATGTGCGGTTGAAATTTGATCTCAAATGCAAATATAAAATCACGTTTTCGATGCAGAAAAAAATCATCGGATCAAAAGTTTCGACTGATATTAAAAATGTCAAATTGAAGTCAACTTTACAATAATTCGACTTAACCCAAACCCTTAATCTTGATTAAAATAATTTGGTTTAAGTTGACTAAAAATTGAGTTGAACATTAAAAATCAATTTGCTCAACTAACCGTCAATTTTTAAATTAAATTCATCCTTCAATTAACTTTCCATTAAGTTAAATCGCCAAAAAGGAAATAAGTTTTGATATTTTGCTGGAATTATAAACAAAACAATGGAGTGGATCATACATTCCAGGAAAGGTAGCAATGGAGTCTCTCACACAAATTTCCCTATGTAGGTGCACATTTACTTCACTGTTGTATTCTCTCTCTCTCTCTCTCTCTCTCTCTCTCTCTCTCTCTCTCTCTCTCTCTTTCTCTCTCTTTCTCTCTCTTTCTCTCTCTCTCTCTTTCGTAGTACTTTTGTGTCCCTCTTCCTGATCCTCTTCAGCAAAACGAGAGTCTCTCAGTGAATTGTTTTCTCAATTCTCCTCACCTCTTTCGTTTCCTTCCTTCCACGTTTCATGCTCTGTATTCCTTAGTAGCGTGCGTTCACCACTCTGCACAATTTGCCACAGTGTCTCTTGAATCGGGAACCGCACAAAGGGAGACAATTTCAAGGGATGTTAATTGTTGGCTGGAGACTCTTCAGCCGGCGAATTCGTATCGTTTGATTTTTTTGTAATTCTTTTTTTTTTTTTTTTTTTTTAATCTTGAGCCCATTACTCATTCCTCTTCGTATACTTTTGACTCCCGTGAAAGTAATTTACGAAACAATCGTAAAATTAAATATCTCCTAATAAGACCACTCTCTTTGTCTCTCGCTGTGAGCCACTTCACCTCGGAAAATCTCGCCTTCTGTCTCGAGTTTATTAATCGTTCTTAATATTTAAAAAAAAACGTCTACTTCAATTCACGAGCTCGCACCCTCGCTTTTAAATCCATCCCCTTCGAGAATTCGTCACTATGTTTTTCCTTTGATGGACCGCCATCTTTTTTTGCCACCTTTTACGACGCTGAAAGTATTTTTCGTGCCTGTGTATACAATCAATCAATTTATTCGGTATCTGAGGAAAGAAAAAAATATTCTAAAAAAAAAGGAACACTTTGAACACGACTCAAACATATTCTGAAAAGCCAACGAAGTCGTTTTCGTATAAAGAAAAATAATTATTGTAATTATTGACAATTTTTGTTGGTTTGAACCATTTTTGAAGGATTTTCATCGCGTCATTACAATAAAAAACCAATGAAAGATGGCTGTTAAAAAATTTCATTTTTTTTATAATACTCGTTGAGTCAAATAATTGTCATCAATCAAAAAACTCGGGGCCTAAAATTTTGTGAAATATACAAAGTGTACGGGAGGAGCGAGTAGTTTATTCCCAAATCTTTATAACTCTCAGAAAAATCTCCCAATCAAATTCAGCTCAAAATTACCCGCACATGGTGTCCATATGTTTTTAAAACAAAAGCGGAATTTTGTAAACTTTTTTACAACGTATTCAGAATTGAATACGATCAAAATCTCGAAAATTATTGAGCATCACTTTTCATTCAAATTTATTTCCTATTTTGTGTAAATTTTTGTATAGATCGTCGAGTTTTTTTCATAAATTTTACGCGCATCGAATTTGAATTCGAAAGAAAAAAAAAATTTCAAACAAATTTGGCTTTTATTTAATTTAGTATGGAATGTAGTTTGGGCTCAAAGTCATTTCGATTGGCTGAAAACTTGCGTTAAAGATGTGATGGTCTCGCGAAAAAAAGGCGCGTTTGAAAATATCGAAATATCGAAAAACCGTTCACGACTTACTTCACGGCGTACGCACGAAACTGATGAGGCGGCGCTAGCGGTTTCGTAGTTCGTTTCGAGTGTATTTTTTTTAGAAAAGTTTGAACAATTGTGCAATAAACATTAATTGTTATTGTTTTTTCAGTTTTTTTGGGGTGACTTGATTTACATGCAACATCTCATAAGAGTAAGAGGTTAAAAAAGGTCGTAAAAACCTGTTTGCAGGAGATATTTACGAACGTGATGCAATTTCGAGTTAGAGTCTGAATTTTATTATTTTCGGGGGCTCCGTGTGGCTGTGGAAGTCCAGGGACGAAAAAAAGGATATGGATCGACCTCGAAAGATTCTTGTGTGTTGTGTGTGGTGTAAACAAGGGTTTGAAAATAACGTGAAACGGAAAAAAGTGCTGCGGGTCCTTCGCACAAGGGTTTCAAGTAAAGATCGTTGAAGCGAATAAAATGCACGCAAATACATAGACATCCTCTCTCTTTCGTGTCAAGCCAGTGAAGACGTGTGCACGTCAAGTCTGAAAAAGAGATCATGTTGGTTTGTTTGAACAAGAAGGTTTCAACCGTCCATCGCTTAGTTAGGGTGTCGAATCTTTGAAGAAAATATCCTGAAGACCCTTCAAAGTTTACTCCCGGCCTTTTTTTTTGCATTTAGAGATAAAATGTGTATTTTTTCTAATCAATTTCTAAACAATAACGTGAGAAGCATTTGGCATCATGTCTGTTGTCACTGAAAGTAAAAACCGTTAGGGCAGACGTATCGCAATCGTGCCTTCAAGGGCTACAACATGGATTCCCTATTAGGGATTGCCTCAACATTGACAGATGAGGCCCAAACAGGGTAGTGACAAGTTTGCTAGGGCTATTTAAAAAAGTGCACTCTCAAAATACCTCTCTGTTAAGGACTTAGTCAGGCTGAAATGGTGCAGCCCTATTTGAATAAATTTCAATATATTGGATGAAAACTAAGTCAAGTCAAGATAAAAAAAATTTTTTGGCTTCAAAAATCGAAAATTTTGCAATAAAGCGTACATTTTAATGGGCTATATAAAGCATTCGAATGGCTATTCAAGAAATATTTCTATCTTGAAATAAATTCAAGATAGTAAATAATAATCATTATAATTGATGTTGTATTAATTTTTTTTTCAATATTGATATTGTATTATTAATTTTTGTTGTATTAATAAGTTATAATCAATAATAATAATAATGATCAAATAGACAAAAATTCAGAATCAGAGTAAAAAAATTTTTTTAACATTTTAACATTTTTTTACTCTGATAAAAGTTAAAAAAATGACTAAACAGAGTAGAAAAATTGAGAACACATTAACAAAAACTATAGTTTGTGTTAATGTTTTTTACCCAAACAAAAAATATAGTTTTTGTTAAAGTTTTTTTAATTTCTTTACTCTGATACAGGATTTTTGATGATTTCATAACAAATTGTGAAATAAACTGGACAAGATGATGCCGTAATGGTACATTGTGAATACCCTCCGATCATTCAGTTATAAAAGTTTTCATTTTTTTACAGGAAGCTGATAAGGCGTGCTATAAAGGCCCCGAATAATTATTTACCTTTAGAGGCACTTATAAAAAATGTTGACAGCTCTGTATGGATTCCAAATGTGTTTCCACAGAAGGCCCCGAAGTAAGGTGGGGAAATTAAATCGAGACTTTTTGCAGCTCGAAAGAAAAAGATGCGCGAATTAAAAAAGTCATCAATAACTATTTATAGGAAAATATATAAAATTTTAAAAACACATGTCTTTATAGGTTTCGATTAGAATGTAACTTTTCTATAATTCAAAAAATAAAAGACATTTTCTAAATAGAAAAAGAAACCTGTTTTTCCGTAAGAGTAGTTTGAAATAAAAAAATAAATTAAAAAAAAATGAATAATCCTTATATTGGAGTATAAGAGTGAGACAACACTCGAGCTCGCGTCCGCTACTTCGAGTTTTTTTGAATTTGTCTGTCGTCATCGAGTGACTTACGTGGCGCTTGATTATTCAAAAATATGACGAATGTCAAAGTATTTCGTGAAATTCCGTTGCAAAATATATACCTCGTGAATATAAAAAAAAATCAAACTTCCACATGAATAAAATTTTTTTTTTAAAGTTACACAACTCCTGCGACGATTGATGAATCCAGTTACGAATTTTCATGTTAAGAAAATTCGAAAAATAATCTCTAAACAATGAGATCATGAATTTCAAAACGAATCACAATTCTCCACATAAATAATTCATTAAAAAAAAAAGTTTATAAAATTCTTACGAGGAATTACCGTTAATTCATTTACGAATTTCGATGTTGAAATAATTCGATAAAATAATCTGTAAATAATGAGACAAATAAAAATTTTGTGTTTGATTCTCCACCATCCTCCGTATTGGGAACTCAAATCATAATGAATTATGAGCTCGAGGAATAAAAAGGGAGCACGTATTTTGTGCGATAACGTACGAGCAACTCCATTTTTATTATCAGGCAAAAAATCTAGATGTAAACATTTGATCATGAAAAAATGAAAAACGGAAGAAAAAAATTTTCCTACCTCACTTTAAACGATTAATAAACATTAATTTCACCATTTTTTTTTTCATCCCAACACATTCATCCCGCCGTCTTATCAAAACTAACCGTAGGATTGCCTTCATATTACGTACACGACTGTTTACGTCCCTAATCGCATATTTATACGGGAATCAACTGCCTTTGCCTGTGGCAGTCAATCTTTCAATTTATATTTCACCTCTGCATACCATTTGTACAGTAATTCACCTCATTTCCAACATATTTAACTAAAAAATAAAAATAAAATATACGAGCTCTAGACAAAATAAACTTGAAACGCAAATTTAAGAAAAACAGCTTCTTCGTTTGTTTTTTAACACACTTTACATTTCGTAACGAAATTTTCTTGTGAACCAGTATTCAAATATATTTCACTTCGTCTTTTGTTGCGACAAAACTATTTTATGGTAAGGAAATTAACCCGAAAATATATATATTTTATTTCATTTATTTAAAATTTGAATATTTTTTTTTCTGTCATTTAAAGAGAACCACAAGAATAATAACGAAAAAAAAATGAAAAAAAAAACTTTATAACCATAAAAGAATTACCAGACAATTGTTTAAGTGGTAAAAAAAAAAAAGTAAAAAAAATAATAATAGAAAAACCAAATTCGTCATCGATTTATTTGATTTGAAATTCTTTTTTTTTTTTTTCTTTAACATTACGTAACCTCGTTGTAATATGTGGTACAACATTGTGCTATGTTTGACAAATGCGAAGTCTGTTTACCATAGAATTTGAGAAATGCTCGAGACGCGTCGAAAATGTCATGTGGGGTCACGTGGTCTTTATTATCTGTGAAGAATATGTATTTGGTAGGTACACAATAATTTCTCGTTGAAAATAACAATTCTTCGGAATTGTATGAAAAATACTTGTCATTTTGTTTGATAAATTCCTGCATCATCATTGTGATTCATTTAATAATCTTTAAAGCTATTGTCACGTTCATTATTATTTTCCGAACAATTCTTGTATTTTTTTATAATTTACAAATTGAAAAAACATTTTTTGACAAAGTAGCGAAATATTTTTTCGTTATAAAACGATATGAATTATGATTTTTTTGATCATTTTTTTTTTTTTCATTGTCTGCGATGTGAAAATTCAAAAAAAATGTATTTTAAACGAAATAATTTCTCTATTTCCTGTGCCACAGATACAATGAAAAAAAAAATCAGTCGAAAAAGTAACATTGACAAAAAAATATTAAAAAAAAACTTCGATTTTATTAC
The DNA here is from genome assembly GCA_948107755.1 of Campoletis raptor. Lineage (NCBI taxonomy): Eukaryota > Metazoa > Arthropoda > Insecta > Hymenoptera > Ichneumonidae > Campoletis > Campoletis raptor. The sequence goes on along the minus strand of OX403630.1, from coordinate 5,140,561 downwards.
TCGAAGATTTTGATCAAAAATATAATTTTTCTGTTAATTTATTGATTTATTTTATTTCTCTACATAACAAATTGGAAGAAAAAATTCTTAATAAATGAAAACGTAGAAGAAAAAAAATCAGAATTTTTCCTTAATCGCGGCTGTTTAGAGAGCCCGTTCGATGGACACGCTCGATGACGATACAGCAGTCGCGGTTGTAGCGCGAATTGAGGCGACGGAAATGTCCGAAAGCGGCCGAGCGTGGCCGAGGGAGCCGCGGAGCGCTCGAATCGAGTTCCCCCGTCGCAGTCTTAAATCGGCCAGCGCGACGATACGACGCGTTAACCGAGCGAAAGGCCGAGAGAGAGGGAGAGAGAATAAAAAAAAAAAAAGATAAAGAGAGGACACGAGTGTGTGCGTGTGTATAAACACAAAATTAAATTCTTTCCAATTGTTCTCCATGGCTCGTCTAATCGATAATTAGTTTTATTTTTCTTACTTTCCTTTTGGATTATCGTGTTTTTTTTTGGCGCGGACTTATTGAAAAAACAAAAGATCTACGAGCGTGCTCTGTTTGTGACAAGTGCTTTGATATTTACGTTACGACCCTCCGATAAAAATAAAATAATTTGGGAAAGAGATTATTGAATATTTATTATCGATCTTGAAAGATCGAGGATTTGTGCGAAGAGATTTTCTTTAAGTTCTTCGCCGAAGATGGCAGCGAGTGGAATTTCGATCGCCGTTCTTGTGCTGTTACAACTTGCAGGTTAGTCGCAAGATAATTACGCGATTTTATAGTCAAATAAAAAACAACATGAGCCTCTTCTTACGAAAATAATATTTGCGGTGTTACGATACGTTGTTTTTTTTTCTTTTTTTTTTTCCTTGAGTTTAATATTTCTTCAGTTGTTCTCGAACCGCATTTTTGAGTGTCCATCGAGCCGTATATAATACGGGCTCGGTACGAATGTGTGTTGTGGAGAAGGCGCGCATAGGATCGTTGGAATTTTCAGGTGAAGTGAGTCAGAAATCGAGCGAGATCGAAAGTGGGAAAAAAACGTACGCACAACGAGCGTTCAACTTTATCTTACCAAGTGATTTTTCCTTGTTTCTTTTCGCGGGAAAAAATACATTATGAAATTTTCAAATTTATTAATATTTAGAAATTTATATTGTTACCGGTCTATCGCGAATGCCGATTTTTTTCTTCCCCCCGGCCAATTTGTAGGGTTTTCTTAATGAGTTATCGTTGGCAGGCAAAAATTACTAACAACTTTGACAGAATAGCTTGGCAGGGCAATTGGACGTGGTTTGTCACAAATTATACAGCTTCGTTGTATTTTTGGCAACAAAATACTTTGCCAATTAATTCCTGGGTAGACTCCCGAATCTGAAAAAACTGGAAAACTCCAAACAAACCCGAACAAACCCAAACAAACCCAAACAGCTTTTTTGCATTTTTGAGGGCATAATATTTAATCAATTAATTCCAGGAGTACACTCCCGAATCTGAAAAAACTGGAAAACTCCAAACAAACCCAAACAAACCCAAACAAACCCAAACAAACCCAAACAAACCCAAACAAACCCAAACGAACCCAAACAAACCCAAACAGCTTCGTTGCATTTTTGAGGGCATAATATTTAATCAATTAATTCCAAGAATACACTCCTGAATCTGAAAAAACTGGAAAAATGCAACTTTTCCGATTTCCTTAGCAGCGATTTTTTTTCCTTTCGATCAACCGGTTTTTGAAGAAAACATGAGACGTATAAAAATTTCGTTTCCATAGTTGTGATCTCAAAGGTTTTACAATTGAAAACAAATCTAATTGGATCCCGGAAAGCATAAGATTAGCAGATTAACCGGGTCTGGCAGACCCAGTGTGTACCAGGTGTCAGTAAAAAATATGTGCGTACTCGTTCAAGGACTAATTTGAAAAAATGAAACATAATTAACAATAGATTTGCGGAAACGTCAATTAATTAATGCAAATTTCCATCGATATCTTTCAACGAATTGATTTTTCAACCGATTTCGATGCTCTACGAATTCACAGCCAAAATTTTTCGCAGCATATTCCTTAAAAAGTGATAACCCTTTTCAAGAAAAATTAGTTTCGATCTATAAACAAAATTAGTTGCAGCAGAATGACTCTAACAAGCTCAGAAGAAAACTACGTGGAGAATTCGCAACAATGCATAAAAATCGGTTGAAAAATACAGATTTTTCTTTGAAAAATATCGATGGCAATATACCATCGGGGAAATTTGCATTCATCAGTTGACAGCACGAATTTGCATAGCGAATTTTGTATTTTTCTGGATTTATGGGAAAACGCAATTTCTCTCTTTATGGGGTTTGAAATTCAGCGGCGATCAATGGAAATTGAACGAGTTGTGCCGGAGAGACAACGGTGTAAAAATTACGGTAAACTAATGGGTGTGCAGCCAAAGAGTTAAATTGAACTTGGAAGTTTCGTCAAATAATAGAAAAAATTAAAATCCGTAAAACGAATCTCAAAAGTCATCCGTTAAGTAATAAAAATTCAATAAAATCTTTGAAAAAAATGGCAAATGCGTCTTTGGTATTCACAATGGAATGCAAGAAGTTACACAAAGAGTAAAAAAGAAGTAACTTTAGAGCTCGAAGTTCATTGGCCGAGAAGGCCGATCGCCTTGCAGTTTAAATTTCGCGAGAATATAACCAAGCCCGATTCAACCGCCAACGGCTCGGCCGGTTTTTATTTCGTACTCACAAAATGCCAGAAACGCGCGAAGCTCGGTTCGCCGTCGGAGTGATGGTGTCGCTTTCAAAGATTTTTTCATTTTTATCATTTTTTTTTCCTTCGTAACGTAAAAATGGCTCGTTATTTCAAAGTTTTTTGTCCTCAGTTAGCTTTTATTTCGTCACTTACAATTTTTTTGACATCCAAACGAGAAATTTAGAAATTGTGAAAACTCAAACATCTCAAAAATCAATTCTGTATATTTAATTTTTTTTTCTCTACAGTTAATCTTGACCTTCAATGTTTTTACCTGATATTATTTTCATTTAATCTTTATCAAATTAACTTTCGGTCAAATATCAACTTATATCCGGTCAGTTGCGATCATTGCATTTTTAAATTTGTCTTTAGTGATTTTATTATTTCTCTAACTTTGACTGGAGTCCCGCTATGAAAATGTTGTGATTCTCTGGTTTTCGAGCAGTTTTTAAATTATTGTTTGAATTTATTTCTTTTTGCTTATCAATTTTATTAAATCGTTTCAACCGATTATTGAATTTCCTCTCCTGTTGCTCGTGAATATCGTGCTTTGTTACAATTTTCGTTGACTGAGAGACAGAGAGAGCGGAAACCTTGATCGTTCTTTTGAACGTTGTCTGGAAGAGGACACTTTACGCTCTTCTCATCATCTTCGTCACGACACCTGAGCAAACGGTCTTTCAAATATATACCTCTCGGCGTACCACCTGCCGCATATTCGCCTGTCCAACAGCCCCAACTTTCTGAAGGGACGAGCCAGAACCCTCCACGGTTCCAAGTTTACTTAAACTCCATTTTTTTTCCTTCCGGCAATTTCAGGCTGCTTTGCCAGGGTCTCAGGGTCGTTACAAAATTGTGGGACCTTTTTTTTTTGCCCATTGATTATTTTTCTGATAAGATTAATTAATAGAACGACCTGTGGTTTCTTTTGTGTCCGGAAAGCCAGTTTTCTAACCGCGAACCAGATTAATTACCTTCGATGTTATTAATTAATAAATCGACTCGCTATAACAAACTTTGAGTTAAAATTGTATTTTCGTAATGAACTTTCATTGACGGAAAACAACGTTAAACACTTCGTTCGATTTAATTTTTCAACATTTTCAGTTATTCAGAAAATAGGCATATTTTCGTGATTTTTTTGCGGCGATATGAATAATATTGTTTTATTTATTTTATAATAAATTTTATTTTATATTATATTAGGAAAAATATTCAATGGAAAATATTGATAAATAAGCCCGTGATAGCGAATCTCCGGAAGTGCCTCGAGAAAAAGTTGTTTTGCAATGAAAATCGTAACTCTCGTTACCGGATCATTCGAAATAAAAAAATCGATATGCGTTTTAAAGGTGATATGTTTCCCGAGGTAATCAGGAAGAGTTTTTGTTTTTTATTCGATTTTTTGCAGCATTTGGAAGTGAAAAACGCGATTTTAGCTAAAAAAATTTCGTTAAATTTCTTGTTAAAAAATATTTTTAAAAAAGTTTCAAAACCTTACCCCACCCTTAAATCTAATTTATGGGGATTAAAAAAAAAGATTGTTCATAATGTAGTCCGTAAAGTTTCCTGGAATGTTCGAAAATTTCTTGCCGCTTCGCAACTTCCTTGCCACATAGAAATTTCTTAGGTCCAGAGAGAAACTTGGGCTCCGTTTACGAGTGAGAAAAGGACCTTTTGGTCCACCATTAAAACTGTACCCTGTAAAAAGATGGAAGAAAGATATTCTTCGAGAGTCGCACTTGTCGAGGGTTTCCTTTGTTTACCTGTCATGCATCTGCTGCAATTGCAATAGTCTTGAAACCCTCAAAACATTTTTTCTGGCCTACCTGAGAGAAACAGCATCGAATTTTCAAATTCTATAGACAATCGAGAGCGCCTGATCCCTCAATTTCAAGGATGTTTGAACATGCCCACTTTTTTCTAAAATCTCTAACAAGACCCTCGAAATTTTCAGAGTTTGTCGTCCTCAAAAGGGTAGGTTAGTTGTTTGAGTGGGAAAAAAACTTTACAAGTTAAATTTTGCCGATGATTTTGTCTCGATTTTGTTTGCGATACTGCTTGAAAAAAAAAAGAAAAAAAAACATAGTTCCGATACGAAATTTACCAAAATGACGCTGTAGGTTATAGGAAAAAAAAAAGAAAAACCTCATTGTTTTAAAATGTAATTTCCGGTAATGCAGGCGGGCGCCAAACTGCAAGTTCCTATTTACTGCGAGTGAGTTTTTTCTTCCGGGACTATGGATGGCTGATCCCAAGGAGTCCCATATATACATAGTTCTTGTTTTACGACTCTTCAGATCGTTCGCCATGTGTTAGGTTACAGGTAGCTGACGAACGAGGTAAAAATACTGTCCCGCCCATCCGTAAGTAAGCCGTAATCTCGTATGAGCCTTCGTGTACCTTTTGTTCTTTTTTTTTTTTTTTTTTTTTTTTTTTTGATGTTGCGATCAGTATATCCTTTTAGTTCTTTAATCTTTGCGTACTTTTTTCACATTTCCGAAAGATCTCTACGATCTCGTGTCACTGAAAACATCGTTCTGCAACCCGTCCACGATCTTTTTTTTTTTTTATCCTTTCAACGAGATTAGTACTTTTTGTTACAACTGTACCTAACGTGGCTTATCTATAAATAGAGAATTAAGTACACGAGGTCCACAGCATACTCATGACTTATGGGGGTTTTTTTTTGTGGAAGATTTGACGCAAAAGTTTTTAATTACTTTGCATACCAAATTTGAAAATAATCGCTTGCGGTATTTCTAGGACTTTATTCGCGGTCGTACTACGGTTTCAAGTTCGCATCTAAGAGAATCTCGATCTTCTTTTTGTCTATCAACTCTCTCTCTCTTTCTCTCTCTTTCTCTTTCTCTTTCTCTCTTTCTCTCTCTTCCTCCTTCTACTACATCGCCTCGTCTCTTTTCTGAACGTCGATTCTACCAAGTGGCGTTACTCTGTATTGCCCCGAGACAGTTTAAGAAGCGACTTTTCTCGCGATCCCCCGAGGCCACTGATCTCCGGCCCTCGTTCCTTCCACGGTCCGGTTTCTTCGGGAGACACAGATCTCACCATCTACCGGATGTCGCAAAAATCGAACTAAATATTCTTAGGATGTGAAGAGCGTGCCATTTCAAAGAGAAATATTTCCCTTCTTCTCTCTGCGGTGCACTCCTCGGTGCACTCTGTTTGCAGAGATATTAATTTTTAAGTTATGGTTAATCGTGTGTCTCTTGGAGCGAGCTTGTGGAGTTGAGACAGCAATTGCTTCGCTGACACCCACAAAAAACGTCTATTTTAAATTTTATTTATTTATTTGGTGTAACAAAATTCATCCATAACTCCTCAACGAAAAATCTCAAGAATTTGAATGAAATCAACAATGCTGATGTTTAAGCGCGATTATTATTTGAGGCCCCGCGTTAAAGTATATCGTACCGACTACTACGTGGTGCAGGGCGTCGAGTCATTTCTCATGTACGAATTACTTCTTAGGTGCTGTGCATAAATCAACGTAACCAAAGTGGGTTCATCGATCTAAATGATGTTGAAGTTTGCATCGTTGGAATGCAACGAAAATAATTTATAGTTTGTAACAGAACCGAAAATTCACATTCAGAGTTTGTCTATGATTATTGGACGACATTTTTCTATGACTTGAAAGTTAAATCTACTAAAAACATTAGAACGATTGCAAAATAAATAAAAAATTGGAAGAATTAAAAACAAAAATCTTGGGTTCCAACGATGTAAACTTCAATATCATCGATCTGACCGACTACTGACAATATCTAAGGATCAAAAGCTGGTCGTTAAAATTGTTAAAATTAAAAACTAAAAAACCAGGATTTCCATTGATTTATGAATTATAAATTAATTAGTAGACTTACATTGATTCAATAGTTTCTTAAAAGAAAATTGAGTTCCATTAGGTCGTGAGACAAGGAAAAACATTTATTAGATTTAACAAGATTTGTTTTTTCTCAGGTGCCTTCACTATCTTTATACTTGCCCCTCCCATTTCTTTTTATTATCAGCACTCTGGATTGTTAGCTTCAAAATTAGATAATGTCCCACCAACGATTCTTCGTAGGAAAAATTGCTTGAGTAAATTCCTCTTCAGAATTGTAGCCACTAACTATTCCCGGATGCGTTAGACTCCACTTTTGTGACACCCTTTCGTTAGAAAACTGTTTGCCATTTTTTAGACTCTCGCGTTGCACTCTGCGTCGTGTCTTACCTTACAAGCTTGTACTCGAAACATTCTCTTCCTTCACTTGGCTCTGGATTCTCGTAATTTACAAAACATAAAAGGCTCAGCAGTCGTGCGGGGCTTGGGTTTGTTCAAGATGTACCCTGGGGTGGGGGAAAGTTGAAGATGGGTCGAAGCATGATGGTGGGACAAGACTGTAGATAGAGACAACAAAGTGGTAGGTACCGTTGCACGAGACATGGTTTCACTTTCCGAGGACTCGTCTGTGAAACCCTGAGAACTCGTTTTGTGATACTCTACAAGTGATTTAAATGTCGCAGTTAAGACAAATCCGGAACTTTGACACGCACTTAGAGCCCTCTTGTTTTTTTTTTTTCGCACTCCTGCTATAGGGCCATTCTCTTTTGAACAACATTATTCAGAGTCTCAAATTCCTCGCTAAACCCGTCACATAATTTCTTCGAGCCAAGTTCTACTCTTCTTAAAGTCGGTATTTACGCGTCTGACTCTTAATTATGAATTATACATACCAATTTATTAATTTATTTCCTATGTGTATAGCGACGCAGTGTCATAACTTTGTCTGAAGCATATTTTTCGTAGACAAAAAATTTGTCAACATTTTTCAGTCAAACTAGGTAGAAAATATACAAATCATTAGTATGTAGTTACGTAATATTAAAAAAGTGTTCAGACATAATTAAGAAAAAAATATATATATGCTTGAAATTTCCGTGGTTCGAAACCCACGTAAAAATGTAGGTCCAGGTAGTGGCAAAAATTGAGGAAACTAAAACCAAAGTGGCTAAGCAAGAAAGAGGGACAATAGAAACATGTAAAAACCCGAAAAGGATGTGCATCTAAAACTCCTACCTACCTATATGCTTGAAATTTACACGAATGTTCCGTTTATTACGATCTGTAACGATTCATGATGCCCGAATTAAAAAATTTCATGCACAAACACTATTATAATCGTAGGATATACATTTTTTTTTTTGTCACAAATGTGTCAGATCGTTTTGTTTGCGTTATCTCAAGTGTGAGATATAGACCGAACCCAACGAGTTTTAAGGCGCTAATGGATTGCTACTTGTGCACGATGACGTTCATTCACCACTTACTAAGCCTACATGAATAACGGGCCCTTCTCCTGAGGTGGTCTGCTCCAATTTTTTTTTCGTTTTGTTTTTCTTTCAACTCAAAGAACTCGGCTAGTACATATAATGTCGAGGCTTCTCCCTTTACGCTCGGCTAAAGTTACACGTCCTCGTGCCCGACTAAGAAAGCTTGTAGTAAGGTTGGGTGTTTTGTTTTTTTTATGAATCTGTAGATATACTCGAGAAAAATATTTTTTTGTGACAATGAAACGGTCCGTGTAATTTCCATGAAATCGGTTCGTTGCAACTCAACTCAAAACTACTGGAACTACATTGCTTAATAAATTTTTATTTATTTATTTATTTAGAATTATAAGCTGTTGTGTTCCATAACAAATATAATTTCGTTGAAGTGATTGTGAAAAAAAGCAAAAAAAAAAGTAGATAAAAGGTGTACATGGTTCAATTTTTCATTTTATTACATTTTGTGATCTAAGGGTCGAATCGTTGCCGAAGATCTAGCTGTTTATATTTTTTTAGTCTACGTGTGATGCGCTTTCTGTCGAGTAGCTGCGTTGCTAGTTGGTTTGGATGTTGAGCGATACGCATTTCGCAACTAGTGCATAGTTTTTTAGTCGTGCTTAATAAAATCAAATCAAAATAGTACTTTCCTTTTTATGCATATAGTAAAATATTTCGTACTGGTATTCGTTTAATTCCGAAGGTGGCTTAACCCCATTGCATACAGACATCTGAAGAGTGTTCATTTTATGGTAATGACAGCATATAAGTTACAAAAAATTTCAAATATCTCGGTTCCTAATAAAGCTAGTGAGATGTTTTTTTGGAAATAAAAGTTCAAACGATTCCGCATATGAAATGGTTTAAATATAAAAGCGATGAAATGAAACTAAAGAGGTATGAAAATGGACGTTGAAAACAAAAGATTTTTTTCCAAGATGCTTCTAAATTTGAATTGGGTAAATTTGTCGATTATTGGATATTAAGGGGTTAAAAGATTATCCCGTTAACGCAGAGTTATCTTATAATAAAATTTTGAAGGTGAAGCATCTTTTCAATGGTGACTTATCGATGTGGAAATTATTGCTGTCTGGGTATGTACAAAGGCACATACTTATTGATGTTCGATCTTCTAAGTGCGTTCGAGAAAATGAAAAATGCCACCCTGAATTGTATGAATGAATCTAAAAACTCATTGGATCTTTATTGCACTCTGGAAACAGCCATCAAATCTGAAATGAACTCAACCGATTACTATCAATCTAAAGAAATTGGAAGAAACCCAAAGCCAACCATTCAATTGTAAATACAACCATATCTGCCATCAAATTTCCAGTAAACTTACTCGACGAAAAGGTATGAAAGCTGAGAAAAACATGTCAGAAAATTGGTGCATGCGTCAGCACGAGGCAGACGCGAAAATACAAAGCAAAAGAGAACACTGAGAAGAATAGATCGATAAGTGGCCGGAGTTTTGTCGCGCACAAGAAATAGTTTTGCCAGCACAAAGAAACGTATAATCGTTCACATGACGCGACCTCGTATTCAATGCGACAGAACAAAAACGATAAAAAAAACCCTTCCTTCCCGTACTCTCCCTCTAGGAATACGTCAGCTAGACAGAAAGATAAGGTGAGGAGCAGTGAACCCAAAAAAAAGTCTTGGTGATCACCGCATACCCGGTAGTTATTGTCTCCCCCGCGATGGTGTAACGCTCGCTTGCCTATTGCTTTCATTCGTCACAATGAAAAAAAAACTTCACGATACAAAAGAATCCTTCTGTAACCGAAATAAAAGATGAAAAAAAAAAAAAAAAGAAAAAAGAAAACAAAGTGCGCAAAAGTGAGTGTAGTAGAGGAGACGGGAAGAGGGTTCCGCAAAAGGATTGTAGAAGAGGTGAATGAACTAGACGAAAAATGAGTAATCGTAACCTCCAAAATGTTGTTTCTTCATCTCGTGCTCCGCTGTTTTCCACAATGTAGTTATTTTTAATTTCTTTCTGTGGGGCCCTCTATTCCCCGTATTTTCTTGCATTTGCCTTTTTTTGTTCGAAAGATTATGCAGACATATATATTCAGTGGCCTTTTCCTGCTTATTACATGGTTTCCATTACCCAATCCCTAACCTGGGGCTGGAAGTTCCGATAAACAAATCTCTTCTAACTCTTTCATATGCACTTTCTTCCCCTCACAAACATTACCCTGATTCTAAAGACGTCGCAAGGTAAGCCGTCCAAACTAAGCTCTCCAAAGTCACACGAAATGACGTGGTCTCTCTAGGGATACGACCACAAGCACCGGCTAATGAAATTCCATCGCAAAAAGTCCAAAGCGTTAATGAAATCCCCCACACCAGTTGAAATCCTATTTACCGAGATATCACATTGTTGAAGGGTACAAAAGAAAACAACAATGTCAATATGCAAGGACTTGGGGAGTCGTAGTCCAAATGTTGATCGATAGAGGGCGCGCGAAACAGTTTCACTATTCGTGCAGACGCAACCCTAAAAACTGGAGGGGGACATTATAAATTAATCGTGAATATTGTATGAGGAACGTGGGGGCGTTGGCGTTTCGTGGAATAATTTGTCGGGTAATTGAGGTCGGTGAAAAGCGCGTAATTAGGGGGAGTTTATTGCAGGGCGCGGTGGACACACTCTGGATACATAATACTTGGTAAATACGTGCATATGTATAGAGCTGTTTGTAAACGTACATTTGTCCGCCTATATAAAAGCTTTTGTATTGCGCGTATGGTGGTTAAATTGCAGCACAGCCACATCGTGAATCATCATCATGGTTTTTTGGTATTTCTTTTTTCGGTTCATTAGTTTTTGTACCTGCCCGGCCGTACGATCTAGCGGTTTAAAAGTTATTATTGTCATTTAGCTTCTTTGTTTCAAGCGAGAGAGTCATGAGCGTAGCCGTAAAAAAAAAATTTAATGGTACCCGCTGTGCCATGCTCTTAGCCGTTGGAATATTGGTAACTATACAGAACAACAAACCCAGAAAAAAGATCTATTTGAATCAGCTAGGATTATTTATTTAATTTTTTTATATTTGAAATAACAAAATTTTTATTGGCTTTAACTAAAGAGCTCTATTTGAATCAAATAAATAATGCTATTTGAGTGCGTTTATTCAAGAAACCATGTTAAAGCCTCTCGCTCCGACCGCTACGTGGCGCAGGACATCGAGATGTTTCTCGTATACGAATTGTGGCCTTGGTTTGCATAAATTGCAGGAAGCAAATTTATTATTACGACAGATAACTGACTCCGTCTAAGAATGAGCAGTAGATCGTGAATTTTCATACCCAACAAACAGTCGCAGATTTATTCAAATATTATTAAATAATAACATTAAAAATTTTGTTTTCCATTCAACTTCATAAATAATAATAAATAATATTTATGATAATAATAAATTTATACAAATAGTATATAAAATTTACTATATTCGAAAAAATAAGTGTTCTATTTCTCAGAAATAAAAAAAATAATCAAGTCAAAGAAATTAATTTCTTAAAGTTAAATAGAGTTCTATTAGGCCGTGAGACAAAGAAAAAAAATTATTTGATTCGACTAGATCCTATTTAAATCAACTAGAAGTTAATAATTGAGCTAACAACGCTCATATGTTTTATTTTACTACATCGAATCAAAGATATGCTTTCTATGATTTTTACATTTTTTTTTCTATACTTAACTATGATGCAAAACGATTGAGCAGTAACTACGATCGCCAGACAATTATGCACCTGGTAGTTACTCAAATTTTGCGCAGTACTGCAGAAATTTGCAGCAAATTAGGACGTTATGTTCTAATGTAGAAAAAACCTACGCTTCAGTATCGAGGCAATGCGGCCCAAAGTACAATGAGTACACGTGTATCACGAAGAAGAACATGAGCGTGGGTAGGCGGATTGGGCCGTTTTTTTGTTTCCGTTACTCGTTATCGATTGGAAGAAAAAACTGGCCTGCAGGCGCTTAGAATGGGAGGCCATAGAATAGGGAGAAAGGCGGAAATAATAATGAGCAAAAAATGTCCGCGTCGAGGAAACGAAGGGTTGTAAAACACCGGATGGCGAAATTTCCGACAGCCTGCCACTTGTACCTTCAATTTCAATTTTATTGGTCGGTCTGTATTAAAGACTCTTTAAAACTCGTGCGTGTATACTGCGTTTGCGAATCCAGGAGAAAATAACCATTGGGGAGGGCCAAATCACATTAAATTGGTAATATTAGACTAGATTTTCAATCAGTTGATTCGTTTTCACGTGACGTCGACTTGACGTTGAAGCAACACGATAAATCTCCTTCCCATATATATAGACGCGGTGAGTCTTGTAGGCTCGCTTGCAGGCTTGTAACTTTTAACTTTTCTTTTTAATGCCTGCTGACAACACTCCAACTCGTCTCTGTGCAAGATTTAAAACCGATTTAAAAATGATACATAACTAACGGAAATACAATATTTGACACTTTCACGAAATGGAATACTCACGAAATTCTCAAAAAAAAAAAAAAAAAAAAAAAAAAAACATGTCTAACAATCAAGGGAAATTTCAATCAACCTCACAAAATCTTAATGTGTGTCATTGAATCTCAAAAATGACAATAAACTTCAGCGATCCGAAATGTCCTGTCAAACTCAGAATCAAAGAAAAAAAAAACAGAAAATCGTATAGATAGTAGTTTTTCATTTTTTTAGCGTCATTATTTTTTTTAATAAAAAATTTGTCAATCAAAAATAAAACCTCCATATCACCACAAACGATTTACGATAATCTAACGTCTCTCATTCTTCTAACACGTTGACCATTCCCGCTGACTGGAGCAATAAGAGCCTGATATATGTATAATCTTATCGACACGCTATGACGCTTATCAGCTCTAACCGTAGACTAAACGAGGGAGAGAGAGCCAGACAGATGGACAGATAGACAGAGACAAAGACGAGACAGATAGAATGACATAGAGGTTTGTGATATTGCGCTCAATCTCATGATCAATGGGAGCGCCCCAATTATGTAGGTGTAGGCATGCAGTACGGCAGAGCAAAGACGAAAGGAGAAAGTAAAAAAAGTATGGAGAAATATAGAGTTACGTGATTAGTCTTCCTGGTACGTGTGCCAACTTACCAAGTTGATTATAGGGCAAGAAAACTTCATATGAATGCAAAATATTATACGCCCGTACGCACGGGAGTTCTCGATCAAAACAAGGCTGTTTGTAATGGTTTATTGCAAGGTGTTCGTAGTCGGTAATTTTGTTTAGCTGGTGCAGTAAAAAAGTGTGATAATTTTGATGGCATGTTACAATCAGGATATTTCTGCTACATGTTGACGTTATACCTTCCCAGGTTCAGGCACTTTCGCAAGAGAATTCAGCTCTGATTTAGTTACGTTCCAAAAACACTTGTACAACGCAGATTATTTCTGGGTTAGTATCAGTTTAAGCCAAGAAATTAGGCACAGCGGAAATTATTTCAGTCTTTAATCCATTTTGTTTCTTTTTTCTTTTCGGGAATCAATGTTCTGCAGCACTTTCATGCAGATATTAGCCCAATCCATAAGAAGAGTTTTGTGCACGGACTGATAAATCCTTACTTAGGGTAATTCAACCATGATGGGTGTGCATGCCAGCTTACAAATTTTTCACGTTCACGTAACAAGAATCTACCTCATGTGAAAATGTATATGAACGTACGTGCCTTGTTGTTTTGCAATGTAGGCGTGAAACCGAGGGTAAATATTAAGTGCATGCAGTTACTGTTTGCCGCCACGTAACTCCTCACACGCTCCGCTCTTCCATCTTTCACAGTCATGCTTTCCCTTGTTACTCTTGGACGCAACTCAGGATTGGTCACTCTGTTACGCTTAGTAATTCTTGGGTCTAGACTCTTGAAGGTCTCCTTATTTACACCAACAGCATTGAAATTAGTCGCAACGGCGAGAGTTCAAGCCAAGTATGATAAAGCTTGAGAGTGACGATGGCTCTCTTGGTTGTTTCAAGTGCACTTCAAATTCTGCATGAAAAACTTGACGAAAAAGGTTGATTGACCCTCACTAACTAGCATGAATCATCAGGGAGAATAGATCATTCACTCCGCCCTTAGTTCGTGCAACTTTACTAACGTTGAAAGTTGATCAGATGCGCATAAGCCATCGATTAAACGTCAAATAGTTTATCATTGATTGTGCGGATCCGCAACGAATCAAAATTCCAGTTGGCTTGATGGGTAGGATCTAAAGTGGTATGAATACTTTTCATTCTCCAAATTCTGCATAACGAAACAAGTCTTCAACAAAAGTTTGGACAGGATTAATGATAACTACAAACAAGTAAAGCAATGAATCCAATTTGGGTTGAACAAAAACTCAATTCAATTTGGTTCCTGCTACTCTTCCAGATTGCAGTTAGTACAGACAAGTCATTCATCAACGCTTGGGTACAGCTGATCGGTGATGATTAAGCTCAGGTGGAATTCCAGCACTAGTTGAGTAAGATTCGAACTGGGTGAGGCTCTTTCCACCTTCGAAAGTTGGGTATAGAAGTGACTAGGATCTTTAATGAAATATTCATTGCCTTTATTAAGTTATCTGATGGTCTGAGTCCAAACAAAACACCCATTGGCTAGTTGTGGCGGACTGTGATCTTACTTCGGAACGTTTTTATTGTTAAGGTCCGATGAAAGGGTAGATCCTGAAGGATCTGAGTAGCAGGTCCGGTTCCCCAACAGCAGTATCAGTGGTTGTAAGTGATCCTTCTTACCTACTTATTGCAGACCCAACAATCTTGTGTTACTATACGATACAGAAGTATATTCTAGTGTTAGTGTGGGTTGCTTGAACGTCTGCTGTTATTCCTTTCCCATCAATGAAATCTTTGAGTGCAAGGTTACAAGAAAAACTCGTCACTCTGGCAATGTATTCGACTAGGTTTTCGCGGACGGGTTCAGTCATACTGACGTGTTGGATTCAAATGAGTTTGAGTTCTGCGAAATTTTTGGACAACGTCTAGTTCTTTTATCAATTGGACCGTGTCACATGAACGCTTCGCCATTGACGCAATTAGAAACAAGTTCCAAGTGCATCAAAGAGGTAGGGCGATGTTTACCGGTGACGTCAGTGCAAGTGAATGAGATTAAGTTGATGAAATATTGCCGAGCTGTAAATTATGAATGCCGCCCACCCATGGATTTTATAAAGGGCCCAAAGTCCTCTTGAATCGTTGAAATAACACCAGTTACGCTCTACATTCACGAGCCAATGTATCTTTCTTGTGCCACTGTAAAGTGTGCCTATCTCTGTCTCGGCTGGGATCTACACGTCTGGTGTGTATCCGACGCAGCTCTCGAGAGTTGCTGGAACAGTGGTCGCGCAGTGTACGGATTCGTCTACTGGAAAAATATCTCCGAGAGAGATGCCACGAGACAAGACTAGATGGAGAGACTCTTCGGTGCCTTGAATTATTTAGTTTGGTCTCGCTAGACCTTTCTACTATCGGGGAATCCTTTTTCACTATGTAATCTTGAATTCCCATTTTGTTTTTATTTCGCTTCCGCATGTAGTATCGGAAAAATCCTACTATAGACCTGCGATTGGAACATAAATCGTATGGGAACTTGATGTCTGGAAACTCCCTTCTTTAGGTTATAAAAAAAATCTTGTTTTTCCGAAGATAAATTAAGTACTTGAAAAAGAAATTTAAAAACTAATCAAACGGCGAATATCAAAGTTTTATATCCCTCTGTTATGTCCCAAAGGCATTATAATTAAGAAAGCAATTTGCTTTTTATTTGATCCTTTCAGTAAAATTAAAAAACAGATTTTTCTCGTGTAACATTTTTAAATCGTAAAGGTGAAAATTTAATAAGACTTTAAAGAGTGTTGGCTTTAACTTGGCAGAGCCGAATTGAGACTCTGGATGTATAACCTTCCACTTTTTTCGCTTATACCCGTACGCTGCTCTTTCCTGGCACTTCTTGCATCTCTTCATTTGTCCCTTTATTATTCGCGACTGAAAAATTCCACGCTTGGGACTAAAAGAAATTCCTCGCACTTTCGACATCCTTTACTCGTTTCTCTGTTCCTCTCTCTTTCTTTCCCGGCCAGTCTGAATTAGCATGCACCGAATGTCTTGACCGTGGAGGGGCAAAGAATATATTACTCGGAAAAGGGTCCACGATGAATGGATGATGGGAGGAGGAGAAAAAAGGCAAAGAGTCTTGGCAGAAAACACGTCATCCTCTTTCTTTCCCATTCTCACTGTGTCTCTATCTTGGTTGGAATTTTTTCCGTTGGGTGAATGGTCGTTAAGCCAAAAGATTTGAAAAACGTTATGAACCTTCACAAATCAATTGTGTACCGGTCATTTGAAGTGTACATTCTACATAAAACAATGTTTTCTAAACATGAGCTACGAGTCTCTTATGAGTTAATTCACGCTAATCCCTGCACGGTTTTAATTCCCCATAATTTTTAAATGTTTCTGCGAGGTTTAAATTCTATGCTTCACAAGAGTAAAGTAATTCGACCTAATAATATCATATTAGAATTTGGTATAATTTAAATATACAAGACCTGAGTCTCTCGTATAATATAATTGTCCCTAATTAACAAAAAAAGTTTTAGTTTCTCAAGAAGTTGATGAATTATTCTATGGCAATATATCTATATAAACCCCGAGCTTATGCTCGCTCGCTTCCAGATTTTTGTCGTGGTGCAAAAAAAGACGCAACAAACGTTTAATTTTTTATTATTTTCGCACCGTCTTTTTCACACTGCAACATAGAGCTCTCATATTTATTCAGGCCAACAGCATTCTTACTGTCAAAACCGATGACATTTTTGCCAATTTCACTGAAAAGTAAACTCTCGCTTTGCGAATAGCCCAAGTGAAGCTAGAAGAGCGGCGAATACACACGAGCCAGAAGAGGCTGAGATTCAGAAGGATTTTTTGAAAACCTGTTCTCTCCGCTACTTGAGTCAGCGCTCTATCTCCCTCTCTCTCTCTCTCCCTTTTTCTCTCCTATTCTCTTCTATATATTATAGCAGAGAGATGTTAGGATGGCTGGGTTGCGTGGAGGACCTGCTCGACTCCCCGACCAGCAAGAGCACCTGTATCCAAGAGCCGGACAAAGGGCC
Organism: Campoletis raptor; assembly: GCA_948107755.1. Taxonomy (NCBI): domain Eukaryota; kingdom Metazoa; phylum Arthropoda; class Insecta; order Hymenoptera; family Ichneumonidae; genus Campoletis; species Campoletis raptor. Next base: position 5,123,330 of record OX403630.1, on the reverse strand, counting down.
ACTTCTTCAGCTTTCCGTCCCAACCGACCACACACCGCAGGCCTTTCCTGTCTGCATTCATCTTCTTCTTTACCTTCGGGCTACCCACGGTCCCTCCGCATTTCACTCTCTTTCTCCAACCGTTTACATGCTCTTCTTTCGTTCTTTGTTCATTCCTTTGCCTTCTTTTTCCACTTCTCTTCCATCCATTCGCTCGCTTCTTTCTATCATTGCCCAAATATTGCAAGATTATCGAAATTTTCTTGAATGGTTTGCTTTGTTTCATATAAAATTCTCATCACCTGCTATTCTCGAAAATGCTACGTCTAATCATGCTTCTAAAACCTATTGATGTCAGGTCGACGTTATTTTAGGACTCTTGGCTTTCTCCGAACTTTTTTTTTTGTACCCTGACTTTGCCGACTAATAATTAACCACTTCGTTGTTAAATCTTGACACTATTTCTTTTATTTCGGTTGAATTAATTTCCGAGCGCACCAAGCGCGTTAATTGAAACTTAAGTTCGTGTTCCGTTGGCTCATCGCGATCCTGTGAAGCGCATCAGCCTATACTCAGACTTTAATCTACGTTAAGTCTTTTTTTCGCTCATGATTCTGTTGGTCGTACAACGCCGGAAACTCGATGCCCCCGTTGTTTACACGGCAGGTCAGGCGTGTCGTTCTTTAGTTGCTAAGAACTACATTATTACTGGACCTGATATTTCCGTTATGTTTTGTTTTCGACTCTCCGCTTGCCCGCAAATTGCATTTAGCTCCAGTTGAGGTCATCCGTGTAAACAACCTCCTCCCCTCCAATGAATTTCTCCATGGTTCCCCCGTACGTTTGACTCTGATACGTTGCGGCACTGTCGCGCTCCGATAATAGGGATCGTTGCGCGCTGGAACGTCCCAACGAGTCGTGGGAACTTACGCCAAGGATAGAAACCTCAGTCAGCGCCCCCAACGACCTCTCCTCATTACAGTTTAATTCCTTGGCGAAAGTACAATTATGTGCTGGCTCCCGATACGGTGGACGTTGCCCGGAAGAACCAGGGCGTACCTGGCACACCTTGAAACCTATTAGTTACGCCCTTTCATTGCCCAATCTAATTTGAAAAAAAGAAAATCAAAAATCAAAAAAAAAAGTACAAAAAATAAGTGTTAAAAAAAAGTTGTCTCTTGATATTGGAAACCAATGAAAATATCAATTCCAGTTCACTCTAGTTTTCATGGAATTCGCATTGGGGAAAAAACCTGCAAGTGGTTCAACCCGAATTTAACAAAATCCAATAACTGTTTTTCTTGTTTCACGGCCGAACAGAGTTTTTTTTTTCAACTCTAATAAACTGTTTTCTTTGATCTCAATATTTTTATGTTTCCGATAAATCAATCGTGTTTTTGTTTTCAATTGAAAAAGGTCCTAACAGATTTAACGAAGATGAAGTCAAATTTTTATTTCATTTTATAAATTTTTTTTTTCATCAAGTCCTATAGACTCTCGATCAAAGAGGCGTCATAACGATCGCGTTTTGTCACCTGAAATCAAAATCATGATACAACCAATCTGGATTGGTTCTCTGAAGCCAAAATGACTGTTGTCCAGAACATTTTTTATTATCGTGCGTAAATTTGAAGGTAGGAGTTCATAAATCCACTGAAGCCACACCCACAGTAGCGGCGTTCGACTTTTGCCATTTATCGTTCGCACTTTTCTCATGCTATTGGCACGAGAGGAAGCACGTTCTTTTTCTCGTTCACTATATATTGTCCACACATAACGAGCCAAAGGTTCGAATTGTCTGTTTTGGTCCTGAGGGTGATTGGAAACCCGAACGAATTCGATCTTCGAGTACGGACAACGACGTCAGTTCGGGGTGATAAGGGAGGAGAAAGGAGAGGCGAAATTTGCTCGGGCGTGAAGCTCGTTAACGTCCTTGTTCACCGTTTCGCCAGGGAATATAGCTTCCTGTTTTCTATACAGGACTATCCAGACTCGGAGGTGCACTTAATAACTGCCGATTTCTAAAGGTGCACTGAGCAAATCTATTTTACGGCAGACGCTTTTTTTTTTCTCCACGCCACTCGATGATTTCTCCATAAGACGTGTTAAGGAATGCCAATGCCGAGTATATGGAGCGCTTTCGCTGCTTCAATATTGATATATAAGAGAGTTTAAGATCTTGTTATTAAGGTGTGCCCATGTTGGATTGGATTCCTCGTTACTCGTGGGTAAAGAATCTTATTGCAATTTATAAAACTTTTTATCTTCTCTATTGTTAGACTCAACTGCACTGTAAACTCGACGCATGAATCCCAATGTGTCTAAACAATACAGAATGTCAACGTTTTTCGCGAGTCAACAACTTTTTGCGAATACACGTTTTCAATTTTTTGTCATTCGGCTGTTTGATACGGAAATTGAATCTAAAAGTTTGGCATGGATTGAAATCGGGTTGAAATTTTTAAATATCCGGAAAGAGCTCGATCTCATGATGTGATGTGGAGACACGGCGCCACTTACTAGTGACGTTTACACTTTTCTTTTCAATATCTGACGTAAATAGACACCTGCGTCTCCACATACGACCTAACATCACCGTAGGTCAATTGTTTTCAAGTTACTGATAGTTTAAGTGAGTTAATTTTACAGTTAATCAAGTTTCTGTTATTTCCAAATAACCTTAGAGTTGATATAAAAAGACCCAAAAGCATGCCCCACTTTTTGCATCAACCTCTACATATTTCTGAGGATTCGTTAATGATTCCCGAGTGCTCTGAAACCTTTTTTATAGTCTTTGTTTTCCAGTTTACTTCTCCAATCGAGCGTAAAATCAGAAACGATTCGGTGTTTGTCCGGAGAAAAAATTCACGGGAATATATTGGTCAGACCTCAATCATCACCCAATAATTACGTCCTGTTGTTTATCTTCCTCTAATGGCGTTAAGCACTTGGATTCCTTAGAACGTTATTCACTTTTATTTTATCTTCGACCGATTCTTAGGAAAATGAATAATAATAAAATTTCATAAAATTTACATGAAAATTCAATTCAATAATGAACTCATTTGGAAATTTACGAAAACACGTGCAAGTGAAAGACTTTTGACTTCGTTGAGAGTTTTCCAAATCCTACCTTTTGAGGGTATCCATTAATTTCTTTTGACAAAATCGATTTTTCGTTCTTTCAAGATTTCATTGGAATAACGTTACCGAAATGTTCGGCTAAAAATTTTGATCGAGTTTCCAAAACGTACAGAATTCGCAGAGGTCGTTGAGCCTTCTGATGCGGGCGAGTGTTTCGTGCAAACAAAAACTTTAAACACGTTGTTCTCAGAATGGATTTTGTTTTTTTGCATCCTCCCCCCCCCCCCCCCCTCCAAAGATATTCAATTACAGACCGATTTGAAAAATTTGTTCGCGGTATTCTGCGTGCTATTAGTCTCGTTATCGCTCTACTTCTAATTATTGGTTTGTGCTCATCAATTTATTTTACGAACAAATGTATTTTTAAGAAAATGGAATTTTGTGAATTCATTTCCAGTTTTTTTTGCTCATCACTTTACGGATAACGCAATAACCATAGTTATATGTTTCGAGTTTTTTTAATGGTTGTTTTTTTGGTGTTGAAAACACGACAGGATACGTTACATAATAAAATTCAGAAAAACTCAATTATCAATTTCGTTTCGAAAACATGTACGATTAAAAAACAGGCGTTTTTTTCTCAGTATTTTGTTTAGGTTTGAAGATGAAAAATCTCAAAAATCTCATATTTTTTGACGGTTTTGATGGTACACTTGGTGTTCGTATAAAATGCGGTTTCCAAAGTTGAAATCAAGGATAGAACATACACGAAGAAAACGGATCTGTTTCGTCAAGTAATATTTGAAATCTGTGCGAAATATAAGAATAAAAAAAAAATTTACTAAAAGACAGTAATTTTTGCAATTTTTTCAAAAATTACTATGCCTCATAGTAAATTTTTGATTTAATGTAATTTGAAAATTGGTTAAAACGAATCTGTTTCGTGAAGTAAAATTTGAAGTTCCGTTTTGAAATATCCTTTCAATTTTGTACATGATATGAAGACTTATGTAAAATTGACTGGGACTAAAATAAATGCCAAATAAATAAAATAAAATTTACTATGCCTCTCAGTAAATCTTATTTTATTTATTTGGCATTTATTTTAGTTCCAATCAATTTCACCTAAATCCTCATGTTATGTACAAAATTTACTGGGAGGCATAGTAATTTTTCTAAAAATTACAATGTAATTTATTAATTTTATTTTTAGTAATTATTTTTTTTTTGTAATTTTTTTGTAATATTTTTAGTAATTTTATTAATTAGTAAATTTTATTTTATTTATTTGGCATTTATTTTAGGTACAATTTACTGACGAGGCACATTAATTTTTGCAATTTTTCCAAAAATTAGTATACCTCCCAGTAAATTTAACTTAAATCCTCATATTCTGTACAAAATTTAAAGGATATTTCAAAATGGAACTTTAAATTTCACTCGACGGAACAGATTTGTTTTCTCCGTGTAGATTAAAATCTAATGAAACTTTTTTTCTTTTATTTTTTCATGCACACCCAAGTTTTCATGCATGCGCACCCAAATATTTCGAATAAAATTTCATAAAAATTATTTCGTAATTTTGTATTCTATAGGTAAAAACAATGCACGAACAGGAGTTAAAATATTCACCAGCACAATTGTTGTGGGATCTCAAATTTCCCAGTGAATTAGCGTCGAATCGAATAGACGGCAATATAAAAATAAAAATAAAAATAAAAATAAAAATAAAAATAAAAATAAAAATAAAAATAAAAATAGAATCCAAATGGGTTCACTCGTTCTTTTGATTTGCTACCATTGGGTTTTTCACCCTCAAGTTTCAACGATTTGTTTTTCTCTGCTATGGGAAAATATTTTGCACGATTGTTGCGGTGTAGGTATGCGTGATTTTATAATTGCATTGGAGATCACCGACAAAGATATATATGTTTATAGAACGAGGGGAAGAAAATTATGTGTGCAGAGCCATAATATCTATACATTTTTATATATGTATACATTTATATACATTTATATATATATTAATTCCTTGTATATTTGCATGCGATGTATAAAACGAGAGATTCGCGGAATATAATAGAATAATATATACCATATACATCCGTAATATACGCATATGTATGTGTATTAATAAAGACCATTGCACCCGAAGAATTGGATTAGTCACGCGACCGAAAAATTCCAGCGGTGAGCTTCCGCGACGTTAACCAACGTAACGCTAACCATTACTACCTGCTGAGCTCATAGAAGCTTTGAAAATACACGTATGTCTTATTGGGAGAAAAAAAAAGTATATACACTGCTGATAATGGTGTTTTTCCAATTTCTTACGTTCTTACTGCACAATTGTTTTCTCTCTGCCATTTTTTCGCTATTTTCTATAACCTGCTCTTAAAAAAACTAAAGGTATTTTTTAATTACATTTTCTTTTAGTATCTAAAATTCATTAGTGCTTTTTTTAGTTGAGGATCTCGACTCTAGTCGAGTGTATACATTGCGAATAGTTTTTTTTTTTACACGAAATTTCCATTCGAAGTAGAAGTATTACGAAAAAAAATATATAACAATTTTTTTTTTTTTTTTTTTTTTTTTTTTTTTTTTTTTTTTCATTTTGATGATCGTAAATAAAAATGCAAAGGATCCTTGAGCGAATTGTGCGCGAACGCAGAATGGAAAAATTTGCTACCAGCTCGTCAATCTCGATGTTTGCCGGCGAATATTTCGCTCTCTTTGACGTATGCAGAGCAAAATTTAAATAAACAAGACGAACATGTGTGTGCGCATTTACTTGCGCTCGTTATATTGCAACGTGTGCAGGGTGTATGGGGTGCTCGATTGAAAATTGTTATCATGAATATTGGCACATTTTTTGAGGATCAATTTTTTTTTCTCATTCTAAAAATCCTCGTGTTTTTATGGTTAAATACAATTAACAAGAAATTGTGAATATTCGAGCGATAGCTTTTGTCAAATAATTGCAATTTTTTTTTTTTTTCAACTTTCGTATTCGCACGATAAAAATAGTCCTCGTCAAAATTGTTCGTCCTGGCATGCGGTATTAGAAAAAAAAATTTGAATGAAAACTGACGTCTATCGATTCGTTGTGAAATTATATAGTCTGTCTTTTCCAACGATATGTCATATCGCATATTCAAATATATTTATACGTTTGTATATATATGTATGCGCGCAGATAGCGAAATATACACGAACGCAGCTGCGTGCCAATATTTACCCGTTCGCGATTCGCCGAACGTTACGATCCCAACGATAAATATTTGAGAGAATTATTCGCGCTCGAGAGGAGCGAAAACTTTTTGTCGGCCCGTCAAAATCAGATAAAGAGCGATGTGTATAAGCCATTAAAAGATATAGAATAACTGTACCACTTTCATTCATGGAGAGTCCTTGTATTAAAAAAAAAAAAAAAAAAATTTACCTATAAAAAAAAATTGAACTATTTTATTATAAAAATTCCATAAATTTAATTGAAATTTTGACAAAAAACAAAATCGGGAAAGATTTTTTTCAATTTCTTTATCATGACGAAAATAATCAATGACTTTTCGAAATCGCCGGACATGTTATTGTTATAAATGTTTCATTTTAATGCAATAAATATATGGCTATCATGATTTGCTCATTGTAACCACATGAATTGGACTCGAAAATTGGTAAAATGTATTCCGTCGTCCTGGGAAATTTCGAACTCACGAAATAGTCGTTAATCTGCAGGCCGTGAGGAATGAACGGTGGAAGGGTGTGGGAGGGCAAGCCGTTTAATAATTATCGTCGGTTTGCGTACGCAGATTCCAATGAACCGTGAGAATCTACGTGAGTTATATGCAGTTACGTGCGAAAGCTGTGAAACACGATGATTTTTTTTTTACTGCTCCGAAAGATTGGGCGAAATGCAAATTCAAGTGCAATAACAAATCTTGTTACATTTTTAAGAAAATTTGCTACATACTACTTTCTAGTTTTTTTTTTTTTTTTTTTTTTTTTTTTTTTTTTTTTTTTTTTTTTTTTTTTTTTTTTTTTTTTTTTTTTCAATGTAGCAGTAAATTTTTGAAACGTAGAATCGAATGACCATCATCCACTCTTTTTGAATCTCACTGTATTTAGTAATTTTTATATAAATGTATAAAAAAATACTTTCGTTAACCATTGGATGAGGCTCGGAACCAACCGACCAAACGATAATCCAGTAGCCAACTCTTTATGTTATAAGCTTTTAATAAAAAAAGTAAATAAACAAATAACTGACTCTATAAGTATGAAATACCCAATACTCGCATATATCGTCCTGTCAGGTCCGTTATCAATTAATTCTCACCATCCTCACCATTATTGTGCCAGAATGTATTTTGATATCATTCCATGTTATCGCATTGTTACTAATACGTTTTGTTTTTCTTTCATTTTTCAGGTGAGTCAAAAGCTTACGAAGCCATTAACCAGCTTCTGCGAATACAACATACAGATCCACTAACGCAAGTTGAAAAACATAAATTCTTTATTCTTCACAAATTTAAGGACTTGGAAACAATTGCTATGAGTAATTAAAAAATTCAACATGAATCGACTAAACTGAGAACATTGTAAAAAAAATTTTAATTGCCTGAGTACTTTTTTACAAATTTTTAGTCGATTCATGAAATTACAAATTTTTTTAGTCGATTCATGATTTAATTTAGCAGAAAGTTGCGTTTAAACATTATTCTCTTTTTACGTCATTTGCTACTCATAAAAGTTGACCTCACAACTTTGAAAAAAAAAAAAAAAAAAAAACAGAAAAACAGAAAAACTAATGTATTTAGTGTATTATGAGATTATTATTTTTGAAAAGAGTGCAACTCTCAACGAGACCTCTAGATTTGGAGATACGAGCTCACAAAAATTATTCATTTCGAATGTGAAAAGAGACGTAGTCAAAATGAGTGTCGCGATTGGGCAACAGTTTATGAAGGGACGAAGTCTTGAAATTTTGATCGTATGTTGGCCTGAATTTTTTGTGTTGTCGGGATGAGTTGCCATAAATTGATTTTCACAACGAAATGAATCGATGACACTCAGTTGGGACGCCACTGTTGCGACTTGAATTTTTTTTTGTCTTTTTTCTCAAAATATATATCTTCTAAAACATTTTAACAAAATTTGAAGTAAAAATTGCAAAAATTGACTGAGTAACAATCAATTGAGTAAATAAAAGAGTAAGTGCAGCCGGTTATAAATCGACGTCCACTTCAATCGCACTTTTCTCGAAACGAGTTTCTTCGAAACTTCCAGTTACAGTGAAATCTCGAAGACTAATGAAGCGAGATGGAGAAATATAGATATTTTTTCTCAAGTTTCGTAATTGTAGTAGCTAAGTCTCCGCGTAGTCGCTTAATGACAAAAAAGGTATGAAAACGGGAAAAGAAATTTCAAACTATCGTCAGTTTGTGAAAAAAAAAAAAAAAAAAAAAAAAAAAAAAAAAAATAAAGGAAAAAACGTACAATGATAGCTACATTCATTATTTCTTGAAAAAATTTAATTTTTTTTCCACTTTCTGATTGCCCTTCACCACAATTTCGTTTGGGCCGAGGTTGAGACAACGGAGAAGTCTTTTTTTTCATCTTCACGTGAAAGCTTCAAAATTGTGAAATTTCAATTTATTCCAATGAAAATTGGTATTGCGACAGTCAATATGTTGTGAAAAAAAAAATATCCCTTGCCTCACTTTTAATAATTGATTGAATAAAATAAAATCCCTTTACGGTAACAGATTAATTTTTTACTCATACGTGTACCTAACTAACTATTTTCAACTTTTTACTCAATCAAAATAATAAATAATAAATAATAATAATAAATAGCCCGTAGCTCTTAAATTCACACTGAGAAAACAAATTTGTTGGATGAATAATATTTTCGTTGAATCAATAAATCCTGCGGTCACGAACGCCGAAGCAACCATTCTGTTTTTCCAACAAATATTTGATTGTTGCAACCACTTCATTTGCTGGATGAAATGAATATCGTTCACTACGAAAATATTATTGTTAAGAGAAAAAATTTCATTTTGATCGCCAAGTTTTGTTGGCCTGACAACTTTATTTTCTCAAAAATGTAAATAAACTTCAAAATGCATATTTGACTACATTTTTTATGACCTTAAAGACAATAATTTGTTTATTTTCTTGAACAAGTGTTCACCACTAATTATAATTGGCAAATGGTACTTCAGAAAAGCTCGACACAATTACGCATGTAAAGGAAGACGCTCGTTGAATAAATAGTTGATGAGTACAACGTGTAATGTGTATATGTTCATATTAATGACAAGGCAGCGTGTGAAGAGTCTCGTCGGTGCTCAATGACGTTAGACTGTTATAATTAATATGGTCGACAGCCAGGCCCATTTTTCCTCAATGGATCGTAATTCAGGTGCGAGGGGTTGAATCTTTTCTGTTCAATAGGACCTTAATTCGAACCCAAACCCCCTATTTCTTTTTTTTTCTCGACTCTTTCCCGTCCTTCCTTCTTCTCGTTCGTGACGAAACAGATTTGCTTCATAAATCCCCCAGTGAAATTCATGGGTTCCTGTATATCTGTGTTCTAATATGCAGCCAGATTATGAGAAACTAAAATTTCGGGATTATTTCAGAAATTGGTTTTGTCGATGTTTCTCAAGAGAAAAAACATTTTTTTTTTTTTTTTAAATCTAACGTTTTGGAACATGATGGTGGGACATTAAAAAAAATTGTTATTATAAAATCTCTTTTCTTGCTACTTTTGCTAGAAAAAATGTCCTCGTTAGAAACTGTCATTTATTTTGGAATTTTGAGTTCAAATTTGTAATTAACGACCTCAAGAACTTTTCGTAACTAACTCATGGGGTCTCAGAAGAATAAATTTCTATCGTTCATTTTTTATATTCTTCGCGCTTTTTCATAAAATTATTATTAGAAATATAAAAAGAGTAGCGTATAATAGCGATGATAGATCCAAGTATAGTGACACGTGGTTTTGGGAAAACTCATTTTCAAATTGTCTCTGGGGTCCGTTCTGAAGAATGATGATTTTGATGGATCGACGCAAAACCAGATGTCACGAGACTAAAATTTATGTGTATGTATCCGAAGTACCACATTAGTGTGGCACCAAAAAAAAAATCAACATTTTTTCGGTCTTGAGGCGAAATGTCAGATGATGGTTGTAATTGATAAAAAAGTGTTTTTTTATTAATTTTTTTTTTTTTGAATATTGTGAAGAAGTTTTTAACTCCCGATTTTCCATTTGAGCAAAAAAAGAAAATCATTCGTTTCTTTGGCAGCATCTGCACGGTTTTGATCATTTTTGAACGCTGTACGTCTTTGAAATCGAGCGAAATTTTTTCCACCAATTTTGGAGCATACATTTTATTACCAGTAGCTATATGGCATTTATTAATAATTTCGAAGAAAACATGTTTATTATAATTAAAATAAATAAATAAATAAATAATCAAAAGTAGATGCTAAATTATATCGAAACTACAATGAGCATTGTTGGGAGGTAATAATGCCGCCGCCATGCTGCCATAACTGCGTTCACTCGCAACATCTGCGGCATACTTCAGACCGTTTGTCGCGACTCTATGGCAGATGTGGCTGTATAAACTTTTTTATTTATTGGTTATTTTCCCTGAATAATTCTTGGCTTCCCATGAACACGTGATACTTTTTTTTTCTTTTTTTTTTTTTTTACCTAAGAGACTATCAATTCCGATGAAGCTGCGATGTGAAGGTTCGTGCATGATTGCGCATTTGGAAGAAAATTAGTATTCTTATTATTATTTTTTTTTCATATCTTCAAGTTATTCAATTTTATTTTGATTCAATGTTATATTTGCAAAAAAATGTTTTTACTGCGATTGAATTTTTTTCCCGTTTTATGTTCCATGAGAATTGCATTTTTATTTTTAATTGAAATTTAATTTGTTTGTTTATTTAAATTTTATTTAATGGGCTCTTCCAGCTATTTTTATTTCTTTTTTCTTTCAATTTTCGTAATAGAAGACTTGGTTGGAAATCAATTAAATAATGCTTCCTCTTCGTTCGAATCGGAAGATTAATCGGAAAGAGGGGAGAATAATGAAAAGTGATGGATCGTGACAAAATGCACGACAAACCAATTTGTTTCTTTTTTTTTTTCACTGTCATTCATTATTATTCTCGTTCAAGAATTTCGAAACGTTGAAGTCACGTGTCTTATGGTGGCCTACGTCATTGTTCCCTTTATTGTTACCCTCAACTTGCATATTTAGGGCTCATTTTGATGGATCACTCTTGATTATCATTTCCTTCCATGATATGTGAGTGTATTCACTTATGTGGACAATGCGAGCCACCCCATGAGTCCACAAACTCGTCATTCTATACTCCTACTTTTTCTCTATTTTCTCTTTGATACTCAATCTTGTTTTTTTTTTGTGACGAAAAAAAATTGACACACAACAATGAATATCAAATTGTCGCTGTTTGAGCTCGCACGAGATTAGTCTCGACAAAAAAAAAATGTCAATTTCACTGAGATTTTTCAGTGATGCTTTTCATTTAGACATTTATTGAAAGATTTACTCTTCAATTCTGTTATTGACGTGACCCAAATTTTTTAGACGAATGACCTTCGAATGGAAAACCCCATATCTTGGGTTTCAAGTCCATGGCATTCTCACGCCCTCTAGGAATTATTAAGGAAAGTTGGAAAGTTAATTATATTACCCACGGTCATTGCCACCAACTTGAGAGAGAAAGAGAGAGAAAGAGCGAGTGAAGCACGATTACTCAGTTATAATAGAGAAAGTATGCGAATTTTATCATTCTCTCTTTCTTTTGCTTACTTTGCAGACACTTTTACACCATTATTTAACATTTTACTCTTTTTGTATTTCAATTAATCAATCTGCACGCTGTGTTCCAATTTCACGATTCCATATAATTTGCTTCCTATATATTGAGGATCCCTTATAAAATGATCGATTGTAATTTCATTTTTCCAAAATTTTTATAACCGGAAAGGATAAGTATTTAAAAAAATAATTGTGCATTGAGAGTCATCAGGTGAGAACCTGGAACTTTTTGGATAATTACTGAGCAGAATGCAAATTTTCATTTAAAGGTAAAGAATTTTTTCTATAAAAACAAGAATGTTTATTTTATGTTCAATTTCAATCGTGTAAACCAATTGCTTTTCGACAAATCCGCATCCATCCCCGAGGGAATCAAATGAAAATTTCAAACTTCAGTTTGTTCTGGCCTTTTAAAAATGCAGTTAGAAAAAAAAAAATGTTTGCGACAAAATTCATTTTCTTCAAAGATAATGATATTTTCTGTTTTTATTTATTTCAACGATTCAGCTGAAGACAATTTGCTTCAGTATTTTAACGAAAAGTTTTTCTATCCTTATCGATAGGTTGAAAGGTTTTGGTTGGATGGAAAAACTCGGTGGAAGTAGAAAGGGATGCCCTTGATGAGAAGAGTGGCCTTTCAGTGCCATCGACTAGCCCTTAAGGGTTCAACGATACGAGCGAATTGAATAATTGAATTTATACGTCGAAGGGTTTTTCGTTCCGTTCGTTACGATAATCGTACTCTTTACCCTCTGTCTTCCTATTTTCTACGCACTTACAGCCTGGCTCTATGTACAATTTTACTCCGAAGAAAATTCTTCCCTATTCTCTTTACTCTGCATGCCTTTTTCGATTAATTTGTCAGGCTTCGCGAACGTGCCTACTTCAACCTCCCCATCCTTTTGTTCAACCCTTATACGACTTCCATGCTTAGACAAACACGTCAGTGTCACTGCTAGAGAAATAATGTTGGCTCGTAATTTACAAAGAGAACGTCGAAGAAAAAAATTAAAAAATTCACAGACATCCCAATGCCTTTTATTTCACTTCATTATTTATTCCTACATAGTGATTTGACGGTTATAGAACAAAGTTGAATTTTCATTTAATTTGATTAAATATCGGATCTCAACATATTTGTACCGAAAAATTGAGAAACCAAGAGGCATCGTGGTTTCAAAATTTATTGCATATCGATATCAAAAAATGATTACATTAGAGTTCCTTCTGTGAGTGAAATGTGAGTCTATTTTTAAGATTTATAAATGGACTATTAAGACACAAAAGCGATTGAAAAATTCGATTTTATTGGAGAAATAAAATTGATCAAATCGCGTGTAGTTTTATATATCATTTAAATAACAATTTGATGTTTAATAAGATCATGGCCTGCATCTCAGTTACTACATGGCACACACAACCCAACACGTCATAAATATAACCTCCAATATTTTGCCGTACGATAGAATTTTATAATTAAAATCACATCAAATTTGATTACTTAACATAAATTTCGATTGCTCGCATCATTAAACATTGATTTGGTTCTATTTTTTCGTGTTAAATGTGTTAAATATACGAGAATTCGTGTTTTAAATACAGCATGAGAGAGAGGTCCGAGTCAAACCGAGATACTGTTGTTATGATCTTCAATTCACGATTTCTCAATGATTATACGGTGAATCCTCATCAATTTCTCGTAATATACGCTTCACTTATCGTAAATTACTGTAATACGGTTTTTTTGTGGGTTGAACGAGTCACTTTTGCGTATCTCGCGATTTGAAAATTGTAACCTATGTCATCGTCTGCGTCCTCCAAAACTTGCAATGTATTTAAAAAAGCTAATATCTTAAAAACTCAACGGTGAAATTTCTTAAAATTTTGCAAAATCGTGAAAAAAATTATCTTCTTTCGATTGAATGCAAAAAAAAAAAAAAAAAATACAGGGGCACTCATGAATCCCAACTCTACTCAACTACCTTAATCACCCGCTTTCTCGCAATGCTCATCGTCCACGGCATTACTTGCCTTTTGTTTAGGCGAAAAAAACGATTGTTTGCTAGTATTGTTTTACATTTCTAGACTCTCTGTCTCAAAGTGCATTCACTTCAAAGTATTATATTTCTTTTTCCTTGTGCGTATCTTGTCTCGTGTTACTTCAAGCTTGCTCTTCTCCTCCTCTCTCTTTTCCCTATAATCTCTCTGGATTCTCATCCCATTGCGTTCTCGTTTCTTGAAGAGGCTCCGGGGCAAACGACGCATTATGCAAACGTCGTCGGCGACGACTACGACGACGACGACGACGACGACTGAGGAGAGAAACGTTTCTCCTCGTTATAACATCGCCCACGACGTCCGACTCAAGCTTTCAGCTCCCGATAACAGAATCAAAGTTAAGTCGACCCTCGGTGCTTACCAGCACACGGCCCTTCCGTTCCCTTTTATCGAGCTATATCTGACACGCGCAGTTTTATCCAATTTCCTCATTTTGGCGAATGAAAAAAAAAAAAAAACTTCTAATAGACGCCAATCAAAACGAATCAGAGAGCCTTGCAGGAAAGTCTATCTCACTTCGTAGAAAACACTTATATTGCGCATCAAGCACCCTAGGATAGCAGCACATCGGGCTTCCCTGTCTTTTGGTCAACCGTCTTTATTAGTTTTGATCGAAAAAATGGTCCATAACAGGACGATTTCTTAGTCATTAGTGATTAAAGGGTTCGTACTTGCGATGTGCTTTTTTAGTTCCATTTACGTCTTCTTTTTGTCTTTCCCTCACTCCATACGTGCCAAGCCAGGGGACACTCGTTAATCACTGGCAGAGGACACTCCAGTGATACTTGAAGGTCGAGATGCTGCGCGAACGCCCCGCTAATATGATCTCGACTCTCTTTTACCCTCTTACAACTCCTCCCCTCCCTCGTCCTCAGGAGAGAAATAACCCACTTGTACAAACTCCGTTCGTTTCTCATTTTGCAACAGAGCAAAGTACTTACGTGACTCTCTGTCACGGTAAAACCGAGTCATCCTGTGGATAATTCACCCTCGAGTTTTACCAAAAACTAGGAAGAAGATTCTGCGATATTATTTACGCCATGTTGCTCTCATATAATTTATACACACAGCAGCACAAAAAAAAACGATTACTAAGAGTCCGCAAGATCGTTAGGGGATCTGAGGGCGTACAAAATGTGTTGAGGAATATGGAGGTATGTTTCATTATACTACAGGGTGTAATTAAAGACTTGGTCGACAACTTGATACGTATAGCGATCGGTGCAAAGAAAAGGTACCGAGTTTTCAAGCCCTCCAGATGTTCGCAGTTTTAGGTTCCAAAAGTTTCATAGTCCCTAACGTACCAAAATGAAAGGTTCCAGAGTTCTAGACTCGAGAGTCCGAAAACGTTCTCCACTCTAAGTATTATGAGTCCTGTGCGTCCAAATGCGTACATGACAACCACCAAATCACGATTTCTCAGAAACTCAACAACATCATTTAGTTATAATACCGAAAGGTATGACTTGCTGTCAGATTCTCCGATAATACTGAACCTTCAGCATCAGACGCATATATTTCCACAGGGAGTTAAGGAACTACAAACTTTTAGCATCAAGACTGAATTGCTTGATGTCGCTGGAGGATAAACGTTATCTCAAACTAGTTGCAGATTAAAGCATGACACAAAGCGTCGGGTAACGCGAGATCTGTGAAGGAAATCTCACAATCTTCTCACTTCCCACCCGTTCCCTACTCACCGTAATGGAGTCACCGGGCCTTGGAGTCATCTTATGAAAGCAACCAGTAGCAGGAATGAGAGCACACAAACTTATACATACCAAGTACTGACTTACACGTGCATGTGTCGTATGCATGTGTTTACATGTGCACTCGCCTACTGTTCGGAATAGTTTGCGGAAGCAAACAAGACGACGACGTTTGCCTTCAACCCTGGAGGCGTCATGTCGTCTGTGACAACACCAAAGGGCTACATTCGAAGTGAGAGAATGTGGCTCAACTGCCTCCCGCATGTATCGCTTTTAGTGGCTTGCTCAAACGATAATGTACCGATAGAAACCCCTTATCGCAAATCCAACTCGAACCCCGACGTTTCCTCTTACCTTACGCATAATATAGCTGCAAAAGATACGCTTACACCGTGCACATCTTTGCTTTTGAGCAAACAAACCAACCCCTCATATGTGGGCTTAAGCCTAGTTGGCATCTGCCTTTTCGATGCTCGTACCTATTCCCTCTGGTCTTTTTCTCCATAAACCTATATAACTTGAGATTCGACCGCGCCAAGCATCGACCTTATCGCATTTCTACCGTATCTTACACACCAAAGATCTCCTGACTGCCCTTCTTTTTGCTATTGGTCTTCCTACAGCTTCATCAGTTAGTGATTCGGTCCACATACAAAGACGTCGACTTAAAAAAGATAACAATGAATTTTACCGCTGGCCGGATCAGATGTAAATATGGACGTCTTTTATATCTGTGCATATGAAACTTCATTCTTGCCGAAACTGCGTATGCATCTGGGAGATTTATGAAACTTCAAATGTTTCAGTGACAAATCACTAGTTTTTTTTTTTTTTTTTTTTTTTTTTTTTTACCACAACCGTAAATTAGCATAATCTGAAAAGGAATAATTGAAGAAATTCTTAAAATTAATATTTAAAGAAAAAGTTTCGAAAAAAAACTGCACAATTTAGTATTTGACGTGCCATGATGAATGAACAAAAATAAATGTTGTTCATTTACGATGGCATTGTTATTCCGAGCGGAAATGAAATATATTAGGAATAGCATAATGCGTTTGTGCGGGAGTACGTTAAATTGTAAATTATTCCGACAGGATTGTAAAATACGTGAAACTGTCTCGTCCGGTAGGGTTAAATAACGCGTGCAAAGTTCAAAATGTTAGTTGCCGTAACACACTGGTGTAAACTCAGTGCTGGAGAACCTTCGTGGATGGAAATGCGATTATAGAGTGGTCGCCGGTGGACCCGAGATCCACGCATCGCATAGTTTCATCAAGGGAGATCTTGAATTACTCCACACTCAATTAGAATTAGTCAGTTTCTCCCCACCCACTGTGTCTCGTTCCGCTAATTGGAATGAACCACTCCGGGCGAGCTCGGACGACCGACTGTGTGTGATCCTCTTCTTCTCTCACTCGTCACATATAATCAAATTCAGTAATTCATTGTTTCTATTTTTTATTAAACAAATTAATTGATATTTGCATTCAAAGTTTTGGTCATAGAAAATGCAAAATGTGCAAGTTGGCCAATGAATAAATTCGGCAAGTTTGTTGATGGCAAAAATTTCAATATTCCATTAAAATAAACAATTTTCTTTTGCCGAAATGTTATATCAATCATGATGACTCGCTACCGACGAGATTTCCATTCGAAGACACTAAAGAGGAGCGTGTTGAAATTCGAACCAAAATACGACCGGTTTCAGATCCGTTTATGTTTCCTTGAGTCCACGTGTTGCAGGGATTACTCAATAGTGCACTAACACAGTTGAGAAGGGTTGCGGCTGTTGTTGTGACATTTATAAAACTACATGTTGTGTGAGAACTTATCTTACACACGTTCCCAAATAAAATATCCCCTCTGCCTCGTTTCTCTCTTCTCCAAATATGTTTGTAGTAGTTTTACGAAGCCCCCATGAGCTGTCGTGTTAATTACTCTAATAATACACTTCCCCATCTCTCTGCAACTTCCATTTTTCTTTCTTAGACCTCCATCGGTTTTATCCGGTTATTTCAATTACGTCATATTTTCTCTTATTCGAAGCACCATTAACATTTTGCAATGCATCTCCGATAAGGTAAAGTGAGTCTACTCATTTCTAACTTGTTTGAGAAAAAAATAAGATTAAAAAAATCATGCCAGTGCATATTTAAAAAATAATAAAACAACAAAATTTGAAAATATGTGCAAATTGAATTGACTATAACAATTTTTTTCTATTGTAATAATGAAAGACATTCGTTTTGTTTCCTATATGTCTGTAATAATATTAATCTAAAAAATCTTCAGATCTCAGGATTGCGTGGGTGATGGATCGACTTGCGACAACTACCAATGGAAAGGGAAAAAATAATAAAAAATCGTCCTCCATACTCAGATTTTTTACTTAACCCGTTCCTCTGTGGAAGTGATTTTAAAATATTGTGACGTCACAAAAAGCCCATATTGGAGTATAGAAAGTACAGCAGGGCTCGTGCTGACTTTTTTCTTTTTAATACTTGGCGTCGAGCCGCTACCGCATCTCTTGATACCGCGTTCTCTGACGACTCATAGAAAACGACTGTTCAAAACAACCATATCGAATGTTTTTTTGGACAAAACATCTGATTTTTATTTTCAAAACATACGTGTTTTATTTTCACGGTTAAGTAAAAACTCCAAGGTTTTCCCACCCAAGATTTCCGAATCAAAAATATCTTATGTCAAAAATATCCTAGTCTTTAAATACCCCCTGAATGTAAGCTTCGGAAGAAAATAACGAAGATAAGAAAATATTTCAATAAAATTAGAATAATAACGTATATGAAACAATATTTATATAACGTAATTACTAATTATAATGGAATATTATTCCAAATTTGGATATTTGGCATATAGGATATTTCCGCGGGGAAATATTTTTAATTATTAATTTAATATTGTCGATATATTTTGCCAAAAATTTCTGGTGATGACATCCCTTTATATCAGCATATAAAACAGTGCATATAGCAGGCTTTTTGCAATTTGTGTAAGTTCATGGGTGTTAGCTTCAGGAAAAATTGAAACAGCATACAAAGCTGCGGTTACAAGGGTAAGGGATTCGATCCAAATTAGAGATTTAGTGACCACTGACAAAAAATAGAACGCATATGAGAAACTATGATCCTGGATCAAGGAAGCCTTTCATACTCGTTCTATTCATCTATTCATTCTTCCATGAAACGGTGTCCCAACGCGCCAGAACGACATCTGGCATCGGAAAACGCGGAAAAAGCTCTTGGTTAGTACATATGACGCCATTTTGAATAAAGGGTCGATGTGACGACAAATAACGTTGATTATGATGACAATGATGATGGACCTCACGGGCGCTTTTGTATGGACAGCGTAATATCATACGGCAATATTTTCCATGGGGCATGCTGTGTCATTTACGTGAATGGAATTGACGAGCGTGAAGGATGGAAAAAAAAAAAAAAAAAAACAGATTTACAGCTCATTAGGAAAAAGTAGAAAGAGAGCGAAAACAAAAGTGTGGTTTCAAGCAAAAAAAAACGGAGCAAAAATCTCTCTCTTTCTCTCTCTCTCTTCTAGATTTATTTGCTTCGTTTTTTTGATTCAGGGGGTCAAAATGTCTCTCTCTCTCTCTCTCTTTTACTCCCTGTCTTGGAAAAAAATAAACCCACATTTCAATTAAAAAAAGAGACAACGATTTATTTACGATCAAACGAAGCTCATTAGTCATGAAAAAAAGAAAGAAAAAAAAAAAACAGTTTTTCATAGAAAAAATATGGAAAATAGTGAAAGGGCCAGAAAGGCAGAAAACTAAAAGGTTTTTTTTTTTACTTTGAGGCTTGGAATCCCAATAGTGTGAATGTTTTAACAAATTTTCTCAAACAATAGTATATTTAAAAATACATGTTTTTACTCTTTATAGTATTTTGGTTTGCTCGATATTTCAAGGAGGCACAGACTTTTTAAAATAAACATCAAGTCTTACAAACATATTGAGATAAAAATCTTTATAAAATCAGAAAAGTTGTTTCTAACAAGCGCTAATCGAGAAAAAAAAATTCAACGAAATTATAAAAGCAAAAAATAAAAAATGCAAATTAGGCGTGGAATGTCCCATATATTTTCAATCAGTCAATCAATCTCTCAATACAGGAAATGAAATGTATAACAGCACATATTAAATCAATCAATTACGTTCATTCAAAATGTGATTTATTTTATTTTATTTTTATTCGTTTGTTTATTTACCTTAATGCTTTCATATCTGCACATTCATTATTATTTTATTTCCCTTTTATAATTTGTATCGCGGCATTGCTGCTGCGTATTTATAATCAAGCTAAATAAACTATCGATCAATAAGTCTTCGTGTTTTTATGTGCGTATGTATTTCAATCCGCTGCTTTTTCACACGCTGAATGCTTTGCATACTTGTTAAAATGGTTTCGGTTTCCAACCACACAGGCTCGTCTTCTTCAACTTTTTTTTTTTCACGCGCTCTCGTCATATATTCAATTCTATGATGATGTGTATGCGGAATTTTATTCCACGCTTCGAAACCCTCATATCCTTTGATTCGTGCCATTTTTTTATTATGATTTTTTGGAAAAAAATTTAGAAAACTAGGTTACAACAATAATGCAGTTGTATTTCCGAATTTTTGTTGCATCTCTTTGATTTCTGGTTTCAATAATAAAGAATCTATGTGAATAGAAACAGGAATAAAAAAAAAAAACGTAACACCAGTGAGATCCGCTTCTAAAATCGATCGAAGAATCGCGAGTAAGACAAACGCATACAACCGCAAAATTTGACCAAAAAGTATCCGAAAATCAGCGTCAGCATTATCCGAAATTATCCGAAAACCCGATTAATTTGATGCTTTGAGAAAATTAACTGTAAACCAACTCAAATTGAACTGCTTTTCATTTTAATTCGAAAGAAAGTGATTGATCTTTTACAAAATCTTGTCAACCACGTCCCGTGCAAATCACAGCCCATCATTATTATTTCAACTAAAAAACCAGCGTTTTTTTCTTCTAGAACCCAAAGCCATGCACTACTTGTGTATGACAACCATGAATAAACGCAAAAAAAAAAAAAAATATCCATGGATCATCCGCATTCCCGAAATTGTAGCGAGGGATTCGGGTCTCTCCCTCTTTCGTGTACAATATCCTTTGAATCTACAATTACGTAGGGCGCGAGTTAGGTCTTGGTTCGTCGAGCTTTTCCGCTCCCCTCTGATCCCATTTGTCCTTCAGATCTCGTAGTACGTGTGACTCTCGCGAACGCTATCCTGCTATCCGCGAGTCAGCGCACCGAGAACACTCACGAGAATAAATTCTACTCACGTTTGCCGTAAGTTTGCGCGCCGAATACTAAAACCACGTGCTACACCATGCTTTCCCCGACACTCTCTTTCTCCCTCCCTCTCTCTCTCTCTCTCTCTTTCACTCTTTCCCTTGCTCGCTGCTTCTCTTCCATAAAGTTGGAGCAAACAGGATCAATACTAGTCGCGAAATGGTGAGACTCTGCGGTATGAAAGAGGGTGACACTCAAGCGTTTGTATTTAGGCTCATTCATTCATGTGAATACATGCATGTGCAGTAAAAGGCATGATGTGGTACCTCGGACCATTAGTAAATGTGTAAATAAACGTGCTCTAGCGGTAAAAAATTGTTGCTAGCGTTCCTTAAACAATTTTTTTCATTTATTGTTTATAAAATGTCAAGAAAGTGCCATTACTTGTTTCTCATACTATAATAAGCAATAATTATACTGTTAGCAAAGGTCACCGTCATCAGGGCCTTTCATAAAGACATCGCGTACAATTTGAATGAGTACACAAAAAAAAATCGAGAACAGAACTTGTTTTTTAATTCTAGGCTAATATCGTTAGTAACATTAACTTTTCGGCTGCATACCTACCTATTTTCACTATAACTTTTTGCACGATTCTTGCTGCGGCTTCAGGTATGGAATATGGATCAGTCGTGAGCACGAGGAAGATATCTGCATAAATTTTGAAAAAGAAATCTTTCCACACCGTTCATCCGATCGAAATGAAAATAAATCAGTTCATTTATGCCATCGTCTTACGTGGGCTGATGCATTTTTATCCCGATCGGATGATCGGTGTCGAAAAACTTGACTTTTGGAATGTTGAGGTGAGGTTAAATGACTGATCCATCACTTTAAAAATCCACAAATTTCAATTTGTCACAAGTGATTTTGAAACCTTTAAACGTTTCTAAATGATTGTTCATCATTATACAGTTATTTTAAAAAAGTGTGTCAACACAAAATCCAAAAAAAGTTAAAATTGTCGTTGCAGATTAGCACCACACTATATATACCGCTGAAGGGTTAATTTGCAAAGTGCAGATGATATGTTTCCATAGTGAGAGTGGTTTGAAAATGGAAAATAATTGGATTAACCTCATATACTGCATGTGTACGAGAGTGCGGCAGCGTTGCAGCTCCCACTGATTCTAATTTTCTGTCCTTAGTACATAGTCATGTACGTATTTATAAAGTCACATACGTGTAGAAGAAAAAAAATGAATAAATAGATCATCTTAAATAAGTAGACGAATAATTTAGAAAAAAAAATCAATAAAAGATCTGATGAGTATATATTTAGGTAATGGAATACATTCGCGAGAAATCGAATGATTACAAAGATAAATCGTTTCATTATTTAAACACGTGAAAAAAAAAAATTTTGGTGACATAGATCAACTTGGGATGAAATAGACCATAGACACGAGCTCTCAATAGTTGTACCAAACGTGAATAGGATTCGTTGATGCCCTTCCTACGTTCTATGGGAAATACAGAGCTGAAAGATCACCACAAGCATCCCAATGTTGTACGTGTTTCCTATCTCGTTCTTTGTATAGCCGCAAGCTCAGGAGCTTTTTGTTGGCTTTGCTTCGTATTCTTTCCTTTGTACTTATTTTCCTTCTTCTCTTCCGTTTTTTTTTTTTTTTATCTCATCATCCCCTTCTCTCGATCTCATTTATACCACCAACGTACCCCTCTATTTAAGCCCATTTCTTGTGAACTAGAAGAATAAGTTTGGAGATCTCCAATGCAGGATTCGTTTCTCTTAAATTGCTCTTGTCATATATATATCTTGATATACTTATATATACACGTACAATACATTTTCTTTTGGAAGCTTCTGTGATTTGGTGGAAAATTTATATTTAGGTACGAAAACAACTTATTTATGGAATGAAAAAACTTTTCGAAATTTTCGATTGGCCGAAAAGAATTTAGAGGTTTAAATTCACTGACAATTTTATTGGTTCATTGATATAACCAATAAAAGTGGAAAAATATGTAATAATTCAGTTATTTATTACATATGATTTAGTTTTGAAAGATTGAAAATATGATGCAAAAACGAAGGTTGGGTTTTGTCGATTTTTTTTTTTTTTTTTACACTACGAAATAAAAATAAACACCTGCTAGCTTTAAAGGTAGTTTGGTAAAATGTTTTTGTACATTTTCCTTCGATATTTTCCCTTCTCGGGTTTCTCGCGAGGGTTGGCTTCATCCCTCCCGAGACCTTCGATGCTTTCGCTCTCTTTCTCTCTCTCTCTCTCTCTCCCTCTTTGCTCATCTCCCAATATAAACTTGGCCTTGAGAAAAATTGAATTTTCACTTTTATATCATCCAGCCCGAAGTGCCAAGTACAACAAAATTCGACAGTCTGGAAAATTAAATCTTGCCCTTCTCGTGTCCTTTTTTTACACCCGTGGTTCTCAACGAAAAATCCAAAAAGGTTCGACAAAATATTGTTGTAAAAATATCATATGAGTGTGTTATGAAACGAAAAAAAAATCGAGAAAAACCATCAAAAAAAAAAATGATGACGAATAATGATATTTTGAAAATTAATCAAACCTACGAAATTCGTTCATTATTTGGTCGTGAAATGATTTTTTATCCATCGAACATTTTTTGAATAATTTTCTTTTCAATCGAAAATTTGACATTCTAGAGTCATATCAATTCAAAAGTTGTTTTTTCAATTCCCGTTATCAACCGTTGAAATAAATTAGGTTTACATTTTTTATTTGATCTTCAAGTTGCCTTCACAAGACTTTGCCATATGCAGAATTTTTTTTTTTATGTCCGAAAAAATTGCGCAATCGTTTTGAATAATAGTTTTGAAGTTTTGAGACCAATTCCGCGTAACGAATATACGTGGAAATGTGTGTACTGATGACAAGGTGCAAATTACGTCCCGTTGATATTATTAATATTGCGATCGTAGATCATGTTGGGTTCGTTCGTCAGCACACGTGTACAAACTGAAAAAGAAGCGTAGGTGCCTCATGAGCAGAGATATGAAAGATTCTCGGATGCGAGTTATTGGCACGCTATATACACAGATGTTGCCGACTTCTTTTTTTTCTTTTCCACCGAAGGGAGCGAGGGAGAGAAGTGGGAGGGGCTCTAAGAAAGATTCTCAATCATTTACATATATCTACTTCACATATATCTCTTCAAATGTTTCATAAAAAAAGTTTTTTTATTACGAAATCCCAATTTTTTTTTTTTAATGGATTTATGATACTTTTTATAATTCTAGGAATGTTCAGCGATCCATTTCGTTGTTTGGAACATGGTTCTAATGATCACTGCTATTTTTTTACTATTCCAGAACTTTCTTATCTCGTAGAGTACTTTTTCCACGGTCACGTTTCAAAGTTTGCTCGCACTGTTTTTGAAAACTTGGATAGCACTTGCGGAATTACTTAATCTTGTTGGTTGTTATGTGTTGCAAGGAAGTAAAAACATATAAAATTTCGAAGAAAATGGTTAATAGGCAGTTTAGTGTTTGAATTCGATTTTTTTTCTTTTTTTTTTCAGACAAATTTGAATTTTCCTCCTGTTTTCCATAGACTTATTTGGCATTTTAATGTGCAGTAAAACTGTGCAATATTTGATTGCCTGCAACACAAGACGGTGAGACTTTCTGAAATTTCACCCTAGTTCCATAAGATACGCAGCGCGACTTGCCTTGGCCGTTGAAACTCTTTCTTTTTATACTTGGCGTTAAGATGCTGTCGCGTCTCTAGATAATAGTACCATGAATGTGACCTAAAAATTTGGAAAAATTCTGTAGAACGACGCTTTGGCGAGACGACTAACGTTAAAATGGGCGTATGTTGAAAAATATTTGTTGAAAAATAGAACGAAGCATTTTCGTAAGTATAATAGTTATTTGGGATATTTTAGTAATTTTCCCCTGTGACCGGAAGTTTTGTTTCCGTAATATTTATAGGTTTTTATTCGTGAACTAAATTTTAATTCGAATTTTATTGATTCAATTCGTAATCTATGATATATTTTCAAACAATTATGATTTGTTAATACGATTTGTTGATGTTCGATTTTATTAGCGATCTGTTGCTTTTTTTTTAAATTAAAATGTAATATTTTTCTAAATTATATGTACCTTTTTGTGTAATCTATAGTTTTTGTTTCATTTTTAAAAAATACGATACAAACGTGGGCCAATGCCATAATTTAACTTTCATAACAGAATGCTCGTACGTCGATCGCGCCTCTCAAAGAGTCAAGTTCTTCGGATAAAAATAGCCATCCTTGGAGATGGTCTTCCCCCACTTATGTGATGTAGAAATAAAGGAAAAACGCTCGATGGCTCTTCTTTTATCACGGTACGACGATTTCTTTTCCCATCAAGGTTCTCTCCTCCGCGCACTTTTATTTCGCACTATACTCCAATAAGTGAGTGTAAGAAAAGCTTAAAAAGCCGGTCGTCAAGAGGACCTTTCGCAAAAGCGATGAGATAACACGTTCTGTCTATTATTTCACGTCTTTTAAGACAAGCGACTTCCAGAAATATATGATCTTTGGAAAATTCTGTGTTATCGAAAAACGAAAGCAAAGTAGAAAATACGAAAAATGAGAAACGTATGAGCTGCACTTCTTTTTACTGACGTTTTCTCTACACTGAGGAGTGAATTTGAAATCTCCGGATTAAAACTTCCAATTTTTTTTTCACGGATGGTTTTCAAATCTCAGAATATTCCCGAACGACTGTTCGGTATTGGAATGAGACCAAATGATGTGTTCTTCGTTTAACGAAAAAACCTTTAATTACGTTATTTCCAAAATCCACAAATTCGGTGATCCAAATTCTTATAAGTGTGAAGCCGAAGGTTAAAAAAAAAAAATAAACAAAACTTTTAACGTCAACGAATTTTCAATTGAAAGTATTTTTGCCGTTAATTCAAATCACCCGTACATTTTTTCCCGAGGTTTATTTTTATTAACTGCGTTACAGCAGTTCTGTTCCCAGAGGGATGTCAAACTTTTCCTCATTTTTTTTTTATCTCAAATGATTAAAAACTTTTATAATTTTTAAATATCTCTAAAAAAAATGTTTTACATGAAAAATAATAAGAAAACTTCCAAACATGAAGGGATATTCTTGGCATTAATCAAGTCAGAAGGTTCCTCAGTGTGATAGAAAATGTATTAACGAGGTTGAAGCGTCATAATGATAATAGTAAATACAAAGTAAAGGCAAAATCATCAGATACAATTTTTCCAAGATAATTTTTTGAAATTTTGCGTAAATCTTCTTGAGCATCGTATTATAATATGTCAAAAATTTGAGAAGGTTTCACCGTCTAGTAATCGAGATATTCAGTGTTTAAAATCGCAACTTTAACATGAGGTCTTGTGGGAAGTTACGAAAAAAGACGATTTTTCACAACAAATAACTTGATTTGTAGGTAAAATTGATTTGTGGGTAAAATTTTTTCAAATTTTACCCACAGTTGAGTATTATTATTAAGAATGTTCATAAGAATTTTAAACAATTAAACTTTTGGAGTTCGCCTAACGCTCCAACCTCCTTGATTGCTAGAAAAAATATCGAAACCTTTAATTTTTCAGAATATGTACCCGGATAATTTAGAATCTTTCTACAAATGTTCTTTCCTTTCGGAAAGTGCTGGAATAATCTTATAAAAATTCCGCTGCATTCTGTCTTTTTTTATAAATTTGTATACGAACTAACCATTTGCGAACAAGCATTTCAGTAACATAGTAATTTCATATGTCAATAAACTTCAATCATAAGTCAAAAATGAATAAAAATGGATGAAACATTATTTGAATTTGTTGTTAAGACTTTATACAGTTTGATTTGTCAGCATAAGTCAATTGAAAAAATGCCCCGCCGAATGGAAAAAAATCTTAACTTATTCGTTAAAAAAAATGTCCAGTGCAATGACATGACGAATAAAAAAGGTTAAGTCCGCCGAAAATTGAATGGACCTGCGGCACACATGTAATCGGAGAAGTAATACGACAATCCCATTAGCTCTAAGATCTAAAAAACATATTCCCCGATATCTCCAATTACGAACATCGAAATATGTCCTTTTATATAATGGGGATCAGATTATAATTTCATTCTCGAGAGTCTTCAGAACGTTCGTTTGTTCGATTGAGCACGGTGTAGCCTGTCGCATTGACAGAATAAAAAAATATCGATTATCTCGCCCTCTGTGGAAATTCGATATTGCAGTCTCCACAACTACGACCTACCACACCTCTAAAATTCTGTGGTTCGGGGGCTTGTGTTCGCTTTTGCAAGTGATCCATTTATGTTCCCCATGTGAAAGAACAAAAACAGAAAGAAATGGAGGGTTCCAGTAAAAAATAAAGAACAAAAGTACGCGACGCTAGGTCAGAGCAAAAAAAAAATTGTTCGGATTTGAAAAGATGAAAAAAGCGTTTAGAGTCTTCGTATCGATACCGCAATGACAGCGGACCATTCTTCGTTATCCCGGGTCGTTTATTCACTAACTCAATTGATACCCAAGGCTTAGACAAAGCTGCCAAGTTTCCCACATGAAACAATAGAGTCGATAGCTCCCTCTGAAGAAGGATCTCGCTCAGTGGACAAGAGAGTTATTGGCGTGTGGAAAGCCGTCTCAAATTTCGCTGAATCGGAGGTGACGCATGGCCCTGCTTCATCGCTCCATACCGGAAGTGCACGGCTTGCAAATTCACCCACGTTTCTATTCCTCAAACGCAAGCTACGCTTCTGAAGGGCGTCAAATCGATTACATCTCGAGCGCCAGCCTTCTCTTGTAATATTAACACCTCAACGCTGTCTCGGGTGGTTAGAGTGGTGTTGATCCTGCATCAATCATAAACCGATTGATGACAGCAAAGATTGAATAATGATTTGTTGAGCTGGCCCGGGATGTTCACAGTTGATCATATAGAACATTTACTTCCACAGAGTAAATGAACCGGTTTCTGATGACCTCAAATGTCCATACTATATAGTGATGCAAGTTCAAAAAGGATCCGCACGCTATAGGGAGCGAGGGAGCGGTACATGTCAAAGTTTTTAAAAACTTTCCACTAGTAATCCTTGTACCACTAAAGGTATTTGCGACGGTCGAGCTACTTGAGGGAATCGACACCAAGGTAGCTCCAAAGCTCCTATTAGTGGATGCCAACGGTGCCACATTAGCTTCGGGACTACATTGATTGGCGTCAAAGCTATGAAGTTGCCTTAAAAGTTTATTGAGACCAAGGGTTCATCAGGAGACGCTCAAGCTGTCAATTGAGTTCCTGTGCCACTTTATAAGTAGTACCATAGTTTATAATTTAATGAGTAGTTGAACAAAGATGTCGCGAGTTGGCATCATATTACTACGCCAAACGGAATGCTCGACGTATTTTAAATCGCAGTGATAGCAGGTCGAGTCTTCTCTTTCCCCGAGTTCTTCAATTCATTTTGCATTGTCCCTTCCACCTCAACATGGGTTCGCAATACACTTCTCATGCTTTACTATCTGTTCCTCCTGGCCTACCTATCTTGGACCTCTTTCCAGCTCGCTAGTCCTGTCTCCCTTCCTTCCTCTTATTCAACATTGAATTTTGATGTGTTTACTTTATATTTTCTCATTTCACTACACCGTTGATTATTCATATCATATTATTTACCCCTGGGTTATTCCTACTGACGTCAATTCTACCCAAGTCAGATGCCATCTGGCGAAAATTGGAATTCACTTTTTGAGAAATGCTGTCAAGTTTTTTACCATTCAATAGGTTAGAAATTATACGAATGTTTAAAAAAATGTCATGAGCATGAAAATGTCAAAGAATCATGAGCTCACAAAATGGTCTTGATCAATTCGGCTCGACGAGGAACGACGCGGTTAACCCACAGTGTTGACCACTTTGAAACGATAGCGTGTTTACTTATTTCTGCTTCTTTATTCCATTTGTGCGTATAAAATAATTTTGCGTTAATCCACTTTGTCTTCACAGTCCGGTAAGGTATAACTGGTAAATCGATTCCTTTTCTTCTCTTTTTCTCTTTCTTTCTCCATCGCCACATCACTCCTCACGCAGTCGCTCTTTCCTCCGCACCATATAACAGCAGTGTTCACTCATTGTTGTTGGAACGTGGTGACACACGAAAACCAACGGAAACTGCGCGCTCGTCTGAAGTGGCTTCCGCCACAAAGGCCTCTATGTATTATGTTTCTAGCGTACTCTTCCGGGTATCTCCCTCATCTACTCTTGCAGGCATATAAGAGCCAACCGAGGCTTTAGTTCTTCCAGAGGTCCGTTCTTTTTTTTTAGCTCCCCTTACCTTTCGCTTTCTTTTTTGCTTCTGTTGTACTTTGTGCAGATTTCTCCAATAACTCGAAGACAGCTGGGGAAATTTCGACCTTTTCAAAAACTTTTGATCCGCTGGTCGATAAAAATTTAGAAATGTCTGAATGATTTGAGATTCTACCAAAAACTAAAACTGAAGTATTACAAACATGTATAGATTAATGGGCATTAGGTTGGAACACGACTTAGGGGTTGTAGTTTACCACTAAATCGTGTAAGGGTTGATGAGGACAGGCATAGAAGAAAGGGTAGAAAATACCTGCACGAAGCTCGAACTCGAAACAAGCGGGAACGGGTCCCGTAATTGAATCCCCTGTTATATTTTTGTTTAGTGGGTTGCGCAACGACGGAGATGGGTTTTGTCGGTAATGCAGATTTTTTGATGCTTCGTTGCGCGCATGTAGACGCTCGTGGTGAGGCGAACTCGTGTACGCGGATCGCGCACACGTCAAAGGACCTCGAAGCAACGGAACGTTGGAAATCGAATTAAAACTGTGCACCCCACGGAAAATTCACTGGTTGTTAGGGACTCCGTGCGTTATTTATATGCACCACTCGCTATACATACGACTCAAAATCTCGTTATTGCGCGAATGAATTTAATGAGAATAACACAACGGATTTTATGGGGAAGCTGACCCAAGTTTGTAAGGTTTCAGAACATTGAGAATCTACTCGTTTGCACCTTTTGTCATCGCGGTTCAAAATTAAGCGATTTACATTAAAAAGTTTAACGTTTTTTTCGAATTTTCGATTATAATCTTGGAAAAAAAGAAATTACATATCTTCACGAAATAACTTGACCCGTCAAAAAATGTTGAAAAGCTACATTTTTATAATTTTCTTGTCGACATTTCTAATTAACGTAACCTACCTACGCAAAGGTAAAAAAAAAAAAAAATTAAAAACGTAAAAATCTCTTGAATCTTGCTCGTAGCCAGGGAGGTTTTAATTAAAGTACCACGTCGGATGTGACGTTTTGAGCGAGTTTCGAGCGTCTTGGTTGGATATGTTGTACCTTATGCTTTGACGCACAAACACACGCATTACTAATTTAGATGTACAGCAGGCACGTACATCTACTGTGGTCTCGTTTGGCTTATTACGTATTCATTTCATGGAAAAATCACAGGGTAGCGAATTGTTTCGTAGCAAAGAGGATATCGAATTAACTATAAAAAAAAACAAGTACGTACGAAGGTCGAATTGTACAAGTGCGTGAATACACGTTCGGAACTTTGGCTCCGAATTGTTTCTGTATGTTCCGAGATATAGTATGAAAACTAGGTTATACCGGATCTCTGAACACGTTCCGGTGAAGGGTGGAAGAGCGAAGGGTCTTGATGGTTATGTGAAGGGGCCAAAGAGACGAAAAGAGAAAAGAAAAAGCATGAAAGCAATATCAAAAGCTTCTTTCGACCTGTGGTGAAAAAAGCCCACAGAAAGCGAGGGGAGAATGTAAGAACGTGAGAGGGTGGACTTGTAGAGGGTTGCCCCAAGACGTTTCGTTTATTTTTTTACCGCTAGTTTCATTAAAGTTGCAAGGTTGTCCCGAATGATTCAGAAGTAAAGATGAGCAAAAGAATTTATGTCTTCAAGGGGTTAGTTTGTGGCTTTTATATAGACGAATAATGCCATTACTAAATATAGCATGACAATAAGGACTCTGCATTGAAAGCCGTTGATCTACGACTTCCTTCGACTCGGCTTGGTCAAATCATTCATCGAACCAGTTCCAATAAACCAAATAATCAATGAAAGTACGCGAGGCAATTACGTGCACAATCTAGAAAGAACAGTCAGATTCTTAAACCAATTGGGATGCTCTAATCCAGAGCAATTGAGCATCGCGCCCAACTAAACGACTCTACGATTAATGGCCTTTTTTCTTTCTCCGAATGTAACTAATTCTGCACTGTTTATATGAACAGATGTGGTATCTACATCTGGTACGGTACCTTGATAGAGTGTCAAAGAGAACTCGGGACCCCGTCATCGACCAAGGGTCGCAGCCAGAATTGAAGAACTTAGTCATCCAGAACCTAGTGATTCTATTAGTTAGTTTGATCAATTTTCGGTCCAATTTGAAGTTCGATCTTCAAAGTGATACAGCAAGCGATTTTGGCAACACAGCCATAGCGTTGCAAAGATCTTATCTAGGCAAGCCTCCTGTCAACGAAGGGTATTTTGAGGCAACGCTGTGTTATGTCTCTCCGGTCATTTCATTGTGCACTCTCTCTGGGACGAGAATTAGTAGCAGGGTGAACCACGCCCTTACATAAACAACGTAATTGCAGGGGCGCTTCTCTTCCTACGGAATACCATAGTTCCACGATGCTTTTCTTTGGGGTGGCTGATTCCTTCCTTGATGTTACTTCAGGCCCCACAGGCTTTTATGCCACTGTTATCACAAAATGACTTCACCTCTACTTACTCAACCTCACCCCTCTTCTAGAGGGTGGAAATATCTCTCACAAAAACCTTCCCAACAACCCCCTTTACCGTCCCCCCTCTTAGTTGCTTTCCGCACGATCCGTACACGATGCTAAACTCATCCAGCTAAATCTTAGTCGCACGTGACTCACGTCACTATCTCTGGTGTCGTGAGAAAATACAACCGTATATACCCCATTCTTGAATACAAAGAGAGAAGCCGTTCCCGCAACACCCTTCACAATATGGCAGCCAGGGCTTCTCTTGGTAGAACAAAGTTTCGATCCAGGCTGATGCTAAAACAAATCTGGTAGTTTGTTGTGCCTCGAATTAGCTTTGTGGTTGACTGAAGCGAATTTGACAATTAAAAAGTTAGGTTGGTTCAGAGTCTTATTTTCTTTGTGAATTTTGATACTGATTTCCAACTCATGTTGCATGAAAATTATGATTCCAAAGAAGTAAATTGGAATCCTCTGACTAAGATATTGATTGCATGCCTATTTTTATGTTGCAGGTGAGTTCACAGTACCAGTCGGAATCTGTTTTGGATCGGTAGAATATTGAAAGGAATGGGCAAGTACATAGCATAATTGATTAGCTGTTGAGCAACTGATCGGTGGCTACTCTAATTAATTCTATATGAAAAAACACCTTTTAAAGCCACGCAAATTAAACCTGTAAATAAGCATACTGTTAACGCCAATGATATTGAATTTCGCGCAAACACTCAACTGAGTATACCCTTGACAGTGGGGCTGAGTAGGCGAGGAAACAGAGTCGTATAGTGATCTGTCGTGCGAACTTTACGGGTTGCAAAATGATGCTAGAAGCCGCGAGAAATTCGCACGGCCAATAAAGTCCAGGGTCGCTAGGTAAAGTTCCAGGAAGGCTTTGTGGATGGCATACGACACCACGGCTCAACTATGATATGTGCGAGAACAGTATATTCTGCTTCGTGGGGACGAGCCTTCGCATCGATCGACCGAAGACTCGAAACTACCTATGAAATTTCTTTGAGCTGAATAATGACGTCACGGCAACACGTATTCCGCATTCCTCATAAATAAGACACTTAAAGTTATAGGCTTATTACGGTGAACCTCCTTTTTTTAAAGAGAGACCTGTAATTATGTTAGTGAAGTGTAACAAGCAGCATAATAATGCAGGCTAGGCGAGCATGCCGGAAGCGAAACGACCAGCCTTATCCTAAATGGTCAGCAACAGCTTTTGGCGGCGGCTAATTCTGGCAAAGGTTTCCCATCAACCCCCCCTATATTCACAGCTTCGCCCTCGTCTCCCGCTTACTCCCTCGTTGCACATATCCCACCTCTGTAATAATACCCACTGTCGATTTTCGATCCTGCAGTACCAACGGCTATAAACCCAACATTTCCCTTCCTCTACTATACGATAATACGTAATACCATGGCCAGGGATTTAACGTAATACGTGTGTAACAGCATCAGGACCTGGGTTGGCTCGAATCTAAATGGTAAGTGCATAGAGTTCATGTATAGGGTGGCAAATACAGAGATTTTTCCTAAAATGATGGCATCAAATGTGTGTTCGAATGTGTGGGTTGTGCCTAAAACGTGACACAAACTCAATTTCATTTTAGCTATTGATGAACTTGACTTCCAACGATGAAATAAGGCCGACGGGGATGGTAGCAGATAGTAAGATTGATTCCCCAAACTTGCGGTAGTGATTTTTCGGTGGACAACTTTTTCAATATTGCTACAGACTGGACATTGAGGCCACCCATCAGTCGCTCAAGTTATGCCCGAGAGTGAGAGAGATAGCTAAAAAAACTTGTTTTTCTTAGAGCTCAGTTTCGATCATATTTGGAGAAAAAAGAAAGTTTTATCTTATTCTCCGATGAAGGACAACAAACGTGCGGCTTTTGTTTTACTCGAAAATTAAGATGTGTCGACAAAAAATACGCAGCACGATCAGTATCAACTAGACAAATGACGGAAACTCTTGTACATTTTATTACCTTGCACATTTTTTTTACTGCAGCTTCGTGTTCAACTTGGAAACAACAGGCATTTGACTAGTGAGCGTTGGTAGATCGCATTTTCGTGAGAAATGCCAACCGGACCAATTGTGTTTGGAAATCCAACGAAAGTCTCGTTAGTTGCATGGACACCCAGTAGAGAAAAACAATTCTGAATTGCTCGCGTCCGGCCATTGTCGATATCGGAATCGGCCAGTCAAACAGTTTTGATGTATCGTTTCGCTACCAGCAGCAACAACGATGATGTTGTGATTTTCGTTTGCTGTGTATATTCGCCCCATCGGATTTTCCCCAATGGAAAGTGTTGCAGCTCCGAGATAATACTATCCCTTTGAATCGGAAAAATCCTCTCCCTCCTTTTTTCCCCTTGAGTTCTATTCACCCCTTAATTTCTCCCGAACCGAGCTTTATTGCAATCGAAATCACGACAAAAAGGCATAGAAGCGAAATGATAATCTATTCGAGTCGAATATCTTTGAATGTACACAAGACATACCGTAAGTGAAATCACTGAACACTGATTGGCTGAATCACACATAGAAACGTGTTCCGCATGTCAAATACTTGAAACTTATTGGAGCTTCGAGATTAAGTGCGAAAGTCTACTATCTGGTTTGAGATAACTTATCAATTTTTCGGAACTTCGCATCCTGAGGCCTCCATCACTATGACTATAGCCCTACGGTATAAAAAAACCTTTGATCCTTTGCCTGAAATTTTCTCTTATATAAAAGTTTCTTCAAACGCTGGAAACGTTTTTGATGTGGCACGAAATAGACGTGGACGAATAGACCTTGTTGTGCGCAAACAGTACATGAAGACGAAAACAGGAGTCATAAAAGTCGCTGAGCCCTGTTGAATTTTCACTCTGGAAGTCCTTGACATTAGTTGCTGCTTCTAAACTCTCAACGACTTTGCAACCCGAGCCATGCTCTATCACTATGACTATATTTCTCTTTGACTATATATCTCTATGACTATATGACTCTTTCTGATCGCTGACCTTGAGATGCTACACAGGCGCAAGATCACTCTAAAAGCTTCAAGTAGCAAAGTATCCGTATTGACCTTCGAAGCGGAAACACAGGAAAGGTTGAAGGTTATCCGACGACCTGCTTGACCTCTACCCTACTCGTAACCTTTTTTTCTCCACTACCTTCGTCGAGAAACTTGTTACGCAACATTAATTTTGCTCCATCCACGCGAAAATCACTGATCTCTTGTCGCATTCTTCTTTGTCCAGATCCAAACAGCACACTGCCTGAGGGATATAGGATATTATCTCTCGACGAACTCCCTTTCATGTTCATCTGACGGTGTTCCAGGCCCGGAAATCAATACCGTTCCGAGAAGCAGCACAGCTAAACATTAATTACACTGCAAATTTAATTTATTTCCGTTAATGAGAGAATTTCATTAATATAATTCTTGCTTTTGTCTCCTATCAATGTGTGTACATAATCAATCCTTGAATCTTCACTTTTTAGTATATGTCGAATTTTTATAAAACCAGCGTTATGATGCCAGGAAAATAGGTGCTGATTTTGAAATCTGCTTTCTTGAGGTCCTTTTAGCTAACCTGAATGAATGCGTGGTCGTCGCCCTTTTTTCTCGTCAACTGGTTGTGTTTTTTTGGTAAATCTGATTCCGAAATTTTGAAGTGATGAGCAATCATATAGGGCAGTCGCCGTCGCGGGTGCCGCTTTTATGGCTTTAAAAGCCATTGCTATATGAGGATGTTAGCGAAAGGGGTCAGAGTTGTACTGTATTGCCAGAATTATATGTACATATATAGAGGTGCATTCAAACCAATAATGCGAAACCATGATGATTTGTAGACCCTTCATACGTGAATGCAGCGGATAATCGTGCGGATACCGGTTCTGAAGTACTAATTTCCCGCGTATGAGTTATGACAATCATTATCGCTGCGGTCGTAAAACTTCTGCCACAGTGCATATAATATATGAGACGGCTAAAAATGATTTTCCTTTTTCCGGAGTGGCACACGTCGGATATTATTTCACGATCACCCCCTAAAATATCGTCAGGAAAATGAGATACACGAGCCAACATCAAAAACCTAACTAGGAGTAGTATATTTTTCTCAATATTGGGGCCACGTGACCACATTGGGCATCGTCATTCTCGGGACGCACGCCGGATTAACACATCGTAAAATATACAATGGACAAGAGGAAAATATCTTACTCGTATTTATTTGTAAAGAGGACTTTTGTGATGATTGAAATGGTCCATTTTTCATTCACCCCTCGTGTTTATCCCGAAAAATGAAATCACGGGATACTATTTCAAATTAATGTTTTCTCTATGGAAACTTAAATCCGATATCATAAAATGATTCGAAATGGTCCGATACAATTGTCACCATATTAGCGTAACGATATTGGGATTTTTTGCAATGAAGTTGCTTTGGAAATGAATAATTTCAAGAAAAGGCAATTCAAAAAAACGACTTTAAACCCATGCGAGGCAAACAAAATCCCCCGATTTGGTCAGCTTTCCGGTTTCACCAGCGCAACAACTTAATCAAAAGTCTGCGCGTCACTTGGCTATCCGAAAGTAGCGAGAATATTTGATGGACGCGTGGCCATTTACGATGGGAGTAACCCAACGTATAACCCTAGGGTGTCAGTCAAAAAAAAAAAAAGAAATGGCAGGGATGAAATTTCGAAGCTTTCTCTTCGTCCCTCCGCAATGTATACGTGCGGTGAGAACGAAATAGGGACGAGAGAGAAATTGAGATTGACAGTTAATTTCAGACTCCTTCTCTTTCTCTCTTACCATCATTCCGCTGTAGTGCGCTTCCTCTATGCCACCAGCAGATAGCAACGGGGGCAGCAGTCGGTGGCACCTACGAATGCGTGTAGTAAGACCAGATATGTATACACCCACCCCCGAAACAGATCCCTCCTCGTCATCCTGCCACCGGGAATCTGTCAGACAACTCTCTCTTTCCCTTTCCCACCCTCTCTCTCTCTCTCTATCTCTCTCTTTTTGAATGCTTCCTTTCCCTTTTACACGTCGATTCGATGAGGAAGCGAGAAGGTCTGAAATTTCGAGGCGCCGAATTGAGCTTCCGCTCCAGTGGAAACAACCACGATGTCATCAAGATGAAGAGTCACGAGGATAAAAAGGGCGAAACAAGTATCCATTCAAGAGAATCAAGATCGTCTTATCTTCCTCTGATTCACATCAGCCACGATGCTTCCCCTTGAGGATTTTCTCTTCTTGATATATATTCCTACCCTATTTGTTCCGACGAATCACATTCATGGATTTGTCTTCGAAGGACACATCTCGGAGGATCCTTATCTCTCGATCGATTTGAAGGATTCCATGCGCTCAATGCGTTATGGAATTTCATATGAAATAAACAGATTCGCTTATATTACAATGATAAAATTCTATTTCTGGAACAATG
Source organism: Campoletis raptor (assembly GCA_948107755.1). Classification (NCBI taxonomy): domain Eukaryota; kingdom Metazoa; phylum Arthropoda; class Insecta; order Hymenoptera; family Ichneumonidae; genus Campoletis; species Campoletis raptor. The sequence goes on along the minus strand of OX403630.1, from coordinate 5,086,019 downwards.
TGAACATCATATTTATGATATTCAATGTTTACTTTTCAGTATTTACTGAAAAGCTGTTTTCAGTAGACTTTGTCGAAGGAAAGTTGCTTTCCACGAAGCTCAACCGACAGAGATGTTTTCAAGTCTAGTTGTTCCAAGAGAATTTAACTCTTTCAGTGCCGCATCAGATGACCATATAACGACAAACAACTAAAGAAAATTTTCCATCTTGAATATTCTTCTAAAGACAAATACACCATGCGGAATAATAACTGCCTGTCGGAATAGATACTGACAAAAGAATTTATTCCTGGAATAACTAAGAAATTTGGCCTTTATCATGTAATTTTATTCTCCGCATTCTCGGTCATCCAATGTTCCTGAAATTTGTATCTGAAAAAACTGTTTTGGGCTGCCCATATATCACTGATGCCACGACCTAGTATCTGCTTACAAATAAATCGAAAAGAATCAATAAACAATAACCCCCTGATGGCATTCGTGAAGGGGCTTCTGTTCTCCAACTGCCAAGTCATTTATAAATCCTAATTTTTACTTGCGAGACTAGAAGTCACATTGGAATCGGGAATAACAGAACTCATACATAACAAATAGCAAAAAGCCTAGACATCTTTTTTACCTCCCATTAATGAGAAAACTGTGTTCAGGTTCTAAACTGTTCAAGAGTCAGTCCGGAATGGTTACAGTAAGCATCTGTAGATTGGATCTCGAAGTTCAGTGAGTCGTGCTTGCCTCATGGTGCTGTAGTTTTGATGACCTCGAGCCAAGGTCACGCGTTTCTCCTTTCACTCTCCCCGTCGTTGCATTCTGCCTTGATATAACTGGCAGCCACATCCCCGAAAGTGTTGAACTAGCTGTTGCTCCGAGACATTAATGGACTTGAAATCTCACTTGGAAATCGATACGTACCGAAGCTCGTTAAAACGCTCAGAGAGCTTTACCCGTTGAACACGAAACATCAAATCAAAGGCACGACCCTGATCTGTGCGTCTATTGTTTCGGTCAGGGCTTTTTCACGCTCCAATAAAAATATTTGCATGAGGTCAAATATCTAGTCACTTGGAATTACACGATAAGGGGCGTTGGCAGGAGGTTGTTTTACACTGCAGGTACGTCGAACGACCTGTGAAATTAGTTATCAACTGCTATCTGTATTTGGGTGAGTTGTATGATTTTGTCGAAACTTTATGGGAGATGCAATCATGACCACAGTGAGAAGAAACAGATGAGCTTTGTATTTCTTGCTGTTTGTTTATACTTTGCTTTTATTTTGGTTTGGGCTTGATTTTATGTGGGTTCGGGTTCGTTTGACTTTAGGTTCGTTCCAGTGAATGATAAATTACGAATATTGTAAAATTGGTTTGTTTTTATCACTTCTGCTGATCATACATTCCAGTTACACATTTGTTACGTTAATCATTCAATAAGTGTCAGAAGAATGAGAAGATTATCCGAAACTCAGAGGTCCCTTACAGCGAAGGCTTTTTTTTATCATCACCTGATATCTGCCACTGGTATTCAATGAGCATCCAAGGGTCAACTAAAAATCATACAATATCCTCCGTGGCTTCTTGCAAAGGTAATCGAGGTTCATTATTGAAATAAACTTAACGGTCTGACAGTTTGCAGCGAAGTTAAGGTGTTTAGGGCAAATGATAGAATGTAAGAGCGAGACAATGAATGTCATGAATTTGCAAGGTGGCCTGTGCCGCGCCCTAGTCCGTTAATTATTTCCACACTGAGGCGTCAATGCGATGCTTTACTTGCGGCTAGGGAGTGAAAGGTGTATTAGGGAACTCACCGCAACCCGGAAGGTTAATAATTTGTCGTGGCGTGTTGCAACCATCGAACGCTTGAAAGCGCATGTGAGTAGGGGAGCAAAGGTGTTACCGGGTCCCAGATTGAACGCGATAGCAGGTGCAGTTTTCGTCCCCATCCTTCTCTATACCCTTTTAGTCTCCAATAGTTCAAGCCCATGATAAACCTCAAAGAATCGCATTTCCAAAATAATACGTCTAATCTGTTGTTGGTCTATTGGAACTATTTTTTAATTAAAATTTACAATTCTCTATAACCAGATATTGCGCCTTTTTCACTCTATATATTCAAATAAAAGTTCTTGAAGAGCGTACTAATTCGTTTTTTACAAATAAAAAATTTACTCCAGGAACGTGAAATTTATGCAATATTAATTAAAAAGTTGATAATATTTAATACTAGATTTTGGAGGTTCTTTTTTTAATCGAATGTTTAATGTGTTGTTCTTTTTCAAACTATTTGTTGAAAAAATTGAAATATTGCGACTTCAATTTGTGACAGATGTCTGACAAATGTCGACTTTGAATAAAAGGGAAAGAGAAATAAACTGCGTGACAAATGCGACATTTGAAGTTAATCGTATATCAATGAATTCACGAAGCTCATAATAATAAGGGTAAGCTCGTAGCGGTGAACCGTTGAATGGAAATTCCAACTGAGTCGGTCTCTGCTGTTGATTGTGTGGTGCAGGGATTTACTGTCGAGAGGCGCTTTGGTCGATAGATAATGGCCGAGACGACGAGAAAAAAAAAACAAGTGATAAAAAGAGAGGGTCGAGAGTGAGAACGGAATGGATGAAAGGGGTTTACTACTGTGTACGTCACGGGGACGTCACTCACTCGCCCTTTGCCTGGCATTGTGACGGTAAAACCTGGCAACAGCAGCCGTAACAACATGTTGACGCCTGATCGGGGATTTAATTCGACATGGAAAATTTCTATCGAGTATTGCAAAGACAGAGCCACACGTCCCGGATACCAAACAAGGAGTGGGGGCGAAAGGGGACCCATAACAACGTTGAAAGATCATCCGTTCGTCACTGAGGGTTACCATTTTCGAGTTTATAATTATAAATCTTTAAATAACCTCACTTTATATCTAAAAAATTTAAATAAAGTAGGGCAACTACAGGATTCATATTTTAATTAGAATCAGGCTTAAAATAAACACGTTCGAAAAGCTCTTGATCCATGATTTAATCACTACAGTTTCTATTTTTAATTCATCGGCATAAAGCTTGTAGAAAATGGATAATCCATAAATCGATTACTAGCTACTGCTATTTTTAACAACTCGTTATAAACAGTAAAATCGAAATAGAAAAATATCATAACCCCAGTTGACGATCTGTCCAAATTTTGGACAGGTTTCATTTGTTTTTTCCAATAATTCTACAACGCGGATCTCTGGCGAGGTGAAAAATTCATAAGAGATAACGTTGATTTACGTTCCGACCGATATTCATTTACCTCGGAGCCGTGTTTTCAACCATAAATCTTCGAGCTGTATGAATTTTTCCCTTCTCCATACCATATACAAGGGTAGAAGAGACGGTATTAAAAAAGGGAAAAAAATGGCGAACAAAAAAGAAACGTCGTTATTAATCAAAAGTAATTGAGGTTGGAAAGGGGAGGGTTATGGAACCGAGAGGAAGCAACTGGCCAGGTAATCAATAGACTCGTTCACTCTTTTACCCCTTGAGCTTTTTGATCTCGTTCATGCCATCTTTGCAATAGATATCTGGATGAACTTTATGGGAAAAGGTTGGAAGCAATCGAGTATGGGATAAGGGATGAGATTTGAGAAAAAACGTAAAATAAAAACGACGAAAAAAAAGAAAACAATTCGAGCGAATGGGTGAGAGAGGGGATGAAGTGAATTTCACTGCTAATCAAAACGAGGTCTCCCTTGGAACGGAAGTCCTGGATTACCGGTGGAAATCGAGTTCACCTAGCGCTCAATTTGCCTCGCTTCCTATATATGCCTTCTTAACCTCTTCTTCACCCTCTTCCCATCCTCTGCCGCAAATATACCCACCTTCTACTCTTATCTTTCACCCTCTGCATCCCCTTCATTTTTCTCTGCGTTTATCCTTCGAAATTTTCAACGACTGATATACGGAGGGTGGGTTCTCGTCCTTGATGGGCCATTCGTGTCCCTCGGCGACGAGTTGTACTGGAAAAACGACGTCTCTTCAAGTTTTCTCGAACCCCGAACACTCGAGGCAACTCAGCCATCCCCTTGTCCTTCAGAGGGTCGTTTCACGTCATTCTCTCAATATCGACGCTTCCTACACAATATTTTCGTGAAAAATAATTTCATGTTTTTCCACCATGTTGCTCACCGTAACGAGTTCCTCATGGCCGTTGTCATTCTTTTCTGAGTCTTCTTTCAAAAAATTGTGGGGCGGAGATAGGTTAAATGTCATACCCGACGTATATTGTAAAAAAGTAGTGAAAGCTATAGTTGAGAAAAAGGTTTAAAATTCTTGCCAATGAGTTTGTTCAACGATGGAACGTTGATCGTTTCATCAGAAGTAATATACAAATTTTCTAAAACGGAACGATTTCGAAAAAGTCCTCACCAATTCCACGATACGTAAATGAGAATGGTTGGAAAACTTACCAGCCCTTAGGCAAGGAAAATTCTCTACTTAGACCTCGGAGAATAATAACGTTCCGTCACTCCTTTCTCAAATATCCTGTGCCCCCGAGGCAGGTAAAAAAGATGGTGGTTGAACGGTGACTTTTAACTTCCCATCGTTCACTGCTAGCTCAAAGTTCTTACTTTTTTCCACGAGACTGGAACTTCCAACCGATCCATTCCATGCTGGCGCTTGCCAGAATACCGTGGCCACGTTGAAGAAATTCCATGGTGATCGATCGTGGTTAGCCAACAAAAAAAAATGCTAGGTCTTATCGTTATAGACGTGCATATAAAACGTAGCTCTGAAAAAAGACGATTCACGATGGACTGCTGTTTATCATGGTAACCCATCCTCCTGTACGTACCTACACACACTTGCGAATCAAATGGAACACGATAATAGCGGACTGGAATGATATTATAAGAAAAATCACGTTTCAACCATGGTGTTCGTTCTGCCCGCCATGTTGGCGAAACGTTAACGTGATTTTACGGTGACTATGCAGTGAAAATCTGCAGTGAATTACGGCTTGAGCCGCCTGTTGGAGCGAATCACCTCGAATTAAGGCAGCTCTTTTTATATTTCCACAAAATATCTCACGTGAACTTTGTTCATAATTTTATCAAAAAAACAAATTTATTTATTAAATTAATTTCACCCCTTTTTAATGTGAAGTGAGAAATAGAAAAATGCAGAGGTGTTTCACCCCTTAAAGTTTTATTTTTATCCTACACATTGCAGACTTTTCTTTGCATTAAATAGGAAACATTTCGGTTATTGTCTTATCGGAAGCTACAGAATAATTTTCGGGCAAGTTGCAAAATCATCCCTTGAAATTCTCAACATTGAAAGGTGGTTTCACTCCTCAGAACCATTTGTCCACCATTAACAACGCAGTCTCAACAAAATCGAAGGCGGGACAGCAAAGAGATGTTTCTTATAAGGGGGCATGAAAAACTGATAAAAGGAAACGAATTGAAGAAATGATGATTTAGGAATCCCAAGTAGTTTTCTGATCTTTCGTTGAGATCGCATTCGTTTGAGAAAAACTTCTCGACGCCCTTGAATTATTTAAGTTTACCCTCAAATGTCCATTGGTTAGGTCGCCACGACTTACATTCAGGAAAACACTCAAGGACCCCCGGGAATTATTTCGTCCCTCGATCTCGTAAAGGGAATTTAATTTCGTTGGTGATGCGCGGTATACAGGCAACAGCTACGATAGCCACCCTCCGATTCACTCTCAAAATGAACGGAAACCAGGCAAAGCCTTGCCGTCACGGAGAGGCAAAAAAAAAAAAAAACAGAAAACATTACCGCCGCAGAAAAACCTTATGCCGAGAAAATCTTCCCTCTCGTTTGCCATCGCACTTTACCGACATCATCCTCCCAGCCGTGAATAAAGAAACGTTTTAATTGCGGGAAAACTGCGTACCCTGACTCACTGGCCAGGAGTCCTCGCCCTGACGAGATTCTATCCTGGGGCACTGTCTCTCTGCTGTACATACTTCGACTAAGCCCGTTTTCATTCCTGAGGTATGGTAACACTCTACCCCGACCATAGCACCGCCTCTATTTCTCATGCTCGAGGCAAAACGAAGAATCCGCCACAGACGAAATAGTACTTTTGTTATCTCTCTTTCGCCTTACGCTCCTCTGATTTGGATCATTTGTTTTTTTTTCCTTTTTTATCAACTTCTTACTCTCTTTCAAGTTTTTCATTTATATCTATGGCTGGCTTTTTGCCAGCAAAAACTAACCCTCTTGTTATATTTCCGAATGTTCTTATGCATTTTTAAATCTCTGCCCTTGTTGAAGGTTAGTCTGGCCAAGTTGCTGGAAGATTTCGTTCTTACATAAGTATGATTATTTCCTTCTTTGTTATTCCGCATTCTTGCTTATTTAGTTATTTTTTTTTTTTTTTCATTTTGTGCTTGGAAACGGAATTCGTACCCCTTGAACCTTAATTCGAAAGAACATTGAACATCTGGAAGTTTTTGGTTCAGAGGAAGAAAAAGGTTTATTTACCACGAAAAAATTGCTACTATCATAAAAGTGAAACAAACTTTGATAATCTTCTGGTCATCGAAAAAAAATGATATTCACATTTAAAAGGAAGGTATATTAAATTTGACCATTTCAGTATATTCGATTGAATATTAACAAATAAACATTACACGATACGTCGAGGTGTAGGCGCGTCATTTCGTAGTGGCCATTTGGTGAAAATGTCTCTACGGTAACCATTTTCCAGCTGTGACATTGTTTAACCTATAAAAAAACCGAAACACGTTTGTCTTCAAGAACATTAAAGATGAAAATTGTTCTTATATCTAATAACCGATTTCTAATGGTTTCATTTTGTGAAAAATTTGTCGACATTACTTGTAGAAGATTTCCGTTGTACCTGTTTGACGTAAAAAATTTCGGTGCCACCAGCCGCTAAGTTTTCACGCATTGATAAAGCGTTCAAATTCAATCGCATACATCAGTTGAATCTATGAAGGTTGAAATACATTTATATATCGTTTGATGGAAAAATCGATCCAAAGAAAAAAAAAAATCGTCAAAACTTACTCCACTTTACTGCCTCCATACAGATCCTCGTTGGGTACCCAGATAAGTGGGTAGGCTTTGAAGCGATATCCATTTAATATTCCAGTCTGAATATGGAGCAAACGCTACGTAGAAGCCTATACAGTTTATGTGCCTATCCCACTTGACAGGGGTTGGTTTTTGTTGTCCTTAAAGTGATAACCTAAAAATAATGATTGCCCGAGCACTCTGATAAAACAATTTCAACGGCGAAAATGACGGGAGGCGTTTGAAGCTGGTGCGCGTTCGGACCACAAGGATTTCCGAAGCCTCGTTCGTTCTAAATGTGGGATGCAAATTGCTTTTAGTCGAGACACGAAGTCACCTGGTGCACATGATGGTGTATACATCCCGAGCCTCGCATCTCCCTAGCCGCATCCCGACCTGACACTATAAATGTGGCTAGTGCGGTTCCCGGTTCGACCGAGCGAAATAGGAAAACCCTTTTACCAAAATTGCCCCCTGCCACATCCCCGAGATCGTTCTACTGTACGGAATAACTGTTCTGCGGTATTCTTCATGTAAATCTAACGTGCCACCTATTTCACGCCCGTGAGCCAGTTTTTTAATGTCAGAGGCGCACTATTTTACAGTTCCGCGAAATACCTAAAATATCTCCGGAACAAATTGCTCCGGCTTCTACTGAGCCCCATAGAAAGTGTGAAGTCTCCACTTCCGATGGTGATCGAATGTTCCGGTAATTTACGAGTCACCAGGAATCTCAGGAATTTCCGAGTAAACTCTCGACCCCACTGAAGTTTCAGACCACAAATCGCAAACTCATTTGTCCACTTCAAACTCAAATTTATCATTCCCACCTACCGTGTTGGCTGATAGCTGACGATTCAAAAGAACGTCTGAACCAGAGTCCCCCGTAAAGAGATGTGACACTGTGGTTACTTGATTGCAAATCTAGCTGATAGATGAGGGGGCGTATTCAAAGAGGAAAGAGTTTCCATGCGAGTCAGCCAAGTAGGACGAATGGAGACAGTTGGCGAATAAGTGGACCATCGAGACGATTGGTGGTAATTGGAAGATTAGTAGATTCATTTCAATGTCTGATGAGTTGTGGATAGAAGTTTAATTGTTCAATTGTAGTCCAACTGTGGTTATAGATACGATTGGTATGGGGTTTCGTTTTTTCGGACAAACAATTCGGAAGCTATCATGAAGGGACTATATGTAGTTTCATGAGACCCAGTTTCAATAAAACATCCCAATAGATAGTCATATCTAGACACGAAATGACACCCAGTTGATTATTTTGAGTTGAATGGAAAGGACATCAGGATATCGATAGGGTTACACTACCTTCATTGGTCTTTTCAATTGTTTTTACTTCTCCTTGATAACTTTGTTCTTTGATCGGATATAGGTTCATGTTTGGCTGGAAAATTGACATAGGAAACCCATCAGCTTGGCTGTATAAAAAAAAAAGTGTTTCATCTAACTTTTCCTTTTCCATGTTCGCGTTCCCCCCTTGTTTGATGCTGGCTACTGCACTAGAACATAAACCATCTATACCCCAAGGTATCATCCAGATACTTTATTATACCTGACCCACCAGGGTTCCCTCCCTCGCGCTTGTAGCTATAAAGACGTTTCCTCGTCGTCCTTCTATCCCCGCTTCTCCCCCAGTGTGTCGTACTTCATTGCACAGCATCCTTCTCACGTGTGCCCCAACTGTTTTACTCCTGGGTGTTCGCGATCTCTCTCTACCAAAGCTCCTAGACGCGACATTACCATCGAGCGTTTATTACGAAAATTTATTGGGTGGCTTTGTGCGGGCGGGTTGTACGGCGAGTAGCCGTCACGAGTTGGTTAACTTCGAACCTTCTAACCGCCCAAGTTGCCGTTTGCGAACGACACAAGAAAAGATCCACTACAGTCGTTTTATGATGTGTGTGTTGCGTCATTAATGCGACAACGTGCTCTAGTTTTCTTATCGAAAGTTACACACTCTACCCTATAAGATGGTTGTTAAAATCATGTTTTTCGCAAATTACCGTGGACGAGGTTACGAGGTTCTCTTGAGTTCGTTTGAGTATCATCTGACGAAAGATAACTTCAATAACATTTCATATGGTTCATAAATGATGTTTCATGACGTTATAACCTTGATGCAATCATTTCTTGGTCTTGCTTATGAAAGATAACAGACAATGTGAAGGAGGTATGAAAGACCACAGATTAATGAATTCGTTCCTTCGTTTGGAATCCAAAACAACGGTAGCATGTCTTTGAAGTGTACTTAGAAGATTATTAAATGAACTAACCAAAGATAACGTATATTTTTGGCGGGATATGCATGTAATAACACTTAATCTGAAATAGAAATCGATACAAATCTGCGATGACGGCAGACATCGAGTTTTTTTTCAAATTTGTGTTATTAAAGTCCCTTGGCAGGTCAGACAACATATTATTTGTTGGAATTTCTATAGAGTCGAGAATACGGCACGACGAGAGTTTCTGCGGCAAACGATATCGACTAAATCGAAATTCGACTTCAATTATCGGAGAGCTTTAGGGCATAAAACGTTTCCCAATATCGTTTAGTATTCGCGTTCCTCCATCCTTTCGCTTCGTACGGATCTGAATTTAAGGTCGTCTCTTCGACCCATTTCCTCTTCTCATACCCCTCTTTCTTCTCTGTCCAGGCATTCTGTTCATGAAATAATGCGATCGGAAGCCACTCTGCCGTATAACCCAAACAGCTTCTCGAGCAGCTTATGTTTTTTTCTTTCCATCCCTCTGCCTTCATCCATTGTTTTCATTCGCATTTCACTTAATACGGGGGTGGCTTAACATTTTTGAATGTCTTCAAATTTGTACGGAAGAATTCGGATCCCTATTAAAATACCGGATTTCGGCTGGGAGATAATTAATTCTCGTTCTGAACCCGCATGTTGGACAAGTTCCAGCTGGGTACGTCCGATTTTCATATCTTTCAGGAAATAATTAAACAAATTTTCATCCTTGTACATTTCATTGTTTAGGATAATTTTAGGGTAGATTTTAGTTTGAAAGTGCCTCATTTTCAATTTTCATTGTTTTTTTTTCCTTCACGCTAAAGTACGTTTTCATTCCATAGAACTGAGCGAGTGCAACGAATACAGAAACAGAAGCAAAACGCGATCGATATTATTTGATCCACACATGCACAAAACATCAAGTCATCGATTTTGAGATTCATTTTTAATTGCCAGTAAATTATTACTTATGAAAAATCATTAAAAACTTACTGAACAAGATTTTTTCTTTTTTGGTTCATTAAACTACAGATTTACGATTAAAACCTTTCGATTTCGCAGTGTTTTACGGAAAACTCTGTAGTCCCCATGGCTCGGTCTCGTAACTCGTCGCTCGATGTCTCCCTCGTCTGCTAAAAAACGCATTGCTTTTACGACTTGCACGAGTATCGATACCTTTTTTTTTACGAGTCCTCACTAAATTCCAATCATCCTCTGGTACGCCGAATTTCGGCGTTTTTACGATCGACCCGAAACGTGACTTTGCCGAAGTATGAACAAGTTTTTATTTCTAACGTAAGAGAATCATATTTTAGTGGCATTTTTTTAGGTTCTGCTAAGTTTTATAGCATCTCGTAGTGGAGCCGACGTCAACATTCCAAGAGATGGAAAATTCATTAAAAGAATGCTCGGAAATGGAATGTCACTTCAAAATTTTGTTCTGTAAAGTAATTAACAGTTTACAAACTTATAATTGTTTTATTTTACTTGCCGCAATATTAATGGTATTGAAGTTGGCAACGTCAGAACTTAGCAAAACATCTTTTTTCTTGATGATTTTTTATTTTTTGAAATGGACCAAATTTTTTCACCGATAGCAAAACTGCATATAAATATTGGTTTCTATAGTGAATCGAATATTAAACGGACGAACAACGAAACTACAGTGTTTAGGTAAACCGTAAAATAAAAATGTTACTAGAATATCTTTTCCATCTGTCCGAGCTCTCAGAGAATAGAATTCTCAATATTAAAAAAAAAATATTCCAGATCGTGGCATGTGAATGAATGAAGTTGAAGTCCAACATTAATCTAAAGAATCGTTTCTAATGGAAAGAGTGATATTTTACCAATAATTTAACGAGGTTCACGCGCCATAATTATAATAGTACATACAAAGTAACGGCAAAATCATCAGACACAATTTTTTCCAAGATAATTTTTTGAAATTTTGTGTCAATCTTCTTGAGCATCGTATTATAATGTGTCAAAAATTTGAGAAGGTTTCACCGTCTAGTAATTGAGATATTCGGTGTTTAAAATCGCAACTTCAACACGAGGTTTTGTGGGAAGTTACGAAAAAAGACGATTTTTTACAACAAATCGATTTCTAAACGATTAAACTTTCTCAAATTTTACCCACAGTTGAGTATTATTGTTTAGAAGTTTCATACGAATTTTAAACAATTAAACTTGGAATTCGTCTAAAGCATATAAGATTTTTATCGATCTAATTTATGAGCATCGCTTATTTTTAACGAAAAATTAATGTCGTCGATTCACTGATCAGTTTAGCTCAGTAAAGAAAAAAAAGGATAATATTTTCAAAAGTATTTTATTTCCTTCAGAATAAATTAATGTTTTCGTATATTTTTCAACTACGTAATAATGACTAAGAAATCAATCGTATTCTTTCAAAACAACGAATCAAATCATTTTATACAGTAACCGATCATTTGCTTTTCACTGGAATATTAGATCCATCGGTTTAAAACGTCCCTTTGAGTCGGTAACACGAGTACGGTCGTTTGTGGCCACTAACCCACCATCATTAATTAAATCTGCGAACGAAACAACAAGGATAAACGACAAAAGATTCACGTCGGTATGTGTATGTAGAGACTCATTCAAACCGAACTTTATCTCTCGAATTCGACAGCGCAATTCCACTAACGAAGTTTTACACACACTCGGATTCCCTTTTTTCTCAGTTTCCCATCATCCCTCTTTTTCAGTGTTAATGAAAAAATTCATTTGTTATTTCTATTTTTGTGTCACTATTTATATGTGCCAATATATATCAAATATATCAAAAATTGTCATATTGACATTATCTTTTATTGTTCATTGTCACTTTATATTTATTGTATCGAAAGATATTCAGTCGGGCGTATTCGAATTTTCGACTTTAGTAGCGAATTTAAGTTTTTGTAATTACTGCAGCAGCTCCATCGCGCTTTTGATTCTCAAGTGATTACTTGTTTCTTTTTTTATGTTTCCTTTTTTGCTAATTTTTCAATCAATCAATCTTTCTCTTCCTCATCACAACTCCTGAGTCTCCAGCCTCTCATTTAATCCTTTTTTTTGCATTTGCGTTTGATCCGGTTGAAAAATTCACGTTGGGAACCACATTAAAGGAAATGCAAGAGGAAAAAAAATCGTCCGTGCGGGACCCACGCACCAGAAATAAGAGAAAAAGAGAAAGAGCACTACAGATTCGTTCTATATGAGGCTATATATCGCACTAGCGCTTTCTCTTTTACGTTTTCACCCCTTTGCTCGGTGTATATTCCATTCGGCGCTTATTTGTCCAAGTCATTTCGTAACCAAACCGCAATCTAGCCTCAAACCATTCGTCTCCTTCCACCATACGCAAGCAATTTCTCGTCATATGAAAAATTTCGGCTAGTACTTTTTTTTTCACCACTCAAACATCTCTTTGAATTCTCACATTCGTTCTCTATATATTCATTACGACGAAAAGTTCCAAAATGTAAAAAATCAGCCTCTCCAACCATCAGCAGCAATCTGTTTCAGTTTTCGGTATTTCTTCAAAACTCTGTAAGATCGCTTTTGCCAATTTTATTTGAAAGTAATCGAATAAAAAATCGCTATTGAATACAAACGAAGCACCCTGTCTAAATACCAGTATACGTAATTGTCCATATCTGTGCGTCTTTTTTATACAGAAAATCGTAGAACTGTACATCCGAAAAAAAAGCTCACAGCAAGGATGCCTTATGGGAACGTCGAGCATTTAATTAGAACGGCTTATCTCCCGGCTCGTGTTTCCCTATGTTCTCCCCTCGACCTGTTAGAAGGGTAGAAACATTTTTTCCACATTTATAAATCTTTTTTTCTTTCATATTACTCGTTACCCTCGGAAGTGCGTTTTCCGTCCAGAACCTTAATTTGACCAGAATCCTCTTGCACGTACATTTCTGTTTCTCTTTTTCTCTCTCTGCACCATCCTTTTCATGGTATTTAAACATGAAATATGTTTGGCTCAAACGACTTCTGTAATTTAACGGATGATTTGTGCGAAAAAGATAACTCAAAGGATTGCTGAAAAACTATTTAAAAACCGTGAATAATCAAATAATGATTCTTTTTTATATTTTTAACGGCTTTGAAAACAACAGGTATCTATATTTTCACGATGCGTACAAAAGTTAATCACGACAAACTTGATCTCCAATCTTTATAATTATTTTTTATTACACTCGGCTTCGTGTCATCAATTAATTGCCCCAGTGCAAATGAATGAAGTATATACAGTATATATGTATTTATATATTTATATATTGACAGGATTTTAGTTACGAGGGATTAACACTCATATGTCTTGCCAAGCGCTATTAGAACGACCCCTTGTCGCTGGGTCACCCTGTTTTTCGTTATTAGTTCATTTCCTGTGAGCAGATTTTCACCCTTATTGCCTGGTCTCATCGCCAGATTAACTCCAAATCCCATGGAGGAAATCTACTGACTAGGAGCTTCTTCGATTCCCCGGACTAAATTCATCTGTCAAAGAAAATAGATAATTCGATTGACAAAAATTTGAAATTCCATCCTTTTTCAAAGTTTTACGTCCGTTGCTTCGTACAAAATTGAAAAGATCGACTTAAAAAAGAGAAAAAAAATGCAACACTATTCCTGGTGATCTTGGAATAAACTTCAATTAACGTAGCTTGACCACGTGTAAGGTTTGTAATGCAGTGACGCACATCCAGAGGAAAAAAGCCTCTCGTCAATCTCGATGTTTGTACTTGCAATCTCCCGGGTCAACACAAACCTCCCTTTTTCATTTCTTCCCTTCGTGACTCCGTGGGTTTCGACACCCTCACGAAAGGAAATCCTTAATTGCGAGGGTGGATTGTTGCGTTGCGCGAAATCCACCCCTTACCATCCCTCATTTCTTTAACTATCTTTCAGGCATCTTCCGAACGTATACACACTGTTGATCGTAAAAGTTCCAATGAGTTTCTGATAATGTTCTCGAGTATAATCGATTATGCCTGCCAGGAAAATCTTGTACCACTTCTTACAGATCCGAGCTCGAAGCAACAATCATTGTGAATCAGATCCACCTATTTGTCCTCTCTTTTCGCCTAACCCCGCAATCCTTCAATCCGGCAGACATGTGCAGTCGTAATGATTAGCACATATCAGTTTGTTGATGGCGTTATCGTTACTACACCAATCTGTTATTTCCAACCTTTGAGATTTTTTTTTTATTCTCCATACCCTACCGTTACGGTCGGTTCCCCAATTCTTAAAGATCTCCCTGGATCAGTGCATCGATGCTTGAGACATACATATTCTAGAAGTGCGTCCCCTTAGCCATTTGTCAGGCAGTCACGAAAGTTTCGAAATGAAGTCTACTAACTAAAATTCTGGAAGCCATAGGTAGTATCAAGATATCCAAGTGGAGTGTATCTGTAGATATACGTAGGTGTTCACATAGTGTATTGGAGAAGCTCTATTTTCAAAGCCCTAAGAGAGTTGGCAGGGGTTGGAGTCACCCCTTGGCAGAGTTGTGCCCATATGAGCCGAGCTGCCCGGGCCAATTCGATATCGGAATTCGATCAAATCCTTCGAGTGAGGTGCCCTTATCCCCTCTAAGTCAACCCTCTTGGTTCGTTCGTTGTACGCTCCGTTCGTTCGTTCTTTCGTTCGTTCGTTCTTTCGTTCGTTCGTTCTTTCGTTCGTTCGTTCTTTCGTTCGTTCGTTCTTTCGTTCGTTCGTTCTACGCTTCGTTCGGTTAGACCATAGCGAAGGGACTCCGACCCTTGGAGGATCGAATTCTTCCGGCTCGCATGACATGTCGCCAAGTTTACTCATCGCCGTTCGGTACACGCAGCATTCCGTTCCTACCCGCCACTACCAATAGCACAAGGATATCCACCAGGGACGACCCAAGTCTTCAAATAGCAGGGACAGGTTGCCAATTCTAATGTATGCTGCCAAACTCTGACCAACTATTAACAATTTGAGTAGCGGCCGTGGATTGACGTTGCTACGTGGCGTTTCTATGCCTGAATAGACCGTTGTTGTAACCCGCCTTTTCGTTGAATTCTTTCCCAATTAATAGCCTACAAAACCCTGTCGCTGTCATTTATCAAAGGAAACTTTAAATATGTAAATAATCAGACTTATAATCTCCCATTTCATAGCTATAGTCAGTTTGTGGTTGGCTTATTTGTCAAACAGGCGAAGATACTAGAAGGGGATTCCTCCTTTTCAAGGAAATCCGGATCCAGTTACCGTCTGGGAAGTGCATATATAGATGACAAAGCCGTAAATACATTTTGTCTGGAACCCTGTGAGGGGGTGCTCCCGGATCCTTGATAAGCCGCAGATATGCTTGGCAAGTCTATCACATGATTCATAGCTATTAGTAGTTCAATAGATAGTTCGTTGTCAATAATCCACCCTACAGGTCATGCCTTGTTTCTCCGGATGGCGTGATCAAACTATCTTCAGCCATTCATTATCATCTTCCATCTGCTTGGCCTTTGTGCTAACTGAAATCAATATCGGTATCTTCTGATTACCAAGCGCTATCAAGACCTTTTGATTACCAATTACAAACTTTTCCAATGGAAAATCCGGGTGTAATACATGCACGTAGGCTTTTAGTCTTGAGCGAAGACCATTATATACAGTGTATATTTGGAACTCTCTACTTGCTGCATCGGTAACTTCTCAATGATTTCGTTGCGGGTATTCTTAGATGATAAATCGTGCTTAATGGTTCAGATTTTGCAATTACGATGGTGCTCTATTGAGCTTTTAGCAAACTACTTGAGAATGACTTGTTTTGACATTTTAAAGTTCAATAGCCGATGTCTGCGTTAGAGCATTTCGGATGGTGGGATATTTGCTTGTATTTAGTTCGTCGTTCAGAACCCATGCTATTATCTCCCATGCGATTTTCTATGAGTTTCCGATTTCCTATCGCAAATATAATCATTGCAAGGACATAGTCTGCAGCACCTGGAACGATATCACTATCTGGCTAGTGCTTGGTGCATGCGACATTCCCTTTCGAAGTGGTACCTCTTTGTGTGGTTCTGCTTGTCAGTCTCACGACCGCGCCATTCTGCCTGCGAACAAATAGCGAGATAGTATGGGGCACGTTAAAACACATATCCGGCTCTCCTCGCAGTAAAGCAACGATTTCCATACTTTTCCTTCTGCCTTGATAGAACGCTTGAAAGAGGGGACACTTAGGCTGTTTTCGCACTTGCATACGCACATTGCAGGGCGTAAATAGATCTCGTATACAATATAGCGCGCAAACACTATGCGGAACAGGGAATGGGCGTGAGATAGTCGACAAAATGTTTACGCATACGCGGTAACAATGTGTAGATGGGTGTGCGGAATAGCACGAGGCGCCAGAGTATGAAGGGTGTTAACGTGTAACTCGAACATTTCTCCAACGCACCCACTAACTACAAAGGAAAGAGCAGAGTAGTTTATATAACCCCGCGTTATCCATTGCGTAGATTCCAAAGGTCGTTAGAGTCAGGGGAATTGCGTGAAAAAGATAGAGCTCGAGTCACGCCTGCAAAAAGAAAAGATGTATGGGTGTACGTGTGTATGTGGGAAGCTGTTATGGGCGGGAAAGTGAATGGCCCCTGGGGTCCCAGCACGAACAAACCCTAACTAACGTAAATAAGATGTCCCGTGGATATGTTGTCAGATCATATGACCGGGGGTCCACGGCGCATCTTTCCCTGAGATACATTCTATCTTTTGTAACAGGATGATCTGACATGAAGTTAAGCCTTGGTGTTGCAGAGGCTCTATCGATCCTTCCAGGATTCGCCTCCGAACTGGATTCCTGGCGGTGGAAGACTAGAAACTCAATTTTGGCAATTATGTTTTTTCAATGAGCCAATCAATTTATCACAAAATGATAACATACGATGCCGTATCCAGATGAATTTCCTAGTTTCTGGTAATTGGCAGCTTGCGTTTCAGATATTCAGGCGTAAATAAATTCATATTTCGTCAATTTTTTCTTTTGAAGCCTAGACAGCGGTTTACTGTTCCGCGACTCCGTATTTCTATGATATATCATAAGCATTGACAGAGGGAACTTAAAGGACAAATTCCCAAATTATAGTTAATCGACATACGCAGTAGCACCTCGACACCAAGTATTAAAAGTAAATGTCAGCACAAGCCCTGCCGCACTAACTCGCACTCTCCACCACGCAGGACCGCGTTGCGTGAAAAACCAAGTTCAGAGGACGATTTTTTTTTTATCCTTTCCGTTCCTTATTATCACAGTTATTCTGAAAAACTTTCGATACAAGTCGTCGGACAGTATGTATCGGAAAGCCCTATGATTTTTGGGTGAATTAACCGAAATAGCCACATTTCGCGATCGGCCAATTACGAACCTCTGTCAGCGCTCATACGCATGTATGGGCTCACACACATACACAAGCACGCACGTTCGACAACAAAGTATATTGCTATGATCCTCAGTTGGGTGACCCCTTGGTATGACCCTCCAGTGGGCGTTACACACATCGCTTCGCAAATGAGTCCTCTGCCGACCATGCAATCGTTCCCTTTTTTCTTCATACCTTTGTTGCTCACGCAAAAAGTCTTTCGTCTTTGGGTGTTCGAAGCCAAACGGATGAGTTAGATGACACAAGTGGCCGCCTCGTAGGAAACTCATAATTAGGACGCTCGTTAATCTTCCTTTGTACTTCTACGGCACCATTGATCTTTCTCTGAGGTTTCCGCATGCATTATACATTTGTTAAATGTATGCGGTTGGATTTTTATTCTTGAGGGTCGTTTGCCGAATGTTTCGGAGTAATAAAAAGTGAAAGGACAAACATTGATGAATCGTTCGTACAATTTAAATAGTAAGCAAATTTGATTCAATTTTTATCACCATCCATAATTCATCAGCCAACTGTACTTGCATGTGTATCAGGTACGCAAGTGAAGCTTAAGTGAGCGGATGCAAATTTTTTTCGAGTTCTTTGATTCTGCAAATGGTTGCGATGATTACGGTCGTAAGTGTGAAAAAGAGCATTATCTGGGGTTTGTACATCAATATTCATCTTCCCCGATCGGACTTGGAAAAGTCAAACTTGGAGTAAAGAACTTACATATCCGATTGTAACTGAGATTTTTGCACACAGCTGAAGAACTCAGTTCTGATGTGTAAATTTCGATACTTGAGATTCTTATTATTGAATGCAGTTTCTATTTTGAGTTCCAATTTCAAGATCTTTTTGGGCTGGGACTATATCTCGAGTCCCAACTCGAGCGACCCTTCCCCGACAAGTTGAGTTTGACTTATTCTTCGATAAGCCTTTCTATCAGTTCATGGATTACCCGACAGAGCCTGCCTACAGATGGCAGACGCCGAGTTGGGTCCGACCCCCAACTTATTAAATGGAAACGGACCCTTAATCTCGCTCCCGCCTTGACCAGGTTTCGGTCAACGATCGGTGGCGCTTGCTGACGTTTTGGCCGTCCACTTACGCTTCTTGCACAAGTTGAATTCCCTGTTTTTACAACGGAAACGGAAATGTGATGAGTATGCAAATTTGTCCCGGGGTATACATACACCCTAATTAGCCCGGGAGGGTCGACTCTTTTGGAAGGGAGTTTTGAAAGCACGTCAAGATAAAGTCCTGGCAAGGACGAGCAAGTTAACGGGGCGCGAAAATTCTGGCGCTTTTCTCGTGTCTACATCTCTGTCTCGCATCTTCCTATCCTTTCTCTGTTTCTGCTGTTCACTAGCCATGTACTTCGTCCCTGATCGTAGAGATGAGTCGAAACTCCGGACTACGAGATCATGCTGCCTCGCGAGAGACTCCAGGGTGCAATTAGGAAACTTGAACGCAGCATTTCTGTGGCGATGCCTTCAGCCAGGTATTTACGCATCCGCGCCTCGACTCGTCGAACTGGTAACGATTTATTCTCGAATTAAGGTTGTAGAGACTTTGAGGACTTGCCTCTGCTTCTATGGACCGTGAACTTGAGGAACAGGCCAACGGTAAATCTCCAAATGGCAATGGCAAATATTTGCTGATTTTGATCCTCGAATGCCGCCTTGAGTAAACTTGCCATTTTTTCGCTCTTGGTCGTTCAACCTCACGTAAGATAAATCGAATAAATACTAAATGATGAAACTGCGAAATAGCTTATTCGCTTAATGAAAATTTTAAACGACATCTCAACTCGTTCAATTAATTCCCGCAAAATAATAATTCTAGTCGCACTCTGGCGTTTATTCCCACGTAATAATAGTTAGAAAAACACACGCATTCAATGTTATGAAGTCGGAGCGGGAAGGGAGGGGAGAGTTTACAGAGTGTTGTCCGGAAGTGATTCTCAGTGTGCGTGCAAAGTTTTTGCTCAGCTAGTCACCCAATTGAGGGTCTCGTCATATGCCCTATCGCTGGAACGATGACAGCCTGTGAGAGCGTTGAAGATTTTTATAAATAACAAGCCTCGTATACTTCCTGAAACTATTGTGTCATTTTGAGCCAAAAAAATATTCGGTTTAACTGTTTAATTATACAGTTTTATTTCTACAATACTTATCGTCCGTTATTGTTGGAAGAACAATCGAAGTCTTTAATCTTCTTAATTAACCAGTATTAAAAATTTCCTGATGAAAAACCTCCCGAATTAGCTTGATTATAAACGTACGAAATAAATAATTATAATATTATTTTTAATAAACGAGCAAACGAAGGTGTAAATATTGGAAAAAATAATATTCCATTGACGTAATCACCCTTGAAACAATGTTGAAAAAAAAAAAAAAAAAAAATACAATGCGAAAAAAATATTAATATGTTCCGGGAATTTCACCAAGGTATGAAAAAAAAAGAAATGCGTTAAAAACCACAATTGAACGAAGCATATAGTAAAAAGGGGGAAAGGAAACAGAGAAGAGTCCGAGGGAGGAATGTGGGATGTTTAATCCCATGTGGATTAAATACGCTTTTCCCATTCGCTGGAGAGCAATTCCATAAATACGCTCTCGTGTACAGTGCTCTGACAATTATTCCCCTTAACACGGGCTTCCTGTTTTGTCTATATCGGCCACACACGTGTTTTTCACGTAGGCTTGTTCGGTACAGTCGCGAATTCATTTTTCGAACGGTCCCGTCTCGTGGCCCCAACAGTGCATCAAAATCAACGTTTTTTTTTTTTTTTTTTGAATAACAATTATTGGACATTTGTTCAATAATTATTATTTGATGAATTTGTAATATCGAAATGGCCTCCGGAGCTTCCTTTTGCATATCTGTGCTTTGTATCGCTATTCATATGCCAGGGGAAACGAGCTATCGTTCGCAGGATGTACGACAAGGTGTGCACACGTTGATAAACAAATAACAGTCGGTGACTCGTGATCGTGAATATTGTCTATTAGAAAATAAACTATGTATGACGTAAATTCAACGTACGTGATGTATTTTCAATAAAATGTGGTCGAGAAAGTGTTGATTTATTCTATTCTGTTTGAATGTGCATTTTGTTTTTGTTTTTTCAGTGACGCGTTTATATACGACAATATGATAAGAATTTAATAAAATTTGGTGACAAAATTCTTTAGCATCAAATACAATGACACAAATTTTTTCAAATTTTTCGTCTGCATAGTTGTCGAATAATTGAAGTTTACAATATGCTAAAGATATACCTATATATATCTGCATCCTATGCTTATGCATGTAAACTCTATTGTTTAATTACTCGAAAACTATGTAGAAGAAAAATCTTTAAAAATTTGTATATTCATATTTAATACTAAAGAATATACTCACCAAAATTCATTAAATTCTAATCATTTCGAATTTTCCTATGCTTTTAACACGGTAACATTGTTGTGTGTAGCCAACCTCCTTAAATATTCACGTTCTCGATTTTTGTTCATCGTGACGTCGCATTTTTTTTTTTTTTTAACGATTGAGTGATTTTGAATCTATTTTTATTGCTCCAAAGCAAAAATTATGAATATTAGATTGAGAAAATATAATTCAAATTAAATATAAGTCCTGCAAAAAAAAAAAAAAAAATTAATAGGTAAATGTAATGACGTAAATATTAATGGTACAAAACGTCGAAGTATCAATGATCGGCATACGAAAGTAACAGTATATTGGAATATAGAAACATGGAAGAGAACTTTTCTAATTATGTTTAATTTTTTATGATTTCAGTGAACGGAAATGCGGCATCATTAGAGATATGGCCGAGCGGTGATTTACAGTCGAAGGCAGTTGATTCGAATCTAATATTGACATGTCAGCCAAGTGTCAGTGGCGAAATAATAAGTGACATCAAGTGGCTGGATCCACAAAATCGACGTATTGAAGCACGCAGGTAAGTTCTGCCTGTTTGACAAGTTTGAAAAAAATAAATAAACTTAAATTGCTAAAGTTATATTGAAGAAAAAAAATCGTAGGTCGAGAATGGTCCATTCACGTGGGTGGTTGAAAAATGTTGGGTATTCGTACGCCCGTATGATTTTTTTTTGTTATTATCGAAAATCAATCGGAAAATAATGAATTTAAAACAGTACATACGAAACAAAAAATTACATTATTCACCTAATTAACGAATGAATTATCAGCACGTCTTAACCAATGCATCAAAAGTTTTTTCGCGCCTGATATTTATGTACTTGACAGCCCAAAAAAACTGACTTTTTTTTTAATTTATCGCTCCCCTATTATAGCGGTGATGTATGGCGAAAGAAAAAACGTCGCCGAAGAAAGGCCATGTACCTCAAATTTGAAAGAATGTGCAGACATTTTTCTGTTTTTTTTGTTATCAATTATGTGAAAAAAAGTTTCCATAGAAAATTAATAACACGAAGCATGCATGATTATTGAACAACATCTTGGTTTCATAATCAAGTACAAATGGATGTAGAAAATCCATTATAATGGATCACTTGACACCCCCTATTGCGTCGAAAACTTTGACCCCCTAATTGAATTAAAAAATTCACGTTTCAATTAGAAAAAAAAGGAAGTACAGAAACGACGGAAACTAGAATTTTCTACTTTCGATTTGTAATATTGGTCGTCTGAATGTTTTCAACAACTTTAAAATAGACTATCAAACGAATGAATACATTTCAAAATACAAGTTTTCACCCTCCATCTATCCGGTTTGCTCAATTTTTCAAGTAATTATAGATTTTTGAAACACAAATTGAGAGCTGAAAAAAAAAAACATCTCACAAACGCATTGAAATTCAATTTTTTTTCACGTTTTATGTTTTTAATTTTCTACTAAGGAGTTAAACTTTATTTTTCTTATGCATAAAAATGGCTCGCGCATACTTTTTAAATTGAGCTACGAAGCCTTTCTTTCGTGAGGGTTTTTCGCTCACCATGAATGAACGTTTATAGGGTACGATAAATACTGAAAATTAACAATTCGGTTTTTTGGGACATCCTAATGTGTACGGATGCACATATGTGAATGTAAATATGTCTTTACATATACAGTACAGCACTAATTTTTAACGACATGTTTGTTTTTTGTCTATCTCTCTTTTCTCTTTTTTCTCTACAACCTCTATCGTCTCGCACACAAAATCAGGCTCCTCGTGTTGCCGATCGAGAGCGACAGGCGAGTATTACACCAAACAACCCTCTAGAACACGCACTCGTAGTTTTTTTCTCGTGTTTTTCTATTTTTGCTCCAATTTTTTGACACGCTTAATACTTTTTTTTTTGTGGTTTTGTCTTTTTTCCACAAAACGCCTCTTTTCAAATCTACGTGCAATGTTGTTGTTGTTTTTTTTTTTAATTTTTTTTTTTTTTTAATTTACCGAGTGCTTAAACAAGACTATTTGTTCATTTTTATTTTTACTCCATTTTTTTTTAGCAAAATTTCGATGAAAACATAAGTGAGCTCTAATTTGATAGAATAAAATTTGTGGTTTATTTCTCAATTCAACTTACTACGTTGTTTTTAGTTTTTTATTGCGTAATTTATTTACGCGAAAAACCGCCTCTTACGCCTTTTATTTCACTCATTAATTTTCGATTCTTCTTTCGAACGGTTGCTTTTTATATCGTGTGTGTTTCCAGCACTTGTGAATTTTTTTCTTCATCTCGTTGGCATTTCTCATATTTTATTTTTCATTTGAATTACTTTGACATTAATCCCGACAGGGAACATCCACTTGAATGTTGAAAATCATCCAAAATTTTCTTCAGACATACCATTTCACCTCGGTCAACGCGCTGTCAAAAATAAATGTATATTGTAAAATTCATGTATCTCGATGCTTGCTGAGATATTTACTAGTTTGTTGGTTACGGAATTGAAATTTGTAGGTAATTCGGTGCATTGATAAGAAATGGGAGTTGAAAGCGATAACCCTCGGAGCCTGGCTCGCCACTGCGCGGTCAGCAGATTGGATTCCCCTTCCACGTCCTTTATTCATTTATTCTCAATGCCTCTAATTAGCTAACTCTAATCAAATCATATTCCAACCACGGCTAATATGACCGAGGAGAGAAAAATGGCTGTAAACCTGTTTCTTCGCAGATTATTGAGATTTGCATTGTCTTGGGCTCGAGTTTTTTGAGATCCTCACTAATTGAATAACAAATATTTTGTGACAGATTCAAAATTTTAATAAGAGAATACAATGATGATAAAACTTGCAAACCCTCCACAGAAATGATGATAAATTCGTAAATATTATTGGATGATTAATTTTCTTCGCAAAAAAAAATTGAAATCACTACTGCTTTCATATCGAGATGTAAACGCGGATGTCTTTCAAGTATATTTATGTGTTTGCGTGTGTGTTTGCCATTCATCGTGAATTTAGCTCGATCCTCAGGGATATATGATGTAGATGGGGGGGGGGGGGAGGGGGACCTGACAAAAGCATTTTGCACTCTCGTTCGCATAAATTACATTCCTTTCACGTTTATGTACGTTTCGACAAGGGCACAATATAGCTCTCGTGTATAGGAACGAAGTGCGATACGATTCGAATCCACTCCTTTCGTCTGTCATACATAATGCATTGACACGAGACAAGAACAGATATATATTTATATTCGGGGCGTGTTTTTGACGAAAAAAAAAACATATACATTTTTTCGCGTTGAATCTACCCGCAAATTCCACTTCATTTTCATATTGTAGCGAAAAAAAATCATTGTCGCGTTGTTTTTCCAATGATCAACAGACTCGGTAAAGTCTCGTAACTATGAATAAAGATAAAAACGGTTTTTCTGCAGTACTGATATTTAATAAAATAAAAAATCATTTCTGAACACATTGAAATTTATTTAGATTTTTTTCAATTTAGTTTTATTTCTTCTTGATCTTTTTTTTTTTGGCCAGTGACATAGTTTTCAAAATACGCAGATAACCTGATTAGAGGTTTGATCACGTACAGTCGAATGAAAGCAAAACTCGAAAAATAAATATCGGATTTTTCTCAATTTCCCAAGTTACGGCAATCAATTTATCGAAATTCCAACAGAATGTTGTAGAAACTTAAAATGTTGAAATTTTTTTCTTTGGTGAGCTCGACAAAAACGAATACAACTTTTTATTTTGTTGAGATTTTCTATTAAACTTTTTGAGTTTCGTGGCATATCGAGAATTCTGTCTTTTTCGCCGAAAATGAAATAGTTATGCAAAAAAAAAAATTAATAGAAAGCTTCGAAAAAGAAATAAAACCGAAGCTTCAACTGTGCCCGTTGAGATTCCAACCGAAGAAAACGCAAAAAAATATTCTTCTTCAAACACGTGGTCCAACTGTGACGGTACAAAAAAAAGATGAAAAATCGTTGGGACCAAATTAATGTACGGATGTAAAAAAAAAAATCGTCTAAAATTTTGAAATTAGATAATTAACACTAATGACTCGCAGACTTTTCCGTCATTTTATCCAGAAGCTCTCCATCGGTATTGAAAATACGATTGACTTTTTTGAAATTTCCAATTAAAGTTTTCATGCGGACTCGACTTGAAGTTGTTCGCATTTCTCTCGAACTTCTTTTATTTTATTTTTTTTTATCAATATTCCAGAAAATATTTTTGTGGTTTTCATTTTCGAGTTTCTACACTAAAACTTCCATGTATTTATTGTAAATAGTCGAATTTTTAAACCGTTCATTTCCATTCAAAGCTTTACCCGATTTTCGAAACTTCTACAATCAACAATTTTTAAAACAGTTTTTAAAGACAATAGCTATGATCATTTAAAAATATTGTATTTTTTTCATTCTATTTTTCACCACATCCACTGATATTTCTAGAGTACGAATCTCATCGCTAAAACATCTATCATACGTAAACATCAACGCATGCAAAACCATCCTAGTGAATAGCGTTTAAATGAAAATTTCTACAATTGTTCTATAAAAAAAGTTTTGGTATGGAAAAAAAAAAAAAAAAAAAAATCAATATTGTAAACATATGATTTTCTACAGCAATGACGCGGGGGCAATTGGCGGAGTTTCTAATCCGTCGATGTGGACGGAACTTCATCAGCCCAACAGTCTGAAGCTTTATATTCATGCGCTTAAGGAAGCTCAAGCTGGTAAATACACGTGCGTTGCTACTTACGCCAGTACTGAGACACTCCAAAAATCGGTTACGATCGAGACGGTCGGTAAGTGGAAAAAAAAAAAAAATTACAACAAAATACGAACACCCATCCACGATCAATTATTCAAAAAACGTTTACGTACATTAGCATTCACATTAGAATTCAATTGTATGGTGTCACGTCAAAATAACATCGCAACAAAATAATACGATAAAACATTAACATTTTAAATATCGGAATCAACTTGTTTGTTTGCGTTATTGTTTGTTCGTTTCTTTTATTACGTTTATTCATTTGTTTGATTTCATTTCGACATTTTAATTTGTTCGTTTGCCTCTTTTTTGTTTAATTTCTTTATCAAAATTGTAGTTCATTGTTTGGGTTTGTTTGGGTTTATTTGGGTTTGTTTGGGTTAGTTTGGGTTTGTTTGGGTTTGTTTAGGTTTGTTTGGGTTTGTTTGGGTTTGTTTGGGTTTGTTTGGGTTACACCGAAGATTGATTAAATTCGAATGAATTTCTATGGCGTTGGTTGTCAACAGCTGATTAGTCCTGTATTATTTTGACATCACGTCATTGTGGCGCAGTTTATTTAAATGAGTTACATTGACATTTTAGCCGCAGTGGCTAATAATAAATAATTGCAATTAATTGTAGAAGACCAAAGTTTCATAATGACATAAAATAACGTACAATGTATATTTGAAACCCTCAAGTATTCTGAACTAAAATAAAGTGTACAAAAAATCATTTCCTTTCTACTCGTCAACAGACTCCATAAAATGGATCGATGCACCAGAAAATCAATATCCAATACTTGGCAAAGAATTCAAGATAAAATGTCACGTAAGCGCGAGACCATCTCCCACGGTAGACTGGCTTCACGATGGCAAACTAATCGAGACTGGAGATCATTACATAATCGAAACACACGCGTTGACGATTAAAAAAGTCATGGAATCGGACGAGGGTGTTTACACGTGTCGAGCATCGGTACTTACGACCGGAGAACTTCGAGAACGCGCCATACGCGTCGAGGTATGTATCGTAATGTAACAAAAATCGAAATATTGTAATAATACTCAATGGGAAAATCGATTAAATTTTCTAAATTCATAAAATTTGGTTGGAACTTCATTGTTACACTGTTTCTCAACTATGGTACCAAAATGGGGCAAATATAATCATTTTTTTTTTAACCCGTACATGGATAAAAAAAAAACTATCAGGAAAATCGATACTCAATGTTTAACATTCCGTCGTATTTAAAAAAAAAAAAAAAAAATTCTGTCCAATCCTTGTACAGTTGCTCGCAATACTGATACGGATTAAAAAAACCTTTGAATTTTTTTTCGTATGTATCGAAAGCCTCTTTTTACTCTGACTCTGGTCACCAGTAAAACGTTTTATTTCGCGCACAGTTTTACTACATCTTACAAACGTAAAAGATGAACATTTTTCTCGAAAGTTTTTTGATAGGTTACACTATCGTGACCCAAAGAGTCTGAAATTTGAAAAAAAAAAAAAAAAAAAAAAGTGACAGGAGTGAAAAGTGACAAAAAAAAACATGATAAACTAAATTTTTTAAACTTCAACACTGAAAGAAACCCTCAAATGTATTAGGTTCGTTTGGAGTACTTCTTAAAGTAAATGCTATAAAAAAATTGTGTGCAGGTACTTGAAGAGCCAAAGATCGAAGAGATCCATTCGGAGATCGAGATAGTTGAGGGTAAAACGGAGACGATAACGTGTAAAGCGAGTGGCAAACCGCCACCAAAGTATACTTGGGTTAAATATTTAACTCGTGAAGATCTTTCAACAACCGATCGTTTCGGGGTTGACAAGGATCTGGGTTTGTTAACGATAACCAACGTGAATCGTGAGGACGACGGAGAATATCAGTGCACTGCAAACAACACCGCGGGTCAAGCTCAGACGATAATAAAAGTATCGGTAATCGGTAAGCCGAAAATAATGGAATTTTTCAATCGTACGACCTCCGTCGGTAAAACAGTTGAAATAACGTGCAAGGCATTTGGGCGACCATCGCCGGAAGTATTCTTCCGCAAGCACACGACCGCCAATCCTTACAAAATTGGCATCCAATCGGACGACGATAGAATAACACTCAGCAGCATTCCCGACAACGCCAAAGGCGAGACAGTCGCTGTTTTATCGATCGAGAATGTACTGCGCGACGATGACGGCCTCTATGAGTGCATAGCAAAAAACAAGGTTGCAACTGCCTATAAAAATGGACATTTGACCGTCGAATTTCCACCATCATTCGCCTCGATGAACAACAAAACAGTATGGTCCTGGGAACAACGACCGGTCAATCTCACCTGCATCGCCGAAAGTATTCCCAATGCCACCATCCGCTGGACTGTCAATGGCGATCACCCGATCGACACCAAAGACCCAATGTATCAACAAATCGGCAGTGGTCCCATTTCTACTCTTATGATCAAACCCTTCGATCGACGCTATTACGCCATCTACAAATGTAATGCCGAAAATATTCACGGATTTCGGCAACATACGATCACTCTCAAAGAAGCTGAAAGACCTGGCCTCGTGCAACAAGCAAGAATGGCCGAAATCACAGCCACCACCATTGCTTTCACAATTTTACCTCCACCCACTCAACCGGAATTACCATTGAGGACCATCACTGTCCAGTACAAAGAAGAACTTCAAGCGTGGACAGCTGCGAAAAACCGGACATGGTCTATTGGTACGTTTTTATTTTAAACATTTTCCAATGGCACCCCTCACTCGAAATTCCAAAATTCGGATGAATAGGGGAATTAGGGGGTTCAAATCGGTAGGAAGTTGTATTGATAACCAGTAAAGAGTAGAGCGCGGGAAATTTGAAATATTGGAACACAAAGAAGGCACAGTTCCCATTTTTTTCAACTTGTAGATTTTTCCTTACTCTACAACTGGCTTCTATGGGTTTCTAAAATTGAGCACAAGTTTTCAGTACATACAATTACAAGTTCGGATCTAGTGAAAAAAAAATAGTATCAAGAGACTCGGTAGAGTCTCGGGACAAGTACTACGGCCGAAATTATTTTTCAATCTAATATTTTTCGTTTGAAATTTTTTTCTCCACGTTTTGTTTCATCTTGATTTTTTTTCTGGATTCTGTTTTTTTAACCGATTTTTATTTTTGTACATTGGTGACTTTTTTCAATAACCAACTGATTTTGCTTTTTATTAAATACTCCATCCTCAAGAGACAATGAAATACTTGTCCTATTATTGATATTATAAATTTTAGTGCTGAATGTAAATGATTCTTGATCTTGCCAATTTTTTGAAAATCTTGTACTTTTTTGGGTATTTTTTTTCTGTGAAAGCAAATGGAAACGGGGGTCAACAAATGTACTTGTCCAAGGTTATTTTTCCCCGGGTCTTCATATTTTCAAAGAAAAACAATCGAAAGGAACGTTTTCCAAACTTTTTATTAAAGTATTCGGAATATTTTGACGTTTCAAATTAATACCTACTGCCATTTTCATGGTAGATTAACTTAAGCATAAAAATGATTTTAATAAAGAAAAAAATGGCAGAAAAAAAACAGGCGGACAAGACAGTTGTCCATCATGCTCCAAAGATGATGACACGACCGTAAAAAATTCTCTCGGCGAATGATTGAATTAAAAAAAATGCTTTCCAGGCTCGCCTTACGTCCTCGAAAATTTGAAACCTCAGACGCAATACCAGTTTCGATTCTCGGCGAGAAACGACGTTGGCGATGGTAATTGGGGTGCAAATTTGGTAGAAACAACGCCACAGAGAAATTATCCAAATCCTCCAAGAATTCAAGTACGTTCGGGCGAAGCACTTTACGAAGTCTCGCCGTTCACCAATCAGTACCAGTTGCAATGGCACGCACCTCCGGACAACGGCGAGCCAATCGACATGTACGAAATACGTTATTGCGAAGTTAAACGGGTGCCCGATAGCGATTGGGAAGTATTGGAAGGTACTTGTATCGTTAGTGAGGTCAAGGGACAAAGAACGAAGGAATTACTGAAGAGGCTCAATTCCAATTCGTATTATCGCGCCGAAGTCAGGGCTCACAACGTCATTGGTTACAGCAAACCCGGAATTATTCACTTCCGCACTGCTCAAGGTAAGTTTATAAACAAATTCTAATATCTTATTTTTCATAATATTTACTTAGAGGATAAAAAAAATTCAACGAAAGTTGAGTTTTACAAAATGATACGAACCCAAATATTTACTCTTTATCCGTCATTTCCCGTTTCAACTAATTGAGGTAGTTGGGTAGAGTTGGGGTTCATGAGTGACCCTATATATATTTTTTTTTTGCATTCAATCGAAAGAAGATGATTTTTTTTACGATTTTGCCAAATTTTAAGCAATTTCACCGTTGAGTTTTTAAGATATTAGCTTTTTTAAATACATTGCAAGTTTTGGAGGACGCAGACGATGACATAGGTTACAATTTTCAAATCGCGAGATGCGCAAAAGTGACTCGTTCAACCCACAAAAAAACTTATTACAGTAATCTACGATAGGTGAAGCATACATTACGAGAAATTGATGAGGATTCTCCGTATAATCATTGAGAAATCGTGAATTGAAGATCATAACAACAGTATCTCGGTTTGACTCTGACCTCTCTCTCACGCTGTATTTTAAACACGAATTCTCGTATATTTAACACATTTAACACGGAAAAATAGAACCAAATTAATATTTAATGATGCGAGCAATCGAAATTTATGTTAAGTCATCAAATTTGATGTGATTTTAATTATAAAATTCTATCGTACGGCGAAATATTGGAGGTTATGTTCATGACATGTTGGGTTGTTTGGGCCACGTAGTAACTGAGTCAGGCCACGATCTTATTAAACTTAAATTGTTATTTAGATAATTTATAAAACTATACGCGATTTGATACGTTTTATTCTTCAAGAGAAGTGAATTTTTCAATCGCTTTTGTCTCTTAATAGTCCATTTATAAATCTAAAAAATAGACTCAAATTTCGACTCGGCCAAACTCTACCCAACTACTTTAATCTTTTCTTGCAGTAGTTACTATTTCGATCCATACACAGGGTTTATTCCAAGTTTAACGATCATAAATTTAAATTCATGTTCTGGATCAGGTTCCAAGTCGAAAAGCCTCGTGATGTTTTCTATTACAATCCCTTTGCGTCGTTTATTCCGTTATTATATCGCGGATGCTACCGGAACTATTAGAAATTAAGGAGATTGGATCACGGAATCAAAATTATCAGAATTTGATAAAATTTGGTGATAACATTCTTTGGCATTAAGTATAGAAACACAAATTTTTTCCAAATTTTTTACCACATCATTATCCAATAATGAATGAATGAATTTTTAATAAAATTAATTAATGAATATGAAAATTCATTAATTCAATAATAAAAAATAAAATAAAATAAAATAAAATAATTCAATAAAAATTCAATTTTCAATAAAATTAATTAATGAATGAATTAATTAATTTTTAATAAAATTCATTCATTCATTATTGGATAATGATGTGGTAAAAAATTTGGAAAAAATTTGTGTTTCTATACTTGATGCCAATAATTTAAATACCACGTGGTGGTAAAATCTTTAAAAAATTTGTATTGTTATATATATATGTCGAGGATCGTAGTGGTCCTAGCTTGATTTATTTATTTTACAACTGACAGATAAAAAGAAAGAAGACGGAAGTGTCAGTCCGAGCGAGAGAATCGAGATCGCTTGACGTGTGTTTGACATCGATGTCATAATTATCTAAAATTCGGTTAATGTTCGATCTTTTAATTGATAAGGGAGATTATACGTCCCTCACGCGAAACGGAAAATTAAGTTAAATAGTGAATTCTAATCATTCTCCGACATATATATTATTGAAGAATATATTTACCAAATTTTATTAAATTCTTATCTTTTTGAAATTTTTTATGTTTTCAACATGGTTTAGCATCGCAACATTGTATCGTCGTGATTCAACCTCCTTAAGCAAAAGTTCTAAGGACCAATCTTGTAGAGCACAAAATTTCTTATAAAAAAGCTCTTGACAGTAATTTTCTATCTTGCATTGTTTCGTAACGAGAGTAGATCGAAAAATAAATGAACTTCGACAGTCGTGCGTAGAACCAACTTTTTTTTTAGGTATTGTGTCAATCCGCTCTCGTCAGTACTATAAACTACTGGAAGTAAAAACCTTCCATTCCCAACTTTTGCGTATAGAATTGCATGGTTTAAAGGATTGGTCGCGTAGACTTTTGCTCTATCGGGAATCGTTTCGACAAAATGCAGGAAAAAAAAGAACAAGTACTCTCTCCAACTTTGCGAATTAATATCTCATCAGAATCAAACTGCCCTACGATTCTTTTCGATTCGAAGTTTGGTTTTGAACTTGAAATTTATTTCTTGATGACGATTTTAACGAATTTATAAGTCATTCATAAAAGTATCGAGGAATCCATATTCAAAGTACAGCGAAATATCAATATTCGAGATAATGAAAAAAAATTTCCAAATTGTAAAGAAATTTCGACGAAATTTATGCACTTGGGAAAAAACTGAGAAAATTCCTGTTTTAATCTGCCTGCACGTAAAATGTCCAGCAATTTATTTTACATTTACGATTAGCGATGGAGAACGTGTTTTTCAGATCCACCGTGTATTCTCCAATGAAATATGCAACTTTTATTCTCCTCCCTGGAAATTAGTTTTAGAAACAAAGACGCATATGGACGTTTCTAACAATCCAACTTACCGTTGTAGTTTTTCTTTTTTTTTTCATTCGCTTTTCTCGGTTTTAACATTTTTTTCATTTTTCTTCAGTTTCTTCGGCACTTGAATTTTCAAAACACTTTTAATATTTTTAGAAAAAAATAATATAGAAAGTTTTTTTTTTTTCTCTTTCGTTAAATATAGAGCAAATCTCATCAGCTAATTTGATATTTATAAAAATTATTTCGTAACGATTGTAGCCACTTTTACGACACAAAAATACACGAAAATATTGCTGTCGTTCTGCTAATGTTTGTTAAACATTTTCCAATGGCATGTTGGAACAAAAAAAATGTCGTCTCTATTTCTACCGATATTTTCTCTTATTTGAAAAAGACGATATTATTTTTTTGTTTATTTTATTTTTATCATCATTCAGAATCATCCGGCGGAACCGTAGACTACGGGATACTATCAAATACTGGTGAAGTCTCCAAGCCCTTGGCGATCGTGATTGCGACTGCAATAACGATTCTCTTCCTAAATATGTAGAGCGCGTAGTTTATTAACAGTACAACGAAACGAAAGAAAAAAACCAGTATCATCGACGATTTTCAAATTTCCTAAAGAAAAAGGAAACGAAATCGTTCGAGACCGTGTGCAAAAAGATGAAAATGAAAAATTCTCTCGTCAAGTTGAATTTTGAAGCCACGAAAAAAGTTTAAAAAATTAAAAAATTAAAAAAAAACCAATAAAAGTAGTAAACGGATCTGAGCGATAAAAATTTCAGCGAGCATTACGTATATGCATATATAAATATATAAATAAATATATATATATAAAATGTAAATTAATAGCATAGAAAGTAATTTTATTTAGGTCAACCGAAGTATAAACATTCCGGAATGAGAGTTAAAAAAAATAATTATTACAATTTGCTCGCCTTATTTTGTCGAAAATTTTGCTTAAAAAGTAAACAACGAAGAAGATGAAAAAAAGAAAAAAAAAATAAGACGAAAAGCATAGATCGACTCGGGTCGTAATAACGAACCGAAGATATTTGTGAGAAATAATGTCAATGAGGGAAAACCATATAAACAGTGAATTAAATGATATAACAGTATTTATATGATCGAAATATTGTTGAATGCTCATTGTTACAGGCGTACTGGTACGTTTCTCCATTTTTGTATTTAACCTTTAAGGTGTTTTCGTGTGTGCGTGTAAACGAGTCAGGGAGGTGCGAGAGCGAGTGAGGATGTGTGTGTGTGTGTGTGTGTGCTCGCGCGTTTTAATTCTCTTTTCCACGGTTTTTACGAAGCTATCACATGCTATTATCGTTTTTTTTTCGTAACGTCGATAGCTCGAATGAATGATTATTGGATCGATAAATCGAGGGGACAATGGGGGATCGAACGGATTGAAAAGACCTATAAATGAAAAATATCGAATACATCGATTTATCGAAATAATCGAAGCATCAGAGTAATCGATGTATCGAAATAATCGAAGCATCGAAGTAATCGATGTATCGAAATAATCGAAGCATCGAAGTAATCGATGTATCGAAATAATCGAAGCATCGAAGTAATCGATGTATCGAAATAATCGAAGCATCGAAATAATTGGATCGTCAAACAGATCGATATATCGAAATAATTGATGTTTTCATTCAATTGATCAATATAATGAATTTTCCACGAATCGAATATATCGATTGCTCGAGTATAAAACGGAAATAAATTCAGTGTAATTAACAATGAATTGCTGAAATACATAGCTGAATATACTTACTGCCTCACATTGCCAAATGAAATGCCTGAGTTAGACGAGGGAACACAATATTTCAAGAACAATTCCGTCGAACAATTCTTACCGTACTGGGTTTTAATACGAGGAAGCCTCCGAATTTATGATAAAAATATATGTACATGCATTTTATTTTTATTATTATTTTTCGTAAAAAAAAAAAAAAAAAAAAAAAAAAATACGTTTCGGCCGAAATTTCGTATCGTTGCATGCATTTTTATCAATTTTATTTCATTTTTGTTTATCGAAAATCCGTTTTTATCGGGCTCGCACGCCCGTCCAGGTGATTTGGGTTCTTAATTTCCATTTTCTCTCATATATTTGTTGAACATTTTATATTGAATTATTTTTTGCAACACTTCACCATTGGGCAAAAATGAAAAAAATTTTGTTCGTTCTGCTTCATTGGCTCGATAAAATTACAGATAAAATTACTCGTGAATATTATACATTGTGGGAAATTATATATTTTTTTTAACGAAGAGAAAAAAAGGAGAAAGTTAATGATTCTTGTTTAGAGCGCATGATCTGTGAGTTGTGAGCAACAGTTTATTATTATTACAATAAATATTGCTAGTTATTATTATCATTACGATTATTATTATTATTATTATTATTATTATTATTATTATTATTATTATTATTATTATTATTACTATTGTCAATATTATTATCATTAACTCATTTTATTATGAATAATTAATTTCTATCTTATTATTGTGTAGTATTTTCAATATTTTTATTCCTGTGGGTAATTATTCCCCGATTCATAAATTTACGGTCATGAATATCGTTAGAAAATTATAATGCATTAAATAACAATATTTCAATCAATTTTTTTTTTCCTCTTGGTTCTTAATGATAAACTATTATTACTATTTGAAAAAATATTTCATCGCATGGCATGTGCTTCGTAAAATCGAAAACAACAATGTAGTTATTTTTTATTTAAATTAAGGAGTTTCGGTACAAGGGACGAAATTTAACCATTTTATTCAAAATTTCTACAGTACGTTCTTTGACTTATTCTGAATATGTGAAAAGTCACTTTTTAACACAGAGACATGCCTACGCTATCCCCAAACTTCAGTTATGTGCATGAAACAATACGAAAAAATGTAAAAAAGGTTATAAAAAAACTGTCAAATCACTGAAAATATCATTAAAATTATGCCACGAGAAAATGAAATAATTCGTCAACATCGTTTATTAGTTATTCATTTTTTTGTCAATGAAAACGATCAATTTTTCAGTAATCATGTAATTTTTATACAAAAATTTTGTCGTGTGAAGTTAACGCTTTGCTTGAAAACAATAGAATTTCTCCCCCTGATTCTCCCTAAAGATAAGCTGAACCATGAAGTCACTGTATGACTTGTATCGAAACTCCTTAAGTCGAGCAGTGGCTTTAATAAAAGATTTGAATCTCTCAGAGTTTTTCTTTGTTTTGAAAAAAAAAAAAAAACATTTTAAACGCTTCTTTATGATTTCGGAGCTGCTGTGAATTTGAGAAAAATAGTCGTGAACGTACGAAACATACGCGAGAAGTCGACAATAATGGGAAAAATCTCTCAGCCCGGAAAAAATGTGTGAAAAAATGGTGGATACGAAAAAAGAGTGTCTGAACCCTACTGCGAGGGGTGCTTAATCGAGATATCATTTTTTTAAAGCTCTTAAAGTTTTTGACGTCTTCTGGTTGATAGAAATAAAAATAAGGAGAAAAAAGAACATTACTATTGTCAGCTTAATGATGGCGTTGCTAAAAAGCTTTGAAGATTAAGGGAAAAAAAGAAGGGAAAAAGAATAAGAATCAGGGTTGAAGAGGTGAAGCATTTAAAAATGTTTGAGCTCTTTGTGTCTGAATTGGTGCATACGAAACCTTTCATCTTCACCCTCAAATCGCGACCAATAGAAACCAAAACCGCGTAACTTTTTTTAATGGTTAACCACAACAACATTTTTTTGCCTAATTAATCAATTATCCTCATTAAATATTTCCGATAAATTAATTTCTCATGCATGATCGTTGATTTTTTTTCAATTCTGCATTTAATGAAATTTAGTGACTTTGCGAATGAAAGAAAAGTCAACATTTTGAAAATTTTCAGCTTCCGTTTACAATTAAACAAGAATATAAATATTTGTTTATTTCTCGTAATAAAATTAAAAAATAAAAAATAAAAGAAAATTTAAAAAATATATACTTTCCGGGCTCAAACGAAACAAAAAACACAACATGTCTCACCAAATTGCTTCACCATATTATACATATATTTATATATGATACTTTTCTGTACTCACAATAGAATAATTTTTTAGTTATTACAAGTGTGTATGCATTAGTGTAACAACGTTCGTATTTATGAGAATTTAGGGGTTGGAAAATTCCGTGGGAGAAGCGATTTTTTCGAGAAAACCGTTGAAAAAAAAAAAAAAAAATTTCATGTAGTTTTAAATAAATTTATTATTTGCCAGAGTCGAAAAATCGATAAAAAACTTGTCTCTTCCAAATTATTGCGCGCATGAAAATAAAAAATAAAAAAAATAAAAATTCCTCTCGAAAAGATCGTCTCGTTCAACGCGGAATTGCCCGTAGATTTTTTCCTCTTTAATTCTCTCTACGGAAATGAAAAGAAAAAAAAATAATTAAGCAAAATAAAAACACATTGTAAATAAATATTATATACAACAAGGAAAAATATACGTGAGTGTCAAAGGAAAATTCGCATCACGATTGGCCGGAGGAAAAACCAATTTCAAATTGTTAATAAATACATTTTTTTAATTAAATACACAATGTATAGAATTTTGGTGGATTAAAAATTATCGACATAGCAGACGACAGTTTGAGCTGGGTTTTTTCTCGACCGTGTCGTTTATTTTTCGCTTGCCCGCTTAGTCGTCAGCCGGGACATACACAGCTCGAGACGAAAAAACAAACGGTAAATATAAACAATTTCGAAAGATTGGAAAGTATGAAATAAAACAAAAAAAGAAGATTAAAAAAAAAAAAAAAAAAGAAACACGGCTTAATTAACGTAGAATGGGTGGTGCAGTAAAATAACCCCCTTAGTAAGGCGATTAAAAAAAATAACGATAATAACCTAAGGGCGATAAGAGCGAGCGTAGATGCGATTTTTTTTTCTTCATTTTTATTTAATTATTTATTTTTTGGTGCTAGATTAACCAAACAGCAGCTATAGAATAACAAAATGGAAAGGAGAGACGAACGAAATAGTAGAAAGTAATCGGCTTAAGATTTTATTAACAAATATTAATCAACTAAAATAATAAAAAAAAAAAATTGAATGTGCATGCTTTTTGTTGTTTTATTGTTTTGGGTATGCTTGGCGATTTTTCTTTTGCTTTTTGCTTATGATAAAGACGGATTTTTGGCACCATTTTTTTCTTTTATCCCAACCCTCTATTTTTCTGTACTATTTTTTTCCAGGTTTTATGAGTAACATAAAAGAATCGAAAATATTCGAATGGCTGAAGAGTCGTGTTTGGTGATGTTAAACCGACCGTATAACCGTTGTGAAGGACATTTTTTATTCATATTTATTTTGTTTTTAAATTCTTCAAAATTTTTCCAAAATTGTGTATTAATTCCTTTACTTTGAATAGATTATTATTATTATAAAAAAAAAAAAAATTTTGACGAACGATTTAAATCCTGCGAAGGCTGTGATCCACGACGTTGTTTAATCTCAATCTTAAGTCTGAACTTGAGTTTAATTTCAAGTCGACTAGTCATTCAAATCTTGGCTTAAACCTTATGAAGATTCAGTTTACACTCTGATCTTTGCTAACTTGATTGTGAATTTCTATTCACCTTGAGTTCGAACAACTTTACTCGAATCACTTTCAATCTGGACGCCATCATAACTTTAAACTCAACTTTAAACTCAACTTTAGACTCAATTTTAAACTTTTTAAACTTTAAACTCAAGTTTAGCTCAAGTAAGAGATTATTGAGTAAAACTTGAGTTTTATATTGAGTCGATTTTCAGCAGCAGCAGATCAACTTGAGCTTAGACTCAAGTTCACTTGCACTTAGAACGAGTTCAATTTGAATACAAATTTGAATTTTCAACTCAAGATTTAGAGAAACCTTGACCTTAGGGTTATAATTTTGTTGAAAATTTTTTTAAATTTTAATTTTAATTTTTGAAATGGAAATCGATCTCAACAAAAAGATTGATTGTGATCTTGAATTTTTGCTTGAAGTTGAGCTTCTTTCTGAAAGTCAATTCCCGTTCTTCGTCAAGTTTAAGTTCAAGTTCAAAATAGAGGAGAGTTTGAATTCAAGTTAAAACTTGAGGATCGGACCGTGCATAATATTTTCAATTGTAAAAAAAAAAATTACGTGACACTTGAGATATTAAAACTGTCAGGTTTAAATCGATCGTCTAATTGATTAAAAATAATTGCTGTCATTAATTATTTATAAATGAAGTTTGATCAAAGTTTTGGTTGATTTGATTTTCTGTATTTATTTAATTCGTTAAAAATATGTGTACAAATGATGGAAATAATGTACCAGTACGTTTTTAACAATAACAACTTGTTTTAATCGGACCGAAAAGGTTCGAGCTTCGGTTCACTGGTTGTGGGCAATCTTTTAAAATATTCTTTCGCGAGATTTCTCCTATTTTTCGATGGTCAAATATGCCATCACCAAACACTCTATCGTTATTGCTTTTTGCACTAACAGAACGCAATTTTTTCTTCAGACCTTCGAGAATCCGTAATAACACAATATTTTATTTCCCTCTCTTTTTTAGGTGACAATATGCCACTCGTTCATAAAGGACCGTTGATTTCGAGTGCAGCCATTATTGGCATCGTTATCGCAGCATTGTTCCTTCTCATCGTCATTATCGACATTATTTGCTGTTGTACATACAAAACAGGTAATTAAAACAAAATCGTATTGTTTAATTATATCGGTTTTCTATACACTGAGAGAAAAAAAATTGTCGATTGAATAACATTTGATGTTATTGGAACATTTCGTTGATTCAACATGGCGGGATCTTCGGTTAAAATAAATGTGTGATCAGTTGAAAAACGAGTGTATTTTTTAAATACTTTATAATGTTGCTATGATTATGGAATTTTATTGGCACCCCGTATTGAGATATTTGATTGATCCAACAATTTTTTCCCTCAGTGTACAAAATATTGTCTTTCACATCGAATTTTTTTTAAATTTTAAATTAAATTTTATTTAATTTTTAATCGAAAATTTTTAATAATTTTAATTTTTAATTTTATCGAATTTTTATTTAATGTCCCGAAATGAGAAATATACTTAAAAAAAATCTATTTGAATCAACTAGGATTATTTATTGAATTTTTTAATATTTAACATAACAAAATTTTTATTGGCTTCAACTATAAAGAGCTCTATTTGAATCAAATGAATAGAGCTATTTGAATACGTTTAATCGAGTACCCACGTTAAGGGGGGAGACTTAGTTAGACCTTTCAAAAAAGGGGCTTTTTCTCGATTTTTTTTTTTTTTGGCGAAGGGATGAAATAATTCATAACTGCGGTTTTTCTATATGAAAGGCATTTCTATTTAAGGAAGTTGATCTGGTTATCGACTTAACAAACAGTTATTAATTCAAAAAATTGAATACATTTATTAGTATCTACAAAGTCACCTGTTCAAATTTTCAACCCTGAGGATACCTTATTCGTGAGAAATTAATAAAAACAGATTTCCTCAATTAACACGGTTCCTTATGGGTTGCAGTGGTTTTTACGTCTGTATACAATAAATTTGCGAACATTGGCAAACAGTTTCAGAAGAAACTTTTAATATCGATTTTAAAATATCTAAAGAACGTTTGTACGACCTCCAAAAATCAATTAGATACTTATGTGGTTTAAAAGTAATGAATTTGTCCTGAAAACGGAGGTTAAAGTGGTGAAAATTTGGAGGTTAAACACGTTAACGTCGATGAGCAGACTACGCTAGTCACAGCAGTTTTTTCTTTTGACTTGCTCGGTACCAGATGATCTTCCTTAAAGTAAATTCTTATCATATTATCGTATGTAGCCAACCTCCTTAATTGCAGAAACCAAAGTAGATTTATTATTACGACTGACAACTAACTGTGTCTAAAAACGAGCAGTAAATCATGAATTTTTATACCAGATAAACGGTCGCATTGTTTATTGTTTTTCATTCAATTTCACGAACGTTAAATTTGTTGATAATTACTTTTATTATAATAATTCGAAAAAAATCAGTATTCTATTTCTCAGAAATAAATAAAAAAATAATCAAATCAAAGAAAATCATTTCTTGATGATCAATAGAGTTCTAGTAGGCTGTGAAACAAAGAAAAAAAATTCTTTTGTTTGACTAGATCCTAGTTGGAGCAACTAGATGTTTTTTTTTACTGCAAAATTACGAAACACCACAAAATTGTAAAGTTTTGAAAAGTACCACCAAACAAAAGGGATTTCCAATTTTTTTCTTTTTTTTTCCATAATACGATGAATTTATATTTAGTGAGCACATGACAAAAAAATGAAATAATTCAAATGAAAAACCATATCGCATAGTTTTTTCAAAAATGGAGAATTAGAGCTAGAATTCGAAAATTTAGGTTCACGGAAATTTTCAAACCCTCATTTATTTTTGGGGTAGTTTCCCTGTCGAGAGTTAAAAAAAAAAAAACCTTAAATACATCTCAGGGTCGATTTCAAATTCGAAGTTCCCGTGTTAGGGTTGATAAAGTGATGTTGGAAAAGAGATTTCCTGACACTAATTCCTGAAACTTTTTCTATTTTAGGAATTATTTACTACGTTTGCGAGAGATCGAGAAAAAAGCCAGTGGATGAGGAGGACACGAAGCTTGGAAGGTGAGAATAAATAATGAGAGACATTCACATTTCCTCCTTTTAATTATAAATCAAAACAACACATTATCTTTTCTTGCTGTTTCGTTACAAAGAGAAAACATCATAAATTCTTTATTTTGTGTGATTGCAAAAATATTTGTTCATTAAAAAAACATTGCTCTTCATTTCGCAATTGTTTCAATAGTTTTTTTGTTTTTTTTTTTTTACAACAAACTTCGATCTTTTCGATATATTTACAAATATGCTTTGGCAAGTCTGGCGCTATCATGTCATTGAATTTTTCTACTCATATATATGTGCTCGTAACACAAACAAAAACCTGTTTTCAATTTTCATTTTTTTATTTATTTTTTTCATTTTTATAACATTATTTTTCATCAATCACCTGAAAATTCATTTTTTATTTATTCGTCAGCTCCAATAATTTATAATCAGTGTATTCAATTCGATGTCCGGTGCAGCTGTTTCAAGAAATATATTTTTACGATAAGATACACGTATTACGATTCATTTTTTTTTCTCAAAAATTTGAAACGAATAACTTGATAAAATTTACGAAAACTTTATATTAATCATGATAATTGACTATTTAAAAAAATATATAACAATTTTTTAAGCTGATGAAATTTAAGAAACACATTTCAGGACAAAAATTCAACGAAAAAAAATGTTCTACTCGCTCTAATCTTTCATTTGTTATTTGTTACAAAAATTCAGTGAAAAAAATTTTCTACTGACTCTAATCTTTCAATTGTTATTTAGCCGAACTTGAAATTAGAGAAAAAAAAAAATCATTTAATCGAACTAACTCTATAAAGTGCGCAGTAGATTTATAGTGCGGACCGGAATATATATATATATATATAGGGTGTTCTGAATCGACGGGACACTGAATTGAGAATCCAAAATAAAAACAATTAGAACCTTAAAAATAATTTGAAAAAAAAAAA
Organism: Campoletis raptor; assembly: GCA_948107755.1. NCBI lineage: Eukaryota > Metazoa > Arthropoda > Insecta > Hymenoptera > Ichneumonidae > Campoletis > Campoletis raptor. The sequence goes on along the minus strand of OX403630.1, from coordinate 5,043,726 downwards.
AAATAAATAAAAAATAATAGAAAAAATGGATAAAAATCATTTTGCAACGAAACAGGGGGGATTTTTCGAGAGGTAAAATCCAATCTTCAGCGACGAATGAAAATGATTCTATAATTATTTAATAATTCAATCCCAGACGCGAGTCAACTATAAAAATGGTGAAATTTTTAATTGGCCATCTTTATAATTAGAAGCGTTTTTTTTTGCTGCATGCAATAACGATCGGGACACCCTGTATAAAAATAAAATAAAATAAAAGTAGATAATCAATCATTTCTCATGATATTCCCATCGTATATGTTTTCTTGTCTTTTTTGTCCGACCGTTTATAGTCTTTACGGTTGGCGGTTCCCATTGCCCTATTGCGACCAAAAAATGGCCAATGTGGCGGGTGTTACGGCAATACAAGACTCGGGTAGCGGAAAGAATACCATTAAATTGGTCAAACATACCGCCATGTAAGAACATATATATATATATATTAATATATATATGTAAATATATTTTTTTCATTCTTTTTTTTTTTCATTCGAGCATTATTAATAATTTTTATCGTTTCATTATTCGTGAACAAACAAAATAATGTTAATTACATTTTTTTTTCATTTATGAGCATGGCTCCGAACGCGCTATTTTTTTTTTTTTTTTTTTTTTTTTAAACAATGACATGGCTTTCCCATTTGGCATGATTTCGAATTATCGACGCATAGGAACAGAGATCGATGAACTTTTCAATTATTTTTCTTATTCATTTGACGACGTTGTTTCGTCAAAATATAAACAATTTTATTTTTGATAAGGAAAAATTTAAACGAATGAAATCTTCGTTCAGTTTTTATCAACGATTTTCAAATCAGTCCGTTGTTGATCGTGCTACTTACGTCGCACAATTTTCTCACATTCGTAATTTCAATTATATGATTTAAATTTTATTTTGTAGATTTTCGAAAATTTTCATTATTTAAAAGAATTGAATTTGAAGCTGTTCGAAAAAAATTCACATTTTCATGCCGTTCAAAATTTTCGATGTTTCACAAATGTTTTTATTCGATAGTTTCAACGTTTATGTATCAATTCCAAATTCACAGCTATTGAAAAAAAAAAAAAAAAAAAAAAAATGCCATCTCAATATGCCAGATGTTTGAATATCATCAGGATTTTTTTTCTTTCGAATCAGTAACTAGGAGAAAACTCAACGATTAATTTTGAATGAAATTTAATCCAGAGAATTCTTGCACAATTACCGGGTCTTTATTTTTTGTCGACCATCATTTTTTGTTTTATTATTTTTTACAAGTAAAAAAATAAAAATAATATTTGGTGAAATCCGAATCAAAATCTCTGTCAATCCCTGAAAAACGCCACATAAAAAAACTCGGACTCTGCAAAAACTTTTTTTTTTAACTTCCGAAACAAAATTTTATTTTATTTTACAGTTATAATGTACAGCCGGAAGAGTGGTTATCGAAAATGGCATATTGCAAAAAAATTTTTACAACAATTACGAACACAGCTCGTCTCTTAGTTTTTTTATTTTTTTTTAATTTTTTCATTTTCAATCCACATTGACTTTTCAAACAAACAAAAAATTGGTTTCGTGGATACATTTCGTCGACATTAAAAAATGATCGAAAGGGGCCTTATTTATTGGCACCGCTATTATTCGTTGGTACCATTTATTCGAGTGGCCCTCCAGGCATATGTGAGCCCCAATAAAAGTGTCTGAAAAAGTGTTAACGAGGTTCGCGCGTCATAATGATAATAGTATTTACAAAGTAACGGCAGGATCATCAGATACAATTTTTTCCAAGATAATTTTTTGAAATTTTGCGTCAATCTTCTTGAGCATCGTATTATAATGTGTCAAAAATTTGAGAAGTTTTCACCGTCTAGTAATCGAGATATTCAGTGTTTAAAATCGCAACTTTAACATGAGGTCTTGTGGGAAGTTACGAAAAAATACGATTTTTCACAACAAATAACTCGATTTCTAGACGGTAAAAATTTCTCAAATTTTACCCACAGTTGAGTATTATTGTTAAGAAGATTCATACGAATTTTAAACAATTAAACTTGGAATTCGTCTAACGCATGCCTAACGCGCGAACCTCCTTAATTGCTGTATCACTAATTACGATAATACAATGATTTTCTGTTATCGTCTAGAATCCTACTTGAAATCCTCTAGAAATTGACGAAAAAAAAAAAAAAAAAAAAAAAAAAAAATTAGTATTAGGGAAATTAGAATAATTGGTCGATCTCTGATTTCGCATTTAAAGTTTTTTCGTCTATTTTTTATTACGGTCATTCTCGTCGCCCTATCGCCTACGTTGGATATTTGCTTTTTTTATATTTATCAATTTGTATTTATCATTCGAAAATACTTTCATGATTATTTTTTTTTTAACTTTTCCATTTTTCAATTTATTTGTGATTTATTTTATCATCTCTTCATTGTTTTTAATTTGAAGTTCTAGTTTTTAACTGACTCTGTGTTTTGTTGATTTCTTTCGCTTTTATTATCGTCGTAATTGTCTTTATCTCTAATTTGTGATTTAGGCTTTTTACTTAATTTTCGTAATTTTTCGCAAATTTTCTTAAAAAAAAAAAATCCGTCAAAAAATTCCGTGTCATCGGTGCAATAAGGGGAAAAAATAATTTAAAAAATTATCAATCATACCCACATTAATTACCAAAATTATTGATCCAATTGAATTTTGGTAAAAAAAAAAAAAAAAAAACGAAAATTGAACGAATAAAAAGATAACAATTCGCGCGATAAAATTTCGTGAAATCTTCGGTTTTGCCTTCTGTGTGCCGCCAACCATTCACAAGCATAAATAATTCACACCTTTCTTCCTTTGTTTAATTATTTTCAATCGCTTAATTTTTTTTTTTTTTCTTTAATCTCATAGCAAAACAATTTTTGTGTTTCACTTTTCGTCAGCGATAGCTTGAAGCTTTGGCTATGCTGCATGGACTCACACATAAATCCTCGAATTATAATTGAATTGATAGAAATCTTAATAAAAAATCTTAAATATTTCGTAATAACTCGATTTCATTAGCAAGAATTCCAATTTTTTTTTCTCATTTTTAAGCAATGATAAAAATAATGATAACTTTTCCAATTTTTCAACATTTTCAATTCGCAGGGAACCACCTAATTTGCAAAATTTCCGTATTAAAGTTTAAAAAAAAATTTCATCGCCATGAAATTAGAGAATTTGACATATTAATTTTCGAAATAATTTCGAGACAGAAATAACTCTTTTTCCAATACAATTTTTGAAAATTGACAAAAATTTTGAAATCCTAGTACTTGAATGTTTAATAAATTCAATAAATTTTCAATGAAATAAACTTTCGAATAATTCGCATAAGGAAAAAAATGTACTTTTACATTGTCTGAATATAATTTTTTTTAAATAATTCGAGGTCTCCAAGAAAATCTATTTCTCGAATTATAAAAAAAAAAAAAAACAGTAGAATGTTCTAAAAAATAAAAAATAAAAATAAAAAACTGAAAAATCATTAAGTATTGAAAAAAACCGCATTTACGCGATGCATAATGATTTGTGTGAAAAAAAATGAAGAAATGAAGAATGCAAGCATGCAACACTCGTGATTTTCTATGTTTTTATAAAAATTAATTTTGATCGATATTGTTTTTTTTTTCTTCTTTTTCTCGTTTTGCACAAAAAAAAACACTAAAATAGTCGTGTGAATTATTTGACAAGGGTGAGAAGAATTAATGATTGGGAAAAATGTTTTGTTGTTGTTTGTTTTGCAGAGAAGAAAAAGAGCCGCTGAAGGAGGAGAAAAAAATAACACCGATCATCGATTCGGGTCTGAGACGCGAGACATCGATAACGTTTGATGGCAAAAGATCGGTATCGAAGACCGGTTTCGTTGGTAAGGATTCGGCCGTTTAGATATTCTTCCGGCGTACTAGATTGTAAATTGTTGAACGCGCGTGGCCGTGAAACTGAAAAATCAATTCACGCACCAAAAAAAAAAAAAAAAACAAAGTAAAAGAAAAAAAAAATAATTATTTGTGGCCACAAAGTTCTCGGAACTCGAAGAAACCGCGATTTTCTCGAATTTCCGTCTCCGTACGATGAAAAATTTCAATAACAATCGACAATATTTCGGCGGAAAAAATCTTTCGATTGTTGTTGATTTTTTTGTAACGCGATCGAGCGTTTGTAAGGGATAAGATTTCCAAAAAATTTCGCCCCACTCCGAACGAAACCGATTTGCACCTCGGTCAGGAAAAGAAAAAAAAATTGAAAAAAAAACAACAACAAACCCATGCAGTTACGCAAGAAAGATCGCAAAAAAAAACATCATTCATCGAACCAGTAGATAGAAATGTGAAAAAAAAAAAATCTGCCAGTTTAACCGACAACGCGAGAGATAACCTCGAATTTTTTTCGCGTCGATCGTCACCATTGTTCCAAAATCTAACCTCAAATTCGCCATTCACCAGAGTAGACATTTTTGGCGGGATCTTTCGATGCTGATCGAAAATCGTTCTACGAAGTAATCGCACAATCGCTATACTTTTTTGTCGCATGAAGAAAAAAAAAATAAAAATTGCTTACAAACGTCTGTACGCATAAAAAATCTGTCCAGCAACATCTAAAGTTTTTACTGGTCACAATTTCCATGACACCGCAAGGACAAATTTTTATACACAGATAAATATAAAAAATTCACCGAAATCGGCTAAAAATTTGCGAAAACTATTAATCGAAATACGATTGCTCTGTGCCAAAATTTTCTTGTACAATTTCAAATATTTTCTCATCGTAAAATCACGAAACCGATGCAGATCCGAACTGACAAGAAAATTCAAAAAATCTTTTCAATTCTAGTGCGTCGCGAAAATTTCCATTTTTCTTGGCTACGAAGTATTATTATTGATTCCTCAAAATGAGGTTAGATTTTGATTCTAATATGGCAGCATCATTCATTAATGCATTTAACCTTAGGAGCGCACACTCGGGTCTGAGGGACCGAAAAAAGTGCAAAACTTGCGATATTGTTCTTAGTAAAAATAATGATGCATTGAAGTTTGGTTTTCGAGTTGAAAAAAAGCTCGATAGATCGAATTCTAAAAACAGCACAAAATTCGCAAGTTGACTGGGTCTTACAGACCCAGTATAAATATACTCCGAGGGTTAACGATTTATTCTCAACGCCGATACGATCGTGTGGTACAAATTTCAAAGGCTCACATTAGTGTCAAGAGTAGAATTAAAAAAAAAAAGAAAGAAAGAAAAAAACACTAATGCAAAACTATTTTATTCTACACGCGTGTATAGAAAAATCATTTGCGTTTTTCGACGAGAAATCGAAGTAACTGCCTCCGTAAAACTTGCCCCATTCGTCGAAAAAAAAAAAAAAAAAAAAAAACCCCACAAATGAACGATTATAGGAAGAATGGAACGTGTAAAGGAAAAAAAAAAAATGAATTTGACATAATTGTGACGAAATTTGAAACGGAGAGAGATCGTCGGTGTATTTATCCGTAGGATTGCGAAACAATTAAATAACGCTTCGAGAAAGCTTTTTACAACCCTCTAGAGATAATCGCGGTCTAGTACGCTGGATTTTTTCGACCCCTTATTAACCACGACCTTGCTGACCAACAGTTGATAAGTTAGGGATGATTGAAACTTTCTTTGTATTTTTTTACTGAATGATTTATCAATTTTTATTTACTTGCTATATACGTACGACACACTTTTTTCGTACGTAGAAAAATCGTCTTCAACTTATCGAAAATTACATGACATTGATGTTGCGCCAATGGGTGAAAAAAATATCTCGAAAATACGAGAATAATCTGGGATGCTAAAATGTCCAATCACAATTATCGTGTGATTGATGCAATTTTATCGTCTTTCCACCCCTTATGTATATACAAAATTCTTGAATAATCTTTTCGACATAAAAAATCCTTTTTTTTTTTTCACTGTCGCATTTAATTTCGATAAAAATTCTCGCTGTTGAGAAATGTGTCGTTCGAGTAATAAGTTATATAATTGTTACCGTGAAAAGTTTGTCTAATAACATTGAAACCTGCCAAAATCGACACTCTCTGTATCGTTCACTCTTCAAGACTGATCTTGTATTATTAATTTCTATTTTTTTTCTTTTTTTTTTTCTTCTTTCAAATCGTTGGTGACAAAAACGATTTATTTCGTATACGAGTAGGTACGGAAACGATTTTACTCGGATATTTTTTATTTTTTTTTAAAGATGAAAAAAACTTTTTTTTTTCTTTTTAACAAAATTTAGTTGAAATTTTTTTTTCCTCCCTCTCCAAGTGCAGAAAGAAATCTCTAAATATGTATATGTATAGTCGTACGATCGAGCAAAAGAAAAATAATGGAGGAGAGCACGGTTGTTGTTTTTTGTTTTTCGTATCGCGCTGAAAAAAAAAAAAAAAAAAAAAAAAAAAAAATTGTACAAAAAAAACAAAGAGAGTGTAATGACGTATCGAAAAACAAACCTGCCAAATGAGTTTACTTAAAAAACGGATTTTTTTTTGTTTTTAATCTCTAATAAAAATGACAAAATAATTGACTTTTTTTCAACTCGTGAATGAGCTTTTTTTTTTATTTTTTATTTTATTTCAAGCGCGTTACGAAAATTCTACGGCCAAACAAAATTACTACGGTGGAAGCTTTTTTGCGAAAGAATTGTGAAAGCAGGCAAAAAACGAAAACGAAACGTAGAAAAGAATGGAATGGAAAAAAAAAAAAAAAAAAAACCAAAATGTGATAAGTTTTTGTAAATGCTTGTAAACGTTCTCCACCCTTGCCCCCCTCGCCCCCCTCCCTAAATCTTGAATTATCTTTAGGGCTATTCGATCTTAGGCTTAGCGGACAGTCCTAGCGAGTAAATTAATTGTAATTAATTATTAATGATTATGATTAATTATTGAAAATTAAGAGAAGTAAATTTGAGATATAGAAATAAGGAGCCACGAATAGAACACGTGCACGAGCGCGGATTAACGCGTTTGCCTTGTCATAATTGTTGTGTGAATAAATTTGCTAAAATCGTTACTTCGATCGAGCTGAGTCAAATTTTTGTGCCCTATTTTCACTATCATTATGACTTATTAAAAATTACATTCTATTTATCGCTAGAAGTATATTTCTTACGATGAATTTTACAAAATGGGCCAATTTGACTGAACTGGAACGCGACAATTATTTACTAAAAATTTTGCACGTACAGTCGCACGACGAAAAAACTTTACGAAATCACGAAGTTCTAGAAATTTTTTTTATTAAGTATTGACGAATTAATAAAAAAAAGTCCATCAAACTGTGTAAAAAATGTTTTTTTTTCTTTTTTTTTAACGAGATTCACTGTATAATTTTTGTAGCAACACGTTGAGAAAATATTGTCTCAATCTTCTCCGTTTCTTGGATTTTTTTCGCCAAGTTAAAACCATACTTTTGAAACTAAAAAAAAAAAAAAAAAATCAACTCGTTGTATAAAAACTCGACGCAAAGATTTTTTTGAAAATGTTATTTGTAACAAATTATTCATATTGTCAATTTAAGATTGGGAATAAAAGTGAACATCATGAAAATATATCGCTTACGATCGAATAATGAGAAATCGGTGTGAGTAATGCGGAAAAAAGGAATCATGAATTTTCGTAAAATTGAAAAATGTAATGCGAATCAACCAAAAAACAAATATTAATGAAATTTGCTTGAAAATCTTTTTTCCATTATGAAAGAAGTCACGAATGCTCATGGAATTATTGAAAAAAAATTGTATTGTCAAATATTTGACGGTATTTTAAAAAATCACTGTATTATTTTTCTTCTTTCTTCTTAATTACGATTCGTTCGGCGATGAAACACAATCCTCGCTTATAATATTTTGTTTCTACGACTGTACGTGCAAAAAGACCTGATATCGAAAAAAATATTTGTAAGCCTCGTTGGTGTCTTTTTCTTGACTCGAAAAAAAAAAAAAAAAAAAAAAAAAAAAAAAAAAAAAAAAAAAACTTAACGTTACGTCTCGAAAAAGACACGATCGAAGATTTTGTTGTGTGTGAACCGCTAACGCTTTTTCCGCGCGCGGCTAGCTTTTTTACCGTAAACCGTGACAAGACAGTTTTGCCAAATAATATTAATAATAATATTAATAATAAAAATACCAGTACTTATTAGCTACGTAAGTCAAATGATAAAAAAAAAAAAAAGAAAAAACAAACCAGTTAATAAAAATTGTCATGTGGAGGAAATTTTATGTTTTTATTCCCCATCGAGCGATTTTTTCGTCCGAGAGAAAAATCGCGCAAAACAAAAACACAATATCGATATCCCGAATTAAAAAGAAAAAAAAACGCACGTGGGCTCGCTGTAATTCAGGATTAATATGTACGTAAATATAAGAATTAATATTGCTGTTTTGTATTCGTTGCCAAAATCAAATACATGTTTCAATTTTAGCTTTTATTATTAACGAAAAATAATAATAACATTAATTACGATAATGGCAAAGAAACACACAAAAAATATATTAATTGTGAGAAAGTATAATTAAATGAAGAGAAAATAGTATTATTGCGCATCTTCCACTCCTAAAAACACATCAAAGTTTGTAGGTATAAGGCATATTTTTTATGTATATGCTTTTTCTGTACGCGACGAAAGAGAAAAAACAACTCAAATAAAGAGGATGAAAAAAAAAACGAATTTTCATTGTCCCTTGAACTTGTTTTTCCTATGAAACGGTTTTTTTTTTAATTTTTTTTTATCATAGGTGAGTATTTATTACATTTATTTATACACAAAATTTTACGATTACTCGTATAAAGAAAACGAAGGAATTCAAAAGAGTAGGGGAAATAAGAATTTTTTGCTTTTTTTTTTTTTCAAAAATCGTTATATTCGAAGCTTTACAAAATGAGCATTTTTCTATTTTTACAAAATCGTATACGTAACAATTTTTTATCCTAATTATTGTTTTATTTTTTTGTAGCTAACAAGACAATTTGAAAAAGATTATTTAAAATGTTATCATGATTGCTAATCTCGAAAGTTATAAGAATGAGTATTTTTCCTCCAAATTCGTATCTGCAACAATATCATTGATGCTCAATGATCATAAGGTTGCTATCTTTTGTATCACGACGTTTCTACGTCCAGCCAAATTGACCCAGCCCACTTTGCAGGCTTTTAAGATGTCATGGCAATGACTATTCTAGTCAAATCGGTGATGACGTTTCCCAACAGTTGTTTGTAACGTTCAACACATAATTTAAGTAATTGACACTGGATTCGTCTTGCAGGATGTCTTATTAATATAGAAATTTTTTTATAACTATAGATTTGCTTAAACATTAACTGATAAATGCAAAATTCCACGAAGTCATAATTGAATCGATATTTTTAGAAGAATAATTTGTATTTTCCAAGCGATTTTAACGTATGAACGCTTATTCTGTTCCTCGAGAAATTCTCTACAAATTAACTGGGTCGATTTTTTTTTTTTAACTTTACCGTTTCAATGTTTCAGTCGATCACAAGAAAACTATGTCATAAACAAATAGCTTTTATTAAAAAATTGACAAATTTTAAAAAAATCGACACAGTGAATTTGTAGAGAATTTCTTGAGGAACAGAATAAGCGTTCGTGCGTTAAAATCGTTTAAAAAATACGGATTATTTTCCCAAAAACATCGATAAAAATATAACTTTGGAGAATTTTCTATTTATCAGTTGATTATTAAACATATCTATAGTTATCAACGTTTTTCTAAGTTAACAAGACATCCTGCAAGGTGAATTCAACGTCGATTGATTAATTAATGTGTTAAACGCTGCATACAACTCTTTTGTAAATTTAACATAGATTTGACTTGAGTAGTCACTGCTATGAATCCTTAACACTCGGTAGAATATGTATTTTTTGGAATTTTTTTTTTCAAAATCAATCAACGTGGCTCTGGAATCAGTTTCACTGTGATTGAAGTGTTAAAAAAAACTAGTGCAACTAAATATTAGCCCCGGAAATTGGCTTGGGTCAAATTGACCCCGAGGGTGCTGGCCCCGGGCGTTGCAAGAATTCATAGTTTCCGTTTGTTGACTGCACGACAGTTTTTTTTTTTGCTGCGCTCATTTATGTCTCGCCATAGACATGTGCAACAAAAACTGTTACAAAGAAAAAACCAAGAATAATTTTATTGCAACGCGAGCAGTACTAAATTCCTTTTCCCGAATGTAGTTTGAAAGACCATTTTTTTTCTCAAGATTCATGGCCTTTTTCGTAAAGATAAATAACACTACGTTTTCTCGAAGCACTGATTAGGAACATTTCGAATTTCCTTATTAATCCTATATCTATATTACAAGTATTGATATTTTTCTCCTCATTTTATCATCACTGGTAAGTTCATGGGTTACACTTCGATTCCCTCGTTTGATTTTTTGCCCTTCTTTATCAATCGTTGTTCCGCATTCAATTGCGGTGGCTCGGTTCTCGTGTGCCATACGTAAACCTTAAAAATTGCATACAATAAATTCAACAATAATAATATGCACAGAGTCGTGGAAAAATAAGAACGAAACTTGGAATAGCAACAGCAACAAGAACAGGAATTATGAAGATCAGCGAGACAAAAATCGGAGCCAATTTTTAAGATTTTCTTTAGTCCATGGGCCATGGGCCAGATGCAACTTTTCTCGTGGCGCTACCATTTGGCAATCAGTCTTTTATCAAATGGTTTGTACCTTTCTTGGTGTTTGAGTATAATAAGTAGGTAACCAACGTTTTGAAAATTTACATATTTTTTAGCATTTTACACATCAATGTTTTAACAATCAGAAATTTAACTGAACAGCTTGCGTTGTTGAATCAACGAAGAGCTTAAAAGTCACGAAACCATTCAACATTTTGTGTGCTGAGAATTTCTACTTTTATTAAACCTTTCACGAGAAATTTTAATATTGTTACGATTATGACATAAACATGACGTTAGGCACGACATAGAATACGGTAATTCATAGACAACTACGATCCGAGACTTAATTTGATACAAAGGATGTACGTCTAATTGACAACGGATTTGTGAGAGTAGACGAAATACAGGAAGACGTCTATGAATCAATATAATAAAGTTACTAAAAACATAAAGTGTTGCTTATTTAAAACGTAACAATATTATCGTTATCATTCCCCATACATTAATAAATTCGGGAGGAGCATAAATATCCGATGCTATGTTTTCTTGAAAATTTAGAATTGTCAACCTTACGAATGTAAAATATGTGAGAACTTTAAACTCGAGAAATCACCTCGAAAAAGTAAAAAAAAAAAAGTACGCCAAGCACAAAAAGTTATGCCTCAGTTGCAATGTGACCAGTTTGTTATTTTTTCACGTAAAAACAACGTAAAACTCTCTAATTAATTATTTGAATAATTCTTGCTCCTTTGCCCTTTTCCTGATTCTGAAATATATCCTTTTCTATCCTCTTCTGTCCTTTTAGAGTTTTCTCAAAATGAAATCAATATAAAAAAAATTTCAATTTAAAAAATTGCATTGAAAAAATATATATATAGGGAGACATGGGTCAAAACGAACGTTTAAGAATTTAAGGCAATTTTATTTATAATAACATGGTTTTTCAACTTTACGGGAGTCCCAAAATTGATTCCCGGTCCTTATCTCTTGAATTCTTGAAAAAAAAAAAAAAAAAAAGGCAAAAGGAACACAGCTTCTGAAAGGTGTCAAGATTAAAAAAATGACATTTTTCGGAGTACAGACGTTGGACGCGGCTGTTTCCGAATGGAATACGAACTCTCTGGTATGAGGGAAAAAATTAGACCCCCTAGAGCCCATTTCTTGGATGTACGAGACGAAAAAGTGGGATCAATTCTCAAATCGCTTTTTTATCAATTTTTTCTAACATGTAAAAAATTATTTTTCCGGAGTTATTCGGTGAAATGTGAGTTTTTCTACTGATTCCAATAAGAACGCGTGTAAAACTGTGCAATCTTCGATTATTAATTTTGCAAGTAGTTTCATGATCGTGCCCCGCGTATGTCAATTCAAAATAAAAAAAAAAAAATTCTGTAGAAAAAAAAACCTTTGGTAAGATTACCACCGTAAGGAAATACCCTCGGTAAATCAATTAATAAACAGTAAATTACCAAAATTTGCAAACATTACGAAACGTTCTAAAAAATGACTCAGTTAAAATTTTGTAATCTTTGGATGACTTTGAAAGATGATATTAATGATTTCATTAATGATTAACATGGAGTCTTACGGGAATCTGTCACTTTGACTCACATTATCATTTATTATGTTGGCGTTAACAGACAGATTTTGATAAATTTTAAAGGAGATATAAACCAACATTCAATGAACATATTTAATTTCCAAAAACATGTAAAGCATGCTGGTATCACGAGAAATAATTGAAAAACAAACAACATTTTCGAGTGATCCACAAATGCGGCAACACCGCAGTATTATAGGTTATGGCGCTTCATTCAAATGTGAGTTACTGCTCGATCTACAGCAATTTTGAAACTGTCGGGACATGTGTTAATTGAGTCAATGATTCTACATAGTGTTGTGAATAATCGAACTTTTTTGCCAATTTCAATATATTATTTGCGGTCAAATTTATCTAATACATCTACAATAACGTCCGATAAAGTATTTTAAGGAAGATCATCTGGTACCGAGCAAATCAAAGGAAAAAAATGCTGTGACTAGCGTAGTCTGCTCATCGAGTTTAACGTGTTTAACCTCCAAAGTTTGACCGCTTTAACCTCCGTTTTCAGGACAAATTCATTCATTCTAAACCTCATAAGTATCGAATTGATTTTCGAAGACCGTACAAACGTTCTTTAGATATTTTTAAATCGATATTAGAAGTTTCTTCTGAAACTGTTTGTCAATGTTTGCAAATTTCTTGTATACAGACGGAAAAACCACTGCAACCCATAAGGAACAGTGTTAATTGAGGAAATCTGTTTTTATTCATTTCTTACGAATAAGGTATCGTCAGAGTTGAAAATTTGAACAGGTGACTTTGTAGATACTAATAAATGAATTCAATTTTTTGAATTAATAACTGTTTGTTAAGTCGATAACCAGATCAACTTCCTTAAAGATGTGTAACATAAATATTCTAGAGTTCAGTATATTCTAATCACTCAGCTTTGTTTGTAAGTAATTAGCAATTTCTTTCCTTCCCAAAAGTATCGTTGTTCACTCATAGTTTTTCTGTATTAATCTAGAGACGCGGCAGCGTCTTAACGCCAAGTACAAAAGAAAAAGAGTTTGAACGGCCAAGGCAAGTCGCGCTGCGTATCTATACTCGAGATTCGGCCTTTTTCCGTTACGTTTGAACTTCAACTCTATGCCATTTAAAAATGCGTCGACGTAGCGAAAATCTAACGATAGTTTATTCATATAAATCGTATTTTTCGGTTCTGATGTTAGAAATACATGACACGACATTCTGACTGTCGCTTGACACGACACGAATAGTTGTCCTATACACACGTATACTTAAGGATTATACTTGTACGTGAGCACGTATATTAAAGCATGGGATGCGGTGTTGCCGAATTGTATACTACGTTATTCAAATGGAAAACTAAAATTCTTTGATTTACTACGTACCGAGGGTACTTCGTTAAGCTTGATCCTCACGGGTCAACTAAGAATACCAATGGAAAACAGGATAATCAGGATAGGAATCTGAAAATAAATATGAAAGGAATATGAAAAGAATGAAGAAAAAAAAGGAAACTGAGATTAGGAAAAGGAATGGAAATAATTATGTAATATAGAATAAATCATAAATTTAATTGAAAGTTAAAAAAAAAAAAAGTAATCTGAAATACCTTTGTGCATGCATCAGCGAGCGGCTCCAGCTCGTCTCTGGTCACCAATTGTTCAAGAAATTCAGTTTCTTGATAACCACCCTCGGTCTCGTACGAGAACCACGCGTCCTTTTTTTCCCGTATAATGCTAAGGTGAACGGCAAATCCAGCCATGTCAACGGGAAACACGCGATTTGGTTTCCACGCGGCATTAAAACCAACGACTTTATTTGTCGAATTATCACAAATCGGCTTTTCGACCATCAAGCCTCCAACGAGGCCGACTGGCCAGACACCAACTTTTTTTATTTTGCTTATCTAAGAATCATGAAAAACATTTGTTAATTCCTATCAAATAGTTGTTCAATTTTCAACATATTTTATTATTTTATTTTGTTAATCAAATATTTGTTTTGCAATACGAATTTTTGAACATACTTCACCGAATAACTTGATGGCATAGGTGTTATCGTCGTCGGCAAAGTACACAATGCCATTTTCAACCTCAAGAAGATGTTCTCGAATCCACCGCAAGGCGGCGTTCCGTTGTTCAACACCTCGCGGTTTTTTCCAGGTTGGATCGTTTTTGCCTAATTTGTAATTTGGTGGTGTTAAGGCATTCAAATGAGTATAAACGAGGTGGTTCTGGGCGAGAAAGTTCGTAACGAGTTTGGTTTTCGTAGCCGAGTCTTCAACGAGAATCCAATGAAAATTAGGCACGTGTAAAAATGTTTGTGCCAGTCTCGTCAATTCGGCTTTTTGAGCGGGTCGCGCGAATGTTGGCGTTATCGCAAAAATAGTTGGCAATGTTTCGTCCGATTTTTTTGACATTGGAGATTCACCGAGTATTCTTGATATTGCCGATTGTAAATCGGTCACCAGATTTGCCTGCTCCGAAACCAACGTTTCGAGCTCGTGAAGGGCATCCAGTGTATTTTGCCATCGGCTACTCTCGAGATAGACTGCAAAAATTAAAAATATTTTATTTAATTATTGGTATTAAGAGTTGTTGTTTATTTCTATAGAGATTCCAAAAATAGGATCAATTTCAATAAATTTTTGTATACCAAAGGAAATTATCTATTGAAACAACTTCATATTCATTCGGAAAGGTATATTCTTGACGATGGAACTGGACGTTTTCACGAAACAAAACCAATTGCGCGAAATGTGGTTTTAGTTTTTGTAAAACTTTGTTTTTCTTAAGGATTACATCAAATCCGCAGTTCATCTATTTATTTTTTAAGATTAATGTTTATGTCAAAATGTCAATGGCGAATAATTTCTTTTGCATTTTATAATGATTAATGAATAAATTGTGTTATTTTGTATAATAATTTTCGATTTTTAATGAAATTAATATGCAATTTGATATTTGTGGCCGAGTACAAGTTGAGCCAATCAGATCATTTCATTTCCATCCCGAGAAAATGTGGCAACAACGCTATAGCCAGCCATGACAGTCAGCTATAGCTGATCATTCCGAGACCGGCATTTGAAGCGTGCTGCGTTGCCATATCTACGTGTCCAATATGGTGGACGAACTCAGTTGACTAGCAGCTTACAGAACGCTGATGCAACGTCAAAAGTTAACCACGAATATCTCCACAACGTGATCGCGAACAGTGGTTTTTTTTTTTTGGTAAAAAATTGAAAAATTGATGAAGTTTCTGAAAATTCTTTTTTTTGGCCGTGCATTGACTACAATAATTTACTTTTTTATCATTTTAATTTGATTTAAACACGGAGTTAAATGAGGCTTTAATTTTTAAATATTCTTTTCAAATAAACGGCTAAGTGCCTTTTCTTTTTTCTAATCGTTGCCGCGTGATAAACTCTATCATATATTTCATTTTTATAGAAAGTTAGAGGAGTTGATATATTTTACATATCCTTAAAGTTGACCAATAAACTAGTCTTACTTAGTTAAAGCCAGTTTTTCGTAAATGCATTTTCACGTCTCGGGAAAAAATTTAAACGACAGACAATTGGAAATATTTTATTCGCACGATTAGATCTCCAGTCTACACCCGAAAAGTCGTGAATACGAATTGTAGATTTTAAATATCGCGTATTACAAATAAAAATATGGTCCTATTGTTATTCCGTTGACCTGCTGTTTGCAATACTAGTTCAATAAATTAGAATGTAGCTGAAAGAATAGTGACAAGTTATTGGTCCGGTTACACAATTTTCAATGGCTTTTATATGTATTTGGAAGAATAAAGGGTCACTATTCGTCCGGATACACGGACGTATCCATTGCAGATTATTCGTCATCTGTAGCTGTAGCGTCTGTGCTGAACGAATACAAGCCCTTCCTTATTTTTGATTTTTGAAATAATTATAAAGTACCAAAAAATTAAAATACGATACCGTACACCACTGAACGACCTCCGAGCTATTTGCAGAATGAAATCAAAATAGCGAATACGGGAGCGGGGCGGCTGCTACCCCGGGGTACATTTTCATATTCATTTCTTGAAAAACCAATACACCACTCGAAAATTTTAATGCAATACCATACATCAGTAAACGAGCACCAAACCATTGGTTTTCAAAAAAGTCAAGTTAGACAATATTAAGTGGCAACTTCGCGGTGTAATTTTTGAAATTCGATTTTTGCAAAAATGGTACACCACTAAACGATTAAGCACCCAGAGATTTTGAAGTGGAAAACTCAATATCATTGATAGGAGGGGGAGGGGCATTGATTATTTGTATTATTTTTCAACTCGATAATCTGTATCGTTTTGAGTTCAATTTCTAACTACGATCGAGATTACTATTATGAAGTAACAAAATCGAAAATAGTGTTCATTGAATTTATTGTCATTGTGTTTATTTCTTCAGTATTGACATTTAATGATTCGTTACGAAATAATCCTATGTATTGGGTTCAAAGTCCTGGTGAGTATTGAAACGAACGAGAATGGATAAAGTTGTCGAATAATAATTTGACAAATTGATAATAAAACAACCGTGACACGTTGACATTCCGAGTGAGAAATGGAATAAAATGTATTTGTATTGAGGTATAGATATACATGGTGATGCGCGAGACGAATGCGCGGTATACAAAGAACTCTGAGCAGCTACATAAACACACATGTCATGTGAATCGCGCACTGCTATAAAAATAATGGTTTTTGTAATACTCACGTATGACACTGGAAAAGATAACAATGTAGACGACAAAAAGAAGGGAGAATCCCCGAGTCAGCCGAAAACCATTGCACATTGTTGACTTTTGCGTCGGGCGATCGAGAAGAAATGCGTCCGCCGTCATGGTTGAAACGCCATGACACTGAATCCTGCATTCGGCATTTATTTAGAGTATGTCGCCGGACGGTCCATGCTTAGCGAGGGAGAAAAAAAATTTTTAAGCCGTCGACAGCTACTATTGTATTGTTTCCAATGAACAGAAATTTTTCGTATATTCACGCACTATCACTGCTTGTTGTTTTTTGGCCTTGAAAATAAGATTTTTCCTTTAATTGCTCAGATTATAACCTCGATCGGTAAGTTAGATAGTTCTCGACTTTATCGACTCATGGTAAGCACCGTAGGTCAGAAGGCTTTTTACGTTTTATTAATCGTATTGTTATAATTAAAACAATTATGTTGCATGAGCAATAAGGTTTTTTCTGCGGTTTTCCTTTTTATAATTCAATCAGTTATTTTGTGATTCTCTACGTTACCTACCGATGATAATTATACAATTTTAAATATTGCCGCATATATTTACATACATTGCTCATTTTTGCTTACTTTTTTCGTTTGTTAATACATTCACGAGATGTTATCCTTTACCGTAGAAGATCTGGAAAATTATTCGTCTTCCGAATTTCTCCAATAAATTTACCGGAATGATTCTCTATTCTATTCAACAAAAACAAAATTGATTAATATGAATAAAACAAAAAAAACAATCGTAAGGACATAGTGAGGGTGAAACAATGTATCAACAGCAATGACAACAGTTCCTGTGATTAAACGCGTCAATTTAAATCTCTGGACAGCTAAATAATGTTGACAAACAAACTCATCAGAAGATTTGCGAGTTGGTGCAAAAAAGTTAAGAGAAAAAGAATTTCTACTGCTATTTCAAGATTAATTTTCTTTCAAAAAACCGAATTCAATCAGTGGCTCACAGTGGCTGTTTTCGGCAGCCTCGAAAACAACACCGAATTCCCGAGAGATGGTGCCTCTGGTGTGAAGTTCAAACTAGAATCTTCTTTTCTTTTTTACTGGTCCATGTAAACTTTGAACTGCTCTAAACCAATGTTTTGTTCGGTTTTTATCGCAAAAAAATATTTCAAGTCCCGGTCCTCGTATCGTCAATCACAAAAAAAAAGCTCGCACTCAAAGCATGAAGAAAGAAAACTTTTCTATAAAACTTCAGGCTCGAAAAAATAGGGATAGGAAATTGAAAAATTGTTCGAGAACGGTGTGTTGTATTCGAACTTCCAACATACAAATTTACGAACTTGAGGTTCATAGCCGTTTCGAGGGAAGGGAGGATGCAAACACGCGGTCACGATAGCAACAGGAGCTTATCGGTTTTCTTTTTCTCCGCTTGTATCTCTCTCTCTCTCTCTCTCTCTCTCTCTCTCTCACCCCGATATTCTCGATGTGTACGAGTCGGCCAAAACAAGACGTCGAGCGTATATCAACCAGTATCAAGTATCAACACACGGATTTCTAACCTCAAATTATTCGAAAGACGCGTTTAGAGCGCATATATATATATCTCGAAGATCGCGTGTGCGTACATTTTCGCGAAGCTGTTTTGTTTTTTCGTTTTCGTAACCCCCGGGGAAAAAAATAATAAACATATAAAAATGAGCGTTCGCAAACCAAGACGAGACTCGGACGTAATAGTGTCCAACTTCAATCACAAAGAATTACTGTTTAAGTTTCTTATCATTGGTGATTATGGTGTAGGTAAGTTTACGAAAATCTTAAGGTGCGGTTCAGTGAGTTATATGTATATATATATATGAAAATACATATATGCGAATGTCAACATATATTTTGTGATATCCGTATCACAATACGAGACAAATATTTTTTTCCAAAGAGTGATCAAACATTTAAAAATATCAAATATCTGTAAAAACACTTCAAGTCCATATAATAATTTTGATAATAATAAAAAACTCATATTGGAATATATAAGAGCGTCGCTGACCTTCAAATTTTTTTCCTATATTTTAGAAATACTTTCTAAACGTTTCCGTTTTAATACCTGACGGCCAGCCGTTTCGTGCCGATCTTTATATAGCTTTGAATCTTTGATAAATAATTTTTCATCAACGCCTTCTTTTAATTATTATTTATGAACGACGTCGCCTATACACGTTTTGGTTTCTTTTTTTTTCTTTGAACTTCAAGTTCAGACTCTCAAGGTCGAATTTGTAAAGGCGAATATTTGCACGAGCTACATTTTCTAGAAGAAAAACTTCAGAGCAAATTGAAAAAAAAAAAAAAATTGTAGCAAATAATCGCGAGTTTTGCACATTTTTGAGTTTCTCAGAATTTTGATATTTCAATTGACTAATAAAAAAATTTTTATCGATATTTTTGTTGTTCATCGGAAAAAAAGAAAATAAAAATTATAAGAATGGATCGACAATTTAAAGTTTCTAACAAAATAAATTTTAAAAAATGAAAATAAAATAAAAAATTAATTCTTTAATCGTAAATACAGCGATGATTCGTTTTTTTTTTAGGAAAAACAGCGATTGTCAGGCGATACACGGAGGGTAATGTATTCACAAGTGTGAATAGAAAAATATTTCGTGTCACGATTAAACTGAGCACTTAATAAAAATACAAGCGTTTTTGTGAGTTTTGGGGAAAAATTAAAAAAAAAAAAGAAAAGAACGAGTTTTTTATTTTTTTTAAACATAAATAACGAAGAAAAAATTCGTGCAAAAATCTTTCATGAAATACGATTGAAATAAAAGCGTTTTAGAATACTACAATTTTCCACAAAAAAACTCAACCAAAAACGGGATAATTTCAAAGTTCTTGCAATAACCAATACTCGTGACAGTAAAAAGCTTCATAAACTATGCATGTGTGTAAAGCTTTTCTACTTTTTATATACATTTCTTTTTCTATTTTTATATTTGAGTTTTCTTTTTTAATGTTTCAACATTTTAACTTGCGTAACATTATTTTTCGTTCTTCTTCTGTGTACAGTGACGCGTCTCTCTTATATATGACCTTGGGACTTTTTTTTACATCGGTTTTAATCGTAAAACTATTAAGCGATCACATTATAAAAATAAGAGGAACGTGTCTTGTACGGATTTGCACTAATTAGCATAAATTATTCATGACACTCGAACACTCAAGTGCCTTTCAAAATAACATAGTGCAATTTATTTATTGAACAAAAAATAATAATAATAATTGCTCAATTTCGTTGTCTTTTCGATTATTTTCCTGGTTCTTTATACATTTTTTTTCGCGTGCATTTTATTGTCAATAAAAAAAAAAAGTTACATACGTTTTATGGTTATTTAAGAATCGGAGAAAAAGATTTCAAGACAATCAATAAATTAGTTTTTTTTTCTTTTTTTTTTGCCCAAAACAACACGCTATTTTTTGCAGGCAAATTCTCCTCGAATTACAAGATTACCATAGGCGCGGATTTCGCTATAAAAACGCTCGATTGGGATCCTCGCACTAAAATAAACTTGCAATTATGGTACTGCCTTGAGTAATTCGTATTTTCTTTTTTTTTTCTCTTTTTCAATTCACATTCACCGAAAAAAAAAAAAAAAAAACATAATCGATGGTCCGATTTCTAAAGGGTGCAAATATTTGTGACATTTTTTAATTTTTTAAACAATTAAAAGCATTAAAAGGATTTAATTGATTTATGAATATTTGAATTCGCAACTGTTTTTGTACCGCAAGGCTATAAGTATTGTCACTAACTTTTTTTTTGTCATTTGATTTGCAATATTCAGTGGATGTCTTCAGAAGCCCAATTTGACTGAACATATTTTTTTTTTACGAGGTTCACGCGCCATAATTATAATAGGATATACAAAGAAACAACAAAATCATCAGATCCAATTTTTTCAAGATAATTTTTTGAAATCTTGCGTCAATCTTGTTGAGCATCGTTATATAATGTGTAAAAAATTTGAGAAGGTTTCACCGTCTAGTAATCGAGATATTCAGTATTTAAAACCGCAACTTTAACATGAGGTCTTGTGGGAAGTTACGAAAAAAGACGATTTTTTACAACAAATAACTCGATTTCTAGACGGTAAAAATTTCTCAAATTTTACCCACAGTTGAGTATTATTGTTGAGAAGGTTCATACGAATTTTAAACAATTAAACTTGGAATTCGTCTAACGAATGCTTAACTCGTGAACCTCCTTAACGCACATACGTCTTTAAGGCGATCTATCAATCATTCAGTCGGTAAAAATCCTGCTTCCCAATTTTTTTCGCTAGCTTTGAGTTTTCGAGGAAAATAAAAGTTATACGTTGTTCTCTTTTCATCAGAGAATAAGATGTCCCTTATCTTTTTTCTCGGTATGTCATGCGTCGTAGAAGAAAAATGGGAATCTTGTTTTTAGCTGTCTCTTTCGCACTCACACAACTGATAGACCGCCTTAAGGTATTCCTCGCACGATGAGTTGTATTTTTTTTAGATGCACAAACCATGCGCTTCATAATTTGATTATTGCGATAGACTACATCCAGATAAAGACATAACGTAACCAATTATTGTTCCGAACGATTAAATTTGCGTAATTGCAAATTCCATATTAAATTGTCACTCAGAACTCTTTTTGTTTTGTTATTGCGTCGTTGGAAAAAAAACGTAATTATGTAGTTCGATTTCAATCAATCAAGTCAATTAAAAAACATTTTACAAGTCCACGGGGCTTTATTTCATGATGTGAAGTGTTCATCTTGTCAGTAGTCCTTATCAGAGCTACAAAGATTATCAACGGAGTACAATTTTTCCATTTTCATTTTTTTATTATTTTTTGTTGATAAAAAAGTGAAATAATAAATAAAAAAATTAATAATAATTTCATCGATTTTCGGAAAAGTAATCAAACTGCATAATTACTGAAAAAAATACAATTGTTGGAAATTTGAAGCTGAAAAGATTATATTAATGCCTTTGGAAAATTCCTTTAAAAGTTTCGACACATTCAGCAGCAGGTCACGTTTTGTCAAATTTGCTTTCGTAAATATTAGAGTGACAGCTATTCGGGTGACATTTGAATTTACGATTTTCGTTTGAAAACACAATCAATGTGCGTACAAAAAAATATCTGGAAAATTTAGAGGTTTCTGAAAAATTGACACCTGTACTGGCGATAGCTTGGAATTTCAATGTATTTTGCGAACTCGTTGGTCATATAGTTTTTTCTTTGTATAATTCTCGAACAAAAACACAATTTTCGCAGATTTCTTCAGAGACCATTTTCTGTGATTCCAGGCTCTACAAAGATAACTAGATTTTCAATCTTTTGAGTTATTTCATCAAAACGATCAGACAAACCATTAAAACGGTAGAGCAATGAGTGTTACAAGTTTTTAATTTTTCTCATATTTATTACGCAAAGAAGAAAATACACAGAATTTGTCAAATCCACGTATTTTGCATTTAAAATTTCGACCCGTCAGTGGCACGTTGTCAAATTTTTCAGATGTCTTTAAACTTTGCATATATTTTTTTTATTCGCCTTCATCATGTTTTCAGGCGGTAATGTGAAATATTCGAATGTTACCCAAGTAGTGACAATTTTTGAACTTTTCCTATCCATCGTCTTTACAAAAGTCAAGTTCGGATATTTTTTTTAGTGGTAAATATATACATTAAGTGTGACATTTTTGAGTTCTTAAAAAAAATACTTTAATTAAGGTAGTCCTGTCGCTAGGCCTTAATCCAAGGGATTTTCGATTTTTATTTTTTACCTTTAGTTGATATTCCATTGATTATTTCTGTAAAATTCCTGGTTATCGGTTATCGACCTAATTACAGAGAAAAAAAATATTAAAAATGCGTATTTTTGCAAATGAATTCCGAGACAACATACAAAAACTCAACTTCCGGCCGCTGCAAAAGTGTTTATATTAGTCGGAATTCATCAGATTCCTAAAAAAAATCAGATTTACATACTTGACACTTGTATTAATCCAATGCGTTCAGAAAAAAATATGCTTATCGGCTTATGTTTTATCTGATATTAAGTTAAACTCGAACTTTTGTTCCGGAATTGGATGAATCTCACTACGATAAAGAGACATGGCAGCAAGGCAGAACAGCTGACTGTAACCCTAACCTCATTTCACTCATTTGAATTTCTACATCCATCATTTTTAACCCTACTTAAACCCTAAAGAACTAACGTTGCCAAATATAAAATCTAGACACACTACGTGAATCGTTGGACTACCCATTTTTCATTTTCCTAATTAGATGTGAAAGTTTATTAAATTAATTACGCATGGAAAATTTTAGTTATTTGAATTTATTTTTTTAGCATATAGTATAAATGTCCATTATACAAGTCTCAAGTATTATCAGTGGTATGACTAGTGTGAAGCGACAGGATTACCTTAATCCCTTGACTGTGAGTGACACGCATGGGGCTAAAAAAAGTCGTGCAATTTTTGTGTTATGACACGTATAGGGGCAGAAAATCTATGCAATTTCTTATTCCAACACAAAAATGGCACGAAAATCTCATTTTCACCTCACTGCGAAAGGGTTAAAATCGGTATCGGATATCGTACATAGAACGAGAGCGTCACAAATTTGGACTTTTTTGAAACGTTGCATGGATTTTACGCTGGATTTGACGTTTGGCAATTTTTTTTTGAATATTGATTTTTTAAATAAATTTCTATACTCGTGCTATACCTATATTTAGTGGACATTGTTCGAAATATATTTATACATGCTATCTACGTTCTCTACGCTTTGTGCAGATCTTCGCCAGTTCAGTATTTTGCCCTCTCTCTTTCTTTTGTTTATCGATAGCAAAGCGGCTAACGGACTGAGGAAGATTCGGACAAAGCCAAGAGCGCGATAACATATCACGAGACGTAGCACCGGCCCGACACCGAGTTACCTTGTTCCGCTGTATTGTCTAGAATGTAGTGCAGCAAGTAGAGTTATGGTAGGATGTGGTAAACAAAAAACTTACAAAATCCAATATTGTAAACAACCAGCTTGAAAAAATCTTATTTTGGCAACAAAAAAATCAAAAATATCATAGCAAATAAATCAAAATATATGTTACACTTATGTGCACATAGGTCGAAACGGTACGAAATACCCCACGTACACACGGCAGATAAATTGTGAAGTTTGAATTTTTATAAATTGAATTTATTTGATGCTATCATCGAAATTCCGTACTGGCTTTAAAACCTTGGTCAGCACACTGGGTCCTTGACGTTAGAAGTAAAAATTCAGATTTCTTTCTACAGGGTTGGACAAAGGGGAGAGGGTTGACAAAATCGCTCTCAAAACGGTCCTAATATATTCTTGAGACTTTGAAAACTGATGCAGATGTTCGTAGATTTTTTCGACCGAGGGACATAAATCATAAGTTAAGAGATATAAAAATGAAATTGCTGACGAAGAGTGTCTGATGTTTTTGCGTCGCACTTTTTTTTTTACTTTCCAAATTTTCGATTTCCATTTCTTATGCACTTCGGTATTTTCTTACGCGGTAATTTGTTGGGTAACACATTATCTGATCAGTTTTTTGAAATATCTAGTGTTAACCAAACCCTTTTCTTGTCAAAACGCTTGAAAATAAAGCAAAATGCTCTTACTCGCAAACTGAAAATATACGGCATTTCATACCGCCTTGGAATTTCAAAACTCTAGCCCCTTCAATTCTTGCGATCATTCCATATTTTTTCATAGAGAAAAAATCTGGACATGTATTTTTAGCTTTTTTTTCATGTTGTTTGTTCTTTTTTTTTTTTTTTTTTATCCAGTCAGTCGACTTTGTAGTTCAAAGTTCTATCTGCTGGATTCAGCCTGCGATATCAGCGAGTTTTATGAAAAACAGCGGTTCATGTACTTTGAAAAAAAAAAAAAAAAAAATGGTTTAGGGCGAGTTTGGTGTAGACTGACATATAGTAAAAAGGAAAGCTCATATGCAACATTTTTTATATGCAAGATGCATTTACGTACAAATGGCGCATTTATCTTGAACCTGAGTCTGGCTCAATATTCAAGATATTTTTTTCAAAAGAGACAATTTAAATGATGACTTATATATGTGTGCGGAAGAGACGTATGTCTATTCAGTGGGTTGTATCAATTTTCCTGCTCACCCTTTAGCGTCAGACCATCGAAATCCGCACGTTTGGCAAAAAATCACGTTTTAATCTATTTAATCTATTTTGTTATTACTTTTTTTTTCTCTCTCTCTCTCTCTCTCCTTGTCTCCTTCTCTTTATTCTTTCGTACACAACTCGAATTTTTTACCTCTTAATTTTTGCCTAACGGACGTTGAGAAAACTATTCGCTGAAAATTCGACTTGTGTCTGGTTTTTATTTTGAAATTACGAGGCATTTTATTCTAGGGACATTGCC
Organism: Campoletis raptor; assembly: GCA_948107755.1. Lineage (NCBI taxonomy): Eukaryota > Metazoa > Arthropoda > Insecta > Hymenoptera > Ichneumonidae > Campoletis > Campoletis raptor. Next base: position 5,018,229 of record OX403630.1, on the reverse strand, counting down.
GGCCACGAGAGGTTTGGTTACATGACCAGAGTTTACTATAAATATGCGTAAATATTGCTTTCTTGTACTTTTTTTTTTAAATTCCTGCCTGCAATTAATGTGTATCACCATTTTTTCCAGTCCTCAGTTCCGTTTATATTTTTTCGCATTTTTCATTCATTTATTTACTTATTGGTTTGAGGATTACTTTTTCGTAACAATTTTTATCACTAACCTCTAATTCTTTGTCAATAAAAAAAAAATCGAAGAATTTACTGTTATAAAATTGTCTATGCATCAAGAACATTTTTCAGTTTTTATAATTGAGGGAATATTCGCAGGGTTGCCGCAGCTCTTGTGTTCGATATATCACGAGTTGCAACATTTCAATCGGTCAAAAAATGGATCATGGATCTCAGAGATAAAGTCACGCTGCCTGATGGCTCCAGCATACCAATCGTACTTTTAGCCAATAAATGTGACATCCAAACCGTCTCCGTACCGACCGAACAAATTATCAAGTTTTGCAAAGAATATAAAATTGCTTCTTGGTACATCACCTCTGCTAAGGAAAATAAAAATATAGGTAAGCGAAGACCAAACAAACGAATCAAGTGTAGGTAAGAAAATTCGAGCCCAAAAAACATAGACTTGACAGCAACAAGAGAAAAAAAATGGAATTACAAACTACTTTTGAAGATGTTTATTAACAATAGCAACGAGTTGACAAAGTTTGTGTTTAGCGAAACAGTTTCAGGATGATTCACTAAGCCGTTCAAAAATCATATGCGATTCTAATTCTCTTATACGTAAACGAATGGAAAAAACAATTTTCAGTTGGTACCAATTGTTTGAAAAATTTTCATCTATAGTAAATTATACATACAGGGTGTCAGGATGTAATATATTTGCCACATTTTTACACGATAAAGTTTTCATTTGAACAATCTTTTGAATAGTATCGCATGGAAAAAATTATCAGTTTCAGTGTCAAGAATGCTCAGTTGAATATTTCAATGATATGATATTACATAACATAAAATATTCGAATCTAGGAAAATTCTTCCTCGGAAAATTCATTCCCCAGGAAATTCGCCCCCCGGAAAATTTGTCCCCTAGAAAGGGCGTCTCCATTGCACACATTCATCATTGCTACGGATGATTTTGAACTCTGTGTTAGTGCAAATGGTTGGGTGGGGTTGAAGCACCTCGGAGTGGTGCGTGCAGAACCACCCCAACTATCGCCGAGTTGTTGAATGTCTGTTCATTTTTCCACCGAGTTCTCGTAACTACCGATGTATAAGTGGATTCTTTGACGACCTCATAACTCATAAGCCCCATTAAAATATATTTAAAAATATATCAATATATGATATTTATCAATAATAAATATAATAAAATGATTATAAAAATTAACAGAATAGGCTTCTTGTCACCCCCAGACCCATAAACTATCTTTAGGCAAATTTATACGATGAGGACGAATTTTTCGGGATGAATTTTCTGAGGACGAATTTGCCTGTTACTAAAATATTCAACTTGTCGTTCTCAAATTTTCCCAGCAGTTTGATACTACTATATATAAATGAATAAATAAATACTTTTTGAATTATTGCGTTATCCATTTTCTTACACTCTATTAATTTAGACACGATTTGTCTCTACATTAATCCTAGATGATTTTTGGATGCGATCGAAAACTACTTGATAATGATCAGCTGTCACTTCTGCGATCTTTATAACCAAATGCGATATGATCAGCTGACGCTTCCGCGATCTTTATAATCAAACGCGGTATGGGCAGCTGTCACATTCGCATACATCGAATATCACCAGAAATTTACCAGTATTACTAGTGCCACTAGAACGGGGGTATTGCGAAAAAAACATACGATCATCAGAAATGTGTGCGAAAAAAATGCACAAATTTTTAGTGCGTGGTAAAATATGAAATATTGATATCTCCAGGACTCTTCAAGTTACTCTTCAAGAAAGGAAAAATAATATAATTAATACGTGAACTCACAATGTTCTCTAAAGTGCTATAATTTGATAAATTTTACGGAAACCAGATTTGAACGTTTTCGAAAACAGTTGGAAAACGCGGTCCTTGGTGTAAAAGAGTAGCGAACTCGTCTTTGACGGACAGATATAAGTAAATTTACATGTCTTGAGTCAATACCGCGACTCTTGATGCCTACCATCAGAAAAAAGACAACAAATATTAGGATTCCGCCGAGAATTTTTCATATTCTAAGCTTAACAAGAAAATGAATCGAAGCTGCACAATTTCTAATTCCACATTTTATTCCTTAGACGAAGCGATGCGATATCTTGTCGAATGCGTATTGAAGGCGAAGATCGAGGACGAAATAAGGGACTCGATAAAACTTCAAGAAACACCAGAAGTCCAGGAAAAAAACGATTGTTGCAAATCTTGATGTACGAATCAGTTGTAAATCTTGATGAGAAAAACGTCATCGAGGATGAAAATGGAGAGCCTCAAAATTACGTATAAGAAATTAATTCCTAGGAACAAATTATTATTCGCCACCATTGTTACTACCATAACGTAAAAATAATCAAAAAAATGTTGAAACGTTGCTCATTTTTTAACTTACAAAAAGTGGTGGATGAACGAGATTTAAAAAAAAAGTACAATAAATAGGAGTTGTATTTGCTTTGTATATTTTTTTGCACACTCACACATGTCATATATATATCGAATTTGTACATACACGAATACTTTTTTTTGATGTATATGTATTCATATTAATACATGAATATATTTCATACGGAAATAAATTTACCTCATTTTCAAAATATTTACACACTTCTTATTATCTTCGATTAAAAAAAAAAAAAAAAAATTATTATATATATAGATATCGAAGCTCGTCGTCGAATAATACTTCGAACCAGTTGAATAAATAACTTAACCTGACCTTAAATGAACGTTTATTCGTCTCCTGCACCGAGCCATAGAATAACTGATAAAAATAATAATATTATCATGTCTAGAAAAATCGACAGCCAAGTCTTGTACAGATTACATTACATTTTGGTCCCTTATAAACAATTACAACTATTTCACTGACCCAGCAGACTTGTGACTCTCGACCTAATAAAAAGTAAAAATATTTCGATAGTTCTTATGTCTCTTTTGGTTCGTACGTTCACAGTTCGTCCTCGAGTTGAGAATTTTTCACAGCATTCATTGCGATCGAGACCGTCGACACCATCGTCTTGCTGTATTCTTTGGAATAATCTGAAAACGAACACGCGTCATTTTACATTAGTTTACAGTTTTTTTCTTAATTTCCTTCAATTGTTAGAGAGTTTAAAAAATTATATTAGTCGAGAGTTCGCAAAGCGCATGTGCTGTCTGCCTCGTCCCTTTCCAGATCGGTAAAAAAATTTTGCAATTCATTTCCAAATATGGATTCATTTCAAATTTTATCTAGTAAAATGCGTTTCCTCGAAAATGAACCAAACCTCGGGGGAAAAAACCCTGGATAAGTACATTTGTTTGACTCTCGTTTCCATCAGGTGTCACAATAAATTACCCCCCCCCCCCTCAACATAAAAAAATTTGACTTGAGAAAAAGGAGCTCCCGGCCAAAAAAACCACAACAAAATCGTCCAAAAAAATGTCCTCAAGAATTACCAAATCCCGGCCCCGAAAAATCCCAGAAGAAGTAATTTTCTTGAAAACGAACCACTGCAGGTTTAATTTTGTTATATTAATTTTGCTCTAAAAATATTTATGAATTAAAAAAAAACTTTAATCAGTTATCCTCATCCATTATGAGTTGGTCCGTCACCAGGGGCAGTGTAATCGTTTATTTTCTGTACCCTAGTTACAATTTTTATTATTGTACGACGCAATATCCTTTTATGGAATATCTGCTACGGAATATCGATGGCCAAAATATCCAGGATGATAATATTTGCGGTCAAAATGACAGCACATGCTTTGTGATTTGTTTGGATGTTTTAATTTTCAATTGTGTACTTCGACATGATGCAACACTAAATAAGTTATTTAGTTTGGTATGTTGTGAGTTCTCTGGTTGCAATAGTTCGAAGCAGGTTTTTTTTCTTCGAATTAGTTCATATTTCTGTGAGTTTATTATGGTTTGTTTGGTGTTGAATATTTTTATTTTTTATTTCCTACTTCGATATTATACAAAATTTAACAAGATATTCAGTCAGTCGAGCTTTATTTTTTATGTTCGTGTTTGTTTTAATTTATTTGTTTCGGGTTGGGTTTTTATTTGAAAATATCTATTCAGCAAAATTGTGGCGGGTTTTTTTTATTTGTCGTTGCTTCCGCGATGTAAAAACTGCTCACAAACATATGGAACGGAGGATGTGTTGTTAGTCTTCACCATCGTGACATTTTTGTGCAACGAAATTGATTGTTTAAGGTAGTTCTATCGTGATATTCATATTGAAAAATTGTTTTTCAGTTTATCTCACATCCAAAATGGTTTGCGGGCATAAGTTAATAAATAACAGTTGTTTTAAATTGACTAAAAAACAACATACTCCAAATTCAAGGTCATACAAGATAATAAGTACTTGCTGTATAATTACAAAAATTGCGAACATTTTTTTCTTTAGATGTTTTTTTCAAAACTAAATGTAGCTCCTTTGATATTGCATAAAAATGTATGCAAAGTTTTAGGAGGATTCACCATGTAGGTGCCGAAATATTTATCCATAAAATTGTAACCTTTATCAGAAGCTCTTATCAGAGACTATCGAAAATTGTGATTTTTACCAATAAATATCTGAACTTCCGCTTGGTGAAAACTTCCAAAATTTATTACACACGTGCATATGACATTATAGAAGTTTTATCCAAATTCTCAACAAAATCTTAAGAAAACAATATGACGATAGAACTATCTTAAAACTTTTATTCAGTGCCTGATTCCGACAATTCCCGAAGAAGATTTTTTACTGCAGATACTTTATCGAGGATATTTTGGCATAGGATATTCTGCTGCCAGACCGAATTATAGAAACGAAAAATGGAAATAATCAATCCCAGAACTCAAGTTTTTTTTTTTTTACTCTTAATTTTGACCTTTCAACACAAGGTTTTTTTTCAGTGATAAGGACCGTCTTTACAGGGACAAAGATACTTATCAGAAGATGAATCTCTTAGGATTTTAATAACGTAATGGCATAATATGTGAAAAATATAATTTTATCGAAATGAGGTTGACGAAAAACTCGTTTGAAAATTGACGACTATGACATCGAAAAAAACCTCATTTTTCGACATCCATCTGGGTCCGTATGGAACCACCATTATGAGTTCTAGGGTTGAAAATGTCTGCTTGCATTTTCATTTGGTGCACCACTGTCGAATGGTAATCTCTGATAAATATATTGAATAAAATGACGATTCAGGTTTTCAAAAACTGTGTGTTGTATTTCGTAGTTTAGAAAAGCCGGTGAGCAAATAACGTTTGGTATAAACGAATTAATAAAGCCGCTCAAAAATTAGTTGAAATGGATAATAAAAGTTGATAAAAACTTATAAAAAATGTTATTTTTGCCGTTTTTTTTTTTTTTTTTTTTTTTAGTAAGCGTTTGTTTTCGTTAGTTTCGTCGTAAACAGGAAACAATTAGTACCTATTTAGATCATTTTCCAAGTTCGATCAATACGCATGCTACACCGTCTCAATCCACATTAGTAGAAAAGTTTTTTTTTTGTGTCAGCGCGACTGCTAATTTTTGTTTTTTTCATTAGCTCGGATCGATAATTCCTGAAAAAATGGGAGGGGGTGAATATAAGTATTTATCGGAAGACGTCATTTCATGGGGGAACGATGCATTGTAATCGTAAAATCAATTTCCATTAAAAAAAAAAAAAAAAAAAAAAAAAAAAAAAAAAAAAAAAAAAAACGATTATATCGGGACACTCGTTTCTCAGACTTTGAAAAAGTTGAATAGAAAATGACAGTCATCAATCATTTTATTCTGGCAGAGTTTTGGAAATTTATATACTTATTTTTCAAATTATTTGGTTTTTGGTTTGGAATTTTTTTGTTTTGTTTTGTTTTGTTTTTTTCAATTAGTTGATTCATTCGCTATTTATATACGACTCAGTGTAATAATATCATCGATGTTATGAAAAATTAATGATTTGTAAAGTGATTTGTTAAAATAATGTATATTTGGTATAAATAATAAGTTTTCAAAGGTATAAAGGAACGTTTGAAACTCATGCCAGGCCCAATCTTAGAAACGACAAGTGTGTGCCCATCACTTACGACGCATCTTTGTCTAGCCGTGCTGATCGCATTGTTTTCGCGGTGTCAGAGCTTCGTTACCGTAACGAAGTGTTGGTTACCTTGGCCGTAGTGGTTATGTCCGCCGGGGGCGCTGCTGCCGTGGGGTGTAAGACTGGCCCGAATCCTCGAGCAACTTATGACTCCTGCGTAAGCCTGTCTGTACTGCTTATTCATGATGACGTAGATTATTGGATTAACGCACGAAGCAAAGTACAGCAACAAATATCCCATAACGTGAGCCTCTGAGTACCGAAAATGGTAACAAAACGGCATAATGAGGAGGATTATTTATCGATTTACTTGTATTTGGGTTTAAATTTCAAATAAGTACTCACCTGGATACTTGACCTCGTGATCAGTGACTTTGACAATGGTGATTGGCAAGTAGCAGGCGACGAAACTGAGGAAAATCGCAAGTACCATTTTTGTGATTCTCCACTCACTGCGACGTTGCTTCATTTCCCGGGTATCACGGCCCGGTGTGTGCGGCGATTTAATCGTCGGATTGGCGTGCTTGCGCATTCTGGACTCCGAGCTTTTTGATAGACGACAAATTTAAGTTAGTGAGGATTTGAGTAGTGTGGAGTCTGTGGCTGAAGCAAAGTATTGGTTGCAATTGTAATCAGTCAGTTAGTGTGTCAATTATGTCGAGTTAACGTGCGTTAGACCATCATAAACTTTTTTTCTTAATTTAGAATAGACGCTGAATTCGTCTTGCAGTATGTCTTGTTATAACATAAAAAGATATTCAAAACTATAGATTTGCTTAACCATTAACTGATAAATGCTAAACTCCACGAAATCATATTGTAATCGATATTTTTAGAAGAATAATTTGTATTTTCCAAGCGATTTTAACGCGTGAACGCTTATTTTGTTCCTTGACAAATTCTCTACAAATTCACTGTGTCGATTTTTTTTTTAACTTTACCGTTTCAATGTTTCAGTCGATCACAAGAAAACTATGTCATAAACAAATAGCTTTTATGAAAAAATGGACAAGTTTAAAAAAGAATCGACACAGTGAATTTGTAGAGAATTTCTTGAGGAACAGAATAAGCGTTCGTGCGTTAAAATCGTTTAAAAAATACGGATTATTCTCCCAAAAACATCGATAAAAATAAAACTTTGTAGAATCTTCCATTTATCAGTTGATTATTAAACATATCTATAGTTATCAACAGTTTTCTAAGTTAACAAAACATCCTGCAAGCCGAATTCACCGTCCATTAATTAATTTATGTGTTAAACGTTACACACAACTCTTTTAAAAATTTTACACGGCGTTGACTAGGGTAGTCACAGCCATAAGTCCTTAAATGTTACTTGACACAGATGCATTTTCTCCGAGTATAAGTCTTTAAATAAGGAGGTGAGTGAGCGTGAGCGAGAAACCACGCATTGAGTCGTCAAGTCCGTGATTAATTGATTGACAAGTATTTCAGTAGCAATTAACGGTTCAAGTTCATTATTTGTGTAATCAAATGAGGTGGTATAGTTAAGGGACTAATTAAAAGTGAAAAAAGTACATAATTAAGCAAGTCAATAGACAGTATGTACTCGAGTGAAATAGTGATTGAATAAATAAATAATTCGATTGATAAATTCAGTAAAAAATGAGCAGTTGGAAAATTATTATTATTATTATTATTATTATTATTATTATTATTATTATTATTATTATTATATTATTATATCAGTGTTATTACTTATGGTCAGTTTTCGATTCCAAGTCAATGTTGTATTTAATGCTCTATTTACGAAAACAATTATTATGAAAAAACTGCAAAAATTTAAATAAATACTATGTTCACTTAGGGGAACGTGGGGCAAAGCGGACAATCCAAAAAAATTTATCTTTGGGGCAAAGTGAGCTCTCCCAAAAATGAAGGAAGATCAAATTCGAAGAAAAATTTCACTTTCATTCATTTTTGGGAGAGCTCACTTTGCCCCAAAGATAAATTTTTTTGGATTGTCCGCTTTGCCCCAGGGGTCCACTTTGCCCCACGTTCCCCTATATGCCTGCTTTTTTTAATTATTCTGTTGATATAATTTATTCATAGAATCATAACTTGAAGGAGAATTCAGAAATTAGATTGTAATGTGGAATCGTAAAAGTAATTACTGTTGAAACAATTAGTGACATATTAATATGAACAAATTACTAGAAGTACAAATCAAATTACGTCATCATTAGGATCATTAGTGTACTTGCGATTAGTGTTTACGCGTATTTTTTCATAAGGGATATTAATAAAATAAGTAAACGCACGAAGAGTTAATGGGATTAGATTTGATTGAAAAATCTAAAATCCACTGAGTAATTATGTTTGTAAGACAATGAGTTACGCAGTAAAGTAAAAAGACAGGGGACACATCGACTATCGATCTTTCGTTAAAATCTTTCCTCACAATTTTATCTTTGGGTTGATGACATATTTGGCATATAAGTAGACAATTAAGCAAACGAGTTAGCAGTCAAGTCCATGCAAAAAAATGAGTAAGCCACATATAGACCCCATGGCATAAAATTCAACTGATACATTACCTGTGAACGACCCAAAATATTTTCGCGTAACAGGCTACGATTACTATGCACGGAATGACGAATGCAATTACGAAGAGAAAGGTCTTCGAGCTACGTCCGTTTGCATCCCTAACGATCGAACAGGTCTCCAAGTTTGGGTCGTAGTCGAATTTGCCTGGGGAAGGAGGTTAAGAACGTCCGAAAGGAAAACTTCGTTAATGATTATTATTCTCCGATAGTTCGACGACTTTTAAGTACACTATTACTCTCGTAATGGATAAGATTTAAAAAAAAGGAATAAAAAAAAAAAAAAAAAAAAAAAAAACAATGTAATTACCCCAGACACCAATTAACGTTGGTAATTGCATCCCATAGGAGAATACCCAACAGAATAGAATCATCAGTGCAATCCAGTGTTTTTTATATACTTTGTTGTAAAGACCGTGATGAGTTATCATTATGTATCTGAAAGTGATTTTGTCAAAAATTGTAATTACGACAATATTAACAATAATCAAAATATATCAATCAACGCGAACATTAAATTGTTGCGATCTATAAAAGTAGAAAACATTAAATAATCAAATATTTTTATAAATAAATATTATAAATAATAATCCTGTTATGAATATTGTTGAAAAAATATATATATATAAGTTCGCAAAATACGGAACAAAAATAAACGAGGAAAGTTAATTCAATTTTTGAATTACTCGTTCCTCTTAAAATTCACGTTATTACTGAGATATTATTTTATTTCGAAATTTCTTCTTTTTTTTTTTCCTTCTTTGTATTCTTTAAATTTCATACCTGTTGACAGTAATGGCACCGACAGAGAGAAGGCTGACACCGACATTTCCATATCTGAGAAATGGCACGAGTGCACATAAGAATCTAACTTCCGCCCAGCCAGCATCGATGAATCTCGTAGAATCGAATGGCAAGACGAGCAAACAAAAAATAAAATCAGCGACGCAGAGGCTGAAAAAAAAATTGATTTTAACACAAAAGTTATGCCTTTGCAATGGATTTCAAGATAAATATCAATCAAAAATGAATTAATTAACATGCAGCAGAGAAATGAAATAAAAAATAAATATTTATCATCGTTATGTTCGTTTTATTGCTGTTTTTCATTTTTTTTTTTTTTTCAATGATTTTTTTTTCTTTAATGTTAAAATATCTATTATTCTGCACAAGAGATCGCTGCATTCTCGAGCCAAGGCCTAATAGTCGAACAGCTATAGCATATAAATTGTAGATAAAATACCAATGCAATGACGTTGACACCATTGCCCGGGGCAAAAAAAAAAAAAATGCAAAATTGACATTGTTGTAAATTAAAAATTGAATAAAAAGTATACATTCTAAATTCAATCACTATATTGGGCTTCAAAAATCACGGGGTATATTGCTATTCTATGTGAATCCAAATGTGAATTTCATTTATTTATAAATTTGTTGAATAAATGTTGAAGAATTTCTTTAAATCAGAATGATAAGAAGCATATTTTTGGTCAATATTTCAAACACAAATATGCAACTGGCAAAAAAATTTAATGAATTTAAAAAAAAGTAACAATGATATTTAATTAATTATTGCAAAATATTTATATAAGAAATTATAATTGTATAATTATCTGTAGAAAAATGAACCTCATTTTTTTGTCAAATTAAAACGACCATGGAATTTTCACAATTACATTAAAGTGAAAAATATGGTGGTAAAAAATATGATTAAAGATGTAAGAAAAACGGAATGGAACATCGGTCTTTAAGTGCTTGTCAGCAGCTGGAAAAAACGGCAAGTGTGAGCTCATCTTGGCGGGAACATTTTGTCACGTTTTCCCAAAGCGTCTCGTTATCAGGACTGAAGGGATATCGGACTCTCCGACGTATAAGAAAAAAAAAAAAAAAAAAAAAAAAAAAAAATAACAAAAAGGAGAAAACATATCGATTTTCTCGGCCAAGAGGTCGTACCGATTCAATCACCCTCCCAAGACTATCGCACTTTTTCTCCAAAGATAAGACAAATTTATTTCACGCGACTCGTCCTCCGTTTTTAAATTTTCTTCCACTCAATTCATTTGATGAATGAAAATTTCCATCACTATCAATTAAAAATAAAAGCAACTCTTTATATAGTTGTGTAACACGATTATTTCCAATCAATTTTATCATTTTTATAATTCATGAGGAGGCTAAAATTTAATTGTAACATTTTTGCTAAAGGTTTTTGGGACTTATATTAAAAATGATACCGAGTTGTACTGAAATGTTGGCACACAGCTGTCCCGCAGAGTAGGAAAATTTGAAGATTATTCATTAAGCCATTCAAGAGTCACAACAATTATAATTTTCAACAAATTTACACTCAATCAAAACGAAAAACTGTTTCAGTTGCAATAAAAGAGTTTAAACATTTCAAAAAAATAGTAGCAAATTGTTAAAAATTTACGTTCATATAAATTATTTATAGGAAATAAATTGACAAAAGAATATTCGACGCTTTTATTATTTCCATGTACTTTGAAGGTATATTCAAGTTTTTCATTTTTCTTGGGAGATCACTGGGATTTTTTAAATGTTAATTCAAATGATTATACGAAAACAAGTATTTCGTTTCGTACTGTGGGTTCAAGAAAATTGAATGCTCACAAGTTTTTAGGTTGTCATTAATAAAACCTTGAACATTGCTATAAAAAATACGAAAAATTAAAAAACAATACAATTTCATGAAAAATTTAAAGGTAACAATAACTCATGCACCATTTTTGCACTCTACATTTATATATAACGAGTTAAGTACGTTGGCTACACACAACAATGTTGCCGCGTTAAAAGCATAGAAAAATTAGAAATTATTAGAATTTAAGGTAACTACTGTAGTGCATACTAGTCAAATGAGTGCTAAATTTTCAGAACGCTTTTAGACCAAGTTTGACGTATCAATTAAAAGGTATTGTTAGTGGATTTATATTACAACGTGTCTTATTAACGTGTAAAAATATTGAAAACGATAGTTTTGCAAAACCATCGACTGACAAATGCAAATTTCCATGATGACACAATTTCATTGGGATTTTTCAAAGAGTAAACTGTATTTTTCAACCGATTTTAATGCACCTGGTCTTATTTTGTTCCTTAACTGATCCTCTACGAATCCACCGCGTAGATTTTGTGTAAAACTCAATCGTTTCACTGTTGCAGTCAATTGTTTATTAAGCAAAAAAACATTTTCATAAATAATGTCTAAACGAATGAATTAAAAAAAAATTCACGTGGTGGTTTCGTAGAGAATCAGTAAAGGAACAAAATGAGACCAGGTGCATTAAAATCGGTTCAAAAATACAAGTTATTCTTTGAAAAATTCCAGTGAAAATGTGTCATCATGGAAATTTACATTTGTCAGTTGATGGTTTTGCAAAACTATCGTTTTTAATATTTTTCCACTTTAATAAGACATGTTGTAATATAAATCCATAATAAAACGTTTAATTGATAAGTTAAACGTCGTCTAAAAGTGTTTTGAAAATTTAACACTCATTTGACTAGTATGCAGTACAGTATTTACCTTAATGAAATTTGGTGAGTACATTCTTTAGCATTAAATATGAATATACAAATTTTTTAGGATTTTTCTTCTACATAGTTTTCGAGTAATTGAACAATAGAGTTTACAAGCATAAGCATAGGATTCCGATATATATAGGTATATCTTTAGCATATTGTAAACTCCAATTATTCGACAACTATGCAGACGAAAAATTTGAAAAAAATTGTGTCACCGTATTTGATGCTAAAGAATGTTATCACCAAATTTTATTAAATTCTTATCATATTGTCGTACGTAGCCAACCTCCTTAAATAAGAATTTCTGCAACTTTCGTCAACGATGAAACCTGCTGATCATTCTTCAGCTTCTTTCAATACAATTAATTACACAAATTAACGTTAATTGAATATCTAACTCACCTTACAATGAAAGCTGCAGCAACATTTCGCACTTTTGGATATCGACAAAGTGCAATTATCGTTAACAAATTACCCACAAGCCCAGTTATCATAATCATAATCGCAGCCACAGCTGCAAAGGTCCGTAACGACTTTGGAAATCTACAAAAAAAAAATAATAATTTTTATTTATTTATTTACAACAGTAATGAATAAATTGCGACAATTTTCAAAAATAAACATTTCTAAACGACGATCATTTTAAGAATTTCTATTGTTAGTCATTTGAAATGAAATTGTCGTGAATATTTTTTTGAACAAAAAAAAAACAATGAATTTAAAGACTTATAATAAAAAAATTCAGTGCACTAATTGTCGATAAATTGGGGTTAATTGAAAAAAGTAATTACTGATTTGGTTATGATTTAAATTGAATAAATATCTCATAACTATTATTCAATTAGAAATGTTTTCGAGTACAAAATTTAATGATTTTCTACGGTACGTTCATTTTGTCCAAATAGATTTTGAATAATAGCCTTGCTAAGTAATTGATTGACTGGCTTATCATTTCAACACTAACCGTGAAATTTCTCCATGAGTAACTTCGCTGTAATTTGCTGAGTCCATGTGATGTGCGAGCCACATGGGAACATTTTCAACGCTCAATGACGATTCTGTTCCACTCATCTGCAATAATAATGATAATACTAATAATAATTACCGAGGAAAGGATGATTTCACGCATTCTCACAAGATGTATACATATATATTTCTCGAATTCTGTCGCCTAATCTTAATTTTCTAGACTCTGATGAGTAATAAAAATTAAAAAAAAAAAAAAAAAGACAGTGTATTTAAATTACCACCTCGAACTGTCCTTACGAAACTAATCGTAAGAATCATTTCAAAGAAGCTTTTGATTAGCATCCGGCTAAAATGGAGCAGGAAGTTGTGGTCGCAAGATAATTAAAAAAGAATAAAAGTAATTCAGGAAAATTACACTCCATGCCATTTTTTTTTTTTTTCCACTCCGTTTTCAGCTGAATTCGTTTGAATCGAGCATTTTTCGTTCAAATTTATATTTAAAAATATATCGAATTTCAAATCTACCAACGATGTTGGAGAATGTGCTTTTCTGCAGCCAAAAATGCTCATTTAGACTCGTAAGAAAAATTTTATGGCCATCATCATGATCTTAGCATCTTAGTAATCTCGAGGCCAATTATCCTCCCCCACGAAGGAAATTAAGAATTTCTTCCTTCCCAGTAACTTCATTGGATAAAATATAAAAAGAAAATCGTACTTTGTAGACCGTTTGAAATTTCCTTTGACCTGTTTAATTGATTCCAAAATGTCATCTAATTTTAACATTTTTGCAATTGAGTTCAAAACCATTTAGAAGTTTTAGTTTAAATTCTAAGCCTTGGTGTCCTTTGCATCCTTAAAATACTGTTCGAAGGGTTGACAAGACGAAGAACGTAGAAAAAAAAAAAATAAAAAAAAAATTTCAACTCGAAATAATTAGTGTGTAGGAAAACATTGATTTTAAAATAGCACCCAAGATTCTTTTTTGATCCATGACTTACTCAGATATTTGAAGAATTTCCACAGATTTTTATGAACACAATTTTTTCACAAATTTTCATTTTGAAAAACTTTTTTTTTCAAGCTAAAACGACCCATATGTCGACTCCCATAATATGTGTGTACTTAAAAGAATTCGATCTCCTTTTCATCGTGTATAAAATACGATGTTACACTAATGTTCTCCAGCATCGAATCTCCCTTATATATTGACGTATCCACCCCCATTTTGATCACCCTTATGTGTCAACCCCCATATAAATACATACACAGCAGAGTCCCCAAATGTTTTGGACAAAGCAGAGAGTAAAAGATCGTTTTTCTGACGTTCCCAGCGGGGCTCAATCGAAAACAATTTTCTGGATCTCGATTATTTGTGATGTTTGGATGCATTCGTCTCGCTAAGGATTCTCGTAGAATTCACGTTGATTAAAACGTTGTGAAGAATTCTCAAAAAAAAAAAAAAAATGGAAATGTCAAAACTGTAAACACTAATTCAACTTACTGTTGTGGAGTCAAGTTTTTGTTAAATTTATCTATTTTAAGATATTTATAGGTTTTTCAAAACGTCGCAAGTAGCTTCGACTTTTAAAATCATTTTTATTACAATTATATGTAAAATTTTTCAACGAAACGTTTTGTTGAATATATTTTTAGAATTTTTTTCAAGGCATGCAATAATTACGCGAATTTTGTTATTTTCCATTTTTATGGCGAAATTTCCGTTGTGCAAAAGATGAAAAAATATTGCATTTGGTAACTTTGGATTTTTATTAATTTTGATGAAAAAAAAAAAAAAACAAGGCAATTTAATTACAAAGAAACAAAATTAGTTTAATTTTTGAGATTTACAGGAAATAAAAATGTCTCGTAACTGATGAATAATAATTTTTAAATGCGAATTCTTGGTAGCTCGTTTACGAATTCGTAAATTAGACGGCTATTGAGTCACGAAAATTAATTTTAATATCTCCAACGTTGGTTTCTTGACCGGAAGGAGAAAAAAAATTGGAGACCTCAATACATTTATGTCGAAAGACCGGGATGGGCGCGTTAATTGAATGAGGGCGCCTCCTCGTTAACCAGCCATTATACATAACCAGGAGCAATTCCATGTCGCCTCTGAAGCACGAATATTTTCGAAAATATTTACAGAATCGTTGATAAACTCCAAAATGTTGAAGAATTAATTTGAAATTTTCAATAAGTCATAACTTAATGAACAATAATTTTAAGGAAAGTTGCCAAAGATGATTCAACGCCATAATTATGGAAGATAAAAAAAAATAATAATAACAATCGATTTCCCAAAAAACAAATACGCAAAAAAAAATTAAAAATGCCATTTTTTTCTAATTATTTATATTTCAGCGAAGAAATGTCTGAGATTCTATACAGGATGTGAATATATTCTTCTTTAATTCCGATCTGTTGGAGTTTCAAGATTTTTCGTTTCCTCTTGAAGTGGAGTCTCTCCCCCAGGCTCCAGCAGACCGAACCACGAGGGTGCTGGATTTGGTAAACTAGGGTTAAACACCGGAGCATTAACCCCGATTGAGTCTAATTAAGAAAAATTAACTAACACCCAGTATCGCGTATAAAATGTGTGTGCATGTTCCATGTGTTTGAAGAGACACTTCGTGAGTTCGCTCCTTTTGTGTTATAAAGAAGAAAAAAAAAACAAAGGCGTCGAGACCATAATAACAATATCAAATTTAAGTTTTCTTTCAACATTATTTTTATTTCGTTTAATCATTTTTCACTTCGATCTTTGATGTAATTATTTTTTTCAAAATGGCATTAAAAATACATTTTTTAATTTTTTTATTCATCGTATGCTGTTTATGTTTTATAATAAAAAATGTCAAATTATGAGCAATTTTAAAAAGAGTCGAAAAATCAGTATACAAAGAGTTAAAAAGCGTTCTTAGAAACCCGGAGCTTTATCAAATAATTCCTCGACGACCAATCACACAAACGTGCACTTTTCTATGCGTACGTGTGAATACTATAAGAACGTACACAGAAGCACAAATACGTAACCGAATGATTCTCGAGTTAATCACATCTCGACGACGAGGCGAATAAGCAACTGAACCGGACACACAGACACGCACACATTTACGAGTCGCGAGAATAGTGAGTCAAACTTGAGTCACGGTGAAAGTGTCGTGTTTATGCTGTGCATAAGCCCGCGAAACACACTCACAAACAAAAGGCACGTGAATCCTCGAAACAGCTGTACGTGACGTCACGATCATGCCTCGATATTTGTTTTTTTTTCTTTCCTGTACCTTTTTTTTTTTTTTTTTTTTTTTTTTTTTTTTTTTTTTTTTTTTTTACTATTAAATATGAACGTATAATGGCCCGGAGCGATTCATAGATCGAGGCTCTTTTCAGCCACGTGGAGGAGGTAACCCATTGGATGTCTCATCGCCGCATTCGTCATTCCTCAATGCAACGACAAAAACATACACTCGTGCGTGGAATGCGGTTCGACATTGATCATCGATTATGATTAAGAAAACCCAGCAATTGATGAGTCAAGGTTACGCCAAATAAATCTGAAGAAAGACTGGTCCACAAAGTTTCAGCTCCTATAATAATCGTCTCCTCTTTAAATCTTTCCTCACAGAAGACCTCAAAAAAATCAGGCCTCAAAAAAGTGAAAAGAGAGACCGCTCTGAAGAAGTTATCAAAAGGAGACAAATTGCACCAAAAAATGGTAACTCAATCCTCGTAAAAAAAAAAAAAAAAAAAATTTGGGCTTCTCAAAAATGTAATAAATCGATGTAAATATACTGAAGCGTGTAAAGCCAATTACGTCGGAATTGAGTATTCAGTTATGAAGTATTTGAATTAATATTCTAAGATTTGGAAGTATAAATACTCTACAAACATCAAAATAACCAGCCCAAAAAAAAAAAAAAAATCCTCAAAAACTGAGCGGATACGCACAGAATACTTGTCTGGTTAAGGAAACCCAGCGATTGATGAGTCAAGGTTACCCGTTTGAATATTCATCCATATGAAAAGTACGAAAACAAGAAATCGTAAAGAAATTTTATGCACTTTCGATTGTTTATTATTGAATTATATTACAACAAATTTCGTTCAGATTTGCTAAAAAAGTTCTAGAAGCAGTTGGACACCGATTCGTTTAAGCCGTGGGTCAATTTGACCCAGAGCCTAGTTTATCCGTCTTATGATTGGTTTTCATTATGAACAACATCGGAAGCACACTTCACATATTCCTGAATCTGTGTGCGGAATGGAAATATGGTAAATTTCAAAATTTATTGTTTGCAAAATTTCTTGAAAACTTCGATTTTCGGGATAGTGACGATTTTACTAAAATTAACGTAATTTTTTCAATTTTGATATATTTTTTAGATCAATGGCTGCAGGGACAATAAAATTCCTATTTTTCCAACAACAAAAAATGTAGAAATGTATCGAGATTCAAAAAAAGATTTGAACAAGTGAACTATTTTCGAAATCATAAAATCGGAGATTCTATAAATGAACTGGCAGTCCGAAAAAATATTTCGGCCGTAGGAATACTTTCTGGGGACTAAAACTAAAAAAAAAAACTTATCAAATTCAGTCAAATAAAAAATGTTCCTTCAATCCTATTATAATCGAAAAAAAAAAAACAGGTAACAAAACTTGTGCGTTGAGCGAATCTGAACTAGTATAGAATCCGTAACCTGAACCGCATGCAGCGTGTCAACTTTCGTTTTTTGTATTCGGTTGAATAGTGAGAATGAAAAAAAAAAAAAAAAAAACACGAAAAAAAAAACTACTGAAGGTCCAAGCATGAAATAACCGGACAAAGGGCATGTCTACCGGAAGTTAAAGATATTCTTGACTACCGGAGGAACGCATTCCCTGCATGTGGAACCCGGTTTCCGGTTTAACGCGCATTGTACTCACCTTGCGATTTATATGACACGTATTTTTTGAATCCAAGTGGAAACCCTTATTATACGTGTTTGAAATTTAACTTTCTTTAAAATTTCAGGCGTACGTATATATTTAATTAATAAAAAGTAATAATGTTATTAAAATGCCATTAAATTCTAAGGACAATAAAATAAATTAATCAATTTTAATAATAATTAAATCAATAATATTTATCAATGAATTTGTTCAATCGAATTATAAATATATATTATTTCATAACAAAACAATATTTATGAAAATTTTAAGATAATATGCCAGGAATGATATTTTTAATGTATGAACATATTTCGTTAAGTTTATATTGAAAAACTGGAGTAAATTTTCAATTTATATTCTCAACTTTTATTATATCGTTAAATTTCCAGATCACATTATCACAACATAAAAAAATGCCATGTTTCGATCTAGATTTGAGTCAAAGGGCCAAATCTAATCTACTACAAACATTTGAATGCTTCGAATATGTAGAAGGAACACGAAGTTTCTAAATCCCTATGTTATTCTCCACATAACTCCTTTATTTACATACACACAAGTTTTCTATTTTATTTTTCTTATTGATAAATCTCTTGGACTTACTATCTGAATGTATTTTCATTTCGTTCCATCTGATTACGTGAACGGACTGTATTGATAAAATATATTTATTTCTACAATTATATATAGAAAATAAAGAGTAAAAATATTATAAATTTTTTTCTTCTCACAACTATTATTATATATTAATAGCGAAGTATTGTAATTATTGAAAAATAAAATCTCGTAATCAATCAAATATATGCGAGAAAGCCAATTCTCTAGTTTTTCTATAACTCGAGAGAAGATAAATCTCTTTGTAATTCGAGAACAGTGAAAGTTTGAGGCAAAAAAAAAAGGAAAACATGTGTATATCGAAATTTTACGATAACAGATGTAAGTGTGTATTTCTATGTATATATTTATTTACGACTGTCACAGCAGTGGTCCTAAAATATGACACCGAGTCGAGCAAGTGTTTGTGAAAATTCTCAGCGACCCACGATGGTCGTTTTCAACCCTCATACATTTAATTTTTTTTTTTCTTTCATTTTCTAGCTCTCCAGCTTAGCCACTAGATTTTTTTTTCCAATTTTTCTAATTTCACTCGCTTGTCCCCTCATAAAATGGACAGAAGTTTTATAATTATAATTTTGTTAGTATAAATAAAAATTGTTATTGCAATTTTTATAAAAACATGGACAATTGATTTATTTAATAAGTCATTTTTCAAAATTCTCTTCATATTTATTTACATTTTATAAATTTTTGTTTATTAATAAATTTATATATCTAAACAATGTTGTACTTACCTTGAAATTTTTGTGTGTGTTTGCTGGATTTTTTTGTTCTTTATGAAAATTCCTTCCACTTGTCGTATCGTCGATGAAATTTTTTTAAAAGTTGAAGGAAGCCGTGAAAACAATTGCGAAAAATAAAATGTGTAGTGTCAAAAGTCCGGCAGATGGCTTTGTCTGCGAGCGTGGGAAATAATTCTCTTCAATGTTTTTTATTCGCTTTTGCCTCTTTTTTGCGAGTTCTTATACCACGTTTTGTTGTCACTGGCGAAACACTCACAAGGAACACTCATCTTCTTACTTTTTCCTACTTCAACCGTTTTTTTTTTGCCACAAAAAGTTTTTCAAGTTTACCGAAAGCGGACTTGATCCTTTTTGCAAGCTTCTAGAAGCTTTAGTGCAATAAACAATTTTTTTATTCGGTTTACTGAAATAAAAAAATAGCAGTTTTCATAATAAAATTGTTCGATTTTTCATCTCGACATATTTTCCGTATGTTTTTTTAGTTGCTTCGGTATTGTTAACGCGAAAACGATTTTTATTTATTTCATTTGACTCCTGATACTTTTTCTTTTTTTTTCAGTTTTTTTTCATTGAAAAATAATTATTTCACAATTTTTACGTAACGTTTAAATCTCTTCAAATCTGCAATTAATATTTTGTTGTTTTTCCGACAACGAGTTTAATTTGTTTCACTCTCTTTTTACGCGCCCTCGATTTTTGAAAAATTGAAAACCATGAGGACGTTAAACAAAAATTATCAAAATTTTCATCGCGATTAATCTCGCACATGAATTATTTAATTTACGATTTTTAAGGCACAATTATTTATACATATTTATGTGTATATTGTATACTTCTGCTTCGTCCGTGCTCGAGTTGAAAACATGTCAAACTTTGCCTGTACACGGCTCAAGTGTCACCATCGCACTGCTTACATCGAGAATTCTGTCAAATCGTATAGCCAGCATAGCTAGTTCGTGCTCTCCGCTCCTGAGGCCACAAGAAATTTGGTGGGGGGATTCCCCGCGATGACAAATGCACCCACGTACGACACACACTCGTTCGACATTTCTTCGAGCCCACATAGTCATTCCTCCAGCTGGACGATGTTTCTTCATTTTTTCCATATTTTCTTAACTCTTGATATATGTTTTTTTTTATTTTTTTTTTTGAATTTTCGAAACACCATCCTATGAAATTATATTAAAATCGTATCTGTTTATATTTTTTATTGCTTGGCGTCGTTGAATTTTCTAAATTTTTCATTAATTTTTTTTTTGCTTCTCTATAATAATTTTTGGTTCTGATTCAAAACGACGTATTAATTTTCAATATATCGTGACGTACTCGGTGACAAAACTAAAGATAATGATAATGAAGAAAAAGAAAACAAGAAAAAAAATTATCCTGTTTATGGGGTTTGAGATAATATAATGTTAGAAATGCTCTTTCTCGTAAATTCGATGTGTTAAAAGCAATCTTAATGATTCAGTGACTCTCGTATTACATGTATAGTCATTCAAGATTATATAGCCAGGTGTTCCTTTCGACGAGATCTCGCAAAAAAAAAAAACTACCTCTCCACTTTGGGAAAATGACCGAGAAATTCTCGTGGCTCTCGCACACCTGGGGACACTTGCGAACACTTCCATCTCTCGAGCAGTTCTTATTTCACCAATTTTCTGTGATAATTCATCAACGGTTTGCCACCACTTGGATTAAGCCCATATATGGTCCAACATAAAGCTACAACTTTCGTTCCATTTTTATGAAATATTTTCTTGTCAAATAGTGAAACATACAAAGAGAAAACTTGATATAAAAAATTATTGTTTTTTTTTTTTTTCGTAGAACAAGATTGTCTCCGCACGACGAAAAAACAAAAATATAAATGAAGATTGCAAAAAAAAAAAAAAACAAACACTTTTTCATAAAATTTTATTATAAATATATAGCGGACCAATAACATCACACTTTAAATTTAAATTTAAATTTAAATTTAACATTAGCAGTCCCGCGAAAGTCACGTTCAAGAGTTAACTGTTCGGTTGATTTTGGAAAACTTATGGATCCAAATTCTGAAATAATGCAATAATGTTAATTTTTGTATGAATGTTATAGGAATGTAAAAACATGAACTTGTGGGAAAAATGTATAACATGGAGTTTAGAGTTTGAGATATAACTACCGTTTTCTTATTTAAGGAGGTTGGCTACATACGACAATATCATAAGAATTTAATAAAATTTGGTGATAACATTCTTTAGCATCAAATACGATGACACAATTTTTTTCAAATTTTTCGTCTGCATAGTTGTCGAATAATTGGAGTTTACAATATGCTAAAGATATACCTATATATATCTGAATCCTATGCTTATGCATGTAAACTCCATTGCTCAATTACTCGAAAACTGTGTAGAAGAAAAATCTTAAAAAAATTGTATATTCATATTTAATACTGAAGAATATACTCACCAAATTTCATTAAATTCTAATCATTTCGAATTTTCCTATGCTTTTAACACGGCAACATTGTTGTGTGTAGCCAACCTCCGGTGAACGAACAAAATTCATTTTGTTGGACGAAAAAATGGTCAATTCAACTATTATCTGTTTAATCGCGGATCTACACATCATTTGATTCAACAAAAAAATAGTTAAATTGACCATTTTTTCGCCCAACAAAATAAATTTTGTTCGTTTAATGAAATTTTTTTCTCAGTGCATAAAACTAAATGATCAGAAATCCCGATTTTCTACGCAGTGGAAAAAAAGAGGAAAAAAATTTGGCGAAACGTTTCGGCATTATTTCGTGAAATGTGAATTTCTCTATTGCTTCTCATAAGAGCGCGGGTCAAACTGTGCAATATTCGATGTCCAATATGTGAGATACAGGAGAATGAATTTTTTTGAAATTTTGCAAGTAGTATCACAATAGTGTACTTAATGTATTTTCAGAAAATTCTGTTGAAAAATACTTTGACAAGACTACAAACTACCTTAAAAAAAAGTCTACGCAGTAACGAGGAAATCCACGTCACTGAAAAAAACAAAACGAATTTTCGTATAAAATGTTTATTCTGCGTATATAAATAATTTTTGAAAATGTCGTAAAAACGATACGTAGGCACGCGTATGACGAAATTTTCTATAATCGATCATTAATTCAAAAATTTAGTGACTAATTGGAAGAATATCGGTAAATGCATGTGTATCTAAAGTGCTCTTCTGAAAAGAATAGGAACATGAAGGGAATTAACGATTAAAATATGGAATGGGCAAAAAAAACTTTACAAAGGTCCAATGACATTTTATCGGGACTTGGAATGTTTTTTTTTTTATTAAAATTTTTTAATTGTTCGAAAAATTGTACGGTTGCATATTTTTTGTCGACCATTGATTTGAAGAAGTAATTTTGATGATGAAAATTTGTTGTGTGGCTCGAATAGAACAATCAGAGGTACAGGCAGGGTCAAAGGGTGTTTGTGAATGAAGCAGAACGGGAGTGTGTGTCCTGTGATATTTCGAGGATACTTGATGATGATTTAGAGTGGCCATTGATGACAGAGTGCTCAAGGTTGCAAGTCACGTCAAATCGTGAATAGAAACGTGAATTATATTCAGCTCAATGTGAATTCTCAATGAAATATTATTCTGAATGGAATTGTACTCCGTGAGCTATTTTCGTTATTGTTATTCCAATTGATTAGACTCACGACCATGTGAACATTTTTTTTATTAATAAATATTAATCAACGATTAGTCAATAGCAATTTTTTTATTTCCAAGGTTGTTTATGTATTCACCTATCTTCACATTTAAGGAGGTTGGTCACACACAACAATGTTACCGTGTTAAAAGAGGAAGTTCATCTGGTTATCGACTTAACAAACAGTTATTAATTCAAAAAATTCAATACATTTATTAGCATCTACAAAGTCACCTGTTCAAATTTTGAACCCTGAGGATACCTTATTCGTGAGAAATTAATAAAAACAGATTTCCTCAATTAACACGGTTCCTTATGGGTTGCACTGGTTTTTACGTCTGTATACAATAAATTTGCGAACATTGACAAACAGTTTCAGAAGAAACTTTTAATATCGATTTAAAAATATCTAAAGAACGTTTGTACGACCTCCGAAAATCAATTAGATACTTATGTGGTTTAAAAGTAATGAATTTGTCCTGAAAACGGAGGTTAAAGCGGTGAAAATTTGGAGGTTAAACACGTTAACCTCGATG